>JARQOD010000009.1:14262677-14321414 GCA_033576555.1 Oophaga sylvatica
AACCTTATTGAGTTCCCTATAGTCTACGCAGGGTCTCAGAGATCCATCTTTCTTCTTTACAAAGAAGATGGGTGCACCTGCAGGAGATGAAGAGGGGCGTATGAAGCCCTTGGCTAGATTTTCGTCTATGTAGTCCTTTAAAGCCTTTAGCTCGGGCCCCGCCAGGGGGTAGATCTTACCAAAAGGTATCTCTGCTCCAGGCAATAATTCAATTGGACAATCATATGGACGGTGAGGGGGAAGCTGGTCAGCGTTCTTCTTGTCACATAAATCCACATAGTCCTGGTATACAGCTGGTAGTTCAGGGACTGACATGGTTCCTTTAGGAACAGAGCAAGCTGAAACTTTTGGACTCATCTGTTTCTCTGGAAAGTGTAATTCCTTGGTCTCCCAGTTAATGGTAGGATTCTGAGCCTGCAGCCATGGTAGCCCTAGAATAATGGGAAAGTGGGGAGAAGAGATAAGCATAAAGGACAGTTTCTCTTGATGATCTTTACCCATAAGAACCCTCAAAGGCTCTGTTTCCTGATCCACTGGTCCAGAGGTCAGCAGGGAGCCATCCACAGTTTCCATCTGTACTGGAGTAGCCTTCTTCACTGAACGTATCCCCTGTTTCAGAGCAAAGGAGACATCCATAAAATTTCCACTTGCCCTGAGTCGATCATAGCAGAGCTAGACACCCAAGCTGAGTCAACCCAGAGTTTGATGGAAAGAAAGCAATGAGAATTGTTTTCTTACAACTCAGCTGGGACACCGCTGAGGAAACTTGAAAAATGGCAGCGTTTACACAGTCAACATCCTCAGAGGTAACGGAGTTTAAGTCCGAGAAATCAAGATCTGTTGCTGCAGATCTCTCTGGAGCCTGAGGCTCGGACCTGACAGATCCCCTCTCGCAACACTCACAGTGAATGAGTGCTGCAGTAGTCTTACGAGAACGGCTGGGGCAGTTTATAATGAAGTGCCCTGACTTACCACAATAGAAACATAGATTCTCCTTAAAACGATGTTTCTTGCGTGCATCACTAACCCGTCGTTGTAAAGAGTCTACCTGCATGGGTTCAGGTTCAGGTTCCCGTGTAATCCTACTCAAAGGTTCCTTAGCTGGAGAGGAAGGTAGGAAAAGGTTAGTGCGATTGCTTTCGAACCATCTCTCTTGCCTGCGTTCAGTCAGACGAGTATCAATACGGATGCAGTAGTTAATAAAGTCACCTAACGCAGTGGGAGCGTCGGCACGAGCAAGTTCATCCTTAATCAGTGGAGATAACCCCTTTCGAAAAATAGATTTTTGGCGGAACTGTCCCAGGTGGTATCAAGGGCCCATCTCCTGAAATCCAAGGCATATTCAGCTACCGAGTGCTTACCTTGGCGCAAAGCTAACATGGCTGCTTCAGCTGTTGCACCTCGATTGGGGTCATCAAACACCTGCCCCATGGCTGAAATGAAAGCATCAAGATGATCCAAACATTCATCCTCAGTCTCAATCAGAGGGTTTGCCCACATCAAAGCCTTGTTGGTAAGCAACATAATTATAGTAAGCACCTTAGATCGTTCAGTGGGAAATTGTGAAGCATGTGCAGAAAAAAAAAGATTGCATTGATTAATAAATCCCTGAATTTCTCACGTTCACCGCCAAAACGAAAAGGGGTCAACTTGGGAATCCCAGAACTCGGGGCTACGGCAGGAGCCTGGACTCGCTCCTCTAGAACCTCAATCCTGGCTAGCAAATCCTGGCCAGTCTGTCCAAACACTTGCAAATTGTGATTAGTGAGGTCCTGTAGGCTTGCAAAACGGGTCTTTATATTCTGCAAATCTGCAAGGATATTATCAGTCACTCCGCAAAGTTCCTTTATGCGGGCCTCCATTTTCCAGATCTTTTAAGACAGGAGTACTGGAAGAAGAGGAGAGGAAAAAAAAAAACAATAGTGTTTACCTGTGGTAACACTGCAGAAAAAAAAAAAATTAAGGGAACTGCTCACCTGGAATGGTTGTGAGAAGTCACAACCACTATCATCACAGAAAGTACAACCGGACATCCGATATCCACAGTTACAGCAGACAAAAAAGAGAAAAGAAAAAAAAAACAATAGTGTTTACCTGTGGTAACACTGCAGAAGAAAAAAAAAAAACTTAAGGGAATTGCTCACCTGGAATGGTTGTGAGAAGTCACAACCACTGTCATCACAGAAAGTACAACCGGACATCCGATATCCACAGTTACAGCAGACACAGCCTTTCCAGACCCAGCAGACACTAACGTTTGGCTTCAGAATCTTGTAATGTAAGTAGTACAGTTCCAAAAAGAAATACTTTATTAATAATTTACCTTAGTAAGTAACACCAAAAGATTGACATACAAAGTGAACATGTAGTGTTCAGAAATATAAAATACTGGGCCCATCTGGATGTCCCTAGTAGGTAGCTATACTGTTTCCTGCCTTGCCGCGGAGGTTGGCACCCTAGGGGGAGCGTTGTGGCGCCCCCGCTCACCGATGGCTGACCCTGGTGGCCCTGATAAACCCTGCGGACTAATGGATCCCACTGCCCGATGAAATAAGGGGACCCCTATATCTAGACAGAGACCTTCTGTGCTAGTACATCCCTATGTCCCAGTAGTAAAAACAAAGAACACAGGTAATATAGTGGTAACTATTCAATATTTGATTAGAACCAAAATTGGTGAGATTAGAGCTAAACAGATGGGATATCCCAGTTAGCAACTGATTTCAAAAGCCACTATCAATATCCTGTGGCTGGTAAATAGGTGTATACACCTTGTACTCTAGGCATATCCTGTATTGCAGATATATTAACAACAAATTCTGAATATACCCCTGATAGGGCAATATAATGTCTAAGTGCACTTGTACCGCAAAATTGCACGATCACATGCCTCATGGATGTATAGAGTCTAATCTAAGATGTGTCATATGTCACAAAACGTTCCTCAAAGTGTTCAGCATTAAGATGTACTTTTGTCAGAACAATTCAAAGCCTTCATATAGGCACACCCAGGCGATTCAAGACCGCCTAATTAATATGTGATGATATATGGCATCATATGTACTTTAAATCAGGGAAATTGGTGATCACTCAATTGATGAATCTCAATGAGCAGTATGTCCCAGATAAACAATAACGACTGAATCACAAAAAATATATATATATGCCGTGTTTTAGATGCACTCAAATTAGTGCGATTTAGTGCTTTCGCATATTCATACCAAGGCGATAGATAGTCGCATGATGGATATATGATAGCTCATAAGTGTCCCTAACGTCACCGTCCAATGGATGGAGATTGGTGACTCATATAGACTCATAACCAAGGACTGTTTGAAATGACAAGCGGACAATGTGCACAAATAAAAGCGATACTTAGCTCTATCTCAGTTTTCGGTTACCACTGTGAAAACATAAATTTAGCGCCTCAACGCGTTTCGCCTAACCAGGCTCATCAGGAGGCCAGATGAAAGGATTCAGATGTCCTGTGCATGGTGTGGTGGCTTTACTGGGACATAGGGATGTACTAGCACAGAAGGTCTCTGTCTAGATATAGGTCCCCCTTATTTCATCGGGCAGTGGGATCCATTAGTCCGCAGGGTTTATCAGGGCCACTAGGGTCAGCCATCGGTGAGCGGGGGCGCCACAATGCTCCCCCCTAGGGTGCCAACCTCCGCGGCAAGGCAGGAAACAGTATAGCTACCTACTAGGGACATCCAGATGGGCCCAGTATTTTATATTTCTGAACACTACATGTTCACTTTGTATGTCAATCTTTTGGTGTTACTTACTAAGGTAAATTATTAATAAAGTATTTCTTTATGATTTTTGCTTTACTAGCCTAATATATTATAATTTTTGATTAATATTTAAGTAGTACAGTTCATATAGTGTGTGAGACAGTGAGAATATGTGGGTTAGATGGGGTGTATATTTCACCTGGGTGCTTTGCTGACTGGTATAAGGGAGGTGTATGGCTTTGTAGACCTGGTGGTAGAGAAAGGTCATTACACCTTCCACTCAGTGCATACTTGCAGCTCAAACCTGTAACACTCAGCTGTTAATTGGGAAGCCAGAAATAGGTGTCTGCGGACACAGTCAGAGAGCTAGTTTAGCCTGGACACAGGGAGGTGTCCTGGCACAAGAAACAGTCTCCAAGAGTGTTAGAGCTGTCTTCAGCCTGGACACAGAGAGGTGTCCTGGCACAAGGAAGCAGTCTCTGTGAGAATGCATGCGGATAAGCTACTGAATAGGAGGAGAGCTGTCTCAGTCGGGGTGCAGGAGGTACCCCGGACACAGGAGCGTCTCTGTGAACCTCCATGCTGATGATTACTGAAGAGGAGGGGAGCTGTCTCAGTCGGGGTGCAGGAGGTACCCCGGACACAGGAGCGTCTCTGTGAACCTCCATGCTGATGATTACTGAAGAGGAGGGGAGCTGTCTCAGTCGGGGTGCAGGAGGTACCCCGGACACAGGAGCGTCTCTGTGAACCTCCATGCTGATGATTACTGAAGAGGAGGGGAGCTGTCTCAGTCGGGGTGCAGGAGGTACCCCGGACACAGGAGCGTCTCTGTGAACCTCCATGCTGATGATTACTGAAGTGGAGGGGAGCCATCTCAGTCTGGGTTAGAGGTACCCCGGACACAAGAGTGTCTCTGTGAACCTCCAGCATAATGACTACTGAATAGGAGTGGATCTCTCTCAAGTCTGGACGTCGGGTGGACCTTCAGACATAAGGAGGAGTATCTGGGAAACTACATACTGGTAACATATATCATATGTGTTGTTTTGGGCACAGACTGATAGAGTCTGGGTTCCTGATAGAAAGGGACATTACATAAGTGTAATTTAGTGGCTAGACAAGCCTAGGTCTTTTGTTTATGCTTTGTTTTATCTGTGTGCTGTGGACTTTAATAAAACTGGTTGCGGCCAGTTTTTACCATAATTGCTGTCTGAATGAACTGTTTCCGTGCCATTCTGTCTACCCAGACAGCGATCCTAGAGCTAATACCCCTGGAAATGCTACAAGTGTCTTGTGCTTGGGGTGCGATGAAAACACAGGAGTCACAGGTTTGATATAGAAGGTCTTGTATTACTTCATACAAGTGGCAATAATAGTCACACAGTTTGCAGATACAAAAGCAGGAGACACAGCAGGCCAGAGTAACTTAAGCTCAGCAATCACTCTCCACAACAGGTTCAGGATCTCTTCTCTGTTACCGTAAGTCCATGCAAACGTGGATTTATCAAAATAGCAAGGTTCCAAAGTCCACGAGTGTTCCAAGGTTCCACAATAGGAAATAACTGGAGTACAAATCCAAGGCTTCCAGGAGTCAGGTCACAGGTACACTGCAGGCTTGATTCTGAAGCACTGATTGCTCAGCTGTGGCTGCTTAAGAAGCAAGAGGAGAGAATCAGGGCGGGAACATGAAAGCTGGAAACTCCATATTGACTGAGGGCAAGATAGCTGCAGCAAGACAGAAAGTAAAATGGCTGACGAACAAACTGAGTTTCAGGAACATGTACACAGAACCTTACAAATGGTGACCTCCTCCACATTTGCTTCAGGATAGGCCCTCAGGCAAGGAGCTTCCAGCGATTCCTGATCTCGCCATGGTTTAAGCAAGTTCACATGGTGCGGCTTCCTTCGAATGGCCTGGTGTACTTTGTAATTTATCTCACCCAGTTTTTCCAGCACCTCGTATGGGCCTTGTCACTTGGCTAGGAACTTGCTCTCTACTGTGTGGATAAGTACTAGCACACGGTCCCCGAGCTGGAGCTGCCTCAGCCTTGCTGATCAGTTGTATACCTTGGCTGTGCCTCCTGGACCTGGAGAAGATGTTCCTTCACGATAGTCATCACGTGCACCATCCTCTTCTGCAAATGGGTGACATGTTCAATGACGCTCCGATGTGGTGTGACCTCGGCTTCCCAGGTTTCCTTGGCAATGTCCAGGAGCCCTTGCAGATGTCGACCATACAGGAGCTCGAACGGCGAGAAACCAGTGAGGCTTGAAGGACTTCTCTGATGGAAAAGAGCAGAAATGGAAGCAGATAGTCCCAGTCTCAACCGTCCTTCTCAGCGACCTTCTTGAGCATGGCCATTAAGGTCTTATTGAAGCGCTTCACCAGGCCATCGGTCTGCGGATGGTAAACCGAGGTTCGCAGCTGGGCAATCTGTAGGATTCTATACAGCTTCCTCATCACTTTGCTCATGAAGGGGGTTCCCTGGTTCATCAAAATCTCCTTTGGCAGGCCCGTCCTAGCAAAGATATGGACAAGCTCCTGGGCAATACTCTTAGCCGAAGAGTTCTTTAGTGACACCGTTTCAGCGTACTGGGTCGCATAGTCCATGACCACTAGGATGTACTGATGGCCCTGTGCAGACTTAATTAGGGGACCTACTAGGTCTATGGTAATCCTCTCAAAGGGGACCTCTATCACAGGCAATGGGATTGAGGGACTCCGGACGTGAGAAGTAGGAGCAGTTATCTGACATGTGGGGCAGGACCTACAATAATTTAGGATCTCCCGGTAACATCCTGGCCAATAGAACCTCCGCACTACTCTCTTGAGTCTTCTCTACCCACAGATGTCCCTCCAAAACATGTGAATGGGCCATGTCTAAAACCTTTCGCTGGTAGGGTCCTGGAACCAACAACTTCCCCACGATCTCACCTCCCCTCAGTTTGGTCACCCAATACAACATATCGCCATTGATGGCAAAGTGTGGAACATGGTGTCAGCCCCCGGCTCTTGAGCAACCTCATTACATACAGTAACATTATCAAATGCCCCCTTCCATGTAAGATCTCTAAGTTGAGCAGTCCCAAAGTTCTCTTTGAGGACTTTTAACTCAGGGAAGATGGCTCCTTTGTCACAGTCTCATCTTCCTCTCCAGCGAGGACACATAGGGGAAACTCCTCCATCTTTACTTTTTATGGAGCCTCTTCCAGAGGCATCTGGCTTTTGTCTGGGAAACTCTATGCAGCCCCCTTTTGCCACAGGTTCCAAAAAAGTGAAAAATCCCACCCCAGTATGACAGGATGTATTAAGTCTTTTACTACCCCAACCTCATGGGACTTAGTACCACAGTCTGTTCCCATGGTCACTCTGGCTACAGGTTAGTCCTTGGCGTCTCCGTGTATGCAGCAGATGCCCACAAACTTATTAGGGATCAACTGGTGGGGAAGTAGCACTGATTAGGGTCACTAAACTTCCAGAGTCCAAAAGTCCAAGAACCAGTACTCCATTGACAGACATGATATACGCCGCTTCCCCTCGCCGGGTTGACAGCCCACACTGCAGGCTGGATAGGCGTAAAAGGAGCAATGCCTGCCTAGGCTGAAGTGCATTGGTTCAGGTGACATATTACACCGGGCAGCTACGTGTCCAGGATTTTGACATCACCAAGGGTGAGCCTGCCCTCTATTAGGTATCCCAGTATGGGGAAGTGGCGATGTTTGGTTTCCCGAGTGATTTCTCAGCAATCTGGTATTTCTCAACCAGGCTTACCACGTTGTCCACATTCCGAGGGTCGCCCTGGGCATCACAAGTGTGTATTGGCCTGGGAAGAGAGTGGATAAACCTGTCCATCACCATCCGCTCAATCATCTGTGCAAGAGTGGAAGTCTCTGGCTGCAACCACTTTTGTACTAGGTGCAACAAATCAAACTTTTGCAAGCTCGGCGGTTTTTCGCAAGCATATGCCCAGAGGTGGACTCGCTGAACTCTAATGGACATCGTTACTCCAAGGCGTGCCAAGATTTCAGTCTTTAATTTGGCGTATTCTTTGGCATCCTGGAGGGCTAAGTCATAATACGCCTTTTGAGGTTTTCCTGATAAATATGGCGCCTGCACCTCCGCCCTCTGCTCTGGCGGAAGTTTCTCCCGTTGAGCCACCCTCTCGAAAACAGTCAGAAAACCTTCCAAATCATCCCCCGGGGTCATTTCTTGCATGGCTCATCTTACCGTTTTCCGGACGTACGAGTCATCACCTGGAGTTGGGGAGGAGACCGCCAGCCTCCCACGAACCGCCTCTGCAAGGAGTTTCATTTGCCATGTTCACGCCTCCTGCTGCTGTCGCTGCTGCTGTTGTTGGAGCTGTTGTGTACACATACATAATACTATACATAAACATATATACACATACACAAATGTATGCACGTACAAACATACATAATACTATACATACACACATGAATATATATATATATATACCGTATATACACATATACACATGCATGTACACTCATATATAATACTATACATACACACATATATATACTTAGACACATGCATGTACATACATAATACTATATATTAGTGATGAATCATAGAATCATAGAATGGTAGAGTTGGAAGGGACCTCCTGGGCCATCTGGTCCAACCCCCTGCTCAAAGCAGGATTCTCTAAATCATCCCAGACAGATGTCTATCCAGCCTCTGTTTGAAGACTTCCATTGAAGGAGAACTCACCACCTCTCGTGGCAGCCTGTTCCACTCATTGATCACCCTAACTGTCAAAAAGTTTTTTCTAATATCTAATCTGTGTCTCCTCCCATTCAGTTTCATCCCATTGCTTCTAGTCTTTCCTTGTGCAAATGAGAATAAAGCGCGTATACTCGTTGCTCGGGTTTTCCCGAGCATGCTCGGGTGTCCGACGAGTATCTTGGCGTGCTCGGAGATTAGGTTTCTGTTGACACAGCTGCATGACTTGTGCCTGCTGGACAGCCTGAATACACGTGGGGATTCCCTAACAAACAGGCATTCCTCACATGTATTCAGGCTGTCCAGCAGGCACAAATCAGGCAGCTGCGTCGACATAAACTAAATCTCTGAGCACGCCAAAATACTCGGAGACCACCCGAGCATGTTCGGAAAACTCGAGCAACGAGTATACACGCTCATCACTAATATATATACATATACATGCATGTACACACACATATAATACTATACAAACACATATATAAATGCACATGCATGTACACACATACATAATACTATATATACACATATATACATACTATACATACATAATACTATACAAACATACATACATGCATGTACACACTTATATAATATTATACATACACACATATATACATACACACATGCAAGTACACACATATATAATACTATATATACACACACATATATAAATGCACATGCATGTACACACATACATAATAGTATATATACACACATATATACATACTATACATACATGCATGTACATACATAATACTATACACACATATACATACATACATGTACACACATATATAATAGTATATGTACACATATATACATACATAATACTATACACACATGCATGTACACACATATATAATGCTATACGTTTCTTGCACGGTCCGGTTTCTATGAGCCCTGCATACACTGAGGCTCCAGGATGAGTCAGTATGAGATGGACTGACATCTATGAAACAAAAGGGGTGTTGTCCCTTTAAGTTTCTCCGGGATGACATCAGCACTGGGTTTGGCAATCGGATTCAATGAGAGCAGCCGAGAGTAGAGACAGCACAGACTGAAGGGGAAGGAGAGGCAGCAGCCAGACGCAGCATTGCAGGTGAGCAGCGCCCCGCAATCCCTCGTCATCCTCCCCCCTCAAGCCCCTGTCAGACGTGACACCCCGAGGAGCAGATAGAGGGGACCCTCAGCTGTATACACATACCAATATTGTGGGGGTTGATTGTGTTTTTAGGGCTGAAATGAAGGGGGAAACGCGGCCCCCCTAGAGCTTGTTTTCTGTGCGCTGCTGGGGGATGGGAGCATTACAGCTCAGACACCACTGAACATTAGGGCTTTTTGGGGGGTGTTCTCCTTCTATAGAGTCCTGGCTCTTCTTTTGTGATGTTAATGATTAGTTTATACCTCTATTTATTCTGGTTTGGCTGATTGGGGGGAGCATCGATTATTTTAAGAGGTCCTGCTATGTGACATTGGGGTACTGCTGTGGGGGCTGCCCCTGGGACATGGATCTGTTCTCTGTACATTACATGGATACATTGTATTCTTGGAGGATAATTGAATTTCCATTTGTGATGAATTACTGGTATTTCCAGTAGGTCCATAACCCATTACATAACATGAAGGCTGTGGGTCTGGAGGGCACGTCATAGTAAGGGGTGCTACGATGACCCCCCAATATCTCCGCTGCAAAATATCATTGAATATGTTCTGTAGTCAAAGGGTGGGGTGAAGGCCTGGGAAAAAAAATGCAGAGCCCACCCCCTTTGTTCTCTGCTGGACAGAAAATACAGATAATACATTGCTGGTCTGAATTGTGGGCTGTTTATTTTGAGCAAGATCTGACAATTCCATGCAGGGACTTATTAGGAAGGCAGAACATTACATAATCACCAGTGTTATTCCCTCTCATGCCTCCTGGTTCTGGGGCTGGCTCAGGCAGGAATCATTTCTGCTGTTAGGAATAGTCTCCACTTGTCATGCTCCAGTTATATGGATACATATGTGCAGGCTGTTACAGTGTATCATGTTTGTTATGGGAGGGAACCTCTATGTTTTGCTCTTTATTGAATTTTTGTATACGAGATGTTCCCAAAATCTCTATAGCGCCTGCGAATGAGGAAGTATTGTCGCTTGCTATGAGAAACCGCTTGTAAACAGATACTGAGTCCTCCATACAATGCCCAGAGCTCAGGATACTGACCCGGGCTATTCAATCAGTGTCGCCCACCCTACAATTATATTAGTGTGTTCTGTGACTGGGGTGATCTATTGGTTTTTGTTATTGTGTGTGTATAATATATATTATATATTATATATATATATATATATATATATATATATATATTATATATTTATTTTTTTATTTATTATTACACTCGTCGGATAGTATTTTAATTACATAAAAGCTACAATACGTTATATAATTTTTACCACTTCTGGTTGTATCCTATAAATCGTGCCTCGTGTAGGATCTACATTCTTCTTCGCAGTGATTTACCATCCACCAATTTTAAGATGACTTTAATTTCAGTTCTGTGTCCAATTCACAATAGCAAAGCGACACGTG
The DNA here is from genome assembly GCA_033576555.1 of Oophaga sylvatica. Taxonomy (NCBI): domain Eukaryota; kingdom Metazoa; phylum Chordata; class Amphibia; order Anura; family Dendrobatidae; genus Oophaga; species Oophaga sylvatica. The sequence continues at coordinate 14,273,737 of JARQOD010000009.1, forward strand.
CAGTTATATAAAATTACTGTCAGCAAGGATCAGCTTCGGTATTTTGTTTATTGGCCAGTGTACACACAGTTGACAGATGTGTGCAAATATTTATAGATTTATCTTTGTTACCTTTTTATATTCTCACAATCCTGGTTTTGGCATACAAGTTATGATGACTGCACCTATCAAGAAGGTATGTGCTCCTTTTGGACATTTTAGTACATGGCTTGGACCACCACCTGTACCCCACCATCCTAATATCGTTCTGAGACCCCACTCATAACTGTAATACAGTCCATTTATCTTGTCACTTGGCATATATTTTCAGTAGGATTTTGGGTCAAGGACCCAATAAATTAGTGTTGAGCGACTGTGTTCTGATAAGGTGTTATCTGAACAAGCTCGGATTGTCTTTGGCATGCCCAAAAAATGTTTGAGTCCCCGCAGCTGCATGTCTCGCGGCTGTTAGATAGACGCAATACATGCAGAATTGCCTGTTTATTAGGAAATCCCTGCATGTGTTGAGGCTGTCGAACAGCTGTGAGATCTGCAGCCGCGGGGACTCTGACATATTTTTCGAGCATGCCGAAGATACTCTGTTAGCAAATTCGCTCATCACTACACAAGATGTATAAAGGTGAATGGATTTGGACTTTCCACTGTTAGATCTGCAACTATTCATGCTCCAGCGCTGAGTGGCCGCAGTGACATACACTTTACTGTAGTATAGTAGCCCTTTAAGTGGAAAGCCTGGCCGCTTGGATGTGTGCACATGTCATGGCCTGGGTTGCTAAGTATCAGTCCTGAGTCTTTCATGCACAAATACAATGAAACCTTTCACCAGAGATTCCTTTTCAATCAATATGAAAATCTTAAGCATAGTCAAGGTTTCACTGTATGCTATATTTCTGATCTCAAGGACTTTGGGTCGTGTGAATTAGGATTCTTACTTTTTCCGTTGCCCGGCTTGGTTGTCTTTGCTGTTTATTACGCTCTTACCAGCATGTCCCTAATTTACCTTTGTGTCTGAAATCACTGCTCCTAATGAGCGGGATCGATCACATAATAAAACAAGGAAGCTGCAGGGCAATCAGGTTCCCAGAACGTCATTTTATGGCAGCCTGAGCTGCGCTGCCACTCCAGCTCTATAGGCTCAGTTCACACAAGCATATATTCATATGCACAATGGACTGCTCAAGGAGTAATGTTAGCCTGGAGCCTATTTGAGGTCCTTGTGGAAAAAATGCTCCATGCACTAGTCTGTTCTGATTTACAGACAAGATTCGGGTGTGTAAATGGTGTGCAGCTCCCACATCCATCCGCTATATGGATGAGCACACGGAGCTGGATGACAAGACCTGTCTGAACAAAGCATTACAGATACTAAGGTGCAAAACTCGCTCAGAGAACAGGGGTAGATAGAGGGAAAACGAGGAGGTGAGAAGGTGTACTTATGTTTGGCTACACCAAGGGTACACCAAGCGCCTGTGCTTGGTTTGAACAGTCACTCTGTGCTGACAATCCCTTTAAAGGAAACCCGTCATTAGGTTTTTATACTGCAAACTCTCATCTATGTAAAGTCACTGTTAGAAATCTGTGTTTCTGTTGTAGAGATATCCATCTATATTCCCTTAGTACTGGACTGACAAGTCACTTTTGTTCCAGAGACCTACCTCAACTTCCCAAGGTCTCGCACAAGCGCCGTCATTTCCCAGGGTGATGCATGCGCAATAAGGTCCTGATGATAAAGACTTACTGTGCATGCATCGCCCCAGGGAATAACAACACCGAAAAAGACTGACCTGTCAGTCACTGAAAGGAGGCGGCAGCGGTGGTAGAAAAAGCAAGAAAGAGCTGCGAGTGCAGCGCCAGCCGCCACGCCACTGCACCTGTGGCTCATTTGCATGAAAAAATTGGATGATGGATTCTTCTAAAACGGAAACATGGATTTCTAAAAGAGAGAAAAGAGAGGGATATGGATTTAATTAACATAGCGATTATACATAGATGACGTTAACCTGTGATATAAAAGACAAGTTCTCTTTAATAGTAGTTTATAAAGGTATTGTTCTGAAATTACAAAATATGTATTTATTAAAAAATAAGTATTTAACTACAATTAGGAGGCCACTTTAAGGCTGATCATTTTCATGGGTTTCAGCGTAAACTTCTGAATAAGACCACGTTCAGACTTGGTCAGTATTTTATGTGTAAGACCTTAATTTTCCATTGCAGTTCCTAAGTGTCATGTGTATTGTTTATCTGATGTGGTTACATGATCTTTTTACAAAGTCAATAGCTTTTCAAGAACATAAATCCTACAGGTAGTTAATTCTTAACCACTTGATGTATTGCCGCATATAAACCACCCCCGTCTTATACTCTAAAATAAAACCTGAGTTGACTTGTCAGGCTGATGGAGAAGTGTCGGGTAGAAGACAGTAATAATTATTTTTTTTTCCCCTCTTTTGGGATTGTCTGCAGTGGGTTGCACTTCTGAAAAATTGTCATTTGTGTGACAGCGATAATCCAGGCTTAGAATGTCATTTTGACATGTTTACTTCAAATATTCAGAATAGATATAGTTTTTTTGCTGAATGTTTCAATAAGTCGCTAATTTTGGGAGTATGGTTCTCTCAAAGCCCCATACAAGTTAAATTAATCCAATACTGCCAATTTTGGGGAGATTGGCTGCCCATCTAATGTGTGATTAGGAGCCTCCTGATGGCAGGATCGGGCATGCTGAGTCGGAGCGTCCAATCGTTTGTACGGCGGTGACCTGTGATGCATTTATAAGAGTAGAGAATCGGTGAACGAACATTTGTAGGAACGCTTATTTCCTGTTATACACTTGTGTAAAAAAGGCCGGCGATCACCCACCTGCTGATTACATGATGCTTATGGGGTAGCCCGATTTGTAGTGATCGTTCTGTCGCTGTCACTTATCAGCTTGTGTAGACAGGCTGGTGAATGAGTGACCTGTTATATCGTTGGTTGGACCTTCATAAGATACAATGATGGGCTGAAATTGGCACATTTAAAGGCTCCATAGCATAGTTACATATGTATGTCCAAACAGTTGGCAAGGCAGTCTCAAATGGTAAGTTTACTCTAAGAAATGACCAAACGGGTCTGACTTGTAGAAGTTTTGAAATTTCCTTTGCGCGTCAACATTCGGCCAAGCATTCATGCGTTTCCACTGGGGAGAGAGAAGTAAGGATCTTGATATGAATTTCCAATAAAACTGGTTATCCGGGAATATTTTTTTTTTTTACTATGAGCCTAAGAACTTACAAGCAGGTAGTTAATAACTACTGGCTGGTTCTGCCCAGAGCCGATTCAGAACGGTCACGGACCGCTGCTGCTCCACGCCATCAGATCAGCTGTTCCCCTTCTGCTTTGCTCTATTGGCGGGACGTCATGCTGATTGACAACCGGCTTCCCGCAGTTAGGCATCGGAGAGCTGGCTGTCATTCGACATGACATCTGCAATCATGCGCCATGTGTAAAGGGGAAGAGAAGCAGCTGCTTTCTGGACGTGACGTCAGCGGAACCCAGGGAGTCGCTGACTGGGCCGGTCTGTGACAGCTACCTTAGTAACTACTTGCCTGCTAGTTACTAGACCCAGAAGAAGAAAAATAGTCCTGGATAACCCCTTTAAACGTCATTAATGTATGATTGGAATATGGGTTATTGCCTGTGACCATTTTTGTCTACATCAGTAGGACGTTGTTTCAATTCTAATGTTACAATCTTTGGATCTGCTGTTCACGCTTGTTCTTCTGGTTAATAGAACTTTATGTATCAGTCAGAAAATTGCTGTGCATTCCTTCCACAGCCTGTGGCACAGACAGTCATATGCAATAAAAGGCAAGCATCTGTCTTTAAGCTCTTCTTTTGTAGCATAAACATTGATTTTTTTTTTATTTAATTTTTTAGCTTTTTTTTTGCACTAAAAATGCATTCTTTATTTTTTTTGTAGCGCTAATGATTGATTTTTGACTAACTATTAAGTAGCAGACTACATTTAAGGAATTTTTTTTTTGTTTTTGTGAAGTCTCTTTGTGTTTTTTTTATGGTCGTTTCCTGACCATTTTTTTTACCTCCATTGGTTTTTGGCCACTGGTATGTTCATTTTTTTTCCCAGCTCCATTGAATAATGAAGAAACGGCTAGCATTTTTTTTCCAGGAAAAGCTATGGCAAAACACTCCAAAATGACACCTGGGTGGTGTCTTTTCACCTTTTCCATTGACCCCTATTGTAATGCGCAGAGAGAGCATCTTAGCAGTGAAACACTCCAGAAGAATGCACAGTCACTTCTTTTTTTACCTTGGTGTTTTTAGAAAGCTGAATCCGTTCAAAAGACTAAACATATGCAGAGCGGGTCGTATTAACATAGACGTGCCATGTTCATTGTTTTGAGTGTTTTATCCAATAGGTATTTTAGGCCGTTTCCTCTTCCAAATCTGCTTGAAAAGGTCGTTGCATACGTGTACTTTGAGCGGTTTCACAGTCTTCTGTTTAGTGCCAAAAAAAAAAAGTCCTATTCTACAAAATCAGGTTTTGGCACAAAAAACACAGCAAAACCTGATACCTGCGTTTTTGCTGCAGATTTTCAGCGTTTGTTCACCGCCCATCCATATCAATGGGTGAAAAACGCTTAACGAAACATGAGTGACATGCTCTATTGTGCAAAAATCCATGCAAAGCACACAATACTGAGGACAAAAAAACAAGCTGCGTGCATGAGATTTCTGAAATCTCATAGACTTCGCTGGTACTATAAAACACAGCTGAAAATTTGCATTAACAAAAAAATTACGCCTAGTGTGAACTTAGCCTTAGGGTTTTCTTGGCTGTCCTTGTTCCAGAAATTTCAGTATAACCACTTAGAACGAGGCAGTCAGATTTTAATTTTCAAGGTCACTAGCGCTGTGGTTCAGTTTTCGTGCATTGTGCCCACAATCTTGGCATACGCTACTCGCTGTAGTTCTGATTCACAGGTCCTGGTGTTCTTGCAGATGATTGCACCTACTTGGACAACTGGAAATGTGCTTTACTGCCATCCTATTTTTTTCCTGATAGGAGCTAAAATCTGTTATTTCTAAACACTGTTTTTCGATGATTACTTTGTATCTCCGCTCATACTGCACCCATACACACAAATGATACACCATTTGAAAGGTATACTTGCCCCCTTCAGCAAGAGAATAGCCAAACAAACCTCACATCCACGATTTGATACAGTTTAAACATTAATTTTCATAAACCTGCAGTAAGGAAAAATGACCTGCAGGTGGCAGCACACTACCCCAAAGCACACTACCACAAAGCTGCTTATAGACGTCACAAACAAATCCAAACATTTGCCTTGGGGCTATTCCAGCTTGCTCAAGTGCTTGCCCAGCCTATTTCAGGCACATTGGAGGATTACACACTTCACTGCAGGTGAGTCACATATGCAAACACATTTGTATAAATGCACTGCTTTTTCGGTGATTACTTCGCCACACACACACAAATGATACACCATTTGAAAGGTAAACTTGCCCCCTTTAGCAAGAAAAGAGCCAAACAAACCACACATTCACGATTTTATCACTAAATACAGTTTAAACATTCATTTTCATAAACCTACAGAAAGACACAATGACCTGTAGGTGGCACCACAATCGGAAGACATTTTTTGGCCTCTACTTATCAAACCAATTTATTGTATTACCAATCTACATACAGTTAGGTCCATAAATATTTGGACAGAGACAACATTTATCTAATTTTGGTTCTAGACATTACCACAATGAATTTGAAACAAAACAAATCAGATGCAGTTGAAGTTCAGACTTTCAGCTTTCATTTGAGGGTATCCACATTGGATGAAGGGTTTAGGAGTTTCAGCTCCTTAACATGTGCCACCCTGTTTTTAAAGGGACCAAAAGTAATTGGACAGATTAAATAATTGTAAATAAAATGTTCATTTCTAGTACTTGGTTGAAAACCCTTTGTTGGCAATGACTGCCTGAAGTCTTGAACTCATGGACATCACCAGACACTGTGTTTCCTTCTTTTTGATGCTCTGCCAGGCCTTCACCGCGGTGGTTTTCAGTTGTTGTTTGTTTGTGGCCCTTTCTGTCTGAAGTTTAGTCTTTAACAAGTGAAATGCATGTTCAATTGGGTTGAGATCAGGTGACTGACTTGGCCATTCAAGAATATTCCACTTCTTGGCTTTAATAAACTCCTGGGTTGCTTTGGCTTTATGTTTTGGGTCACTGTTCCATCTGTAGTATGAAACAACCAATCAGTTTGGCTGCATTTGGCTGGATCTGAGCACACAGTATGGCTCTGAATACCTCAGAATTCATTCGGCTGTTTCTGTCCTGTGTCACATCATCAATAAACACTAGTGACCCAGTGCCACTGGCAGCCATGCATGCCCAAGCCATCACACTGCTTCCGCCATGTTTTACAGATGATGTGGTATGCTTTGGATCATGAGCTGTACCACGCCTTCGCCATACTTTTCTCTTTCCATCATTCTAGTAGAGGTTGATCTTGGTTTCATCTGTCCAAACATTGTTCTTCCAGAACTGTGCTGGCTTTTTTAGATGTTTTTTAGCAAAGTCCAGCCTAGCCTTTTTATTCTTGATTCTTATGAGTGGCTTGCACCGTGCAGTGAACCCTCTGTATTTAATTTCATGCAGTCTTCTCTTTATGGTAGATTTGGATATTGATACGCCTACCTCCTGGAGAGTGTTGTTCACTTGGTTGGCTGTTGTGAAGGGGTTTCTCTTCACCATGGAGAGTATTCTGCGATCATCCACCACTGTTGTCTTCCGTGGGCGCCCAGGTCTTTTTGCATTGATGAGTTCACCAGTGCTTTCTTTCTTTCTCAGAATGTACCAAACTGTAGATTTTGCCACTCCTAAAGTTGTAGCAATTTCTCGGATGGGTTTTTTCTGTTTTTTGCAGCTTAAGGATAGCTTGTTTCACCTGCATGGAGAGCTCCTTTGACCGCATGTTTCCTTTACAGCTAAACCTTCCAAATGCAAACACCACACCTCAAATCAACACCAGCCCTTTTATCTGCTTAATTGAGAATGATATAATGAAGGGATTGCCCACACCTGTCCATGAAATAGCCTTGGAGTCAATTGTCCAATTACTTTTGGTCCCTTTAAAAACAGGGTGGCACATGTTAAGGAGCTGAAACTCCTAAACCCTTCATCCAATTTTAATGTGGATACCCTCAAATGAAAGCTGAAAGTCTGAACTTCAACTGCATCTGATTTGTTTTGTTTCAAATTCATTGTGGTAATGTCTAGAACCAAAATTAGATAAATGTTGTCTCTGTCCAAATATTTATGGACCTAACTGTATATAAATACCTGTCTGTGTTCATCATCTCATGAAATACATATACATTTGACCAGCTTGCTTTTTCTGAAATTGCCTGCACCCCTCATGACCAATGTGCGAAAATTTTGCATGGGCCAAGCTAGTTTATCCATATAATGTTTTAAAAATGTTTTGACTCACTTTGGGAGATGTGGAGCGAATGTATTAGGCTGGTTTCACACATCCGGCGGGCGCCTTGCGGCGCCCCCGGCATTTTGTCGCAGCGCCGCATCTGAAAATCTGATGCGCCGCATGCGGCTTTTTTCGCATTGACATGCATTAGCGCCGGATGGCGCCGCATGTCAATGCGTTGCATGCGGTTTTGTCCGGATGCGGCGCAAATGTACATTGCGGCGTCCGGAAAAAACGCTGCATGTAACGTTTTTTGTTTTTGCCGGATGGTTTCTGATCTCTCCAAGCATCAGAAACCATCCGGCAAAAAACCGCATTTTGGCCGCCGGAATGTGTAAGGTTTTCAGATGTGGCGCTGCGGCAAAATGCCGGGGGCGCCGCCAGGCGCCCGCCGGAAATGTGAAAGAGGCCTTAGCATATGCTGCTTTTGTTGCAGCAATTCTGTTTAGCTTACCATAGCTACTTTTTTTTGCTTGTTTCTCCACCCCCAAGATAATGCTATTAGGTTCCAGTAAATGGCAGGGGATGCTGTGCTTTTTCCTGCCCTTATAAATGGATAGATATTAGCGAATTGCTGTTTTATCTTTTCTTGCCCTGTTTCTCATTTTGTTGCCTCTATTTACTGTGATGGTTACTTCAGATAATTCACTGTATTGTATGTGATGACAATTGCATAACTCGCAGCTATCACTAACCTGCCTGACCAGTCAAGAACCGGGCTTTGTTGTCACCTATCTCCCGGTTGCCAGGCAAATGGTGGTTTTCACCAAGTTGCCCTAGGTGAAATGTTTTGTGTTCCTCCTCTTTCTTAGTAATGTTGTAGATCTATGTCAGGTTTTTGTTTTTTTTCTTATCAATCGTATCTTTGGCTCATACACTGTTAACTTTCCATTTTGAACTTTTGCTGGTCTCTGGATCTCTGTCAAATTATTTGTTTATTCAATGGCCTTTGGCTTGAGCATTATCTTGATTTTATCAAGACACAGAATTCCTAGTCTTCCTCTTCGCCTTGTTCCTTTTATTCTTCAGACCGTGATGTCCTTCTCAAGTGATTGCGCTCTTCTTATGATGTGTCCAAGTAGGCAAGTCATAGCGTGGTGATCCTTGCTTAGAGTGACATATCTGGCTTGATTTATTCCAAGATTGATTTTGTTCTTGCCATCCATGTTATTGATAACATTCTTCTCCAGCACTACATTTCGAAGGTGTCAGTTCTTCTCTTGTCTTGTGTTATCATCTAGGTTTCACATCCATGTGTTACTACGGAAAAGACTAGACTATGTACAACCTGTGATTTCGTGCCCTGTTCCTTGATTTGTAAACCTTCTCCAGTGACTTAAGTGTTGATTTTTGTCATAGCTATTCCCCGACTGACGTCCGATGTTGTGGCTGCATCTTGAGTTATCAATTCGAGTAGGTTGAAATCCTTTACAACTTCCAGTCTGTCACCGTCCATCTCAGATCAGATCCGGTCGTACCTGGCAGTAGTCAATATCTTTATCTTCTTCTTCGTATTGAGTAGCAGTTCCATGTTTGAGCTTTCCATCTTGACACTCCTTAATAAATCCTTCATTCCATCTAGTCTTGTTGCTATCAAGGTTGTATTGTCTGCATATTTAAGATTGTTGATTCGCCCAGTCAGTAATATTGATTCCTTCTTTCTTTTCGGCAAGTCCAAGCTTCCTGAAAATAGCTTCTGCATATATTTATTGAAGAGAAATGGTGACAGGATGCAGCCTTGTCTGACGCCTCGCTCTACTTTGAACCATGCCGTGTTGCCATGTTCCATTTGGACTGTTGCTTCTTGGTCGATGTAAGGATTCCTAATGACGCTGATCAGATGGTTCAGAACATCCATATTCTTCATTGTATTCCAAAGTTTTTGGAGATCAACACAGTCTAAGATTTTGCTGTACTCGATGAAACAAAAATAGATCTTGTTGTAATCTTTGGCCTTTTCCATTATCCAGCTAATGTTAGCAATCATATCTCTTGTTCCTATGTCTTTTCTGATTACTGCTTGTCCCTCTGGCAGCTTTTTGTCAAAGTAAGGTTGTATTGGTCTTGGTCGGATCTTCAGTAGCAATTTGCTTGCATGAGGTGTGAGCACCATAGTCTGATAGTTTCCACTGTCGGTAGCATCTCCCTTCTTCGGAATAGGAATAAACACCCATTTTTGTCCAGTCATTGGGCCATTTACCAGTTGTCCATATCTGTTGACACTAGTATGTGAAGACATCAACTGCTGCTTCAGAAGACTTTATTAGCTTTATTGGAATATTGTCACATCCAGGCGCTTTGTTTTTTGACAGACGCTTTATCGCACAACGACTTTGTCATTCAGGATGTTAGGCCCCGTATCATTTCCAGTCTGTTTCTTACAGTATCACGGAGTCGTTCTTGTAGAAGTGCTCGGTGTATTCTTTCCATGATCTGTTTTGGCTCAGTTAGTTTGTTCTCGTTTGCATCTTTCAATACGTCCACTCTTGGTTGAAACTTTCACGGTATGCATTCCTGGTGTTGCCCCTCAGATTTTCGCTTTTTTATCTATCTTTGTACATATCTTTTGGTAATAAAGTTCTTTGCTTGAATGGCTGTCTGTAGTCGTAGGCCACGTGCACACATTGAGTATTTGCGTTTTTTACCTCAGTATTTGTTACACTCCCAGTTTGGGCTTACAATCAGTGGAAAATATAATAGAAACACATCACCACTTCTGTATTTATCACCCACTCCTGGTTTTGGCTTACAAATACTGAGGTAAAAAACTCTCCAATTACTGAATGTGTGCACGTGGCCTTAAGGTACTGCCACACTTAGCGATCTCGATAACGACGCAAGCTAACGAGATCGTTGGTGTGATCGCTTTTAGGTCGCTAGTAGCTGCCAAACAGGAGATCTCATAAACGACTCATCAGCGGTCAGCGATCTCTTTAACGACTTTGGCGGTCGTTAGGATCTATTAGCATGTACTCAGCGCTTCTGATTCATAGGAATTTCCAGCATCGCTCCTGCTCTCTGCGTCCTGCTAGCCTGCTTTGCAACTTCTGCGATCCTCTCTGTGACGCAAAAGAGAACTTACAGATATTGCGATCCACTCCGTGACGCTAAAAACAGTCATATGCGTCACAAACGAGGTCGCTCGTCGTTCGCAAAAGGTGCCAAACACAGCAATACAGGCTCACCAGCGGGACACCAACGATCAAAAAACGGTCCAGAACGATCAGCGACATCACAGCAGGGGCCACATCGTTGCTACATGCCACACACAACGAGGTCGCTAACGAGATCGCTAAATAGTGACGTTTTAGTGATCTCGTTAGCGATCTCGTTAGCGATCTCGCTTAGTGTGGCATACCCTTTAATGATGTTTGCGTCCTGCTTACCTTTTGCCATTTGTCTTTCTATGATGATCTTTAGTGTCTCTTCTGGTAATTATGGCTGCTGGAGTCTCTGCCTTTTGTTGTCTTATTGGCTTCAATTACTAGTCTTTGTGTGTCCTCTCAAAATTGAAATTGCAACACCAAGAAGGAAAAGTCATGGATATATGGAAATAACAAGATGGACAGACATGATAATAATATGCAAACGATGAAAAAGGGAAACAAAACTTTCAAAGCTCCTCAATGTATTCAGAATCGAGTGAACCCCACGTGTAGAAGTCCCCGCAGGTACACGCCTTGTCTGCAATAAGTGAGGTTATTAATGGTTGTCTGAGGAATATTCTGCTGTTGTTAATGCACTTGGGTGCAAAAATCCTCAAAAGTCCATTGCAATTGTTGACTGATGACATCCCAGGTGTGGTCAATGGGAGACAAATCCAGAGACGCTGCGGCTCATGGTAGTACATAGCACAAGCACCATGTGGCTTTGCTTTGTCGTGTTGAAAAATGGCTCCTGCAACACTTTGATTTTGTGGAACCAGTAGCGTGGCCAATTCTCCAATGTATCGCCAAGCTGTTTATCGGGAATGAAGGCTAAAGGGGTCCGACTACTGTACATGATGACACCCCACACCATAATTCCGGGAGAAGGACTGGTATATTTCTCCCTTCATGAAGGCTTCTTCATGGCCTTGCCCATGTGGTTTCCTGACTAATCTCCAGCTATCATTGCATCCAAAACAAAAATGGGATTCATTGCTGAAGTGGACAGACCTCCATTGCCATCTTGCTCTTCACCATGATGGTCTTTGAGGTCAGTGAGATACCTGTAGCTTGATGTATGGTTTGTAGCTCAATGTCGTGCAGATGCCTTCTGATGGGTTTTATCAACACCATTTTGATGCCTTGGGTTTGGTATGTCATGTCCAATTTCACTTGCAGTACAGAATGGATCAATTGTGTAACCAGTGGTACGGCCATTTTGTGAGTGTCTTGGGAGCCATTTTTAACATGACAACATGTTTCTTATGCTACTGTGAGCAGCCTGGGTGGCCCAAACGCGTTACCATGGCCTGCAGCGTCTCCGGACTTGTCTCCGATCGAGCACATATTAGACGTTATTGGTCAACACTTTCAAAGGCAGCTTGATAGTTCATTCAGTGCGGAAGAACATTCCTCAGCCATCCATTAGTAACCTCACTGATCGCGGCCAAGGTGTGTAAGTGCGGGGATTTCAGGATTTTATGTAAATTATGAAATGCCTAGAAACCATTTTCATATTATTAACATATCTATCAAGCCTGTGAATTCCATAATTCCACTACTTTTCCGTTTTGGTTTTGCAATTTCAATGTTGAGTATATAGGTCTGGCTTATATAATTGTTTGCTCATCACTTTTTTTTTTTTTTTTTTTTTTTTTTATATTTCCATGTAGAAAAAAAATTATAATTCTCTGATCACTTCTAGGGTTTGTCTACATAGACCCTTTCTTCTGTATAAAAATTCTGCAGTAACAAAATTTCTTCCAAACATTTAGAATCTTTAAATGTTGCAGTAGGGAAAATCCGCAGAATGTATTGACAGGCTGGGGATTCCACGGTGCCAATCACTTTTGACTGTATATCCACTCTACAGTGTATGGATGAGCGATTTAGTAAAATGTACTGTCCAATGGATTTTCACCCTTTATAAAATGTCTTCGAACTATGGATGTAAGATTTATAATAAATTACAATCATTTACAATATTAAAGCATATCTGCCACCAGATTTTTGCTACACCATCTGAGAGCAGTATGATGTAGGGGCAGAGGCCCTGATTCCAGTGATGTCACTTACTGGGCTGCTTGTTGTAGTTTTAATAAAAATCGCTGTTTAACAGATCTAGCAGTTCTCTAAATGCTCAGCTGTGTATAACCCTGCCCACACCACCACTTGGCAGTTTTCTGTGTACACTGCATAGGCAGAAAGCTGCCAATTGGGCGTGGGGTTATACAGAGCTCATGAATATGGAGTAGCAGGTTTACTAGTCCTCTAGTGATCACTTTTATTATCAAGAGATTATCAAACTACAGCAGACACCACAGTAAATGATACATTGCTGGAATCAGGGTCTCTGTCTCTACATAATGTTGCTCTCAGATTTGTTATAAAAAAAAAAACCTGGTGACGGATTCCCTTTAAATTACATGATCTACCACTAATGAGAAAAAATCTGAATTCCTATATGTATTAAAACTGCTCAGTTCGGATTTTGTCAGAAAGGTTAAAAGAACAAGAAATGACCGGAAAAGGCCACAAACCCCTTGGCGACTAAGCAGTGTTACCCTTGAGCTTACAATTTTTTATTTCGAAAGACAGTGATTTATAGCTTTACGATTCGCAAAGAAACGTATTGTGGGAACTGTGCTCCATCTAAACACGTATATCCTGTCGGAGACCAATACCGAGGGCCTCGAGGGCAGATCCTGAGGCCTTGGCTTTTGTCTCCTGTCCTAAATATGACTTCAGTAACTCGAGCACGTGTTATACTGTGAGAAAAAAAATATACGTGACATCTAGTCGCTCATGGGGAAGGCCCAGCCAGGGCGGAAGAGCTTCCTGTTGCTCAACTATGCGCTTTATTTCTTCACTCCTTTTTATGAAATGTCTCTTTCAGGCAGGGACGTACGTGGTATAAGAAATGCTAATTGGTGTGCCAGAAATAATGAAAAATGACAGCAGTAAAAGCTGGTATTGGCCCTGCTGTGTTCACCAGGGCTGAAGGCCTAAGCCGTGTGTGGAACAAAGCCTCCTAAGCCACCGCACCACGTTTTCTACTGTTTCACCCTCACAAATGATGACTTGAAAGCAAAAGGCTTGATGTGCCGCAAAGGAAACTGCCGGTGCCTAATCTCCGCATGCAAATCTAACCTGACATCATGGAGACAATAAATATGTGTGTTCCACAGATCTGCTGAATTCACGGTGTCCGCGTCTCTATATGAATCTGTTACATGGCAGGTCAACCTCTTCAGTCGTGACTCGTGACTGATCGGAGCAGACAAGGAACCAGAAGTGTCTAGGTTTGGTCTGTTACAATGGCTTTGTCTGTGCTACTGGCTCTTCTGTGTACACCAGGTGAAGGGGTCCCAGGGTGGTCCTCACACAAGCTCCGGTATCAGGTCCATCATTGATGGGACCTGTGCTTAAAATCCCATTTGCTTAAAGTGACACAAACATGACCAATGCATACAATTTAATTAATGATTATTAAAATCCATTTATATGCACGTGAGGATGATGGCAGCTTTATATAGCTGTTAGAATAAAGGCCATAGGCCAGTCGGCCATTTTTAGTTTAGTACCCAGACTATACGCACAGAACAGTGGTTCTTTGCCCGTAGAGTATCCTCTTACCGGCAGCACATCTCCGTTTCCTCAGCACACGGAGCTGCTGATTAGACAATGTTCACACAACAATAGTTTTCGTCTGAATGCTGCCTGTGTTATGAAATTAGGCTGTTCAGATTAGCAGTTTTACGTTTTTTGGGGAGGGAGTTTCAGACCGAATCTTTGTATGCAAAGAAAACTGCAACACGGTTTAGTTTCCTCATGTCGGATGAGACTTGCCTTTTCAGGTCTATGGGTGTGCAAAAAACATCCGATCCCATACAGATCAGCCTGATGACATCCATTTTTTTGTGGATTCATTGCAGTTCTTTAATATAGCAAAGTGTGCTTGGTCTTGTAAATTTTATTAACTGCTGATGTGTAGAAATGGACTGTATGCGGATGATCATACTGGTGGGCGGGGGAGGAACATTTTATAATATACAGTACAGTCCAAAAGTTTGGACACACCTCATTTAAAGATTTTTCTGTATTTTCATGTCTTATATTCTAGGTTCTTCAACGTAGCCACCTTTTGCTTTGATGACTGCTTTGCACACTCTTGGCATTCTCTTGATGAGCTTCAAGAGGTAGTCACCGGAAATGGTTTTCACTTCACAGGTGTGCCCTGTCAGGTTTAATAAGTGGGATTTCTGGCCTTATAAATGGGGTTGTGACCATCAGTTGTGTTGTGCAGAAGTCTGGTGGATACTCAGCTGATAGTCCTACTGAATAGACTGTTAGAATTTGTATTATGGCAAGAAAAAAGCAGCTAAGTAAAGAAAAACGAGTGGCCATCATTACTTTAAGAAATGAAGGTCAGTCAGTCCGAAGAATTGGGAAAAATTTGAAAGTGTGCCCAAGTGCAGTTGCAAAAACCATCAAGTGCTACAAAGAAACTGGCTCACATGAGGACCGCCCCAGGAAAGGAAGACCAAGAGTCACCTCTGCTTCTGAGGATAAGTTTATCCGAGTCACCAGCCTCAGAAATCGCAGGTTAACAGCAGCTCAGATTAGAGACCAGGTCAATGCCTCACAGAGTTCTAGCAGCAGACACATCTCTACACAACTGTTAAGAGGAGACTTTGTGCAGCAGGCCGTCATGATAAAATAGCTGCTAGGAAACCACTGCTAAGGACAGGCAACAAGCAGAAGAGACTTGTTTGGGCTAAAGAACACAAGGAATGGACATTAGACCAGTGGAAATCTGTGCTTTGGTCTGATGAGTCCAAATTTGAGATCTTTGGTTCCAACCACTGTGTCTTTGTGCGACGCAGAAAAGATGAGTGGATGGACTCTACATGCCTGGTTCCCACTGTGAAGCATGGAGGAGGTGTGATGGTGTGGGGGTGCTTTGCTGGTGACACTGTTGGGGATTTATCAAAATTGAAGGCATACTGAACCAGCATGGCTACCACAGCATCTTGCAGCGGCATGCTATTCCATCCGGTTTGCGTTTAGTTGGACCATCATTTATTTTTCAACAGGACAATGACCCCAAACACACCTCCAGGCTGTGTAAGGGCTATTTGACCAAGAAGGAGAGTGATGGGGTGCTACGCCAGATGACCTGGCCTCCACAGTCACCAGACCTGAACCCAATCGAGATGGTTTGGGGTGAGCTGGACCGCAGAGTGAAGGCAAAAGGGCCAACAAGTGCTAAGCATCTCTGGGAACTCCTTCAAGATTGTTGGAAGACCATTTCCGGTGACTACCTCTTGAAGCTCATCAAGAGAATGCCAAGAGTGTGCAAAGCAGTCATTCAAAGCAAAAGGTGGCTACTTTGATGAATCTAGAATATAAGACATATTTTCGGTTGTTTCACACTGTTTTGTTAAGTATATAATTCCACACGTGTTAATTGATAGTTTTGATGCCTTCAGTGTGAATGTACAATTTTCATAGTCATGAAAATACAGAAAAATCTTTAAATGAGAAGGTGTGTCCAAACCTTTGGTCTGTACTGTATATATAATTTTCTAAATAGATTATAATGGAAATTATTTATTTATATGCTTGTGTGAAATCACTGCACGTGACATATGAGTCTCGCTCGATTATTTAGTGTTTCCCAGTTTAATTAGACTGAATGATGTTCGGAAATGACCATTCCTTCAAACAGATTCCCTTTTTATTGATTTCTTTAAATGGGCCATTATACTGTAAGGGAAGAAAAAATATGCGTACTATATAGTCGCTTACAGGGAACCTGTTTCCAGTTTTGTCGCATATAAACGATGCCCATCACCTTCAAGCTCATAAGAATGAGGATCCTGTGACCCCTTTATATCCTCAGTCGTGCCCCTGCATACCTCAATGTTTTATACTTGTCCTGCGCTGTATGTAAATTGCGCTGTGCATTTTGCTCCCATTTTATTTAGCGGATAATAAAGGAAAAAAACGGTTTGGCTACTGCATTGGATACTCGACTTCAAAATTTTCTGACTGCAGAAATCGTTCAAACGTTTTTGGGCATTTTACAAATCTACAATATTGCCACATAATGTGGTGTTATTGCAAAATGGCCACAGAAACCCTGAAATGTTTCATGATGAAATGTAATGCTTTAGATTCTTCAAACGCAAGGCACCCCTGATCCGGCCTAAAGGTTTATGGCACAAACCTGGTGCGCAAGAAAAGTGTCAGTGAGATCTTGTCATCAGATGTATAACAAAACCAAATAGATGAGCCAGGCTATAAGCGAATATACCTGCAAAGTGTAAGAGCATGTTCACACTGTGGCAAAAACCCAAGGAAAAATCATAACAAAATGAGCATATACCTTACAGCAAGTAAATATAAATCACTATTTTGATTAAAAAAAAAAATCCTAAAAGCCATCCCACCACGAGCAGGTGCACCCATTGTGACACTTCCAACCTGTCTCTAGTATTAAAACCTTACCATGTGTCTCAGTTGGGGCCCTCTGTTGTCCTGCCCTTATTCACATTGATATGGTATGACACATGGTAAGGTTTTAATACTAGACAGGTTAGGTGGGTACACCTCGTCGTGGTGGGATGACTTTTTGATCAAAATATCGGTTACTGTTATTTAGGCCACGTTCACACATTCAGGGTTTGGTCAGTATTTTACCTCAGTATTTGTAAGACAAAACCAGGAGAGGAACAATCAGAGGAAAAGTTGTAATAGAGACACGTCACCACTTCTGTATTTATCACCCACTCCTGGTTTGGATTACAAATTCTGAGGTAAATACTGAACGTGTGAACGTGGCGTTACATGTACTATTACTATTTACTTGGTTGCTGTAGTTTATGCTCATTTTAGTTTTTTTTGTTTTTTTTTTACGGCTCGGGTTTAGATTTATAACCATGCCAGGTTTTGCGCCTGTCAACAAAAACAGGCATATAGACCGCCTTAATTTTTAGTGTTGTGGGGCTGTTATTAGTGTGAACAGAATCGTGATTGTTCCTTGGTGGTTTTCAACTCCTACAGAGGCGATCCTATCAGAAGTCTTGGGGTTGAGCTCGGCTCTTATTTGTGCCGTTCTGTTTATGAATCTGCTGTGAAGAGTCCTTGATGTAAACCTCGGAGAAGCCATGGGCCTGGCGGGGGGATGTGACTGTTTACAGATTTGACAGTGCTAACTTTCCTTTTCAAGGTAGAAATTACCATGAAATCGGCAGACGAAGCCTTTAGATTACTCTAGAGTCAGATCTTGTTCTTATACTCGCGAATATCTACTTGTCCACATGGGAAATGTAGCCAAGCAGATGAAGCATCTTGTTTTTGTTGTTTTTTATCTTTTATACAATTAGCTGCCGCATTTGGGATCAATATGATCTGAATTTCAATCTCCATGTAATAAGCTGCCGTACAAACATGTTTTATTCAATGATAGTTGTACACCCCATAAAGGCAATTATTTTGGCTGAGTCAGTGCCAGATTGGTTTGCCATGTAAATTGTTAGGTTGCATTTTGGGCAACCTGTCAGCAGTCTTTCCCCTCCCTCCCCCCCCCCACACCTCCCACCCAAAAAAAATACCACTGAGTACACATTAGAGAAATCTGTCAATCAACTAAATTTGAGATAAGCCATCTTTCGGCCTAGTCTATCTAATCGGGTGTCGCCCTATAGTCCCCTCCCGGTTTTTCAAACTGTTCAGTCTTGCAGCTGGGCTCTTAGGCTGTGGTTCCACGGTCCGGAACCACAGCGCATTTGACGGAGCGGAAATTCCGCTCCGTCCTAAGCCCCGCCCCCTCTTTGACCCGCGCTCATTCCGGATGTGTTCCGGACACCTCCGGAACACATGCGGAATGATCGCAGGGCTGCATAGCCCTGTGTTATTTCCGTTGTGGCGACGCAGCGTCGCCGCAACGGGCTAGGACATGCTGCGGTCTGAAAAGACGTGCCGCATGTCCGGAAACGCAGGTCTTCCGCCTGCGTGTTTTACAGCATAGTGGAGACGGGATTTCTTGAAATCCCCTCCACTATGCTGTAACATCTGGACGCTGCGTGTTTGACGCTCCGCCAACGCACAGCGTCAAACACGCAGCTAATCCGGAATGTTTCCTGACCGTGGAAACATACCCTAAGGCCTCTTTCACACATCAGTTTTTTGCTGTCCGGCGGGTTCTGGCGTGTTTTTAAAAAAAACTGATCTTTTTTTTTTCCGCCGGATCCGTTTTTTTCTAATTGAGTTGCATTATCGCCGGATTGCGCTGCATGTGCTTGCGTTTTGTCCGTTTTTTTGCCAGATCCGTCTCAAATTTTGTTTCCGGCTGCCGGACACAACGCATGTTGTAACGTTTTTTGTGGTGTACATTAACGTTTATAGCACAACTGTGGGGGGGGGGGGTGCACAAGTAGGGTCCTAACCCTGTGTCCAATAGAAGATATATAACTCGGCACACCAAGAGATGAAGAAATATCCAATGTGATTTAATGAAAAAAAAGTACATACGATAGACGTTTCGATCAAAAATTAGACCTTCATCACAGTACCAAATGTATATACTGTGAGTAGAGATAGTGTTGCTCTCGTTTGGCCACACAGCCCCGTTTGTGGATTATTGGCAGGAGAGATTTAGAAGTCAGTATTGGTGAGGCACGGCATAGAAAGAATGGACGCGGTGTCCACCGCTTGTCCCTGGTGCAGCGGTGGACACCGCGTCCATTCTTTCTATGCCGTGCACAAGCGGTGGATACTGCGTCCATTCTTTCTATGCCGTGCCTCACCAATACTGACGGGGCTGTGTGGCCAAACGAGAGCAACACTATCTCTACTCACAGTATATACATTTGGTACTGTGATGAAGGTCTAATTTTTGACCGAAACGTCTATCGTAACGTTTTTTGTGTCCGGCGAAAAAAACGGACCGCAGCGGATGCGGCGCAACCCGCTCTGGGGTAAAATGCAACTCAATGGGAGAATCTGACTGATCCGGCCACCGCATTCCTCTCTCTCTCACACTCTCTGTCTCAATACATTTTCCGGGTTCAGGACGGATCCAGCTAAAAATCGGATCCATTGCATCAGTTTTTTCACACTCTGCGCCGGATCCGTCTTTTTGCATATTGGACGGATTGTGCCAGACGCCGAAAAACTGATGTGTGAAAGTAGCCTTATTTATTCTTCCTGTGTGAATCTAGTGACAAGTTCCCTTTAAATCTTCAGTCGGTGTTGTGCTGTTATATAACCAAAAGAATTTTTTTGAGGCCTAGCAATGGCACTTCCCATACATACACAATTCCTACAAAAAATGGAAGTATACGCCTTATATTAATAAATCATAATCCATCTTTATTCAAACACATATGATTAAAATTAGACAATGGAGATACATATGCAAAATACGACTACTGATCACAAATCGTAATGATACAATTCACCCTCCTTTTTAGTGTTTTATAAATTAATTTTAGGGACAGACAAAGGAATTACCTTCTGCTGAAAGTAAATATGTGTGACTAAATATTTAGTCTACATCAAATATAGATTATTCCCTAAATATTAAAACACATAGATGTCTACAAAATAAAAAATGAATATCCAAAAAGAGTATTACACAAAAATTCCCTAGTACAGATGCTGCAGTACATATCATCAAAGATAACATGGGAAAATTCCTTAATAGTATATTGAACTCTGCAAAGTACAATAGTGCATATCAGCAAAAAAAAATTTTTTGTACAAAATCATTACAAGTGCCAGATGATATGTCCGTCTGCTAAGTGCAATGGTGTATACCAACTACATATAGCAGCAAGACGGAATAGCCATCATATCAGTTTGCATGGTAATAGATGCGCCTGCAAAGTGCAAATAGTGCATAGCAGCTTATTGGATTCATGACGATTTTGGCCAATTAAACCATCATTGTGCAGAAAGTCACATCAGAGAAATTGTACCTGACCTGTGGGTAATCCTGACGCCCCTACGCGCGTTTCGCGTGTAGCTTCTTCTATAGGGGAGTATGTGACATATGGAGAGTCTCCTCTCCTCCAGACCCTGGGTACCATCCGCACATGAACTGCTCACTTTGCGCATGGTGGGCATAGCCACATGTGGAAAGTAAGCGGTTCAATGTATTCCTATGCGTGCTGAATCGCCGCGATTCCGCCAAAAGAATGAGCATGCTGCGTATTTTTCCGCGATGCGTTTCCGCCGCGGAAAAATACGCAGCATTAGCATAGCTATGTGGAATGCCATAGAATGTAATGGGTTGTGTTGTGTAAGTGTTTTCGCGGCGAAAAACGCAGCACAAACGCTAACAATCCGCAACGTGTGCTCATAGCCTAATGCTGGATCAGCGTCAAAGTATTTACTCTTGGTGTTGGTGTGATCTCCCTGTGTTTCTTGGACTGGCCCACAGAAAAACAGGAGAATCCTCCGGTGGACCATGTACAAGACTGGGCCACAACCCTCTTATATGAGCAGTACTTGGCACTATATACTTGGATCACTACGTACAGAGGCAGCATCTTATTCATTTACTAATCTATCCAGCTCCTTGTTATATAAATCAGTGATTGAGGATAATGTCACATTTGCATGTAGCTGAAAAGTGGGGCCCTGGAGTTGGTTACTGGTGGGCCCCTGGCACTCCAGTCCGATTCCTCCTACACTACAAAAACATTGTTTTCCAATGATAATGGCCTGAGTGTGCCTGATAAAAAGTAATAAAAGAGAGAAAAATTAGATTGTGAGGCAAAATGGAGAAACAGGTGAGTGATGACGATCTGTATAGTGCGTGAAAATTAGAAATCTGAAGTTGACACAAGCTTTGGATTTACATTATTTTCCCCTTTTATTCACACTGCGTCCCACATCATTGATCAGTTTTATATTTATAATTTATCAAGTGTCCATTTATTTGTTTTTTATTTTTTCCTCTTTTGGAGAGGGGCTGTTTGATCTTTTCTTTGTCTCCGATTACACCAATTTTGTTTGGCATTGATGTAATGCAAAAACATTTACGGTATTTTTATTTTTTTTTTACATTGCCCGTGAGCACAACAGACTGGCCGGACTGGTGCTGACATCACACCTTGGGTTTCACTTCCTGAACAGGAAACAATTTGCTTATAGGGTTAGTCTTAAATATCCATTCTCGAGACCTTGTGACATGTCTACGACAAGTTCCTGAAAAACATAGGTGATGGTGGAGGGAAGCAGATGAATGTATGGCCTACTCAATATTGTACTTCTGTAGTGTCAGATGGGCAAATTACCTTAGGAGCCAGTTAGACTTAGGAATCAATCTGATATTTCTTATGTGGCTAGTAAATAAAAAAACAAATCAAGAGAAAACGGCCCAAACAGTTCCATCGGGGCCATCAGCAAATTTCCTGAGTCATTTGGCTCTTGGGGTTGCCCAACATTTAGTTGTACTCAGAAAATGTCAAATGTAATTTTATGCATCAACAAACTTTGAGGCCAAATGTTCCCTGTGAGTATATAAGAATATATTAATGCTAAGCTATCCCCAGATTTCACAGTAAAAATGTAACATTATTGATCAGATCCTGGGCCTGATGAGGCTGGTGTACTTAAATAGAAAATGATCAGGAATAATTGATGAATTCCTTTAGAAATTTTCACCTGGTATTACATTATACATTTTAAAGGGGTTAATTGTCTTTTATTCCATAGTCTTGAAAAAATTAACATTTTAGCTGGGCCCAAAATATAATTTTAGGGTGAAGTTTTTTTTTTTATTTCTTAGTTGACATAACCTTATGATTACTTGTGTTTTTTTTTTTTTTGTCTTTTTTAGTAGCAGTTCTGAAAAATTTAAAAATCTAAAATACTTTTCAAGTTTTTCTTTTGGATTAATTTTCAGTGTCCATCCGTGCTGTATAACTGAATAGTTAGCATGACCTATTGTTGTGGACCATACAATTATGGTGATAATAGATTTATGTATTTTCTTACTACTTTTTGCCGTAGGAAGAAATGTATTTAACATCATTTTTGTCTTATTCTGAGTCCTACGTTTGCAGCAGATCAGTTCCTAATTACCGTAAGTGAATGGGAGCTGAACTGCAGTACCCAAGAACGGCCACTGCAGTGATTGGCGCTATAGCTGTTTACACACTACCTCCAGCCACAGAGGGCTGCGATCAGCTGATCGATGGGGGTGCTGGTCGTCACACACGTTTTACCTAGTTTAGGGATAGGTCATAAATATCCATGTCCTAGACAACCCCTTTAAAATAAAAGTGAAATGGAGAATACATGGTGTGGATAAGATCTCTCAATGCGATGTCTAATAGGTAGTGATGAGCAAACATACTTGGATAAGGTGTTATCTGAGCATGCTCGGGTGCTAACCAAGTGTCTTTGGCATGCTCAAATAATATGTTCGAGTCCCCACAGCTGCATGTCTCGCAGCTGTTAGCCGCAACACATACAGGGATTGGATTACAAACAGGAAATCCATGAATGTGTTGCGGCTTTAAAACAGCCACAAGACATACACCCCCGGGGACTCGAACATATTATTTGAGCACACTGAAGACACTCGATTAGCACCCGAGCATGCTCAGATAACACTTTAACCAAGTACGTTCGCACAGCACTGCAAATGGGTCTTTGCTATTGATCATATATGCGTTTTGTAGGCTCATTTGCAGCTTTATTGCATCTTATGTGTTGTCTTTCCTATAGTTTATCAATGCTTTAGAGTTGTCACCCTTAGTTTTGCCTCCCTCTGTGTACTGGCTGTATGTATCCCTGTTTCTAAGAAACGATCCATGTTGTGGTTTCTGTGTAGAGAAGGCATTTGTGTGACTGGAACTGTAGTGACAGCCTTTACATCCCCTGGAACGCCCATTTTCTTTTTTTTTTTTTTTGTCTTCTCACATATTTTGTCCGGTTTAAATAAATGGGTCATAACTTATACCCATAAAGGTCATTATACCTTTTCTGTCTTCCAAAAAACATGCAAGCGGTGCAAATTAAAAAAAAAAAAAAAAGTTTTGCAGTTTCTTTTCTTTTTTTTGTAGTTTTTATTGTAAGATTTTTGTTTTACAGAATAGACTTGTAAGAAAGAAAAAAAAAAAGACTTGTACACTATCAGATTACAATGAAAACAGATTAAACTGGATACATACCGTAATAGATGTGCGGTAACTTATGACAAAGTTCAAATTACTTCTATATCTAACAATCTGAAAGGGAGAGAACACTTACAATAGACATAAGGGGGAAGGATAAGTATAGGTACAGTATAAGGGGGAAGGATAAGTATAGGCATAAGGGGGAAGTATAAGTATAGGCATAAGGGGGAAGGATAAGTATAGGTACAGTATAAGGGGGAAGGATAAGTATAGGCATAAGGGGGAAGGATAAGTATAGGTACAGTATAAGGGGGAAGGATAAGTATAGGCATAAGGGGGAAGGATAAGTATAGGCATAAGGGGGAAGGATAAGTATAGGCATAAGGGGGAAGGATAAGTATAGGCATAAGGGGGAAGGATAAGTATAGGTACAGTATAAGGGGGAAGAATAAGTATAGGTACAGTATAAGGGGGAAGAATAAGTATAGGTACAGTATAAGGGGGAAGGATAAGTATAGGTACAGTATAAGGGGGAAGGATAAGTATAGGTACAGTATAAGGGGGAAGGATAAGTATAGATATAAGGGGGAAGGATAAGTATAGGTATAAGGGGGAAGGATAAGTATAGGTATAAGGGGGAAGGATAAGTATAGGCATAAGGGGGAAGGATAGTATAGGCATAAGGGGGAAGGATAAGTATAGGCATAAGGGGGAAGGATAAGTATAGGCATAAGGGGGAAGGATAAGTATAGGCACAGTATAAGGGGGAAGGATAAGTATAGGTATAAGGGGGAAGGATAAGTATAGGCATAAGGGGGAAGGATAAGTATAGGCATAAGGGGGAAGGATAAGTATAGGTACAGTATAAGGGGGAAGGATAAGTATAGGTATAAGGGGGAAGGATAAGTATAGGTATAAGGGGGAAGGATAAGTATAGGCATAAGGGGGAAGGATAAGTATAGGCATAAGGGGGAAGGATAAGTATAGGCATAAGGGGGAAGGATAAGTATAGGCATAAGGGGGAAGGATAAGTATAGGCATAAGGGGGAAGGATAAGTATAGGCATAAGGGGGAAGGATAAGTATAGGCATAAGGGGAAGGATAAGTATAGGCATAAGGGGGAAGGATAAGTATAGGCATAAGGGGGAAGGATAAGTATAGGCATAAGGGGGAAAGATAAGTATAGGCATAAGGGGGAAGGATAAGTATAGGCATAAGGGGGAAGGATAAGTATAGGTACCGTATAAAGGGGAAGGATAAGTATAGGCATAAGGGGGGAGGATAAGTATAGGTACAAGGGGGAAGGATAAGTATAGGTACAGTATGAGGGGGAAGGATAAGTATAGGCATAAGGGGGAAGGATAAGTATAGGCATAAGGGGTAAGGATAAGTATAGGCATAAGGGGGAAGGATAAGTATAGGCATAAGGGGGAAGGATAAGTATAGGCATAAGGGGGAAGGATAAGTATAGGTACAGTATAAGGGGAAGAATAAGTATAGGTACAGTATATAAGGGGGAAGGATAAGTATAGGTATAAGGGGGAAGGATAAGTATAGGTATAAGGGGGAAGGATAAGTATAGGCATAAGGGGGAAGGATAAGTATAGGTACAAGGGGGAAGGATAAGTATAGGTACAGTATGAGGGGGAAGGATAAGTATAGGCATAAGGGGGAAGGATAAGTATAGGCATAAGGGGGAAGGATAAGTATAGGCATAAGGGGTAAGGATAAGTATAGGCATAAGGGGGAAGGATAAGTATAGGCATAAGGGGGAAGGATAAGTATAGGCATAAGGGGGAAGGATAAGTATAGGTACAGTATAAGGGGAAGAATAAGTATAGGTACAGTATAAGGGGAAGGATAAGTATAGGTATAAGGGGGAAGGATAAGTATAGGTATAAGGGGGAAGGATAAGTATAGGCATAAGGGGGAAGGATAAGTATAGGCATAAGGGGGAAGGATAAGTATCGGCATAAGGGGGAAGGATAAGTATCGGCATAAGGGGGAAGGATAAGTATAGGCATAAGGGGGAAGGATAAGTATAGGCATAAGGGGGGGAAGGATAAGTATAGGCATAAGGGGGAAGGATACGTATAGGTACAGTATAAGGGGGAAGAATACATATAGGTACAGTATAAGGGGGAAGGATAAGTATAGGTACAATATAAGGGGGAAGGATAAGTATAGGTATAAGGGGGAAGGATAAGTATAGGCATAAGGGGGACAGGCACAGCACTGCAAATGGGTCTTTGCTATTGATCATATATGCGTTTTGTAGGCTCATTTGCAGCTTTATTGCATCTTATGTGTTGTCTTTCCTATAGTTTATCAATGCTTTAGAGTTGTCACCCTTAGTTTTGCCTCCCTCTGTGTACTGGCTGTATGTATCCCTGTTTCTAAGAAACGATCCATGTTGTGGTTTCTGTGTAGAGAAGGCATTTGTGTGACTGGAACTGTAGTGACAGCCTTTACATCCCCTGGAACGCCTATTTTCTTTTTTTTTTTTTTTTTTTTTTTTTTTGTCTTCTCACATATTTTGTCCGGTTTAAATAAATGGGTCATAACTTATACCCATAAAGGTCATTATACCTTTTCTGTCTTCCAAAAAACATGCAAGCGGTGCAAATTAAAAAAAAAAAAAAAAAAGTTTTGCAGTTTCTTTTCTTTTTTTTGTAGTTTTTATTGTAAGATTTTTGTTTTACAGAATAGACTTGTAAGAAAGAAAAAAAAAAAGACTTGTACACTATCAGATTACAATGAAAACAGATTAAACTGGATACATACCGTAATAGATGTGCGGTAACTTATGACAAAGTTCAAATTACTTCTATATCTAACAATCTGAAAGGGAGAGAACACTTACAATAGACATAAGGGGGAAGGATAAGTATAGGTACAGTATAAGGGGGAAGGATAAGTATAGGCATAAGGGGGAAGGATAAGTATAGGCATAAGGGGGAAGGATAAGTATAGGCATAAGGGGGAAGGATAAGTATAGGTACAGCATAAGGGGGAAGGATAAGTATAGGCATAAGGGGGAAGGATGAGTATAGGCATAAGGGGGAACGATAAGTATAGGTACAGTATAAGGGGGAAGGATAAGTATAGGCATAAGGGGGAAGGATAAGTATAGGCATAAGGGGGAAGGATAAGTATAGGTACAGTATAAGGGGGAAGGATAAGTATAGGTACAGTATAAGGGGGAAGGATAAGTATAGGTATAAGGGGGAAGGATAAGTATAGGTATAAGGGGGAAGGATAAGTATAGGTATAAGGGGGAAGGATAAGTATAGGCATAAGGGGGAAGGATAAGTATAGGCATAAGGGGGAAGGATAAGTATAGGCATAAGGGGGAAGGATACGTATAGGTACAGTATAAGGGGGAAGGATAAGTATAGGCATAAGGGGGAAGGATAAGTATAGGTACCGTGTAAAGGGGAAGGATAAGTATAGGTATAAGGGGGAAGGATAAGTATAGGTATAAGCGGGAAGGATAAGTATAGGCATAAGGGGGAAGGATAAGTATAGGCATAAGGGGGAAGGATAAGTATAGGCATAAGGGGGAAGGATAAGTATAGGCATAAGGGGGAAGGATAAGTATAGGCATAAGGGGGAAGGATAAGTATAGGCATAAGGGGAAGGATAAGTATAGGCATAAGGGGGAAGGATAAGTATAGGCACAGTATAAGGGGGAAGGATAAGTATAGGCATAAGGGGGAAGGATAAGTATAGGTACCGTATAAAGGGGAAGGATAAGTATAGGCATAAGGGGAAGGATAAGTATAGGCATAAGGGGAAGGATAAGTATAGGCATAAGGGGAAGGATAAGTATAGGCATAAGGGGGAAGGATAAGTATAGGCATAAGGGGGAAGGATAAGTATAGGCATAAGGGGGAAAGATAAGTATAGGCATAAGGGGGAAGGATAAGTATAGGCACAGTATAAGGGGGAAGGATAAGTATAGGCATAAGGGGGAAGGATAAGTATAGGTACCGTATAAAGGGGAAGGATAAGTATAGGCATAAGGGGGAAGGATAAGTATAGGTACCGTGTAAAGGGGAAGGATAAGTATAGGCATAAGGGGGAAGGATAAGTATAGGTACAGTATAAGGGGAAGAATAAGTATAGGTACAGTATAAGGGGGAAGGATAAGTATAGGTACAGTATAAGAGGGAAGGATAAGTATAGGTTTAAGGGGGAAGGATAAGTATAGGTATAAGGGGGAAGGATAAGTATAGGTATAAGGGGGAAGGATAAGTATAGGTATAAGGGGGAAGGATAAGTATAGGTATAAGGGGGAAGGATAAGTATAGGTACAGTATAAGGGGGAAGGATAAGTATAGGTATAAGGGGGAAGGATAAGTATGGGTACAGTATAAGGGGGAAGGATAAGTATAGGTATAAGGGGGAAGGATAAGTATAGGTATTGGGGAATGAAGAGGAAGGGAATGGAAAATAAATGAACCCACTTAACGATGCTCTTAGATATTCAGGAGTGTCCAAAAAGTATCCCAAGAAGACCAAATGAGACTGAATCTCTCAACCATTTTATTATTCAAAGCGGTAAGATATTCAAAATGTCTTTGATCGTGGTGTAAATGTCAAAGACGGGGAGAAGATAGTCTCCAGTGAGAAGCTATTATACATCCTGCAGCTTTCAATATGTGTAAGAGAAGCCTAAAACTATGTTCACACATTGCGCTTTTGCTGCGTTTTTAATGCAAAGTTTAAGCTGTAGTTTACAGTACCAGCAAAGTCTGAGATTTTCAGAAATCACATACACACACGTTGGTTTTATTTTCCTGACTAATTTGGAAAACTGGTGCTTTTTTGTAAAACTGCAGCATGTCTCTTTTTTTCTGCGTTTTTGCAGCAGTTTTTTTTCACCCATCGGCAACAATAGGGGAAGTTCAAAAACCTTTACGGAATTTGCGTCATGATTTTTTGGGGGGCACTAAACTTTATCAGCATGCACATGAGAAAACAAAAACACAGTAAATACACATAGGAAAAATGCAGCAAAATATGCCTTTTTCTTCTTTTTTTTTTTTTTTATTTGTACCAGCTTTGAACTGGTTTTACCAACAGGAAAAAAAAATCAGCAAAAACGCAACATGTGAATATAGCCTAATAATTCTCCTGGATATATTTGCACCTGAAACCCAGTGCGCTTCAATATTTGAGGATTATTAGAGTCCTCAGTTCTGTGACTCCTTTTTTTTTTTTTTTTCTAGATACACTTGAAAAGTTTCTAGTGAGACTCGCACTTTTGTTCTTTTTAGATCAAATCAATAAATTATTTCAATTAATTTGTGCCGAAACAAAATGCAACTACGCCGAACTTCTGCCGCATTAACAGTTGTGTGTGAGCGATGGAGGTGGTGATATTGTTTAGTGCCAAATTGTGCATGTGAATCTGCTGCGGTTACTTGCATGGAAAGTGCCCTTGTTTTGCTGTGTGACGTGGGCAGAGGAATTTGGTAGGGTGGGGAGGGAAAAATTGTAAAGTTTTGCCATTATGTCACTCCATCCAGAGGCCGCATTGGTCTCTGAAAACGTCAGTGTCGTAGCTAGCAGATTCAATTACAAGTAGATTTAAAATGGCATAAAGTGATGAAAATTATTCTAACCCTGTAGTGCCCGAGGGCCCCCACAATGGAGAGAGCATGATCCTGTATATGTAAGTAATTTAAAATGGGTTTTTGTTTTTGCAAGTCACAGCCTGCGATGTGGTATATCAAGTCCGACCTATAGCTTATGGGCTTGTAAGAAGACCTCTGTCACTGGCTATCCCGTTACATATGTTTTGTGACCACGCTATAAACTCTGGGACATCCAGATGGTGCTGAGGGTATCCGTTTCTTACTCGTGGGACCAATACTCAGTTTAGCCTAGTAGCTGACGGACCCTGTTATGTCAATTGGGTCCAATCTAGATCACATTGGTGCCAACGCCCTTGACACTTTTTTAAAGGGTCTGTGTCATGAAGATGCCCTTGGTGGGGTTCGTATGCCCTCGGACCTTACCTATATACGCTATAAGATCTGGTACTGACCTTGTATTACATAGATGTCCATTCCTCTCTGCAGCATTCGACACTGTGGACCATCAGCTCCTCCTCACTATGCTCGGCTCCATCGGCCTCAAGGACACTGTTCTCTCCTGGTTCTTCTCCTACCTCTCTGACTGCTCCTTCACTGTATCTTTTGCTGGCTCCTCCTCCTCTCATCTTCCCCTTACTGTTGGGGTTCCTCAAGGATCGGTTCTAGGCCCCCTCCTCTTCTCTTTGTATACTGCCCCTATTTGGCCGGGATCACACGTGCGAGAAACACGGCCGAGTCTTGCATGTGAATACCCAGCTCTGGTGCCAGCACTCGGGTGTGGAGCAAGCGGCTGGCTGTATAGAAATACATGCAGCCGCACTCTCCACTCCCGAGTGCCGGCGCCAGGTCTGGGAATTCACATGCAAGACTCGGCCGTGTTTCTCGCATGTGTGATCCCGGCCTTAGTCAAATAATCAGTAGATTTGGTTTCCAGTACCATCTCTATGCTGATGACACCCAATTATACACTTCTTCTCCTGACATCATAGCTGCCTTTTAAGGAAACACCAGTGATTGTTTTATCGCTGTCTCCATCATCATGTCCTCCATCTATCTGAAACTGAACCTGTCAAAAACTCCTCGTGTTTCCTCCCTCTACTAACCTACCTATGACTGACATTGCCATCTCCGTGTGGTTCCACCATTACTCCCCAGCAACATGCCCGCTGTCTTGGGGTCATACTTGATTCAGAGCTTTCATTCACCCTCCACATCCGATCACTGGCTCGCCCTTGCTATCTGCACCTCAAAAACATTTCTAGAATTCGACCTTTTCTTACTTTCGACTCTGCAAAAACTCTTATTGTTTCTCTTATTCATTCTCGTCTGGACTATTGTAACTCTCTACTAATCGGTCTCCCTCTTACCAAACTCTCCCCTCTCCAATCTGTCTTGAATGCTACAGCTAGGATCATATTCCTCACCAATCGTTACACCGATGCCTCTACCTTGTGCCAGTCATTACACTGGTTACCCATCCACTCCAGAATCCAGTACAAACTTATTACCCTCACCCACAAAACACTCTATGGCTCAGCACCACCCTACATTTTCTCCCTCGTCTCAGTCTACTACCCTACCCGTGCCCTCCGTTCTGCTAATGACCTGAGGTTAACATCAATAATCAGAATCTCCCACTCCCGTCTCCAAGACTTTTCAGGTGCTGCTCCAATTCTTTGGAATGCACTACCCAGGTTAATATGATTAATTCCCAATCCCAACAGATTTAGGCGTGCCCTAAAAACGCACTTGTTCAGACTGGTATACCGCCTCAACGCATTAGCCTAACTATCACTGTTGGCCCATTAAAAATTTTTTTTACCATAACCAGGTTCCTCGCATCATGTTTTCACCCGCTTTATGCATTTAATAGCCCTCTGTGTCTGTACTGTTACATACTTTGGCTGTTACTGGTTCATGCAGCATTACATGAACACCCGATTCTTATACTGTGGCTGGTCCGAACAATGAAAGCAATTGTTACCATCTACCTTTCGTGTCTCCTGTTTTTCCTCATAGATTGTAAGCTTGCGAGCAGGGCCCTCATTCCTCTTGGTATCTACTTTGATCTGTTTATTGTTATACTGTAATGTCTATTGTCTGTACAAGTCCCCTCTATAATGTAAAGTGCTGCGGAATATGTCGGCGCTATAGAAATAAAATTATTATAATGGCCGGCCATGGAATACTACTTTTTTTTTTTTTTTTCTGGCTGGTTATAGATTCCCTGGCTAAATAGTCTGACAGTCTGGTGAAACACAATTTTAAAGTGCTGCCATTAACAGTTGTTCAGTGAAATTCAGGGAAATGTAGCTTTGTTGCTACAGCCTCAAATTACTATAAACAAAATGTAAGCCATGTAGTCCATCATATTCATGAGCTCTGCATAACTTCACCTCCACCAATGATTGGCAGCTTTCTGCCTATGCATAGGGTACACAAAGCTGCCAATCGGTGATGTGGGCGGGGTTATACACAGCTCAGTATTCGGCAAATTTGTAGATAAAACTGTTTATAATCAAATTTACTGTGAGCCGCCCAGTAATGTGACACTGAAGGAATTTGGGTCTCTGCCCGTACATCATGTTGCCCTCTGCAACAGTGGCAAAAACCTGGAAACAGATTCCCTTTCAATCATGTGTTCTCAGTATTTGACCAAAAATTGAGAAATTTATCAAGATACCGTGATATTTTATCATGAAGAATATTTTAAGGGTTGTACAGAATTAGATTAACATGGCTGTTTTCTTCCAGAAATAGCACCACACCTGTCCTCAGGTTCTGTGTGGCATTGCAGTCGGTGCCATTCACTTCTCTAGAACTGAGCTGCATTACCAGACAAAACCCTTAGAAGGGGTGGCGCTGTTTCTAAACAATAGCAATGATGTGCTTCGAATCCTATAAGGTTCCTTTAGCCATGAAGTCATTATGTAGGTTCTGAAGCTATGCAGGTTTCTAATCTCAGATCTGCCGAGCTCATGTGATCACGAGGTTGGCGTCGCCTTGAGCTGCTCGTGTTTTCTCATTGTGTTTTACCATCTGGTAATGAAGAGCAGGTCAGTAGATAAAGGGCCGGCTTGATCTGAAGGAGCGGACTATTGGGAATATTGTCTGACAACCCCAACCAGTAGATGTCAGACATCTTACCACTAAGCCATCATTCCGTCCTTGGTCTCCTGCATGTGCAATCCTCAGAGAAGGGGATTTGGGATAGTAATAATTGTCCTCCTATCATCCTGCTTCAAAATTGATATTTTTATAACTTGGGTAGGAAATCCCTTAATATCATATTTGTATTTTTTTTGTCTGTAATTAGGATATTATTTCTGTAGAGAAACCTTGTCTAGTGTGTGGGGCGCATGCTGCGTTCCTGGGCACATTACCGGGAGCAGGCTTCAAGACGTTTTCACTTGTTCATTTCCATTCTGTGAATTTAGTATTCTCCTTCTCCACCACCACCTCCTCCTTCTACTCCTCCACCGCCACCACCTTATCCTTCTTCTCCTCCTCCTTCTCCTCCTCTACCACCACCTCCTTCTCCTCCTCCTCCTCCACCACCTCCTCCTTCTTCCCCTCCTCTTCCACCTCCTCCTTCTTCTCCTCCTCTTCCACCTCCTCCTTCTCCACCACCACCTCCTCGTCCACCTCCTCCTTCTCCTCCTCCACCACCACCACCACCACGTCCTCCTTCTCCTCCTCCACCTATTTTAGGGAAGTGTTTTCCTTGTATCTAATCTGCTGCAAAATGGGGAAAAAAAAACAAAGTAAAGTAAAGTCTCCCTGCTTTATTATAGGTTACAAGATGGAGCTCAGAGTGGGAAACAAGTACAGATTGGGCAGGAAGATTGGAAGCGGCTCCTTTGGAGATATCTATTTAGGTAAGCAAAAATAAATGTATACTGTCAGTGACTTTTGGATAAATTGTCAGGACAAAATAGAAACAATCTGTTTGACAACCCTTCCAATTAAAATAATCTTGCAGACTTGCTTGACTTAAAGGGAATCTGTCACCCCATTTTTGCTATATCAGATAAAGATATGACTGAATAGTGCGTCCCATAACTAATCTATAGGTACCTATCATATATCCTGACACCCAAGTTTTCATGGCAAAATACCTTTGTAAACTTCGTATTTCTGTATGCAAATACTTGCGGTCCGGTGGGCGGCGGTTATTCGCATCCCCCCACCGCCTCCATTCTTGCCATAACGCACTTTTATTTCCTGCCCGTCGGCTTGCCGCGCTTGCGCTTTAAAAAAGGCCCTCGCACGTGCGCATTGTGCTTTTCTCAACAGTGGGCAAAGTAGCTAATCATTACTGCGCATGCACAGTAATGAATTTATGCTTTGCCCACTGTTGAGAAAAGCACAATGCGCACGTGCGAGGGCCTTTTTTAAAGCGCAAGCGCGGCAAGCCGACGGGCAGGAAATAAAAGTGCGTATGGCAAGAATGGAGGCGGTGGGGGGATGCGAATAACCGCCGCCCACCGGACCGCAAGTATTTGCATACAGAAATACGAAGTTTACAAAGGTATTTTGCCATGAAAACTTGGGTGTCGGGATATATGATAGGTACCTATAGATTAGTTATGGGACGCACTATTCAGTCATATCTTTATCTGATATAGCAAAAATGGGGTGACAGATTCCCTTTAAGCTTGCATGTCTATCGGACGAGTAATGAGAGCGTGGCTTTGTACAAATTACCATCTCTCCTGGCTTTCAATAGCCAAACATGTTCAGATTAGTAAGGAGAGGGGTGTAAGTTGCGACCCCCTGTTATCCCTCCTCTCCCAATGTTACAAATAGAACTTGTTGATATTGTTAGTCTTCACTTATACACATTTTTCCAAAACTGCGATGTTCAGCCAACAGTCCTAATATATATCTTTATCAGCCACATCAGTAAAAGCGTAAATAGAGGTCTGAAATAAATGCATTGTCATCAGTATTATTCAGCATTGCGGCTTCTGGCTTCAATAAATCCCAACCAGAATATTCTAGAATGGGAATACCTCTTTAAGTTGACCTTGCACCTTTTAATTGTTGGCTGAACACTCAATCAACCAACAACTATTCCTCCAAATTCCCATATGCATGGGTAAAAACACAAAGTAAAAAAAGCAAAAGTGCATTTAAATAAGATGGGGTTCTTATTACACACTGTTTTTGATCAAAAAAGCATAAAAGCCCTCCCACCATAGCAAGGTGACCCTTTGCAGGATGGTCCTAGACTAATATTAAAAACTTTACCGTCCCAAAAAGGGTCACATTTCTGTGGTGGAATGGCTTTACTACGAACCCTATGGTATTTAAATCAGGGTTCCCCAACTCCAGTACTCAAGGCCCACCAACAGGTCATATTTTCAGGATTTCATTTGTATTGCACATGTGATGCAATTATCACCTGGGCAATACTAAGGAAATCCTGAAAACATCACCTGTTGGTGGGCCTTGAGTACTGGAGTTGGGGAACCCTGATTTAAATTCATTTTTGCTTTTTTTTTTACTTATTTCCAGCAGGGTATATGATTTTGTTTGCAGGCTTTCTCTGTTTGATGGCCAATGTGAACATGCGTTTGTTCTACATGTATACTAACTTAAACCCAAGCTCAATTTTTGTGTGTTTTTTCTTTGTATTGTTGCATTTTGTGCAAGCCGGGACATGGCCTCCCTTCCTCCTATTACATTTACATAGCTTCCCATGGCTGGTGTCCACAAGTCGGGACCCGGACCTTTGTCTGCCCTTATTCGTATTGAGGTCAACTCTGACACATGGTAAGGTTTTTAATATTAGTGTAGAACCATGTGTCAGCGTTGACCTCAATGTGCGTAAGACCAGGCAAAGGATCGGGTCCCAAACTGTGGACACCAGCCATGGGAAGCTATGTAAATGTAATATCCAGCTCAAGGAAGGGAGGCCATGCCCCGGCTTGCACAAAATGCAAAAATGCAAAGAAAAAACACAAAAATATTGAGTTTAGGTTTAAGTTGGTATACATGCATCATATAGTGTTAGACGTCGGGCGGCATGTCTAACGCTCTGACCGCTGTTACAAGCAAGGATGTTATTCCGGCTCAGACACTAGGGTCAGTGTTTCTATTTCTGGGTGCTCCTGGGGGAACATCTGCTGACTGCCTTCCACTCCTGGGTGCTGGAGGTTTCCGGTGTCTGAATTCGCTGTGGTGCCCCCACCTACTCTGTCATGAGGGTTATGGGAGTCCCTTGGGATTACTTCATGTGCAGACATTGTACTTAAAGTATTGGCTGCAGAACGAGGACAAGCGATGTAAAGACGGCTCAGACCTGACATAAGCAGGTACTTGGCTCATCCTTTCCTACGTAACAGCATACTCTGCTTGGCTTAGTACAAACAGTTCCTCCCGTTCCAGCACATACTGCTGACGGAGGATACGGACTCCCTGCACCTCCCAGACTGCCTTTTGCTGGGTTTTGCTAAACCTGAGGGTCTAGCCTTTGTCTAGCCGGCGCTGATTTGTTCGCGTAGTTTTACTTCAGAAGTTCAGGTAATTGACCTTTTGTCACACTGCTAAACCTGGACTTCATAGAATGGTAGAGTTGGAAGGAACCTCCTGGGCCATCAGGTCCAACCCCCTGCTCAAAGCAGGGTTCACTAAATCATCCCAGACAGATGTCTGTCCACCCTCTGCTAAGATCCATGACCGTTTTTGATTTAACAATTCTGGAGTTATTACATTCTGGCAAAGCCATAGAGAGAGCGTGTCACCTGGTATCTATTCACATGTGGTTGGTGGTCTACTACATTTTTGCCTCTCCAGTCTTACCTTTACAGCACAGAAGCCATTAATATTTGTGACAAGATTAGATAAGTTGATGTATATAGTTCATCTGTGAGTTTTGTGGAGCGGCATGCAAGCCTTACATCACCAAGCACAATGCCCAGTGATGGATGGAGTGGTGTAAAGCAGCTAACACTGGACTCTGGAGAAGTGGAAATTTGTACTGTAGAGGGATGGATCACACATCTCTATCTGGCATCTAGGCTTGGTGAATACCCGGAGAACGTTACCTGCCTGACTGCATTGTGCCAGCTGTAAATTTGGCGGAGGAGGGATAATGCTGTGGGGTTGTTCTTGAGGGTGCTTCCAGTTTTGGGGAACTATTTGGGGAAGGCCCTTATCTATTCCAGCATGGCTGTGCCCCAGTGATAAAGCAAGGTCCATAAAGGCACGGATGGGCATGTAAGGTGTGGAAGAACTTGACTGGTCTGCACGGAGCACTGACCTCAACACCATCAGACACTTTCAGGATGGAGCTTGTGAGCTCGGCCTCTCCTCCAACAACCGGGTCTGACCTCACAAATGCTCTTCTGGACGAAGGGGCAAACGTTCCCTAGACTCTGAAATCTTGTAAAAAGAACCTTTTCAGAAGATTGGAAGGTGTTGTGTCTGCAAAGGGGGGACGAACTTCATGTTAAGGCCGACGGATCTAGAATGAGAGGTCTTAAAAGCCCCTGTGGGTGTAATGTGTACGTGTCCCAATACTTTTTTGTCCACAAAGCTTCGCTGTTGGCTGAACACACTTTTAGATGATTTTTGCAGAAAGAAATGCACTTGGCCAAGTGTTCATGTTTATTCAACATGGGAGAGGCGGACGAGCTGCTGCCAGTATTTCCCAGTGCAAAATATATAGTATGTTGCAACATGCCCGATCTTTATCGGGTGGGGGGCGGCCACGTAATTCCCATATTGCATATATGGCATTGGTGGATCCTGCTGATACTAAAGGGGGCTTTCCCCTTTTTTAGAAAGGTGCACCCCTAACGATTCCAGTAATGTAAAATAACCAAAGCAGCTCACATAACCGCTGCAGCTAGTCACTGATTTTTGTGGGCCTACATCAGCTGAGATCAGTGATTGGCTGCAGCGGCGGCGATGTGAGATGTCATCTCCCCCCAGCTAAAATGCAGAGGTTGGAGTAGCGGCAGGCGCTGGACCTGGGGAGGGTTAGAGTACGATCTCTTTTTATTTGACAGTACTGGACTCATTTGGGATTTCTTTTTTGGTAAGCTTATAGAGATCAGCGCTTGTTTGTGCTTTTTTTCCTGGACAGCAAGTACACGTTATACTCTATGGAGACTTGTTCCACTCTGCAGTTGGCGGACAGAACTTGACTGCTCAAGTCAGAGAAAAGTGGACGAAGCATGGATGTCATTTAAGGCCCAATTTGCTATGAGGCGCCCATCATATGATAGCGGTGATACTCGTCTGCTTGGGTTGTACGTGTAACCGCTGTGACTAATGTGTTGCCTGGCCCTATAATAGGAAGGATATCCCCAGTATTCCCCAGAGCTCTGGAGCTGATTTCTGTGCTGCGGAAAAGGGAAAACAGGATGTTTCTTGCCATATAGAGAGCGCGGAAAGGGGGGACAGCTGCAGTGTTAGGGGTCCTTGCTGGGGGCTCTGCAGCTGCTCATACAGCCATGTTGGCTATCAGATGTTTGCAACCTAGGCTTAGCAATGGGTTAAGTCACTGTGCTGCTTATGGATTGTGAGGGAGCAGAGAAGGATGGAGACATGAGGGATCTGTGTGCACAGGATCGGAGGAGGAGGAGAGCAGCTCCCTGCCCCCTCTCCGCTGTGACTGCCCCCATCTGCTGGGCCGGGCCCACAGCTTCTGGTTTATCTCTGATTAGACATGCAAAGCAGTATCACCCAAGGGCCAGAGGAAATCCAGCCAGGGACCTCTGCTTGTTTACTTAGATTTGCCTAATTTGGGCCCATTTATTATGGATTTCGGTCTGAATCGTTCCATCTCCATCCTCACATTCCGAGATCTCCCATGATGGCACACAATGTTACATTCAGTTATACATGATCTGTGTTCCTGGATTGGTACATTTCCTCTCATGTTACTTTACCTCCGTCGTCTCCTCATTTGGATTTAAGATATTATTTTTTTGTGATATTTTCTGACTTATCCTCAATTATTTTAAACACCTCTGACGAGTCGGACGCCTCGTGTGACCGTGATTAACGATTTATGGACACATTAGTGTCAATTAAAGGGAATCTGTCACCAGGTTTTTGCCATCTAATCTATCAGCATAATGTAGAGGCAGAGACCCAGATTCCAGCGATGTTTCACTTACTGGGCTATTTGCCTTAGCTTTGATAAACCTCTGATTAAACAGCAATTTATTTTTTTTATTTTTTTTATAACTTGAGGACTAGTAAACCAGCTGCCATTTAGTGCTACATACTCATAAGCTCTGTATAACCCTGCCCCCACCTGATTGGCTGTTTTCTGGCTATGCAAAGTGTACACAAATGCCAATCAGTGGTGTGGGCGGTTTATCAACTGATCGCACTGCAGAAACGCAGTGTGAACCGAGCCTTATAGTGGTTAACACCTAAATTGACCATAGGTGGATGGCTACATTTACACATTAGTGTCAGTGTTTACATCCAACAAGTACTGATTGATTTTTTTTTTCTCAAAAAGTTATCTATTTTATAGCCATTTTTTTTTCTCATTACTTTTTATAAATTGCTGTGTGAATAGTGCCATTATTCTCTATGATTCAGCTTTTCTGTTCTCATGTGTGGAAGAAAAGGATTGTGATTGTAGCCTAATGTGAATTTCCTTGACCCTTGCCAAAATCTTTTATCAAGGCCTCCCACCTACCATGTAATTTATAATACTAGTTAAGGCTCAGACCCCAAGGGCCATAATTTTGACCCTACAAAATCTTACTTTTGACCACTCATCTTGCTATTGACCCCTTATAAGTTTTCCATAGCTATAACTGGCTTAACCCTACCAGGTTACCTTTTCTGTATGACTAAATGTTCCTGAAACAGTCACATAACAGATTTCTAGGCTAGTATTGATGGGCGAAACTGTGATTGCCAGCTATGAAAATAGGCATGTTTTCTGGTGAAAACACTTAGATGAGTGCACCTCCGCCCCTCACTTTGTCTTTTGTATAGTATTCATATAACTTGGCAGACAGATTGTTTAGATCCTATTTTAGGTATTTAGGAATCAAAATTCCCTACTGATGAAGGTTATGGTAATTGGGTGTTGGGCAGAGCAGCGTTGGCAATCTTTGTTGCCCTTTTTTGCCCTGTATACTTTGGTCTATTCTATTTTTTATTTCAATGGTAGATTCGGGAATGCACCGTTTATAAGCCTCAGGCAAATAAAACTTCAGTTTTTGGTTTTTTTTTTAAAGTGGTTGTCTGGGGCTTTAACATTGATCGTCTGTTCCCGGTGACAGCGGCGGCCAGAAATGTTCAGTTGCAGAGCTGCCCAGCTCCATCGGCAGACTAGTGGCCGCGGCCACCTATTGATTTGAATTGGAGGCGGATGTCTAATACCCGGCAATGGCCAATTTACTATTGAAAAAGCTGTGCTGAGCAGCTCCGCAATTGAGCAGTCCGGCTGTCGCCGACATCAGGAACCACTGATCCCCAGGGGTGCTGTGTGTTGCACCCCCATGGATCAGACATTAATGACCTATTCTAAAGCCCCTGTCACACTAAGCGAGATCACTGAAGCGTCACCGATTGTGACACAACAGCGACCTAGCCAGCGATCTCGCTTAGTGTGACACTCAGCGATGATCAGCCCCCCTGCTGGGTATCGCTGATCGTCATTGAATGTCCTGGACCATTTTTTCATCGTTGGTCTCCCGCTGGCCAGTGCGCATCGCTGCGTGTGACAGCAGGAGACCAACGATCTGGGAGCTGGTATCCAATGTACATATCGGGTAACTAAGCACCGCGCGGCACCTAGTTACCCGATATGTACCCTGGTTACCGGCTCCCAGCTTCTGCTGTAGAGCACTGAGAGCCGGTATCTAGGGTACATATCGGGTAACTAGGTGCCGCGCAGCGTTTAGTTACCCGATGTGTACACTGGATACCAGCGTGCTCGCTGGTCCTGATCGCTGGTGAGTCTGCCCATGTGACAGCTCATCACCAGCAATCAGGTAACGATGTCCCAGCGATCCCATCCAGGTCGGATCGTTGGTGGGATCGCTGGGACATTGAAGAGTGTGACGGGGCCCTAAGAAAAGGCCATCAATGCTAAACTCCTGAACAACCCCTTTAAGTATTGAACAGTTTTCTAAAAATTTTCCAGGTGTTAATTGAGAATACAGACCTTTTGATAAGAGATAATAAACCACAAATATATTATGTACGCTACATGCAGAGTATTGAATGATGAAAACCTGATACTATGATTCATAGATCTTTATGGGGAATCGCTGTACTTGTACACAATGATCGTCTACAGGTATACTGAATTCCGGGTGAGACTTATGAATGGAAATCAGATGTTCAATAATAGTCATTAGAGGAGCAGCAGATCAGGACAGAAGAACACTGGTGGTGGTAAGAGTCAAGGAGCCGACTGAACAGTGGATGATCATGAAGAGTTTGTTCTCCTTCTGTCTGAATAGATCCGTCTGGTTAACAATCTCCCCTTTTGATCTTTGGTTTGTATTGGAAGTGGTAATCATCATCCTTTTGTCTAAAAGGTATATTGGTGCTTTAGGGCAATCTCCTTGGAGGTCCCTTTTTGAAGGCCCCTATCTGTGGTGTATGGAAGCCCCGATATGCTTCACCTTACTACAGTCTTTCACAGCTAAATTACATTCTGCTGAGTTGGAGATTCCTAAATTGTTGTTCTTGATTGCTTTGTTAGCATTTGCTATCATTGAGTACTTTGCTTTCTTTCATTTAGACACCAATCTGTGGGCCCCTCACAATCTAGGAACATTATTATTATTATTATATATTTATATATATATATATAATATATATATATATAACATTATGCTCGATCCTGCCTTTTCAAGATGTTGCACAATGAAATATGGGCCATTCTTGTAGGATATAGAGGGTGGCGTTAGATGGGACTTGTTTTGTAAACATTATTAAAACAATATGTCTGGGAATTGTGCAACATTTTTTTCCTTGCTGTGGCCTCAAGAATACAAGCCCTTCTACTGATGGGAAGTTGCCAGGTCTTCTCAAGAGCATGGACTTCTCCACAAGCCATAGCCTGACTTGCAAAGCAAAATCACAAATGTACTTATCACTACAGTAAGTGATCTAATAGGGAGTCTCAATGGCCTCCTTTAAAGGGCTTGTCTAGTTTCAAAACCGGGATAATCTGAGTTACTAACAGAAGATCCTCCGTTCGGAATCTTCAACTCTTGAGCAGAGTGGTTGTCACTCTGGAGGACCTGTCCCTAACGGCTGGCAACGTAACGTCTTAAAGGTATTTTCCACCAATTTGATATTGAACAGATAGGTCATCAATATCAGATTGGTGGGAGTCAGACACCAAGCACCCCCACCAAATCTGCTTACATCAGTCCCTGCTAAAGCTGAGAGCTGATCAGCAGTAGTACCCAGGAGTGGACACTAAACAACATGTTGGCGCTCTTGTGTTCCACTCTTCTGTTGGGGCTGCAAATAGCTGATTGGTGATGGTGCCGGATGTCGGACCTTTCCCATCTGATATTGATCACCTGTACTGAACAAGGATAGGTTTTCCTCTCCAGACCCTGCAACACCACAAGTGTCATTCCTTCCTTACCTTCCTTAAGTGCTCATTCAGACATTAGGTTTTTAGGTATGAGAACATCGATCTCATTTTCATCAGTATGTCTGTGTTTTCTTTTTTAAATCAGTGTCATCAGTTTGGTCAGTGTTGGCTTTTAAAAGGAACCTGTCATCAGAAAAATGCTATTAACCTGCAGACATGGAGGTTAATCTGCAGGTTGATGGTGTTTATTAACCTGCCCGGTGCCCGCACTTAGCTGAACACCGCAGGGAGAAAATTAACTATTCCCCCCCTGGCAGAGTTCGGGTTCCCGTCATGGAGGCGGCGCTGGTTCAGACGCCGC
Organism: Oophaga sylvatica; assembly: GCA_033576555.1. Lineage (NCBI taxonomy): Eukaryota > Metazoa > Chordata > Amphibia > Anura > Dendrobatidae > Oophaga > Oophaga sylvatica. The sequence goes on from JARQOD010000009.1 coordinate 14,316,043, forward strand.
TCGGAGAATACAAAGCAGCGTTTCATCAGTTAATTTTTCTTCCCCTTCAGAAAAAAAAAACATGAAAGTTTCTCGACATTCTCAAACAGTTTGTGAAAAACGAACAGTGCAAAGATGGCATCTGAATGTCAGATTTTTGTTTTCCCCCACTGACCCATAGACAAGTCTCCGTTATTTTGTGCGGTCAACAAAGATACACGGAAATATGAGTAGTGCCATAGACTATAACGGATACGAACTTTATCCCTAAAAAACATGGATAGAGATCGATCGAAAAAAAAAAAATGACGTCTGAATGAGTCCTAAGAAGACTTGATAGGTCAACCTCCTGTGAGTGATGACTAATCTGCAGTGTCAGCCAAACCTATGGCAGCCAGATGGATGTCAGTAGTGGTGGAAATCCCTGATTCCAGCACCTCCTCGCTGGTCACATGATACATAGCATTCACGCTACCGCTGCAGACAATCACTGACCTCAGTGGTCACATGAATGCAGAGGCCACTGCTTGGCTGCAATACTCATATGACCAGCTACAGGACTGTCAGGGATTGCTGGAATAGAAAGGGATTTGAATGGGAAGGTAAATCCCCCTTTTTTTTGCTTATAATGTTGGGATAATTTCATAAAATCATGGAAAATCATAGGTGTGTGGGGAGGGGGCACTCTGCTTATTTCATCCAAATAGTGTCCAGAAAGTTCGGTCTATAATGCCAACATTCTGTGACGTCCTACATGACATCGAGGAGTGGATCCGGTGCGCCGACATTCTGAACCATTTTGAGGCCTCTTGTGTGAAGGGTGTGAAAGTAAAAGCTCGATTTGCATGAAGGAAAGGTAGACGGGGTAATTTGTATCATTGTCGGATCTGTGCGGACAAGTTTTATGATGTAATGTACACAGCAGGAGACATTTGTTTGCTTCTCGTGTTTCCACAGGTGCAAATATTGCCACCGGCGAGGAGGTCGCCATTAAGCTGGAATGTGTGAAGACAAAGCACCCTCAGCTGCATATTGAGAGCAAATTTTACAAGATGATGCAAGGGGGAGGTGAGAACTAGTAGGGTCCTGTGGCTCCAGCATTACTAGTGGAGGCTACCAGTTTTCTAAGCCCTAAAGAGGTTGCCTTAGTAGAAGCAAAAAATGAAATGTAAGGTAGACCGCAATTACTGTTTTGCTTGACTTGATATTTCCTAATCCCAGAGTACAGCCGTCTACTGCGGTGGCCACATAGCTAGTGCTCACATCTACGTCCCACCTACGTCAGGCCTTGGAGCTCAGCTGCTGATGACAATCTGCTTTTGTCTCTTTCCATTACCGTCTTATCTGACAGTGGGAATTCCTTCTATCAAGTGGTGTGGAGCCGAGGGAGACTACAACGTGATGGTGATGGAATTGCTTGGCCCAAGCCTAGAAGACCTTTTTAATTTTTGTTCTCGCAAGTTCAGCCTGAAGACGGTGCTCCTCCTGGCGGATCAGATGGTAATTATGATGCCTCTATGATGGATGAATTTATATGATCAGTGTGTCACATAATCTTTTTAGTTTATGAAACACATACAGGACCACGATCATCCGAGGGGCATCCGCTCCAAATACAGTCTTGGATTCTGCAAAATTAATTTCCATTTGCCATTTTCATGGATCCAGCACTGGCTTCTCCATGGTCCAGAAATAATGACGTCCCCATTTCCCAGTCACAAAACTGCCAGTCTAGGATGGGCTGCAGCAGTCAGGCGACATCAGATGTTTCAATCACTGACCGCTGCAGCCAATCCCAAGCTCTGGTGGTTCTCTGATAGAGGAACAGTGATGTCTTCATTTCAGGTGCTGGGAGTCGCCTTGGCAGAAACCTCGAATGATGGTAGATGATGATAGTAGATGACATATTGTGTTAATCAGATTATATGTTAAATATATTTGAAAAGAAAATCTATTATTCTTCCATACCCTTGTCTAATATTTTATGAAAAATTAGAAATATTGCATTTTTCACACTCGCATCTAGGCATTACCCTGGACTTCTGTTCTGTACAGAGCTTTTCAGCAGTTTCACTATCATCAGAGGTGACACTTGTGCACAGTACATAACACCAGTCTCCATCATTCACAATAGTTGTCACAGCTCCTCTCCTCCCTTCACAATGACCTCTGCCCAGAAGGCCGTCTATTGCTGCAAATGTGCATGTGCACATTTTTTTAAAGGGGTTCTTTAAAAGAAACAAACGGAAAAAAAAAACAGCAGTGCATGTGTTAAAATACAAACTACACTGTACTCGTCCCTTTCCTCCAGTGACCCGGCTTTGATGCTCCAGAAGGTCTCCTGGTCTATTTAGTAATGGCCAGCATGTAACCTTTGCCGGTGACCTGTGATCATGTGCCATACTACTTCCATTGCCAAGCGGCGATGCTAGTATCATGGTATTGATTGGCTGCAGCGGTCAGGTGTCGGCAGCTTATAAATAAAGCCCTGGAGCCCTGCTCTGTAGCCATGAGGAAAGAAGCAAGCATAGTTGTTCTTTTTTACATGTTTGTTTTTCTAAGGTTGGACAACTCCTTTGAACCCATTCCTGACATGATGATGTACATCTGCGTTACACGTGGGGTGCTGATTTATAAAGCGAGATCGGGAGTTGTCCTAGTTTTTTAATCGCTAAATGGGAATTTGTCAGCAGGTTTTTGTTATGTAATCAGAGAGTAGCATGATGAGGGGCTAGAGAGCCTGATTCCAGCGATTTATCACTTACTGTTTAGTTTTGTGCTGTTTTGATAGAATCCCTGCTTTATCTGCGGTAGATGTAGCAGTGCTCAGAATGCTGAGCTCTGTATAACCCCTGCCATCACTGCAAGGTTTGGCAGCTTGCTGACAGTGCAATCAGTGGTGGGGGCGGGGTTATACAGATTGGCTGGGAATGCCTGGCACGCAACACCTAGATCTGCTGTAATAATCTCCTGCTGATAAAATACTGATTGTTTTGAAGCTACAACAAATTGCTGATCAAGTGACACATCACTGGAATTAGGGTCTCTACCCCTACATTATGCTTCCATCAAACTAATAATCTGCTGACAGATTAAATGAGTGTAAAGGTGTTTTCTCAAGTTGGCGTCATCAGGAGTACGCTGCTCCCGGCCCCAATGGGAGGGATGACTGTATGCTCATGGAGACTCCATGGTTGTGCTGCTGATTCAAGCTGTGCTCTCTCCCGTTCTCCTAGCATTCATTGACCCAGCTCAGAGTCAGAGTGGGCTCCTTTGAGTAGGTGACCGCTATCCCTGGCATCAAGAAGTAAACTATAACATTAGAAATACCTCTGTACTTGAGAATGGAGAGGATTTTTTTAATAGGGTGTAAATTGCAAAGCTGTTTGTTTTTACAAGCACTTTTCAATTTTAACTTATTAATAAACTCCAGGCAAATCCTTTAAATGTTGCTGTTAATCTCTGAGTCACAGGCCGGTAACAGGATCCAGTACAGGGGACCATAGTATGTCCTACAATGCAGTAAATGCAACAAAGGATCATTGGCATGTCATGTATTAACTAAAGCAGCTTTGTTTGATACTTACTGGTATTTGGCTTTGACAAAATTTTATTGATAGTTCAGAGCGGATTACATATGATTTAATGCGATTCCACAGCTGAAACGCACATGTGTTGTTTACCTGCAGATTGTAATGTGAGTCTATGGGGAAAATCTGCACATAACAATCAGCGTACCCGCAGATTTGAAACATGCACCGCAAGTCAATTTACGCTGCGTAAAAAAAAAAAAAGTGGCCGTGAGATTTCTATAAATCCCATACACTTTTCTGAGACTGTAGGTTGCTGGGTTTTTTTTTTGCGCAGTGAAAAACTCTTGGGAATGTAGCATAAGGGGGACTAAAGTATAGTGGTTTACAAAAAAAATTATAATTATAAAACAGAGAAAAATTTGAATCGCCCTTTTTACTCCTCTTTAAAAATAAAGAAATAAAATTTAGAGACTTTCGGCTCTGCAAGAAAAAAATATCAAAATATAAAATTATGTAATCTGTTGAATGCTGTAAAGCAAATAATATCGAAATGCCTGAATTGCCTACCCCACAAAAAAAAACCCTAAATAAAGCACCACAAAGTGATCAAAATATCGTCTGTACCCCAGAATGGCACCAATTTAAAAAAAAAAAAAAAAGCCTGCTGCACTAAAAACAAGATCTAGTACAGCTCCAACAGATAGAACAGATGAAAAAGTTGCAGTTTTTTTTCCCTGCTATGTCAATGGAAAAAGTCATGCAATCACAGAAAAAATTAATTTGGTGCCGTATAGGTCTTGCATCTATAAGTGGCAACTTGACTTTTTTTTTTCTTCATGTATTACAGATAAGTCGCATTGAGTACATTCATTCCAAGAACTTTATTCATCGGGATGTTAAACCAGACAACTTTCTGATGGGACTTGGAAAGAAAGGGAATTTGGTGTACATCATTGATTTCGGCCTTGCCAAAAAGTATCGTGATGCTCGGACGCATCAACACATACCCTACCGAGAAAACAAGAACCTGACCGGGACCGCAAGATATGCCTCTATAAATACGCATCTGGGCATAGGTGGGTGATGGATGGAATAATATATCTGTCATATGTTTTTATGTTGTGCCAAGACTTTCCTTCTCTTCACTTTATATAGCACTCACCGCTTTTGACAGCTTTATGAACAATACAAACGGCACCATGATACTTTGAAGGGATTGTCCACTACCTGTTCAACCCCTTTTTAAATAAAGTTGTCCCTCTTGTAAAGTAAAAATAAGATATTCACCTCCCACACCAGTTCTGTTCCAGCAATGTTGGAGCCTTTCCCCTGGGCTCACTTGACATTGTCATGTGAGCCCCGCAGTCACTTGGCAGCCACTATTGAGACTACTTCCATGAGTGAGAGCAGCTCAATAGTGATTGCCGATTGTCATGTGAACCCTGCAGCCAATGTCATGAGAGCCCCAGGAGATCAGATGTCACCATTGCAGGAGGTGAGTATGTTGTTTCTACACAGGGACTGCTTTATTTAAAGAGGGTTTTCCACGCAGCGGTCCATTTTTAAGTTGTATTTTCATTTTTTTTCTCTACTTCAATGATCTAGAACTTTTTTAACTTTTTTTTTTTCCCATATGGCTGAATTGTACAGTCATGGACAAAAGTTTTGAGAATGACACAAATATAAATTTTTACAAAGTCTACTGCTTCACTTTTTCTAATGGCAATTTGCTTATACTCCAGAATGTTATAAAGAGTGATCAGCTTAACAGCAATTACTTGCAAAGTCAATATTTGGCTAGAAAATGAACTTTATCCCCCAAAATACATTTCAACATCATTGCAGCCCTGCCTTAAAAGG
>JARQOD010000009.1:14321514-14345273 GCA_033576555.1 Oophaga sylvatica
TTTTTTTGCCCAATTTTTAATGCCAATGTGTGATACTTGAGGAATTTATTATTTTTAATATGCAAAAAAAATATTTAGAATTTTTAGGGAAGGCTTTTGATTGTTAATATTTTCTCAATGCCACGTGATTTTAGATCTTAAAAAAAAAAAAAAATCCTGCAGTGCTTCCATTGGAGCATTGCTTTATAATATGGGACCTGATGTATACCATGAGTATAGGTACGGCACCTACACATATCAACGTATGGGACACGAGTGGGGACCTAAAGTCATCTCGTCTTGCATATGGATCCTACACATTCTCGCTCTTGTGTGACTAGGGGGATGTTGTAATGTATTAACACTTGATCTTTTCTTTTCTTTTTTTCCTTTTCAGTGTCTTCACTGTATTTCATTTTCTTTAAAGACGAAAAAATTTACATTTTTTTAACTTTTTATTTTCTGCCAATGAGGAGAGCCACGCAGAAGATGCTGGTTCCAGCAGCGCAGACACAAGAACTTGTGCGTCGTGGAGGGATTTACCGCTCCCCTTTCCTTACCGACATACTGGCAGTCCGGGGACAGCAGATGTTCTTCCTGCTCCTTCTAAAACTGAACACTACATATAGATATATACTGTATATATTCTTTTTATTTTTTAGCTTACTCCCCCCAAACCACCATCTCCCCTCAAAAAAAAAAAACTTTAAACGTTACATTTTTCTAAATGTAAGATTTTAGCTGTACCTTATTTTTTTTTTTTGTTCCTTTTCACCTTTTAAAGATGAGAAGAATTAGCAAGTTGGAAAAAAAAAAGACTTGTGACCAGTACAAGACTGAAGCCTTCCTATGTACGGGAGCCGGGGTTGGGCTCCATTCCCCTTCCAGCCGTCACCTTATTTAACCACGGAAGGGATAAATGGGGCTATACTGTCATTAAAGGTCCCGGAGTATGCAGGGCTGGAGAGGGGCCTAATTTCTGATCCACAGTGGAGGCTTAGCTTGCTTTTAGTATGCACCTGCTCCAAAGAACCATGCAGATTTTGGAGAAAAGGGTGGAGTGGCCTGACCGGTGGGCGATCCCAGCAGTTACTGGCCATTTTATCTATAGGTTAATAGTATTTTAGTAGTAGGTTTATTGTTCGGTATCTCCCACTGTGGCTGCTAGTGGCTTGTGGTCTAATTCTTTTGGAAAAAAAAAAAATAGGAAAAAAAAATTACCAACGCACATCCTTCTGCACCTCCCCCCTGCCCTTCTGCAGTGACGAGAGACTGAGACGGCTGCTTTTTGACTTTTTTTTTTTTTTCTGATGAAGACTGTGAAGGTGCATACATTATTTAGTGAGGATTGTAAATGGTTGGGATGGTCCCGGATGGTGGGATACCGAATGTTGGATCTCCTATTTCTCACCGTGACCTGGACATTCTCCATCTGAACCACCAGATGGCGCCATGTAACATCGAACTCTTACACGCCCTCCAAACGGTTTCAATATTTAACAATGTTTTGGTTTCCTAATTTATTTACTATATATTATCGTTTTCATTTTTATTTCTGGTAATTTTTATTACTTTATAATTTTAAAAAAAGTGAAAAAAAAATCCTATTTTGGGGGGGAGGGGAGACACAACTTTTTGGGGGGTTTTTTGTACTTCCTGTGTAAATATAGACTTTTTCAGCTTTAATGTGTTTGTTAATTTGAGGTAATAAAGTAGAAAATGATAAAGTGATGAAAAGGTGTGTTGGCTTATTTTCTAACGCAGTTAACGCAGTTTGTGTGTAGTACATTGTGGCGTGAGCTTTAAAAAAAAAAGTGCCCTGTTTTGGCTCTTATATTATTCCAGCTGCTCCTGAGTTGTTTTTTTTTTTTTTTTGTTTGTTTTTTTTTCTAAATTTGCCCATGTAGTTCCAGAGATGGGCCTTATTTACGCGCTACCAGGGGGCGTTGCTCACAGGGTATGCAGATCAGCCTAAAGACACACCCCAGAGGTTCCTGAGAGCACCGCCCACATTGTAAACACTATAAAAAATTGCACTAAACAAAAAGGCCCAAATCTCTGGAACTGTATGGTGGATTAAAAAAAAAAAAAGAGAGAGAAATGCAAGTATTGTATGTGCCAGTAATTTCTTGACATGTATATAAATGTGTGCTCCTACCTTATTATTCCCATTCTATACTTATGGATTTTTAGGTGAACTTTCAGAAACAGACATATGTTACATTGTGCAATATGTAGAAACAGGTAAGTTGTGTGAACAAGGCATAAGGCAATAGGGCTCACATCTTTCTGCCACTTCTTCTGGTAGAAATGTATCATCTTATAGATATGTGGTGGTCAAAATTCTGCTGGCCCCCCCAAGATCAGGACACTACTATCCCCAATTAAATGGAGTGGCAGTGCGCACATAAGACCTCTACTCCATACATTCCCTATGGGTCTGCTGGATGAAAAGTCTAGCGTCATGTTAGTGTCATAGAAAAGTAATTGTGTGGCAGTCGCATATGCGTCCTGCTGCTCCATGCTAATGGGGGAAAAGCCCCCAGCTATGCTTCTTGGTTAAAATTTGACTCTACACTGAGCCTCCTGATTAAAATATGGCCTATACATAGCCCCCCTATAATACATGGTATCCACACCATCCGCCTCTATGAAATAAACCCCCCCTATTGTGACCCTTTTTATTAATTATAACCTCCACCCTCCACCATGGCCACACACTGTCCAAAATCCGCTCTGCACACCATTCACCTTTTAAAAGATAACCTCCATATTGAGCTCTTTCATAAAATCTATCCCTACACTACCCCTTTCCTGACATATGGTCTCCGGTTTTTTTTTTTTAGGGCTCATTCACACTGACATTATTTTCACATACGAGAAAACCAGGTAAGTGTTGTCATCTCTACCTTCTATCTAGCAGTCTGTGAAAAATGGACTGCACTCGGATGGTACGCGGCTGCTGTCTTTTTTTTTAATTTTTTTTTTTTTTCACGGTCCCATAGACTTGCATTGCCGTGTTTGATCCAACACTCGGATCAATATTGAACATGTTTCGTAATTTTGCGCTTGGTCTGCAAAAAAAAAAATGTACAGCCCCATAGATTATACTAGGAACCAGTGCTGTCTGAAAACTACAAATGAAGTGAATGAGCCTTTAGCGAACATTTACCTCCACCATATCGTCACTGCTTCTCTATTCCTAATATCTGCTAATCCTAAAGGTTCACATACCTACCCATTCCTGCTAATACATGTGGGGACAAATGACACAGCAAGAAACTACCTGGAAACCATCTGCAGTGACTTTGAAAACTTAGGTAAGAAAGTGAGAGAACTGGGAGCGCAGGTGGTCTTCTCTTCCATCCTTCCAGTGGATGGTCATGGAACAAGGAGGTGGAAGAAGATTCTGCAGGTGAACAACTGGCTATGTCGATGGTGCCGTCAGCAAGGATTTGGATTTTTGGATCACGGAGTGAATTACCTATACGATGGACTACTTGCTAGAGATGGGGTGCACCTTACGAAGACTGGAAAACATGTTTCTCCTTCGTCTCATTGGGGGACACAGGACTGTGGGGTGTATGCTACTGCCGCTAGGAGGCTGACACTAAGTAAATATAAAAAAAGCTCCTCCTCCGCCGTATACACCTCAGCACTGGCCGCAGGCAAACCCAGTTTATGCTTAGTGTCTCATGGAGGCACACGTCTGTTTTGTTCAGACCATTTTTTTTTTTTTCTTCTTCCCACGATATTGAGACAGGGGCGACGGACCCTTTTGAAGGGGTCCGATCTCCCCAAACCATCAACGGGCGAGCACGTGGAGTGAAGCCTCCACGTATCCTTTCCCGCTACGTGGGATATGAGTGCCGGACTTAGCCCTGACCACCCTAGGGTAGTGAAACCCTGGGCTGTACAGAGGCAGGAGGAAGTCCGTGCGGCCCCCACTGCTCCACCAATGCTAGACTGCGGTGCTGCAAGGCGGCGGACAGTCCCTCTCCTCACCTCCTGAAGGGGTGATGGAGTTAGGGTGCCTGCACTGTCCTCTTTTTCTCCTGCCTGGAGAGTTCCCTCTAAGGGAAATTGTTTGCCCACCTGCGAGTTCTGGAGCCCTGGAGGAGAACGTTGGTGTGGAAACTCATAGCCGGCGTCTGATCAGCTGGCTGCAGCCAGGCAGGACACGCTGGGAGTCCGACTTGCGCCTTCCCCCACAGGATTGCGTCATCTCCGGGACCGCCCCCCTATTTCCTGGCACTGCTGGGCCTCAGGTAAAATTTAGTCCCTGGCCTCGGCCGGAGACCGGGCCTGGGACGATAACTTGGCGCCAGGCTTGGGGCTCGCCGCGGTTCTGAGCTCCGCCTCCGGCGGCGGTAGCTCCGGCAGGCCCGCCCTCGTTCCTTCGGGGCCTCCGCCGGAAATTTAGGCCGAGGCTTCGGCCGGTGCTAGGCCGCGGCCGAAATTTAGTCCCCGCTTGGTTCGGGGACTAGGCCGCAACCGGAAATTAGGCCCCGACATCAGCTGACGCTAAACCACGCCCTTGTTCCCTCCTTCCAAGGCTGGACTATTTCAGGCGCTCCTCCCTGAAGGGGAAGCGCCGTTTTTTGAAACCTGGCTGTCAGATTGTGCTCTGAGTGGGGATACAGATCTGGGGTAGGTGCTGTTACCGCCAGCTTGGCTGTTCCGCTTAGCTGCTCTCCTCAGCGCTTCTTCGCTCCTCCAGTACCACAGCCTCATTTAAAGCTTGTGCTGCAGGAAGGGTATTGTGACAGATCCACTATGTCCAGAAGGGCCAAGATCCATACGGTGCTATATACCGCATGCATTGCTTGTAGGTCACCTTTTCCGCATGCCCAGGTTAATCGGGTCTGCGAGGCTTGTGATTCCGAACGGGCTCAGGAGCCCTCACCCATAGCTGAGCCCAATGCGTCAGGTCCTCCGGAATGGGCCTTGTCTCTGTCGCAGTCTATGGTGTCATTAACAAGAGCGATTGAGTCCCTTCAAGCTCCCGATAGGAGCAGGAACAGTGGTTCATCCGTATTGGTTGCGGCTCAGGAACCTCCGGCCTGCAGGGGCCGCGCTCTCACCAGGCAGACGCAGGGGAAACGAACCCATACTGCGTCGCCTATGCCGACCGGGGCCTCGGCATCTATCAGTTCCGTTTCTCGCTCTCCCTCACCTTCGGAAGCGAGTGATCAATATTCGGATTCTGAGTCTGAAGGGTCCCTCAATCTAGAGGCCCCGAATTGTCAGGAGACAATTGACAGTCTTATAGAAGCTGTCAATCAATCCCTGGGAGTGGACGACGAATCCACTTTGACTTCGGGTCATAAGGTGTCCTTCAAAAGAGCCAGACAAACTCATAAGGTCTTTGGTGCTCATCCTGAGTTTGAGGAGCTTGTGCAGCCCACCGAGAAAAACCGGATAAGCGCTTTGCAGGACAGAGGGCCCTCAATACCAGGTATCCTTTTGCTCCTGAACTTCTTAAGAAGTGGGCGGAATCCCCAGTGGTCGATCCTCCGGTGTCACGCTTGGCATCTAAGACGCTTCTCTCCCTTCCTGATGGTTCCTCGATTAAGGATCCAACGGATCGTCTGATTGAAAGCCTGGCTCGCTCGGTGTTTGAAGCATCTGGGTCATCTCTCTCTCCTTCCTTCGCAGCGACTTGGGTTGCTAAGGCCATGATTTCCTGGTCGGAGTCTCTGAACAGAGCTCTTCACGGTGTAGAAGTGCCACCTGAGGTTTTTTGAGATATCTAATCAGATGGCTCTCGCAGGTGATTTTTTGATCAACGCTTCCATGGATGCGGCAAATTGCGCAGCATTAGCTGTGCTAATGCGATTGCCATTAGAAGATCCTTGTGGTTGAGGACTTGGCGAGCAGACTCAACTTCAAAGAAGTCACTTACGTCCTTGCCGTATCAAAGCGGTCGTTTATTTGGTGAAAAGCTGGATCAGCTTATATCTGATGCGACAGGAGGGAAGAGCTCTTTTTTGCCTCAGCAGAAAGTCAAACAGCCCTTTCGCCGACAGCTTCAGCCTCGTTTTAGAGCCTTTCGCAACCCAGGTTGGGCCGCAACAGCCAGTTCCAGCGGCTCAGGTCGACCTAATCAGGCCAGAGATCGTCAGGTCTCTTACAAGACCAACCCGTTGGGAAGAATGCGGTCTCAACAACCGAGATCTAGAGGGTCTAGGCCCCAAAGATTTTCGGATAAATGACTGGAGGCAGAATCCGGTCGATTCATCCAGAGTAGGCGGCCGTCTACTCTGGTTTCACCCCACTTGGCTATCGATTACTCAAGACGAGTGGGTCAGGGAATTAGTCACCTCGGGGTACAAGATAGAATTTACCAGCCTTCCCTCAAATCGTTTTTTCCCTCGCGCCTTCCCAAGGAGGAGTCTCGGGTTCGCGCCTTATTCAAGGCGGTCGAATCTCTTCGACACAGCGGGGTTGTCGTACCTGTACCAGAGGTCGAAAGAGGTCGGGGGTTTTATTCCAATCTGTTCATTGTACCCAAAAGGACGGTACCGTAAGGCCCATTCTGGATCTAAAGAGACTGAACCGGTTTGTCAGAATTCAACATTTCCGAATGGAGTCTCTCCGCTCGGTCATTGCTGCCATGGAAAAAGGGGAATTTCTAGCATCAATAGACATCCAGGATGCCTATCTTCACATCCCCATATTTCCCCCTCATCAAAGGTTTCTTCGGTTTGCCATCGGCAAACTTCACTTTCAGTTCGCTGCCTTGCCATTCGGGCTAGCCACAGCTCCCAGAGTGTTCACAAAGGTCATGGCTGCTGTTGTATCCATTCTGCACTCCAGGGGATAGTCATCTTGCCTTACCTAGACGACCTTCTCATCAAGGGTCCGTCTTTCCAAACATGCGAGGAAAGTGTCAGCATTACCCTAGACACCCTTGTTCGCCTGGGGTGGCTGGTGAATATGAAGAAGTCATCTCCCGTGCCATCTCGAAAGATCACCTTCTTAGGGATGAATTTCGACACCGCTCAAGGGTTGATATTCCTTCCTCAGGACAAGGCCTTAGTTCTCCGTCAAGAGGTACGGATCCTTCGCAAACCGATTCCTCATACCATCCGGTTTTGCATGAGGGTCCTAGGAAGGATGGTGGCAGCGATCGAGGCGATTCCATTTGCCCAGTTTCATCTTCGCCCCCTTCAGCATGCACTCTTGGCAGTATGGGACGGGAGCCCTTATTCCCTCAATCTTCGGTGCCGTCTGTCCCTGCAGGTCAGACAGACTCTTATGTGGTGGACGAGGAGCTCCACTCTTCAACAGGTCCGTTTGTTTCCTCCGAATTTCTGGATGGTAGTCACAACGGATGCCAGCCTGCTCGGATGGGGAGCAGTGTTTCGTCACCACACAGCCCAAGGGACTTGGTCGCAGCAGGAGTCGATCCTCCCGATCAATATTTTAGAGATCCGAGCTATTCGGCTGGCTCTGAGGCATTTTCACCAGCATCTGGCGGGCCGCCCAGTCCGAATACAATCAGAAAATGCCACGGCGGTGGCATACATAAACCATCAGGGAGGTACCCGCAGCCGGGCGGCTATGCACGAGGTAAAACAGATTCTGTCCTGGGCAGAGGTAAATCACTCCGTGATTTTAGCAGTCCACATTCCGGGCGAGGAAAACTGGGCAGCGGATTTTCTCAGCCGTCACGGCATAGCTTCAGGGGAATGGTCACTACATCCCGAGATTTTTTCAGCAGATATGCCGACGCTGGGGAACCCCAGATGTGGACCTGATGGCTTCCAGGATGAATGCCAAGGTGCCCAACTTCGTCTCCGGTACCGGGATCCGCAGGCAATTGCGGTGAACGCCCTGGTTCTACCGTGGAATCAATTCCATCTTCCATACTTATTTCCACCAATAGCTCTTCTCCCAAGGGTGATCAGAAAGATCAGGATAGAGGGGGTTCCAGCGATATTAATAGCTCCGGATTGGCCGCGTCGCTCTTGGTACGCGGAGCTGGTACAGTTGCTCGCCGACGCACCCTGGCGACTGCCAGAGCGCGCGGACCTTCTCTCCCAGGGCCCAGTTTACCACCAGAACTCAGCGGTCCTGTGTTTGACGGCCTGGCCGTTGAATCTTGGATCCTGACCAGGGCTGGATTCTCTAAAAAGGTCGCCGCGACGATGGCTAGCGCCCGAAAGCCCGTCTCGGCTCGCATCTACCACGGGACTTGGAAGGTCTTTTTTGCTTGGTGCAGGGAACATGGTTGTTCCCCGCTTCGGTTTTCAATTCCAAACATTCTGTCATTTCTCCAGGCAGGCCTAGATTCAGGTCTAGCGCCAAGTACGCTTAGACGGCAGATATCAGCCTTGTCAGTGCTTTTTCAGCGAAGGATCGCGTCTAATTTTCAGGTTAGGACCTTTATTCAGGGGGTTGTCCATATAGTTCCCCCCTACAAGGCTCCCTTAGATGTTTGGGATCTCAATCTAGTCCTGGGAGTCCTGCAGGAATCTCCATTTGAACCTCTGCAGGAGGTTTCTCTGGCATTTCTTTCATGGAAAGTGGTGTTTTTGGTAGCCATAACATCCATTAGGCGGGTTTCGGAGCTGGCAGCACTGTCTTGTCGGGCTCCGTACTTGCTTTTCCATCAGGATAAGGTGGTGCTCAGGCCAACACCACCTTTTTTGCCTAAAGTCGTGTCCTCTTTTCATATCAATGAGGATATTGTTCTACCTTCTTTTTGCCCAGCTCCTACGCACCGGGTTGAGAAGGCTCTCCATACGCTAGATCTGGTGAGAGCGCTCAGGAGATATGTATCTCGGACGGCGTCCTTTCGGCAAACGGACACGCTGTTTGTTCTCCCTGAGGGTCGCAGGAAGGGACTCGCTGCCTCTAAATCAACCTTGGCTAGGTGGATTCGGTTAGCCATTCAGGAGGCTTACCGCATCAGAGGCGCGGTGGTTCCCGCAGGAATCAGGGCTCACTCCACCAGAGCGGTGGGTGCCTCCTGGGCCCTTCGGCATCAGGCTTCGGTGGAACAGGTTTGTAAGGCGGCAACCTGGTCCAGTCTGCATACCTTTTCCAAGCATTATAATGTCCATACTCAGGCTTCTGCGGATGCCAGTCTGGGTAGAAGGATTCTTCAGGGCGCGGTTGCGCACCTATAAGCAATGCTTGGTTATAAATTACACTGTGGAGTCGGTTTCCCACCCAAGGGACTACTTTGGGACGTCCCACAGTCCTGTGTCCCCCAATGAGACGAAGGAGAAATACGGATTTTTGTGTTACTCACCGTAAAATCCTTTTCTCCGAGACGCTCATTGGGGGACACAGCACCCTCCCTTATAGCCGGATGGCTTCGTTTTCTAAGTTAATTCTATTGTTTGGGTCTATATCAGTAGATTTACTTCTGGATATATTGTACCTGTATTAACACTGATTTATTCTTTAGCCTCCTACTGCTTTTTGCACTAAACTGGGTTTGCCTGCGGCCAGTGCTGAGGTGTATACGGCGGAGGAGGAGCTAACCTTTTTTTATATTTACTTAGTGTCAGCCTCCTAGCGGCAGTAGCATACACCCCACAGTCCTGTGTCCCCCAATGAGCGTCTCGGAGAAAAGGATTTTACGGTGAGTAACACAAAAATCCGTATATTTGGAAGTCGCCTTGCTACACTCATCAGGAGAGCTTTAAACTAGAACAATGTGGGAAGGGAAGCAAAACGCCAGCAAAAGCCATACACCTTACAAATACTATTGAGATTTCTGCTATTAGAAGTGAAGGGGAAGAACAAAGACAAAAAATCTACATAATAAAAATATTGAAGAAAGAGAAACCAGTCACAAACTAAAGTGTTTCTATACAAATGCACAAAGCATGGGCAACAAACAAGAAGAACTGGAACTATTAACGCAGGAGAAGAAATATGATGTCATTGAAATCACTGAGACTTGGTGGGATGATACACATGATTGAAATACAAGGCTAGAAGGATACAACTTATTTGCAAGAAACAGACTTGATAAACGAGGAGGAGGTGTCGCATTTTATGTTAGAAAAGTGTATATCTGCACAGAGATTGACGCTTCAGAGACTGGGAGTTCTGTGGAAACTGTTTGGGTAAGAATACAAGGACAGAACAATGGAAAGGACACCATTGTAGGCATTTACTACAGGCCGCCTGTGCAAGCTGAAGATATGGATGAACTCTTTATGCATCAAATGGCCAAGTTCTCCAAAAAATATGACATAGTGGTCATGGGAGATTTCAACTATCCAGACATTTGTTGGGAATCTCTCTCAGGCAAAACTAAAGGTACTGCCACACTTAGCGATCTCGTTTGCGATCACGATAACGACGCAATCGTTGGTGTGATCTCTTTTAGGTCGCTAGTAGCTGCCAAACAGGAGATCTCATAAACGACACATCAGCGGTCAGCGATCTCTTTAACGACTTTGGCGGTCGTTAGGATGTCATTAGCATGTACTGAGCGCTTCTGATTCATAGGAATTTCCAGCATCGCTCCTGCTCTCTGCGTCCTGCTAGCCTGCTTTGCAACTTCTGCGATCCTCTCTGTGACGCAAAAGAGAACTTACAGATATTGCGATCCACTCCGTGATGCAAAACAGTCATATGCGTCACAAACGAGGTCGCTCGTCGTTCGCAAAAAGTGCCAAACACAACGATTCAGGCTCACCAGTGGGACGCCAACAATCAAAAAACGGTCCAGAACTCTAGTGAACGATCAGCGACATCACAGCAGGGACCACATCGTTGCTACATGCCACACACAACGAGGTCGCTAACGAGATCGCAAAATAGTGACGTTTTAGTGATCTCGTTAGCGATCTTGTTTGCGATCTCGTTTAGTGTGGCATACCCTTAACAGGTCCAGGAGATTCTTATCCTCTCTTGCTGACAACTTTATCTTCCAAAAGGTAGGGGAGAAAACAAGGGGATCTGCTACCTTGGATCTAATCCTTATAAACAGGGAGGAAATGGTGGAGGAGGTAAGAGTGGCTGGGACCCTAGGAGGTAGTGACCATGCTATTTTAGAATTTTGGATAACAAGAGGAGGAAGACCTGTGAAGACTCAGACGTCAAGGTTAGATTTCAGAAAGGCAGATTTTAAGGAACTCAGAAAGAGAATTGGAGGGATCCAGTGGCTGGATATTCTTAAGGACAAAAATGTCCAGGAAGGATGGAAAATCTTGAAAAATGAGATTCTCAAAGCTCAATCGTTAACAATTCCGAAAAGAGGGAAGAATGGGAAGCATTTAAGGAAACCAGGATGGATGAACATAGAACTTAAACACATGCTAAAAAGGAAGAAAGAAATGTTTATCAAATGGAAAGAGGGAGGCATATCTAAAGAAGAATATAATGCCGTCTGCAGAACCTGCAGGGCACAAATCAGATTATCTAAAGCTGACAATGAATTAAGGCTTGCAAGTGACGTCAAAAGCAACAAAAAATGATTTTGGGGATACGTCAAAAGTAAAAGAAAAGTCAAAGATGCTATAGGATTTTTACAGGATGAAAATGATGAAATGGTAAGTCAGGATGTTGAGAAGGCTGAACTTTTAAATTCCTATTTTGCATCTGTTTTCTCTCAGAAAGGAAATGTAACATCAACTGATCTTCACTGTCCTATTAAAGGAATAGAAGAATCCAGGATATCTATAAACAGAAAGCCAGTGAAGAAACACTTAGCTAACCTAAATGAATTCAAGTCTCCATGTCCAGATGAATTACACCCCAGAGTACTGAAGGAGATAGCAGAAGAAATTCTTGAACCACTGTCCATAATCTTTGAAAATTCTTGGAGAACAGGAGAAGTCCCAGAACACTGGAGAAGAGCAAGTGTTGTTCTTATCTTCAAAAAGGGGAAGAAGGTGGACCCAGGGAACTACAGGCCGGTGAGTCTGACTTCTATACCACGAAAGATCTTTGAACAAATTATTAAAGAACATGTATGCAAGTACCTGGATAAGAATGAAGTGATTAAACAGAGTCCGCATGGGTTTGTAACTAATAAGTCATGTCAGACTAACTTAATTTCCTTCTATGACAGAATCACTGACTGGGTGGATCAGGGAAATGCTGTAGATATAGTATATCTTGACTTCAGCAAAGCATTTGACAAAGTATCTCACACAATCCTTATTGAAAAAATGACTAAGTATGGAATGGACAAGGCAACTGTTAGGTGGATTCATAACTGGCTTAGTGATCGGACCCAAAGAGTGGTCGTAAATGGCTGCACATCCAGTTGGAAGAATGTCTCATGTGGGGTACCACAAGGCTCTGTTTTGGGCCCTGTATTGTTCAACATCTTTATCAATGATTTAGATGAAGGAATTGAGGGTAAACTGATCAAATTTGCTGATGACACAAAGCTAGGAGGGGTAGCTAATACTAGAGAAGAGAGAGAGGATTCAAAAAGATATAAATAAACTGGAGCAGTGGGCAGCAACTAACAGAATGGATTTTAACAGGGAAAAATGCAAAGTACTACATCTGGGCAATAAAAATGAAAAAAGCATATACAAAATGGGAGGAATAGGGCTAAGTAACAGCACATGTGAAAAAGACTTGGGTATACTAATTGATCACAGACTTAACATGAGTCAACAGTGTGATGCAGCAGCAAAAAAGGCAAATGCAATTCTAGGATTTATCAACAGAAGCATACAGTCTAGATCACGTGAGGTCATTATTGCCCTCTACTCCTCTTGGTCAGACCTCATCTGGAATACTGTGTCCAGTTTTGGGCACCACATTTTAAAAAAGACATCAACAAACTGGAGCAAGTTCAGAGAAGAGCCACCAGAATGGTGACCGGTCTGCAAACCATGTCCTATGAGGAACGGTTGCAGGATTTGGGAATGTTTAGCTTGCAAAAAAGAAGACTGAGAGGAGACTTAATAGCTGTCTACAAATATCTCAAGGGCTGTCACATTGTAGAAGGATCTTCTTTATTCTCATTTGCACAAGGAAAGACTAGAAGCAATGGGATGAAACTGAATGGGAGGAGACACAGATTAGATATTAGAAAAAACTTTTTAACAGTTAGGGTAATCAATGAGTGGAACAGGCTGCCACGAGAGGTGGTGAGTTCTCCTTCAATGGAAGTCTTCAAACAGAGGCTGGACAGACATCTGTCTGGGATGATTTAGAGAATCCTGCTTTGAGCAGGGGGTTGGACCAGAAGGCCCAGGAGGTCCCTTCCAACTCTACCATTCTATGATTCTATGATTCTACTGGTATGGACAATTATGAGCCTAACATCTATTGACAGATTTACCAATACAAGCTGAAGAGGCTCATACATTTAGTTTGGTAATCGATGTCAAAATACTGGTATACTTTTATATGAAAGTTTAAACTCCATCCCCTCTCATGTTCCCTCCTCTGCTGAGATCTCATGCTGCTTAGTGCAAGCTTTAGCAGTCAGTCAGGCTGGGTGGGGTGGGAAAACATTTGGACCTGTGAGCACAAAATTCTACAGCTAGTCTCAATATCCGGATTATACAGACATGACACGGATTCTCAAAGGAAATATACCAGTCTCCTCAGGTTTGAGCACTAATTAATAATGTATACCATTTGTATTGTGAAATCAGATATGGCTGATTGTTTTTGCATCCATCATGTGACAAATACTGTTTGAAACAAAACTGATGGTGGTTCTGGTGCTATTAATGTAGTGATTGTTGTTCTGCTGCTGTATTCATGTACTACTGATGGCCTTGGTGATGTATTCATGTAGTAATATGGTTCTGGTGCTGTATTCATCACCAGAACCATAATCAGTACATGAATACAAAACGAAAATGGTCATTAGTGTTACGACTCTGTTGTGTGGTGTCCCTGGACTAGGGACTTCTTCCCTGTCCCTGCAGCTAGGAGCACTGTTGTGAATAGGCTGGAAATGAGTTCTGAGCAGAAGCTCCCTCTGGTGGTTACAAACGGTACTGGACTGTCCAGTGAAGATTGTGAGGATTGGGAATCAGGTGTTACTGACTGGTCTTATATAAGGGAGTCGCCTTCCCATCAGGGTTGCCGGTGATCAATTGTTCTTGTCTCAATCCTTGATTCCTGTTTCCTTGGTAGCCTGCTGTGTCGTGTCTGAATCTCCTGCTAACAGATAAGACATTTTCTTCTTTTTGTTTTTGTGCTTGATTTTTGCATTTTGTCCTGCACTTCTGTGGGGGCCTTCAGGGTCCCCTCGGGGGGCTTTTGCCCTCTCAGTTCAGTTCAGCCACTGATGTTTTTACATTTGCTTTTTCCAGTTTTTTCAGTGGCTGCTGTTTTGTTTTTGGTTACACCAGAGAACTAATTTAGGTGGTAGAGGTCGTGTGATCTCAGATGTTTTTGAAATTAGTAGTGTTGGTGCTTTTCAGGGTTTTTTGGGATTGCAGTAAGTGCCCTTCCTATCCTTTTCTATTTAGTAAGTTTGGGCCCCAACGTTTGCTCATACTATTTTCTGTCTGTGTCAGTATTTCTTCTTGTCTAACCGCCATTACATGTTTGGGGGCTTTCTATGTTCTTTGGGGATCTGCTCCGGGCAGATAGCTTTCCTCTTTCTATCTTTAGGTGTAGTTAGTTTCTCAGGCTGTGACGAGGCGTCTAGGACCAACGTAGGAACGCTCCACGGCTGCCTCTAGTTGTGGTGGTTAGTCAGGGTACTGCAATCTCATAGTTTCCAACTGCTCTGGTGTATTTCCTTTTTTGCCTGCTCTCCTCAGCTACCAAATCATAACAGAGCACCCTAGTTTGCCCTGTTACCTGGATTACGTCTAATGGTACCTTTGCCTTAGCTCCTGAATCCGCCCTCAGTCTGTGCTCAGGGAAGAGGGGAGTAGTAGTGTATCACAATACTCCAACCAGACTAAAGCCCCCGTCTCACATAGCGAGATCGCTGCGTGTGGCAGGCGGGAGACCAGCAATCAGTGAGCTGGAGCTGGTAACCAAGGTACACATCGGGTTTCTAGGCGCCGAACTGATGTGTACCTTGGTTACCAGCTCCCTGCACCAGCGCGCTGGTATTGGGTACACTGCAGGTAACTGAGTGATGTGTCCTCTCTCCTTCTGTACTTGCGTGTCCCTTGTCTAGCACATGTTTATTGTACCTGTCTATATTTTTTCCCTTTTCATATGTAAAGCGCCATGAATAAATGGCGCTATATAAATGTATAATAATAATAATAATAATGTGCATTGCATAGTCGCCGTCCTGATCGCTGCCTGTTTGGCAGCTCAGCAGCGATCATGTAGCGATACACCAGCCATCCTGACAAGTCCATATCATTGTCGGGATCGCTGGTGTGTAGCTATGTGTGACGGGGCCCTAACAAGGTAATACAAACAGGGATAAAGGAAAGTACCACTCAAACAAATACTCACACATCATAGGTAACACCGGGGAGTGGAGGTTGGGATTAACCAAAGTAGGAGAAGGAGATTAGCACTCAAGCAATGAGACCAGTCAATATCAACAAGTAAACATTTACATCCAGGTACCTTATAGGTGACATCTTCTCTAATTGGAATAGTTGTCTTTCTTTTCTTCATCTTATCTAGATGCCATGATGACCTTTCACAAACACAACTCCTCTCTGCAGACCTCCCTCTTCTCTGGCCTTCTGCTGTAAACTCCCTCATGGTGCTTTGAAAAATAAGTGTTAATAAAATGCCCTCTGCATAAAAATACTGTATGTGTCCATACTGTAAGCTTCCTATGGTATATGGCCTCCACACTGTCTGCCCTTATCAGCTACACCTGCCATACTACCTGACTTAAAGAGGTTGTCCAGTCAGAACCTATAAGTCTGCAGTCACTCTGTGACTGCAGATTTATGAATCCCCCCAGCACATGCACAATATGCTGCGGGGATTAGCCTGTTTCAGACTCGGAAACAGAGGATATACATACGTTACACATACCCCGGCAGTGGGCAGGGCCTTGCTCCATACACTTGCTTCTATTGAGAGGAGGCTGCGCCCCATCTAGCGATGTGGACGGCCACTGGGAGTGTCCAACTAGAGCCTCGCTCCAATACTGTAAGTATATGGAGAGCGAGGCCATGCCCACTGGCCAGGGTATGTGTAACTCATACATACCCTCTGTTCCCGGAGCAGAAACCGGCGAATCCCCACAGTGCACAGTAGTGGCGTTGGAGGGATTCGTAAGTCTGCAGTCTCACAGTGACTGCAGACTTATCAGATTTGATTGGACAGCCCCTTCACTGATCTAGAACCACCCCACTTTCCCCATTATCAGCTATAACTGCCACATCGTGCACCCTTATCAACCACCGCCTATACCATAGCTGCCCCTCTCCACTGTTTTCCCTTACACTCTGTACATCTCCACACTGTCCTCCTGCCATGCTAAGCTCTCTGCATATTGTGCCATTCCATGCTGCCCCCTCTCCATATCCTCTGTGCCCCCTCTTCACGCTATGCATTCATACTGCCCACGACGCGGTCCTCTCCAATCTGTAACCTCTCGTCACTGTCAGCCTACAATCTATGATGGCCACCACAGCCACCCATGCAGTATGATATTCACAACAACCCCCAATATACACTATGTACACCACAGCCCCCTATGTACTATGATGTCCACCACAGAACCACATTATATAGTATTGTCACACCACAGCCGCCCCATATACAGTATGATGTCCACCACATCCCACCATATATAGTATGATGGTTCCCACAGCACTCTATAGTGTATTATGGCCCCCAGTCAATGATGCAGTATAATGGCCCCCAGAGCCCCTTGTATACAATATATCCCATGGATTCTGATGGCAGAATAGGGAGCAGAGTAGGGAGCTGATGACAGCTTCTCTGCTCCTGTGCCGGGTGGTACTCAAATCAATTGTATTCGCGTCTGATAGATACACTTTTAGTATGTGGAGCAAGCGACTGCCGAGGTGCAGATGGTGAGAGGTCAGTACTCGCTGACACTGCTCACCTGTGTACCTGCGCCCCAGCCGTCAATGTGCTGAATTCCTGCAGCCGGAGGAAAGCACTGGACAGCCGCAGGCACTCAGCAATGTCAGGGTCTTTTTTTTTTTTTTTTCAAAGAGGCGAGATGTGGCACCGTAGACTGGTGCCTACCCTACCTACCCCTCATCCCGGACTTGTACACAACTATATTTTGGCTTAGTAGGAATGAGCGAATCGGTCAAAATTTTAATTTGCCAAATTAAGCAGATTTTACTGGGAAACTTAATTTGCTGAAAAGTTATTCTTTGAGAATTGAATGTCCCTTATTATGTACAAAACTTCACCGCACGGCTAATCTGTCTGGTCCCTCCACTGCTTGTCATCCGGTCCTCAGAGCTGCCTCTTCTTTCCCACGTTACAAGCATTTTTGTTTTTTTCCTCCCCTCCTTCCAAGGGCCATAACTTTATTTTTTCTGTCCACATAGATATATAAGGCCTTGTTTTTTCTAGGGCGAGTTGCACTTTTGAATGACACCGTTCATTTTACTACATTTGCACTGGAAAACAAGAAAATAAATTCAATTGCAGTGAAATTGCGGAAAAAAAAACCAACACAATTCTGACATTGTTTTTACAGCGTACATTGTGTGCTAATAATGACCTGGTAGTATGACTGTCCTTGTCAGTATGATTACAGCAATACCAAACTTGTCCGGTTTTTTTTTTTTATCGTATTTTTGTGATGACAAATATCAGAATTTTGTAGAAAAAAATATAAATTTTGCATTGTGTAACCATTTTTCGAGATCCGTAATGTTTTTATTTTTTGATCGATGGGACTTATTTGTTGTGGGACAAGACAACATTTTTATTGATACAATTTTGGGATAGATACATTCAGTGTTTTTTTGTAGTGCTGCAAAAAGTCCCAATTTTGTCGTTTTGATTTTTTTCTGTTTTCGGTGTTTACTGATCAGGTTAATTATTTTTATATTTTGCCATATCTGACTTTTCTGGAAACGGCGACACCACATGTGTATTTTTTATTATCTTTATTTTTTAATGGGGGAACAAAGAGTGGTGAGTCAAACTTTTTTTTTTTTCTATTTCTTCCAATTTTTCCCTTTTTATTGTATTTATTAGTTCCCTTAGACGGCATGAACCTGCAATATACTGATTGCTTGTACTAGATACTGCAATACTGTTCAATTGCTGTATTAAGCTCTCTGATAACAAGCATGCGGATCTTCAACAGACACCCGGCTGTCAAAGCAACCCATCGACGCTCTGTGATTACATCATGGTGGCGCCGATGGGCACACAGAATGATGTGCCACCATGCCGATGCACTGTTAATGCAGCTGTCTGAGATTGAGTGCGGCATTTAAAGGGAACCTGTCATCGTAAAAAAAAGCACTATTAACCTGAAGATAACTGGATAATCTGCAGGCTACTTTAAATTTAATGAGCAGCTACCGTTTTATTATTTTTTTTGATAAATGACAGGTGATTAATGTGTAACAAATAGGAGGTTCAGCCTTGAGATCCCACCAATTCGGCAAAAGGTCCTCTGCAGTGCACTGCGCAGTAGACACAGGCCCTGATGCTCTGAGCCTGTACACAGCATTTATACAGCATCAACCCTCAATAGAAAGTCTGAGCTTTTACAGAGAGGATTACAGTCTCCTAGACTTTCTATTCAGACTGTTCAGTGATCTGTGCATGGGTTCTGCCTCAGAATAGCTTTTTGGGTGACTAGTGGGGTCTCCGTATGATGTGGACCACCACCGATCTGCCCACCAGTAATTACATAAGTAGCAGGAGTTGTGCACGTTACTTGCCGATCATGCACACATCTCAGGTGGCATTGCAAAGTCATTGGCAGCACTAATCTGAAATACAGAAGTGAGCAGTGTCCGATTAACTTGTTTAAAGGGGTTGTCCAGTAAGGAAAACTCTGCAGTCACTCTGTCTCTGCAGACTGCTGAATCCTGGCAGCGTGTGATATGCTCACTGTCATAATTCACATCTATTCTCCGTGCAGGTGTAAGGAGATAGACCGGACCTCGGGTACCTGCATGTTGGGTCTTGAACTAGAAGGGCTGCATCCTCTGTTCCCGGGAGAAGCCTGAGTGGTGCGGACCTCCCTCTGCTGCATGAGTGGAGCCTGAGAGAGACAGAGTGTCCTGCTGACAGGAGGGGGCGGGGAGAGCCAGAAAAAGGTGCGCAGAAGCAAGCAGATAAAAGGAGAAAGCGCGCCAAAAGAGTCAGTCTGGCGCCGGCGCAGAGCAGTGCAGAGGGCAGCGGGCAGAGCGGTGAGCAGCGTGCTCTGCTTCCCCCATCAGAGTGTCCCGGTGTGGCGACAGTCCATATAGAAGGAGCTCCCGTCGCCTGCAGAGCCGTGCCAGCAGAGCAGAGCTGCGCACAGCCGTGCCAGCAGAGTACAGCTAAGCCTGGTGCCGTACCCAGCTTGATAGTGAGTACCGCACACACTTTGCCCCAAGGGTGACCACATACTTGACAGATACCATGCATATAGGTCCACCGTTTGTGGACAGCCGTCTTTCAGCCCCCGCTACCCTCCATGTTAGGCCGGGATCACACATGCGAGAAACACGGACGAGTCTCACATGTGAATTCCCGGTACTGCCGCCGGCCTCGGGAGTGGAGTGTGCGGCTCAATGTATTTCTATGCGACCGCTCGCTCCGCTCCCAAGTGCCGGCAGCAGTGCCAGGAATTCACATGTGAGACTCGTCCGTGTTTCTCGCATGTGTGATCCCGGCCTTAGGAGGTGACCCCAACTGACACCAGAGACTGCACTTAGTGTGCGACTCAGAAGAGAGAAGAGAGACAGACGGTTACAGCAGAGCCTGACTACTAAAGATTTGTGCACACCGCGGAGCGAAGTCTCATTCCGGCGGTTCATCTCCTTGGACTCAGTACTGTACTAGCCACGTTGAAGCATGGGAAATTCCGTTACCAGGAGACTTCGCCGAGACAACACGCGCCACTGTTGTCGGTGCCACCGTTGGATTCCTGCCACAGACTTCATCTCGACGTCACATGCCGCTGTTGTCGGTGCCACCGTTGGAACCCTGAGGAGCGGAACCAAAGAAGACTACAGACTGATAAGTTTCACCTCTTTACTACTGAACTTTCGTTCGTCCCTGACCTACCCTGCCACTCTTCCAGTTCCGCCCCATTCCTTACCATCACCCTACAATCCCTCACTCCCTGCGTGGAATATATTCCCTGTTTAATAAATACTTTAACCCTTGTTCTGCCTGCATCCCATCACTGCATCCCACATTCTTGCTCTGATCGTATCTTTACACAGGTGGGAGCACATGTATATGAGGATGGAAACATATATGAGAATGGGCCACATTATACCTGAAAGGGGACCAGGATGGGGCACATTATCCCAGGAAGGAGCAGAGGATATGGTACACTATATCAGCAAGAGGACCAGGATGGGGACATTATACCAGAAAGGGGACCAGGATGGGGCACATTATACGAGGATGGGGACATTATACCAAAAAGGAGACCAGGATGGTGGACATTATACTAGGAAGGGTACCAGGATGGGGCACATTATACCAGGATGAGGACCAGGATGGGGGACATTATACCAAGAAGGAGACCAGGATGGGGGACATTATACCAGGAAGGAGACCAGGATGGGGCACATTATACCAGGATGGGGGACATTATACCAAGAAGGAGACCAGGATGGGGGACATTACAGTCATGGCCAAAAGTTTTGAGAATGACACAAATATTATATTTTCACATGATCTGCTGCCCACTGGTTTTTATGTGTGTTTGACAGATGTTTTTATCACAGACAAAATATAATAATTGCAAACATATGAGTAACGAAAGCTTATATTGACAGTTAGAATGAGTTAATGCAGCAAGTCAATATTTGCAGTGTTGACCCTTCTTCAGGACCTCTGCAATTCTCCCTGGCATGCTCTCAATCAACTTCTGGACCAAATCCTGACTGATAGCAGTCCATTCTTGCACAATCAATGCTTTCATTTTGTCAGAATTTTTAGGTTTTTGTTTGTCCACCCGTCTCTTGATGATTGACCACAAGTTCTCAATGGGATTAAGATCTGGGGAGTTTCCAGGCCATGGACCCAAAATCTCTATGTTTTGTTCCCTGAGCCATTTAGTTATCACCTTTGCTTTATGGCAAGGTGCTCCATCATGCTGGAAAAGGCATTGTTGATTGCCAAACTGCTCTTGGAGGGTTGGGAGAAGTTGCTCTTGGAGGACATTCTGGTACCATTCTTTATTCATGGCTGTGTTTTAAGGCAAGACTGTGAGAGAGCCGATTCCCTTGGCTGAGAAGCAACCCCACACATGAATGGTTTCAGGATGCTTAACAGTTGGCATGAGACAAGACTGGTGGTAGCGCTCACCTGTCTTCTCCGAATGAGGCGTTTTCCTGATGTCCCAAACAATCGAAAAGGGGATTCATCAGAGAAAATAACTTTACCCCAGTCCTCAGCAGTCCACTGCCTGTACCTTTTGCAGAATATCAGTCTGTCCATGATGTTTTTTCTGGAGAGAAGTGGCTTCTTTGCTGCCCTCCTTGAGACCAGGCCTTGCTCCAAGAGTCTCCGCCTCACAGTGCGTGCAATGCACTCACACCTGCCTGCTGCCATTCCTGAGCAAGCTCTGCACTGCTGGTAGACAGATCCCGCAGCTGAAACACTTTTAAGAGACGTCCTGGCACTTGCTGGTCTTTCTTGGGCGCCCTGAATCCTTTTTGGCAACAATGGAACCTCTCTCCTTGAAGTTCTTGATGATGCGATAGATTGTTGACTGAGGTGCAATCTTTCTAGCTGCGATACTCTTCCCTGTTAGGCCATTTTTGTGCATTGCAATGATGACTGCACGTGTTTCTTTAGAGATAACCATGGTTAACAGAAGAGAAACAATGATGCCAAGCACCAGCCTCCTTTTAAAGTGTCCAGTGGTGTCATTCTTACTTAATCATGACAGATTGATCTCCAGCCATGTCCTCATCAACACCCACACCTGTGTTAATGGAGCAATCACTGAAAAGAGGTTAGCTGGTCCTTTTAAGGCAGGGCTGCAATGATGTTGAAATGTGTTTTGGGGGATAAAGTTCATTTTCTAGCCAAATATTGACTTTGCAAGTAATTGCTGTTAAGCTGATCACTGTTTATAACATTCTGGAGTATATGCAAATTGCCATTAGAAAAAGTGAAGCAGTAGACTTTGTAAAAATTAATATTTGTGTCATTCTCAAAACTTTTGGCCATGACTGTATACCAAGAAGGAGACCAGATGGGGACATTATACCAGAAGAGACCCGATGGGCATTCTAGAGAGGACCAGGATGGGGGACATTATACCAAGAAGGAGACCAGTATGGGGGACATTATACCAGGAAGGAGACCAGAATGGGGCACATTATACTAGGATGAGGACCAGGATGGGGGACATGATACCAAGAAGGAGACCAGGATTGGGGACATTATACCAAGAAGAGGACCAGGATGGGGCATATTATACCAGGATGGAGGACATTATACCAGGAAGAGGACCAGGATGGGGCACATTATACCAAGAAGAAGACCAGGATGGGAGACATTATATCAGGAAGAGGACCAGGATGGGGGACATTATACCAAGAAGACCAGGATGGGGGACATTATACCAAGAAGGAGGCCAGGTTGGGAGACATTATCCCAGGAAGGCGCCCAGCATGGGGGACATTATTAAGGAAAGGGCCTCCCTTGTTAGGTATCATCCTCTCTAGTTATGTATGTGGCGGACCCTTATTAGGAAGCTTCCTCTGTTATGTACGGTGCTATCCCATTGGTACATGGTATTATGTCTTGTTATACTGTATATAACACAGTCCCTTACATATCATATTCTCATTACTTTTGTTAGTCACAGCGCCCTCTCTTTATTACATAGTCCTCTCTTGTTAGATATAAAATGACTGCTGATGGAGCAGCATCTGACCAGAAGACCAGTCCATCAGCCACCGCTTTCCTATGTACCATCAACCGTCATTTCATTATATTACCGGTATCTAAGTAGCAAAAACGGTATGTAATAAAGATAGGGGGCTATAAATTACGAGAATCCGATATGCAACGGACGGTGCTGTACATAACAAGAAAGGGCACTGTGTAATAAAGGACAGTAATATTAATAATGAGAGGAGACTGTGTAGTAGATATACAATCATGGGCAAAAGTGTTGGCACCCTTGAAATTGATCCAGAAAATGAAGTATTTCTCCCAGAAAACTATTGCAATTACACGTTTTATTATACGTGTTTATTTCCTTTGTGTTTAAAATGGGGGTGAAATCCATGCAAAATATTAGGTGGGCTCCTACAGCTTTATTGAGGTCCGATATTATTTGTCAGATTAGACTAGTCACAATTAATATACAACTTAACTGACGCAGTAACGCTTTCTGTTCCTTATGCTATATATGTAAGAATGGCAACTGAGACAAAACATGTACTAAGAAATAAAAATTATTACTACCAAAAGTCTAACAGTTATTATTCTACTGACTACACATACATATATTTATACCCAAGCTGGAGACTATAAAATAGAAGATAGATAGATAGATAGATAGATAGATAGATGATAGATGATACTAATACAAAATGCAGTACCAGCACAACAATATACACACATTCAAACCCACAATTACTTAACTTTCCCACCTATAATTACATAATCATACACATCCAATGTAACAAGTCACCCAACTAAGGGCCCCGCCACATAGCGAGATCCCGCTGATCACAATTTTGTGGAAAAAGCCCACA
>JARQOD010000009.1:14345373-14452618 GCA_033576555.1 Oophaga sylvatica
TTTACTCTGATCCCAAAAAAACCCCCGATAAATTTTTGCCGTCGTGACCGGACCGCAGCAGCAAATAGATTATTGGCCACTTTACACACTCGGGTGGCCCCTTTTCGGTGTTTGTGTTTTTTTTGGGGTTTTGAACTTTTTTTGCTCCCCTGTCTGAAAGCAGATGATGGGGGGCGAGTCCTGATCCAGCGAGTTACTTACTGGGTTTTTTGTGTTTTTTAATAAAATCCATTTTTCCTGCTGCAGACTAACAGTGTTAAAATGTGAGCTTTTTAAAACCCACCCACACCACTGTTTGGCAGGTGTTTCACATGCATAGCGAAAGCCCCCAATCAGTGTGGGGGTGGGTGAGACCGTTTTAAAATATGGAGGATCCGGGCGGGGGTTTCCTGGTTCTTTAGTGCTCTTGTGTTTAAAATTGTTTTATCAAAACGCACAAAATAAGCCCAATAAGTACACACGGTCAAATCAGACTCCGTTCTACATTATGCAGCTCTCAGATTTGGTAGCAAACCCGGAAAAAGTTCCTTTTAAAAAAATTTTCAGATCATATGCAAAAGGCAATAAAAAATGTAGCACAAAACACACCCCTGTGTGTCCGGTGATTTCTGCCATTTCAGGGGACCCTGTTTTCCCTGCTGACCAGTGTGGGGGATGCGGACCCATCTGTTTTGGGGAAATATAAATTTTCTTTCCTGTATGATGACAAAAAAAGGAAGCTTTCATCAGAAAATGGGTTTAAAAAAAATTTTGGAAAGGGGTTTTGTTTTAATTTAAATTTTGGAAAACTTCCCGTTTCACCCCGGCCACGGGGCTTTATGTTTTTAGACCTTTTCCGGAAAGATTTTCAAACGTCTCTTTTGATCAAGGCGGGGGTTACAATGGCAGGATTTCCCCTATATCAGCTGTGACACGGGTCCACCAACAAAATAGGGGTGTCACAGCTCACCTGTCCCCCCCCCTTCTATGACCATTGAATTTTAAAAAAACCAAACCTCTAACCCTGCAGAGGGTTTATTTCTGTCCGTGGAAAATACAGCACTGAGTCTGGGGGGCTTTCTCCTCCTCAGCGTCCTTCCCCTTTTGTTAGCCCCAGTTCGGGGTTGTGAATGCTTCGATGCAACGAGTGAAGCACTTATTGTGAAGGGAAACCCGGGGGCCGGTGCTTGTTGGGACGACATGCTAAAAAGCTTTCCTCCGCGTTTGGGAGGGGGTTTAAACAGAATTGTGCAGTTCCTTCTTTTCCTCCATACGACATTGGGTGAAGGCTGTCGGCGGCCGCAGCCCGCGGGTTTATTGGCCCGGGGCCCTTTAGATGAAAAACACACTGCCGATCCCAAACATACAGCGACGTCTCCACGTCCAGTGTCAGATCACGAAAAGTGCACTTTTTATTATATATTTTCTTATTTCTTGCCACTCTGATTCTCGCCTTCTTTATGTCTGTACAGTGCTAATGGTAGTTACCGCAACAGTACAAAGCGAATTTCCGATATGTTTATTACGTCTAATAATGTTGAGGCTTTACCTGATTTATACCCACGAGCGATTTTATCATTGCCTTATTTTTAACCCCTTAAAGAGTAGCCCTTATTTACATTTTAATAGATCACATGAAAATAAGAAACGTTGTAATATATCGTCTCAGAGAAACCTACTTCTTTCTACTCCTGGACTGATCATTTATTCTTCAGCGAAGACAGATTTTCACATTAGTGAGAGAGGAAATGGTAGTTGGTGCTTCTAAAATCCTATGGAGGAGGGAGGAGCTAGAGGCAGACAGACATTCTGCCGAAATGGCAGTTACGACACTCCATTGAACACCATGAGCACCAATGGTCGTCTCCTTTATCAATAATGGGAAAGTCTGTATTCACTGAAGACCAATTTTTACCTCTTGAATTGAAAATTTTGAGACTGAATAATAAGTCCAGAAGGAGAAATTAAGCAGAATATATATATATATTTGTATGTACATATCTAGATCCAGTTATCATTCTAGCAACTAGACACTAGTGACGTCCTTGTCACTAATACTGTTTAGATGTTAGAAAGCCGACGCTTTTCCACATTCCATGTCCTGTCCATGATGCCGTAGTGTGCCCGTAGTATGGTGAATGTAGGCTTATCAAACTTTGAAAAATATTCCAGTTTTCCATTTTTGCATTTGTTGTCCTGTCCCTTTTCTGCTCTTACAATTATCCCCCAAAAAATGTTTGTACCTGGCTGCCTTAGACCCACATACAGATGCCAGATGTATACCAAGCGGAGGAATTATTACTTTTCTCAGAAACACATTCGTGACCCTAAGGATACGGCCAGATGGTGCAGACTCAGTGGCGTTAAGGCCATCACAGTGGGTGGCATTTCAGCGGACTGCCCCGTCTGGCTCTACACTTCATCCTGAAAGCGGGTTTACACCGCCCGACTTGTGACCGGCGATCAGCTACCTGTTTGCTGATGGACGGTCGTTTAACAACCTGTTTAGACAGGTGGACTGCATTTCCAGTGCACACCGTAATAGTTCCTTCAGGGCACATAGGCTGGTGCTGTTCTCGGCAGCACACATCTGTTTACACAGGACAATGTGCTACCGAGAACAATGACTTTTAAGTTGGCTTAAAACATTTCACACCACAAAGGAGCATTTTGCTTGTTTGTCTGGTGATTGGCAGCCTGTTTACACTGCAGGATTATTATCGGGACACTAGAAACCCTAGGAATGCTCCTTCACTATAAATTGGACAGTGTAAATGAAGCTCAAGTCCAGTTTGGGCCAATCTGGGGGTATTTTTTTTTTTTAGTGATCCTTAACCATTGGCTACAAATTGGAGCTAATGGTCTGACACCTGATGGCTTACATCGTGTCCGCAGGTTCTTGATGTTTAAAGGGTCTGGAATGCAGAACATTTCCACTCCTTACATTCCACACATGTTCCATGAAGCTTTCTGAGAAAAGGCTTTCTTAATCTCACAAACCTGGCCCTAAATGTGCCGCCTGTACATGGAGACCTAATACACTAGTGTGTACAGGCTCCACAATACGTCTTGATTGGACTTTTGAATACCTTTACTTTAGTGAATCCAATGAGTGCAGAGTGTTAGGGAAGAGTCAGACTGCCATATAACTCAGATGGGGATCACATTGCAATGCTCGGACTGGCAGGAAGATCTCCTGACCGGAGCGTGGCAGTATTTCTGTGCAGCTGTCACGCTAGAGTCTGGAGAACCGCCGGCCAGTCCAAGCTTTGCATAGCGCTCCTCGTCTGAGTCATGCGGCCGTCTGACTCTTCCCTTACTTTGATTTTTGTTTGAGGAGTGGACTCCTACTCGGGCAACATAACCTAGTAATGCCGCGTCCCCTACCGCAAGTCTTTTTGTTGTGGTATCAAGCACATGGATTTCTGCAGAAAACCTGCTGTGTATAGAATTACCTTATTTTTAAAGGGATTTTTCCCAGTTAAGCAAACTTAGCAACATAGTGTGTGTAGACCTCATGAACTGTTAGAGGCAAAAGTAATGGGCTGTTTTTAAAGGGGAGCAGCAGGTTTTTGCTATGTTAGCTGAGAGCAGCATGATATAGGGGCTGAGACCCTGATTCCAGTGATGTCTCCCTTCATTTACTGGGTGCAGCAGTTATGATAGTCACAGTTTTCTCTGCCGCAGATCCAGCAGAGCTCAGATGTATAGTCCTGCATAACCCTGCCCACACCACAGCTTTTTGAGCTGCTAATCAGTGCGTAGGGCGGGGTTGGACTAGGAGTCACAGCTCAGCTAGTCCTCTAGTGATAATCTCCTGCTGATTAAACACTAATTGTGTTGAAACTGCAAAACATAGTCCAGTAAGTGATACATTGCTGGAATCAGGCTCTCAGCCCCTACATCATGCTCTCAAATGGAGTAGTAAAAATCTGTTGTCAAATTCCCTTTTAACCTTCTTGCACTGTGCTATGCAATCCTCTGACATGTAGTGGCGGGCAGGGGGTCCTTTATACACAAGACCCTGAGAATACTTTGTCCTGGTAATTGGTGGCAGTCAGGACTTTGCTTCTCCTGGACACAGTCACTAAGGTTTGACAGCGGAGCAATGTGACTCTTTTGCTTGTATTCAGATTTGGTTTCTTCCGCTGTAAATGTAAGATCTGACATATGGCGGCCAGTTAATGGATTGGCCTATGGAGGATGGGTCTCGGCTTAGTGGTCGTGCTCCGGGATTGCAGTGGATATTATTTATAGTGTTTTTTTTTTATATTGTGCACGCTGATATCTTTGGGCCATGGCAATAAAGAAACGTAAAGATCTTGTGATCTGTTTTGTGTTTCTGCTCTAATAATTCTTGCAGGGTTGTTTTGACCCATATTTTGTGAGCACGGTAAACCCTGATCAGCAGTGACACGAGCCAGGCTTTCTACTTAATCCCCTCATGCTGAGTCTCATTTACAATGTTCAGAGGTCCCGTGGTGTCCGCTGATTTTTCAGTTTCTGGAAGGAGTTGTCGTTAAAGCCTCGTTGTGCGTCCATCAGGGTGACAGTCTTACTTGTGCTCAGGGCCTTGGGACGGGCCACATTGTAGCTATACAGTTCTGGCATTTCATTTCTTTTTCTTCCCAGGATTTCTCATTGGGCAAATAGGACGAATTGCTTTTTGTATTTTCTTAGGTCTTTAAAACAATGCCATTTTGCAAGTTTGTGTTTAAGACAAAATCTAATGCACTATTGCTTTTACTTATTTACTTACAGCAGGGTAAATGTTCATTTTGTTTGTTTTAACATTGGGTAATCGGTAAACACTGTTTTTTGATGGAAAAAAGCATAAAAGCCATCCCACCAGTGTCAAGGGGTACCCAAATCGGGATGGTCCTAACCTCTAGTATTAAAACCTTACTAACCTGTCTAAAAGCCTCACTTAGGCCGGTTTCACACTTCCTGATATTTCCGGTACCGTAGATATCTTTGTCTGTGTGTGTACTATGTGCGGCACGTGTGGCAATCGTGTGCCACAGTACCACACGGACGGCCGCCGGGGAAGAAGCGGCTACTGTAATCGCTGTTCCCCGGCGGCTGGTGCTGAAGCCTGTCATTCTCTCCTGCTCTGCCAACGAGCAGAGGAGAACGATGAGCGGTAAATATACACATGCGGCACATTTTGCGGTCCGTCTGAAAATGGACATGTCTACGTATTTTGCACATGGACACACGGTCCTTCAAAACACACTGACATCTACATAGACCCATTCCTTTGAATGGGTCTACATGTGTCAGTGTCTCCGGTACGTGAGAAAACTGTCACCACACGTACCGGAGACACTGACGTGTGAAAGGGGCCTTAAACAGTGTTTTGTTTGATCAATTGACTGTGATCTCGGTCGGTTCTCACATACACTGGAGGGCTTACTCCATGAAGCTCTGAGAAAGCCACCATCAGACATCTCTGGCTGATCTCGGGGAGAACAGAGCCGTCGGCAGTCCAAAATCGGACAAACCAGATACAGACATAGTTCCCAAAGATGAGTCTACTGGCGCCCCCATACACATTAATGTCGGGCCAAACCTGTCGATATTGGTGGAAAGTCTAGGAAATATATCTGGTTACAAATTAGACTAGCTTTTTGCCTTGTTTGCTTCAAACCATTTTATCAAGTTTTTCTGAGTGAAATTTCTGGTAATGTTTTGTGAGATAACTTTGTGGTTTTGATTTTAGTATTTGAGTGAGAGCAAGGGGTACGAAGGAGTGTAACAATTCATGTAAAGGTGTGGATAGAGGAATACACAAACTAGGATTGAGCAGGTGACTTTGCTTTAGGTCCATTGGATATTGGTGACCTACACTTGGGATATGTCATGGAGATTTCAACGGTCCGGGCCCCAAACCCTTACCAATAAGCTGCCATTGGCTTCAGTGGTGGCCGGATGTACACACTGAACAGGACTGCTCTGTACAACAGCCGCTGCTGATCGATGTCTGCGGCCGCTGCTGATCGATGCCTGCGGCCGCTGCTGATCGATGTCTGCGCGCTGCTGATCGATGCTGCGGCCGCTGCTGATCGATGCCTGCGGCCGCTGCTGATCGATGTCTGCGGCCGCTGCTGATCGATGCTGCGGCCGCTGCTGATCGATGTCTGCGGCCGCTGCTGATCGATGCCTGCGGCCGCTGCTGATCGATGTCTGCGGCCGCTGCTGATCGATGCCTGCGGCCGCTGCTGATCGATGCTGCGGCCGCTGCTGATCGATGCCTGCGGCCGCTGCTGATCGATGCTGCGGCCGCTGCTGATCGATGCTGCGGCCGCTGCTGATCGATGCCTGCGGCCGCTGCTGATCGATGTCTGCGGCCGCTGCTGATCGATGCCTGCGGCCGCTGCTGATCGATGCCTGCGGCCGCTGCTGATCGATGTCTGCGGCCGCTGCTGATCGATGCCTGCGGCCGCTGCTGATCGATGCCTGCGGCCGCTGCTGATCGATGCCTTGCGGCCGCTGCTGATCGATGCTGCGGCCGCTGCTGATCGATGCTGCGGCCGCTGCTGATCGATGTCTGCGGCCGCTGCTGATCGATGCCTGCGGCCGCTGCTGATCGATGTCTGCGGCCGCTGCTGATCGATGTCCTGCGGCCGCTGCTGATCGATGCAGCGGCCGCTGCTGATCGATGCCTGCGGCCGCTGCTGATCGATGTCTGCGGCCGCTGCTGATCGATGTCTGCGGCCGCTGCTGATCGATGCCTGCGGCCGTGCTGATCGATGCCTGCGGCCGCTGCTGATCGATGCTGCGGCCGCTGCTGATCGATGCTGCGGCCGCTGCTGATCGATGCTGCGGCCGCTGCTGATCGATGCCTGCGGCCGCTGCTGATCGATGTCTGCGGCCGCTGCTGATCGATGTCTGCGGCCGCTGCTGATTGTAGACGATTGAAGGGAGGTTATTTTTTCAAGATTAGAAAAAAAGGCATTGTTCACTTTTTCCTGACTTGTGATGTGCATGTATGTAAGACAGAAATGTAAGGAGTTGGCTCCAAAGCCAAGCCCACTCCATCCTTGGTGGAAACCAGCTACTACCGTGATCAGAGATGACTCCAGTCTCAGTAGTTTAATCCCATAGGTGCCACCATCAGCTATGACTTTTTTTTTTACGTTATTGGTTATTATGCCATGATGGAAACTATCCACTGGGACTGGCCAAACCTTGGAGATGTCCTGGCTTTTCTTTGGTAATCCCGCTCCTGATGGGTCTAGTGACACTTCCAGAATTGTAAAAACCATTGAAATCCCAAGACTGCGCTGATTGTTCTGGGGGCATCACATGCTGAAGACCTTCCCTGCCGCGGCCTCTGGGCATACACCCCACTCTGTTGCATACACCTAGGTAAGTCATGTCAGTCAAGCGATAAGGGGACGGGTAGTTTTGAATTCTTGGAGCTTATCCTTACACTATGATCCTTCAGTACTGATAATATTTCCATTTTATGATTTCTTTAACAAGTAACATAATTTCCATTTATCAATCACTTTCCATTTGCTCACTGATCAGTTAGATTTTTCTCATTAATCTTTGGCTCATCGCCCTATAGATCTAAATGACGACCACTAGATGTAAAAAAAAATCTTTATCTCTTATCCGCAAAGCTGCAGTAAAAACTGTACTTGGTTGGTGGGCTATGATCAAAGTTTTAGCCCAGCAGCAAAGCTTCTTTCCATGCCTTTGATTATTAAAGGGAAGGGGTCATCAGCTCAAAAAATGACCTATTGTTTAAAGGGAAGCTATCATCAAGAAACTGGAATCTAACTGGCTGGGGCCATAGCAGTAATCTTCAGGTAAATACCAATTAAACATGTTTGGCTGCAGGGAGAAAATGAAGTTCTGTTCCTCCTGCAGCTGCTGGCGGCTTCCTGTTATCTGGGAAGGTGCCAGCGCTATGTACACAGTGAGCGCTCAGTGATTGACAACTTACTGCACAGCACACACAATATGGAGTAGAATGTCCATGAAAGAGGCCGGGTGTGTGATTACAGCGCGCTCACCGTGTACCGTGCACTGGCTGCCAGCAGACTTAATAGCTGAAAGCGAGGGCTGCAGGGAGAATATCATTTCATTCTCTCTCTGCAGCCAAAAAGAAAAACAGGAAGACTGTGGTATCTGCTGCAGATGACCTCTATGGCTGCAGATAAACAATTGTTGTTTTGTTTTGTTTTTTTTTGACCAATTTCACTTTAATCAGTGATTTTGTTCTATTGTAAAAAATGTTAAATATTTTTCAATTTTGCTATTTTAAAAAAAATCTTGCAATTTCCCACTTACCACTAAGCCTTATTATCACTGTTCTGTAGAGGCCGCAACATTAACAAAGGCAGTAATAGACTGACTTTGACTATCTGACCTTTACATGACAGCTTCTTTAGCATGGTGTGATTAGGGCATAGGTCAATGGGCAGGGAGAGGGAGGAGGTCGTCTGTGACATTTCCTCTTCTAAATGTTAACATAGAAATTGGATACTGCTTCATTAATCAAAAGGAGCTTTTATGTGGTGGATCCTGTGTTATTTTACTGTGTATACATGTGTTTTCTGTCATCATAATCCTGTCTGTGATGGTAATGAGACTGCTGAGAAGTCATATTTGGAGAACATGAAGTAGAAGTCTAGTTTTAGGCCTACTGGCCAGTGTGAGAACTGCAAGTTTTTGGAGTTATTTTTTAAAAAAAATTAGATATTAATCTGAAAAATTCCAAAAGAAAAAAAATCGGTGATTTAAGCAATAATTAATTTTCGATGACCCTTCCCTTTTACACTTGTGTACAGACACATTCTATTGTTTTATAAGACCCATGTACTCTGCTTTGACGATGAGCGTGCCTGCAGCTCGGAGCGGCTGATGATGATGCTTTGTTATCCTAAGAGGATAAAATGCCGTCTTTCCCTTTAAAAATCCCACAATCCCTTTCTCTGCACATTAAAAGCTTCAGATAAATCTCTGTGAAGGATTAATTAATAGCACATAGAATTCCTCCGCTGAGATTCCTGTTGTATTAAGTGAGTGACCTTTCTAAATCATTGATTATTCCTCTGTAAATGGTATTGTAGTAATCTCCTCCCTAACAGCGGCTTCATCTTAACCACTTTCCTGCAAATACCACTTGTGAGGCTATAAATACGGCTCCCCGCACACGGCTCTCCTTCTAGCCAGGAGGGACACGTGATTTACATGGTAACCGTGCCTGGCTTTGTGACAACCGAGAGTGATCAGGCAAGCAAATATGGAGATACATTAGTGACAAGCAAATTCTGCATCATGTCATCTGTGCATCACTGCCTGCAAATACGTCTCCGTGCACACTGTATAGTGCTCTATAGTGCCGGGACAATGCCTGGCATACCTTATGGCTAATAACATGGTTATGCAGAGGACAGTGCTCTCCTGCATTTACTAGGGAGCAAGTGCCAGGATTTAATCTCGTTCTTACACCTTGATATTCATAGATTTTTCACCCTATGAACATGCTAGCATTTTGCTGGAGTCCCACAAGGTTCAGTCCTAGGACCCCTGCTCTTCTCCATCTACACCTTCGGGATCAAGCGGCTCATAGAATCTCACGGCTTTCAGTGTCACCTCTATGCTGATGACACACAGATCTACATCTCTGGACCAGACATCACCTCCTACTAACCAAAACCCCACAATGTCTGTCTGCTATTTCATCCTTCTTCTCCACTAGATTTCTAACACTTAATGTGGACAAAACAGAATTCATCATCTTTCCCCCATCTCACTCGAGCCCCCCCAACGGACCTATCCATTAAAGTAAATGGCTGCTCACTCTCCCCAGTCCCACAAGCTCGCTGCCTCGGGTTATCCTTTACCCTGATCTCTCCTTCAAACCACATATCCAAGCCCTTTCCACTCAAAAATATTTCCTGGATCCGCACATTTTTCAGCCAAGAATCTGCAAAAACCCTAGTCCATGCCCCCATCATCTCCCGCCTTGACTACTGCAACCTCCTACTCTGTGGCCTCCCCTCTAGCACTCTCGCACCCCTCCAATCTATTCTAAACTCTGCTGCCCGACTAATCCACCTGTCCCCCCCCTATTCCCCGGCCTCTCCCCTCTGTCAATCCCTGCACTGGCTCCCCATTACACAAAGACTCCAGTTCAAAACCCTAATCATGACATACAAAGCCATCCACAACCTGAGTCCTCCATACATCTGTGACCTCGTCTCCCGGTACCTACCCGCACGCAACCTCCGATCCTCACAAGATCTCCCTCTCTACTCCCCTCTTATCTCCTCTTCCCACAATCGCATACAAAACTTCTCCCGCGCATCCCCCTACTCTGGAACTCTCTACCACAATATATCAGACTCTCGTCTACCATGGAAACCTTCAAAAAGAACCTGAAGACCTACCTCTTCCGACAAGCCTACAACCTGCAGTAACCACCGATCCACCAAACCGTTGCACGACCAGCTCTACCCTCTCCTAGTGTATCCTCACCATCCCCTGTAGATTGTGAGCCCTCGCGGGCAGGGTCCTCTCCTCCTGAACCAGTCGTGACTTGTATTGTTAAGATTACAGTATACCCCTCCTCACATGTAAAGCGCCATGCAATAAATGGTGGTATAATAATAAATAATAATTTTGCAATCATGCATCTCCTTCCTGCAATTTAGCATTAAATCTTGATGTTTGGTAAAAAAAAATATATACACATGTACTCACACTTCATGTAGACATGAACCTAAATAGGACGAAATCTTTGTGCTGTACATACGGTATACTGTACCTTAGACAGGCAAATCTCCTGAATAAGTGCAGGGGCGATTAGATTGGCATTTGCTGGTATTCTCCTACATAGGATAACCATTTCACCCTGGTTTTAGGTTTAAAGGGGGTTATCCTCTACTGCACGGCCCCTTCTTAATGGCTGCCCTGCATATCCTAAAAACCCCCAACTATCTACCAGACTGGTTCTGTCCATCCGATCGCAGCACTGTGTCCCCTGGTTATCAGTTGACCACTGCAGCCAATCTGCAGCTGATCAGTGGCTGCTGATTGGCTGCAGCAGCCGTATAATATAACACGGTCACTTCACCACCAGGAGACACAGCGGTGCGAATGGGGGGACGACGTCGGTCCATGAGATGGCATGCAGTGTTTTTATTTTCTGATGGGCACCAGAGTGGTTACGGTGTTGTCC
The DNA here is from genome assembly GCA_033576555.1 of Oophaga sylvatica. Taxonomy (NCBI): domain Eukaryota; kingdom Metazoa; phylum Chordata; class Amphibia; order Anura; family Dendrobatidae; genus Oophaga; species Oophaga sylvatica. Next base: position 14,356,553 of record JARQOD010000009.1, read on the forward strand.
GGTTGTGGATAACCCCTTAAAGTCTGATATCATTTTAATTAAACCTCAGCTACGGTGATATCCAGGCTCAAATTTATGACATTTCATGTGTTTCCTTGGGTGTGAAAGGGTCACCGGGATTTCTGGGTTTGTATAAAGGGCTACTTTTTTCTTTTTGGTGCCGTTTGTGATCTTCCAAGCAGTGGTTTTCTCCTGGTGGAGGTCCATCGGCCTGCACACAGTCTGCATTTTTGCTGCAGCACGTCATTAGTTTCACAGTGTCTGTTACCTCTTATAATTGATCGGTTATTTGTCACCGAGGCCCGTGCATGCCGTCCGTAAATGATTGCACGGAGTATTGATTGTACGTGGCTGTGCTGGTTACGGGGGTGAGTCACTGCTGCATATATTGTCTGCCTGTATCCGGCTCTGCTTCTCATTTACAGTAAAAAGCTAAATCCCAGCATTGTATTTTCTATTGATTGGCTTTTTTTTCCTCCCTCGAAAGGCACGATGAAGATCTCCAGTTTGGGTGATCTCTCTCGGGAGGGGCCCGCCATGATGACAGGTCTGCCTGCCACTACGGTTCCTGGCACAGAAACCCCCGTGAGTCCCAATCTGTCCCGGACACCAGAGGAAGAACCCTTCACCTTGGAGCAGCCCATGTTCCTGATGACCACCACCGCTCAGGCCATCTCCGGGTTCTTTGTGTGGACGGCATTACTGATCACCTGCCACCAGGTAAGCGGTGGACAGTCCCCGGTCAGGGAGGCATGGGGTATACGAGGGTTTATGTAGGATCTCTCTCCAGTTCTTCTATTTTGGTCATAAGTATCTTCCATGTAACTTGGCTCTGGGAGATAGTCATCATCTTCTGTACGAGGCGCACAGCTCCAAAGCCGTAAACACCTTTATTCCCCGGTCCGTGACAGGTGCGTCCTTGTTCGTGTAACATTGCTGCCTCCCCAGCAACATAATAAGCACCAGCAACAGAAGACAGGTGTGCCGGAGGTGGCGTGCTTAACCCTGTAACTGCTGACCCTAAAACAGGATCGGAGACATAACTGGATATTTCTGGTCGCATGCCACAAACCAGTGTAAGACATCTATTTTTTTTTTTCTGGAACGTGAAAAATCTTAAATTACCATCAGTATTTTTTTTTTTAATCAATATTATTCTTTACATTCTAGAATATTATATCTGAATTGTGAACTCAGCCCTTCCTGCCCCTACTCTTGTATCATTTTATGTCTCCGTATTTTCTGCATGTTCAACGAAACTGACAAAAGTAATCTATTAGGATTGTCTCCGGCTTTCAATCCAGGTGCAAATCCACCATAAGGCTCTGTGCACACTGCGTCTCTTAAGCCCAAGTAAACCCACCGAGTTTTTCATGCAGAACACGCTTCAGAAAACTAGGGCATTTTTTTTCCTTAATCATCTTTTAAGTTGTTTTTTTTTTTTTTTTTTTTTTTTATTTCTTCCTGATAGGTGGGGTTTTTGTTTTTTTTGTTTTTGTTTTTTTAGGGTTTTCCCATGATTTTTGTGAATTCGTCTTTTACTGTAGTTTCTCTCACTCCATTGAGTAATGAAGGAACCGCTAGCGTGTTTTTATAAGCAAAAACAATGGCAACACTGTCCTCCAGGCTTCTTTTGAGCTTTCTTATTGACTTCTATTATGACGTACAAAGCATCTTTCCAGCAGAAAATGGCAGAAGAATGGACAAATTACTTCTTTAACCTCTTGGCGTTTTTTAGAATCCTAAAGTGGTTTGAAGACACTCAAGAGCCTGAACATATGAACAACAAGTCGTTTTTTCATTTTTATGTTCATTATTTGAACATTTTCTGATTTTCCAGGTAATTTCTGCAGCGAAATCCACCTGAAAAAAGACACTGTCCAAGTTATACAAAAACTGCATTGTTCTCGTTGATTTTGGATAAGGAGAAGTAATTCTCCTGATTCATGGATGCGTATGTCTCTCCATAAATCAGGAGCGTTGGACAAGGATTGGCATCTCAGTGTATGCCTCGCTACCAGTCCTACTCCAGTCACTGCCGGGGTAAGATTTGTGACGAGTGGGGGTCACCACTCACCCATTCTGTCCCAACTCTGCCTGCTTTGTCGGAGCTGGGCGAATATAACATGAGAATATCAAATGTTGCAAAGTTTTAATGCAGCCTCCTGACGCGCCAACATTTTGCCATTTTTTTCAAAGCATTTTCCACCAGATCACTGGCTTAAAAAGATTTGATGAGTCGGGCTCAATGTGTGCATGTACCCTTAATCATCAGCAGAATTTACAAGGTGCTATTTAGAACATCTTCAACATGAAATTTGCAGCAATCCTGCATTATGTGAATTCGCCATCATGACTTTTAGAGGATCGGCACAATGCATAAGCGCTCTTTAGGTGATGTTTTGGTCCAGTGAGGACGTTTTTTAATCCATGATTGCCATGCTGGTTATATGGATCACAGGAGTAAGCTTGAATGTAAAGGGATCTAGTGTGAACAGGACCTCAGTCGCAGTAGGAACCAAAGCATGGCATAATGTTTTCTTAAAGGAACCCTGTCCCTACTTTTAGGGCCAGTATGTAACTGTGGTTTAGTGTTCCTGAAATGCCTGTGTATAACATTACAGAGTAAAAGTACTAACCATCCGATGAGTCTATAAGCATTGGGCACATGCATAGTATAGAGAAGAAGCAGAGGGACAGAACATTGCTTCACTGCACAAGTACAGCTGGGCTGCCTTGCCGCGCACTTCCGGCTGCCCTTGCCGCGCACTTCCGGGCTGCCCTTGCCGCGCACTTCCGGGCTGCCCTTGCCGCGCACTTCCGGGCTGCCCTTGCCGCGCACTTCCGGGCTGCCCTTGCCACGCAATGTGCATGTTCTTTTTGCCGCTAGACTCCTCTTCCTATAAATCATTTTACTTCCCAATCAAGAAATGGCCGGTTTTGACGGTGGCATGGATGAAGGGTGAAACTTCTGCCTCACGACCAGCGGTTGGTTTTGTTTTGATATCTTTCTGTACATGTAGATAACTACATCTGTGATACAAGGAAAGGCTCATATTTGTAGTCAGATAATGAAGCTCATGAGACTTTTAAATAAAATCCATGTCCTCAAGAGCAGCTGATCTCTTCGGAAATTAGAACCGTTCTGTAATGAGAACAGTGGAATGTTTCATAAACTGCATAGCGTGTCCTTTTTTTTTTTTTTTTTTTAAATCAGATAAATTTTTATTTAACCAAATTCAAGGTACAAAACAATAGAACAAAAATCGCAATGAAAACATTAACAATGGTCATTAGTTTCAGAAATTCCCTCCCTCCCCCTCCCCTCCCCCCATTACATACAAGAGCAGCAAATAATGCATGGTGTAACCTAAGTTCAGGATCATCTTCTCTCCACCCAGGGTGTCCACAGTGTATCAAATGTTCTTATGCTTTTCTTCTTAATGTAAATGTCTTTCTCCATATTCACAATATAGTCAGACTGTCTGAAAACTTCCCTCAATGTCGGCGGATCTTCATTTATCCAGTATCTTGAGATCAGTTTTGCGCAATATATAATAATCTAGCTATAGCCACCTTATATTTATTATGTACCTGGACCTCCTCCACATATCTCAGTATACACACCACAGGATCCCTTTCAATCCTACAAGCATACGCTCCTCCTATGGCATTAAGCACCGCCGTCCAATATGGGTTCAGATTTGGACGCTGCCATAACATATGGAGAATTCCAGCCCCCTCCATTCGGCACCGAGGACACTCAGAAGTCTGTCTCAGACCCGCTCTATACAGCCGTTCAGGAGTCCTATATACTCTATGGAGTACATATATCTGCGAGAGTCTGCCGGTTCACTCAGCGATAATTGGGGTATATATTCCATAATCACTTCCCATTTATCTTCCTCTATCCTACCCAACTCCTCCTCCCATTTCCCCTGTGCTCTAATAGGATAATTATTTTAAAAAGTATGCATTAGATCCTTATAAATGCCCGACACTACCCCTTTTGTTCCCCTCTCTGCACAGACCTAATCAATCAATACATCCTTGTGTATCTCCATATTCATTGTCCTACTCTGCGTAACATAAGCATGCCTAAACTGCCCATATTGAAATCTGCAGACCTCCGGTAGCCCATAATCTGCCTGCAACTTTCCAAAGGGCACCAGTCCCTGCGCGTCCTGCACCTGAACCATGTACTGTATTCCCAGTCTCATCCAATTTTTAAATTCTCCCATTTTAACAAATTCTGGCAAAGTCTCGTTTTGTCATATCGGGGAAAAATTTGTCAAGTGTTCCAAACCCCTAATCTATTTAATTGCCTCCCAGACTATATGTATCAGCGCTAAAGTAGGATACATCAAACCCAACTTCCTAAACCTTCCTGCCTCCAACCCCTGAACCAAGGGATCCTTCCCCATCACCTGAACCAAAACCCTTTGTATTGAACCAGCCCCAGACACATCCCCCACCCTCTCATCTGTTGGCCCTGAGCAGCTAAGTAGTAAATCCAAGGGTTTGGAAGCTCCAGTCCCCCTCCATCCTTGGGCCTCTGCAATATCTCAAGTCTGATCCTTGGCTGCTTTTTACCCCACACAAGATCCCTAAATATAGAGTCAATAGTACAAAACCACCACCTAGGGAACCAAATAGGGGCATTGTGGCAAGCACTGGATAAATCATCTTAATCAGATTGATTCTTCCCACTACTGAAAGATACAGTTTACACCACGCCCCTACTTTACTCCTAAACTTACTCAGCAGTGAGGTCAGATTCAAATCTGCATAGCTGGAAATCGGAAGTGCCACCTGAACACCCAGATATTTAACCCTCCCCGACACTGGCAAATCAACAACACAATCATCTACAGCCATGACAGTGGATTTTCCCCAGTTAATTTCTAAACCCCATATAGACCCAAATGTTTTAATAATTTCCATTGCTCCCAACAACGACTCTTCGGAATCCTCCAAAAAAGCAACACATCATCCGCATACAATGACACTTTTTCCTCTACCAAGCCATATTTGAACCCTTTAACCGAAGCCGTCCTCCTAATTGTCTGCGCCAGGGGCTCCACTGCCAAAGCAAAAGTAGCGGGGACAGCGGACACCCCTGCCTAGTCCCCCTATGAAGCGCAAAACTCCCAGACATTTGCCCATTAACTCTGACCCTAGCGGTTGGGGAAGTATATAGCAACCGTATCCATGAAATAAAGGTCGGCCCAAAACCAAAGCGTTCCAATACCCTCCAAAGATACTGCCACTCAACACTATCAAACGCTTTACGCGCATCCAATGAAACCACGACCCTACTGCCCCTATTGTCTGACGGCAGCTGCAAATTTAGAAAAAGTCTACGCACATTAATCGCCGTAGACTTATTTGGCATAAATCCGGATTGGTCCGGATGGACAAGATCCTTAACCACACTCGCCAAACGGCTAGCCAAAATTTTGGCCAAAATCTTTACATCCACCGTCAGCAACGAGATGGACCTATAAGCTTCTGCCAACCCCGGATCTCTTCCCTCTTTCGGAATGACCACCACCACCGCCTCCCTCATGGACGCTGGTAATTCACCCTCCCAAAGAGCCTCTTCAAAAACCTTTTGCAGTCTGGGTGTTACCATCTCAATTAATTGTTTGTAAATTTCAGTAGGGATACCATCTGCCCCCGGGGCTCTATTATTAGCCATAGATATAATAGCCATTTCAATCTCTTCTTTTGTTATGGGCACCTCCAGTCTCCCCCTATCACTGTCTTTAATCCTCGGGAGCCCTGCTTCCTGAAGAAAACCCTCTATATCCCCAAATGAATCCCCCAATCCCGAAGAATATAACTGATTATAGAATCGTCTAAATTCCTCCAAAATACACTTGTGTCCCCCCCCTCCCTTCCCTCATCAGTCTTCAATTTATATACATAAGACGAGCATAGCGTGTCCTTAATGTGCATCATACAAAAAACTTTCCTGTAAGATGACAATATCGAGTTTTTAAAAGGAATCTATTATCGAGATCGACCCCCACCTCCCAAACCGTTAATTTTAACATATCGGTCATTAAAAGATAAACTTCTTAGTGCTTTTATATCAATCATCCATTGCCTTTATCTTAAGAAATCCACGACTTTCGCGATATGAAAATAAGATGTTAAGTGCCTCGTCACCCCCAGAGCATTTAACGAAACTCTGGCTCCTGAGGTTATTTTCATCCTCATTGCCTCCCTCTCGGTGTGACTTCTCAATGTGTGTGTGATGTCAGGTGACGGCCAGAAAATCTATCACCTGTGTAGATCAGTGCTCTCCTGGCTTCTAGGCGCTATGGTGCCCAGTTAATGGGACTGGCTTCAGGAGGAGAAAGCTATAAAAAGATAGCAAAGCGTTTTCAAGTTGCTCTTTCCTCCGTTCTAAACCTAATTAAGACATGGCAGAACAGTGGGGGTCAAAATAAGGCCTGGAAGACCAAACAAAATTTCAGTAAGAGCTGCTCGTAGAATTTCTAGAGAGGCAAATCAGAACCCCCCGCTTGACATCAAAAGACCTTCAGAAAGATTTAGCAGACTCTGGAGTTGTGGTACATTGTTCTACTGTTCTGAGACACCTGCACAAATATGGCCTTAATGGAAGAGTCATCAGAAGAAAACCTCTCCTGCATCCTCACCATAAAATTCAGCATCAGAAGTGTGCAAAAGAACATCTAAATAAGCCTGATATATTTTGAAAACAAGTCCTATGGACCGATGAGGTTAAAATAGAGCTTTTTGGACACAATGATCAAAGGTATTTGTGGAGAAAAAAGAGCACAGAATTTCAGGAAAAGAACATCTCGCCAATCATTAAGCATGGGGGTGGATCCATCATGCTTTGGGGTTGTATTGCAACCAATGACACTGTATGGCGGGTAGAGGGAAGAATGGACTCAATGAAATTTTAACAAATTCTTGATGCAAACAATACACCATCTGTAAAAAAGCTGAAGTTGAAAAGAGGATGACATCTACAAATGGATAATGATCCTAAACACGTTAAAATCCGCAATAGACGACCGCAAAAGGAGCAAGCTGAAGGTTTTACAATGGCCCCCACAGTCCCCTGATCTGAGCATCAGTGAAAATCTATACCTCAAAAAAGCAGACGATGCAAGACGACCCAAGAATCTCACAGAACTGGGAGAATTCTCCAAGGAAGAATGGATACAAAAAGCGTTTACAAGCTGTGATACTTTCAAAAGGGGGTGCTACTAGCTACTAACCATGCAGGGTGCCCAAACGTTTGCATCAACCCATTTTCCGTATTTTAAATTTTTAAAATGTAAAAGATGAAAATATTGTTTTTTTACTAAAATACAAAGCAAATGTGTCATCTTTAACTTTATGCCTTTTAGAGATCATTTTATCTTTAGCTTGCTTAACTGTTCACATTATCAGTCATTTTGACCAGGGGTGCCCAAACCTTTACATGCCACTGTAGTGACAGCTGGCCGAGATTGTAGCCATGGGTAGCTAAGCTGCTGCAATGCCCTGCACATAGGGTAAGAGACATGGCATATAAGAACTATACTACATTCCTAATTGCTGGTATTTGCTAATATTATTATTACACCTACTAAATATCGAGATCAGGTGTTGGCTATGGAAATACTTCTTTAATGGAGTATTGTGAATGCAGACATTTCTCCACTCCCTACTGCACATGTGATAAATATTAGCCTGCAGCGAGTTGGGGTTTGTATGGAGCGGCAGATGAGCCTGCATGGTGCCACCTCATTGACTTTATGGGAATGGGGTTGTTCAGCCCTCCTGTGGCCAGCGATTGGGCGCAGCATCTCCATACTCTATGAATGACTGACATTGGGGTGACCCTTCAGTTAGAAACATATGAGACAATTATCTGTAATTATCGGCGATCTCCCGTTGATTGATTTCCCTCCTTAGATCTACATGCACCTGCGCTCCTACAGCTGCCCCAATGAGCAGCGGCACATCGTCCGGATCCTCTTCATCGTTCCAATCTACGCCTTTGATTCCTGGCTCAGTCTTCTCTTCTTCACCAATGACCAGTACTACGTGTACTTTGACACCGTGCGGGACTGCTACGAAGGTAGGTGTAATTAGTAATGCGCATTATAGTATTCCCCATGGGGAAGATCTGCTGTTCTGTGTGCCTGCAAAAAATCTGACAAGGATAGAATGTTATGATTTGTGCATCTTAAGAGAAGGTTAGCGGCAGCCACATGTAGGACAACTGACCCACCATTTAATCCACGGGCGCATTCTTCCTGTGCTGTCCTTCTATGTTCCAGGTGCAATCATTGGGATAAGCAGATTACTGCTGGAGACGTTGGGCGTTGTGCTGATCGTGCCGTGTTATTATGCTCCACATACGTGTGACACGTGACATACACCGTATAAACGGCCGAGCGCGCCTGTCATATGATGGCTGCATTTTATTAGGGATAGCCGCCATCTGTGTCTGTCGCCGGGCCGGAGCTCGAGGGCTTTTTTTTTTCTTTTTATCTTCATAGTTAGGATTTCCTGAGCGTTGCCTGTGTCCATGAGCACAAGTTTGGGTGGAGACTGTTTTTATTCAGTTAGTTCTTATTTAAGTTGCGATGCTTGGATTAGTGAATTAAGACCCCTTTCTGTTTGCAGCGTTTGTCATCTACAATTTTCTGAGCCTTTGCTATGAGTATCTTGGAGGAGAGAGCAATATCATGACCGAGATTCGGGGGAAACCCATTGAGTGAGTATCGGGACGTATATTGAATGTAAAACCGCGCACAATTGTTGTTCCGACAGCATTTATTATAATTTATTCCATTCCTAAAGAAAAAAAGTATTAAGTCCGACTCGTATATTAGAGTATTGTCCTGTGTACTTATTACCTAACGGACAAGCTGATGAGTGACATACATACCGCAATCACACTGAATGTATATGTAGCAGACAGATCTGGACATACAGGGGACCTCTGTCCACCACGTCCCCCACCAGAAGGTTAAAGGAAATGCATCAGTAGGATTAACCCTCCAGAGAAATGGGGTGTTACCAGTGTGAGATATGTAATGACTGATCCCACTTACATTTACAGTAAGCTCAGGGAGATCTGTGTCCGGACCATAGTCCTGAAAAGTGTAGCTTTCTCTAGAATAACACATCAAATCGTAGATATCATCTTATTCAGCTTCCTATGACCTAGAGTGGCTGCAAAAGTATGAACCCCTTGCCCTTCTGCCTATTTTGTTACATTACAATTGGTGTTTAAATATTTTTGTAACCCTATTTGTGTACGATGCATCAGAACTAATTAGTAAAATAGAAAAATATAGGCTTAAATTTATGGGATCAAATAACTAAAAATTGCCATGTGCATAGGTATTCACCTCTTTTGCTATGAAGCTCCTACAAATTTCTGGTGCAAGCAATTCCCTTCATAAGTCCCATGCTTAGTGACAGGACGTCCCCCTAAGTGTAATCTAAGTGTCACATGGCTGTCAGTATAGACACTTTACCTTGTCTGAAAGGCCACAGAGGCTGCAACACCATTAACAAGAGGCGCCACTAACCAACACATGCCAGCATTCAACAACCAGAAGCAAGGCGATCTCACACAACACCATGAAGACCAAGGACGATCTCCACACAACACCAGAAGAGCCAAGGAGATCTCCACACCACAAACAGAGCCCAACACCATGAAGACCAAGGAGATCTCCACACAACACCATGAAGACCAAGGACGAACGGATCTCCACACAACACCATGAAGACCAAGGAGATCTCCACCAACACCATGAAGACCAAGGAGATCTCATCCAACACCATGAAGACCAAGGAGATCTCCACACAACACCATGAAGACCAAGGAGGTCTCCACACACACCATGAAGACCAAGGAGATCGAGTCCACACAACACCATGAAGGATCAAGGAGATCTCCACACAACACCATGAAGACCAAGGAGATCTCCACACAACACCATGAAGACGACACAGGAGACGATCTCCACACAACACCATGAAGACCAAGGAGATCTCCACCAACACCATGAAGACCAAGGAGATCTCACCCAACACCATGAAGACCAAGGAGATCTCCACACAACACCATGAAGACCAAGGAGATCTCCACACACACCATGAAGACCAAGAGATCTCCACACAACACCATGAAGACCAAGGAGATTTTCCACACAACACCATGAAAGACCAAGGAAGATCTCCACCCAACACCATGAAGACCAAGGAGATCTCTAAACAAGTCAGGGACAAAGTTGCTGAGAAGCACAAGTCAGGGTTGAGCTCTAAAAAAAAAAAAAATCCCAATCTCTGATTATCTCCTGGAGCACCATCAAATCCATTATCATCAAAAGGAAAGAACATGGCACCACAACAAACCTGCCAAGAGAGGGGGCCGCCCACCAAATCTCTCAGCCTGTGCAAGGAGGGCATTAATCAGAGAGGCAGCACAGAGACCAAAGGTAACCCTGAAGGAGCTGCAGAGTTCCCAAGCAGAGACTGGAGCATATGTCCATACGACCACAATAAGCCGTACACTCCATAGAGGTGGCCTTTATGGAAGCCTTTACTTACACACAAAAATTGTATAGCTTGTTTTGAGTTTGCCAAAAGACAAGTGGGAGACTGAGTAGTTTCCATAGTCAATTATGTCACTGTTTTCTTGTGCTCATTTGTAAAGATTTCAACAGGGCAATCATGGCTCCCATACATGTGGCTCAGCCAAAGATCAATGTATGACGCCGTTACATCACAAAGTAATGTAGATGAATGGGGTCGTTGACCATGACTGTAACAAGCTAATTGCATAAGGCCAGAACCAGATGGATTTTTGAGACTTGCCTGTCGCAGTGTCGGTGCCCTTCCGGTCACAATGTGACGCCAGTCACCTGCATTACGCTGCAATGTAACACCGGCATACAGTGATCTGTGCTGCGGCCAAAGTCACCACTTCGCTCCAGCCTTATTGGGTATATGCCCAGACATACCACACAAGCTGTAGTGTGAAGGTGGCTTTATTCTCCACTCCCATCACAAATAACAAAACTGAGGTTCTTATTGTGGTCACTTTTTCAGAAGATGTAAATCCAGCCAAAATGTAGATCTGCTGGAAGAGAAGCAAAAAAGGAAAGGATGGAAATGCTGGAATTCAGAAAGCATTTGTTCACTTGTAGAAATATGAACACAGTTTACAGAACCACTATTCATGTCACAAGTCATAGTGGGCTATTAAAGGGACTGTCCACTACCTAGACAACCAATTTTTTAATAAGGTACTCTTGTAAAATTAAAAAATAATATATGCTTCCCTCCCGTATCAGTACCAGGTCACTTGGGGCTGGTGTGACATTATTATGCCATGTGAGCCCTGCTGCCAATCACCGGCCACTATTGGGCTGATGTTACTTTTTTTTTACAAGGGGGGTACTTTAAAAAAAGTAGTTGTCCAGGTTTAATACTATTACTATGATGTCATTTTCTTCACAAGTATAGTTGAGCATTTTTGTTTGGGTTCCCTCTTATTCGGTAACCAATAGCGCTTACCAAATAAGCTGCAGAAGGAACCTGGATACATGGAGCGCTCCAGCTGATCGGCGCCGCAGCTGCATGTGTCGCGGCTTTGTCACAGCACATGCATGGAAAGCCCAACACACAGGCTCTCCATGCATGTGCTGTGACAGTGACTTAGTCGCGACACATGCAGCTGCGGAGCCGAACAGCTGGTCAGCCGGCGCGCCCCATGTATCCGGGTTCCCTCTGCAGCTTATTTGGTAAGTGTTATAGCTTGCCGAATTACCTGGGACCCAAACAAATTCGCTAAACTCTATTCACAAGCCCCAAAGATGAAATGTTCACCTGCCCTTTAATTACATCTGACATGAGTTAGCACTTCTCAGTTAGCGGTTGGGTGAAGTCAGTCGTGACCCACTAGTGTCTGCTTCATTGCCGTGAATCGGAAGGATGCAGCAAATCCAGGGCCGGCTCTATTGTTAGGCAAAGCAGTCCTGTAGCTAAAGGCCGCTCGTTCCCTGCACAGCAGGAACCTCAAACTGTATTTCCCTTCTTTGGCAAAGAAAAATGAACCGCTGCTTTGTTGTATAATGATGTGTAAGATGGTAGACATGTAAAATGCTCATAAGTCAAGAGAAGAACAGCCGACCACCCCCTAATAAACCAGTGTGTAACTAGGACAGATTGTATAAGCAAATAATCTGCAGACAGTGGCCGGTACAAAGAAGTCTAATCTAAAAAGATTTGTTTTCTGGGTTACTAAAGAGTTCAGAATATGGTCTCATTCAGATGTCTGTGCATGGACCGCAATGTATGGACCGGCCGCGGCTCTCACGACCCGAGCGGGACAGTCTCCTAGAAATGCATGAACCGATCATGCTCCGGTCAGGAAACCCGTGGCCAGACCATGCAGTAGCGCGCCGTGCTAGGAGCCATTTGCACGGCCATTTGTGTGCCATCCGATAGTTTTATTGGATAGCACATTGACGTGTGTTATTCATGGGGGCCGTGCCGATGACCACAGCAGGCTGCGATTTGACTCTGAAATCGTAAGAGACTCTTGGTAAAATGATCTCGGTAACAGATTAATAGCTGCTGCCGTAAGAAAACAAATAGCACATGGATGACAAGTGAGAAAAAAATTGTTACCACTTTTCTGGATGAAAATCAGACTGGTTTTGTTTTATACTGCGTGTGGCCCTAGCCTTAGACGGCTTCTATTTTCGTGCACTAATAATCCTTAAGAGCAAAAGTGTGGACCTCATATGTGACAACTAACAGGGAAAGCCGCCGAATACATTGTAGCCAGGCCCTGGACAGCTGCTGACAGTATAAGCTGAGCTCAGAGTGAAGACTGGACTTCGATTTGTTTGTTTTTTATCAACAAAAAATAATATATATAAGCATCCAAGCCACCGTCACCGATGAAACAAGGCACCAAAAGATGAGATGCGGAGAGAAAGCCTAAGGCCGCAACAATGGATCTGAAAGGAAGAAAAGGAACATGAAGTGCCAATGCAAGACAAGCCGCTGCATGGGATGTACCACCGACAAATAATGGAGGTGGCTGACATGGAGAAATCCTACCAATGGCTGGAGAAAGCTGGACTCCGAGAGAGCACAGAGGCACTAATCATAGGGGCACAAGAGCAAGCACTAAGTACCAGATCCATAGAAGCAGTGATATACCAGACAAGACAAGACTCAAGGTGCAGACTATACAAAGAAACCTCAGAAACAGTCCAACACATAGCGGCAGGATGCAAAATGCAAGCAGGAACAGCGTATACCGAACGCCACAACCAAGTAGGGGGAATTGTATACAGGAACATCTGCACAGCATATGGGCTAAGTCCTCCTAAGTCCATGTGGGAGACCTCAGAAAAAGTGGTGGAGAATGAAAGGGCTAAAATCCTGTGGGACTTCAAGATCCAGACGGATAAGCAGGTGTTGGCTAACCAACCAGACATTGTCATAGTAGACAAGGACCAGAAGATGGCAATGATAGATGTGGCAGTGCCAAGTGACAGCAACATTAGAAAGAAGGAATATGAGAAGCTGGAGAAATACCAGGGCCTCAAAGGAGAATTGGAGAAGATGTGGAAGGTGAAGGCAACAATGATTCCAGTAGAGATAGGAGCAACATCTGAGCTCTCTGTCCAGAAAAGTGCAATGCTGGGAACAACTAAGATCCTGCGCAGAACCCTCAAACTCCCAGGCCTTTAGTAGAGGACCCAAGAGTGAGAAAGGACAACAAAGATTATATATAAATAGATAGATATCTCAAAGCACGATGGCACAAAATTTTTAATTCAATCTAAAACAAAGTCTGGGACCTCAAACTCCCATACCTTTATTAGGTATTGCTGGGCCATACACGTCTTCTAGTCATACCCTGTAATTTCCCATTTCCCACTCTCAGTAACGTCAAAAGCACAAGGAAATAATTTGTTTTTAATTTATATAGCTCTGTAAGTAGAGATAAGCAAAAAGATTTTTATGACCCTGGTCCAACAGCGAAATCAGTCAGTGATTACTGACCCAGAGCCCCGCGGACCACCTCCTACCTACAGGCATCCACGGCGCCTTCTTTGATTTATTAGTAGGTCCGCTGCAACGTCATAAGTGCATCATGATGCATAAATGTCATTGTACCAGACCTACTATTCAGGTGAAGCATCGGGAATGTAGGCAGATATTGGGAGGTACTCGGGGCTCTGGTCCAGAGGCCACGGACTAGTGACTTGGCCACTGGACCAGGCTCCTACGAATCATTTTTTATCAATTCCAGCTTTGAGGAATTCTTAAAGCTTTGATGTGACAGTAGAAATCCATTTCACATATGTGGAAGAGATTTTCAGTTGCAGCAAATCTGCCGTGTATGAATATGCAGCAAAATATCGCCAGCCACTGATAATGTATACTGTGTGTTGTTTCTGCTGCTTTCACCGTTTTTCTTCCTCTACCCGCAGGTCTAGTTGTGTGTATGGCACTTGCTGTCTTTGGGGGAAGACTTATTCTATAGGTTTTTTACGGTTTTGTAAACAGGTGAGTTCCTGCGGTCAGGGATTGATGAAATTTAGATGTCAATTTAGTGACGTGTTTGCCAGAGGTGTAACCGTAATAGGAGTGATAGGACTATTACCTCCCTATTCAGCCCTAGAATTACCGGCATTGACCCCTCCAATGTTTTGCTCTGCCAAGAAAGTTTTAATTAGTAGGAAATATATTTTTCATATTTTTTGCTTCCTAAGCCAACAAATACGGTACTTATTAACATGTGAAATATATTGAGGGGGTGTAAGGATTTGTGATTTGTATAAAAACTTTTCTACTAAAGTGACATTTCTGTATCGTGCAGAATACAGGCATTTCTAATACTTGGATCACTAATATGATATGTAATATTATATCCTCACAGGCGACCCTGCAGTTCTGTGTGGTGAAACCATTAATGGCAGCAATCACTGTCATACTTCAAGCTTTTGGCAAATATCGGGATGGAGATTTTAAGTAAGTACAGACTGTGTATATCGTGGCTGTGATACGGGGCGGCTTCTATAGAGATATTCCTATCTTAGCAGCTGACGTGAGATCTGTAACTTGTCACATAGTATCTGTCCTCCGTTCTCTTACTATTATAGATAGAGGTAAATGTTTGGTGTCTGTGCACATTATAACTCAGCCTTTCTCTCGTTGCAGCGTGGCCAGTGGTTACCTCTACGTGACCATCATTTACAACATCTCGGTCAGCCTGGCGCTCTACGCGCTATTCCTCTTTTACTTTGCCACACGAGAGCTGCTCAGTCCCTACAGCCCGGTGTTAAAGTTCTTCATGGTGAAGTCGGTGATTTTTCTTTCCTTCTGGCAAGGTGCGATTATGCTTCTATATCATGAATATCCACAAGAGTAGTCTGATAGACATGAGCGTCTCTGAGCAGGGGAATAAACATGGCACCGCCCTATGCAGGTTCACAGATCGGACTGGGTTTGGGGTCCCTTATAGTTTTTAGATTACATTTATTGTTATTACAGGTAGATTTCGGAAGGAGATTTTTAGATTGTTTTTCTAACTTGAAGCATGTAAATTTAAAATTAATGTTTCACTTAAAACATTTCTGTGGCAGGGTAGCCATCTTCTGATAGTTTGTTGCCCATTAAGCTATTGACCGATTGTTAGGAGATGACTACTGAACGCACCAGTAAACATCTGTTATTATTGGAGAAGTAGTTGCGCTTTTTTCCCATAGTAATGTAGTATGCTTACGTCAACATAGATACTAATGGTGACCGAAGATTAGTTCAGCAGAACTGCAAGTCTTTGTAGTGTCCGTACAGCAGGTACAGTACCATGTCGAGGAGCCGCAATTCAAGCCACACCTATCGATGGCGATCGCAGCATTTAGAAAGCTGGGAGAGGGAGGGGGTTCCAACTCCTTTCAGATCGACGCCATCGTGAGGGCCAGATCATTGCCCTTGGCAACTCAAGGTCATCATGACGTCCACCGAGTCTGCCTGTTACTGCAAGCCTGTTGGACCATTCCAGGAGCTTGGTCTAACAGGCTTCTGTCAGTGCAGCACTGACTGGTGTAATGCATTACAATGCATTATATCAGCGAGTAATAAATGTTAGCATCCCATAGGGGGGACTAAGTAAAAAAAAAAATTGCCGCTTCCGGAACGACCTGATCGATAAAACGGTCACTCTAGTTAACCCCATCAGTAAGCACCGTAGAAAAAACATGGCAAAAAAAAATGCTTTTTCATCATACTGGCAAAAAAAGTGGAATAAAACAAGATCAAAAATGTAAATAAAAATGGTACCGCTGAAAACATCATCTTGTCCCGCAAAAAACAAGCCGCCATACAGCATCATCAGTGAAAAAAAAGTTATGGCTCTCAGAATAAAGTGATGCAAAATAACCCATTTTTTTTCTATAACATAGTTTTTGTGTAAAACCAGCAAAACATTAAAAAAAACTATGTAAATGTGGTATCTCTGTAATCGTACTGTCCCAAAGAATAAAGCTGCCTTGTCACTTTTCCGACATGGTGAACGGCACAAAACAGCAATTCCTGAATTGCAGGCTTTTGTTCATTTGCCTCCCAAATATCAGAATAGAAATCAATCTAAAATTTGTTACCATATGTGCCAGAAAATGGTACCAATAAAAAGTCAACTCATCCTGTGAAATACGAGCCCTCATATGGCAATGCAAAAACTGTTTGCACAAAAAAAAGCGTCTTTTAGTGTGTGACAGCATCCAAACATAAAAACTCGAAATAAATCTGGTATCGCTGTAATCATACCAACCCGAAGAATAAAGTCGCCTAGTCATTTATACCGCATGAGCAACAGCGTAAAAAAATAAATAAAAAACAATTCTTCACATGCTGTTTTGTTCATTCTGCCTCCCAAAGATCGCAGTAAGGATCTGCACATTTATCCTGCACTATACGCTGAGCGCTTACACCTGGGTTTCCATGTAATCTCTGAAAAGCGTGATTCAGACAGAACCTCTGGTGGAAGATTCCCTGTAATTAAAGCAAGTCCCCACTCAGGTCTGTCATCTGTGAACGGAAATATAGGGGCCTTTCACATTTCCAGTAGCTCAAAAGCTCTGGAAAAGCGCTATCGCTCCTTGCCCTCCAAAAGAAATCCTGGGAATTCTGCACTCCCAAATTCAAATGCCCCCTCCCTTCTGATGCCCACAGTGTGCCTAAACCACATTTACCGTCCACCTTTTTGGCATTGTTATAGCTATGAGAGCCTGCCTAATTTACAGGTGCATGTCTCCAGAAGAACGAGCTGGGCATAATGTATTGGGCACTAAAACGTACTGGGCACTACAATGTACTGGGCACTACACTGGCAGATCTGCAATTTTCACTAGGCAACATTCAGTGCTGATTGTTTCTAGAAAACACTCATGGAGTCAAATTAGTCGCTATACCTGTAGGCAAATTCCTAGAGGGGTGTAATTTGCAAAATGTGGTCACTGGAGGGGTGTGGGCCGGGCAATTCTGGCATTTAGGGGATCTGAATATGGAGTCCTCAAACTAGTTCAAGAGTCAAATAACGCTCCGTCCCTCCTGAGCCTTGCCGTATGGCTAAATAGTACTGTACAGCCACATATCTGGTATTGCCACATTCAGCAGAGATTGTGGGACAAATTTTGTTGCCAGTTTTCCTCATTTCCCAGTGTGAAAATGTAAAATTTTAAGGCTAAAACATAATTTCAGCTGCAGATGGAAGGAAGAGAGCCACAGTATTCATTACTGATGGGTAGGCGGAGCCCCAGATCAGGATGTTACCTCAGATCAAAAGAGTGCTGACTGGCTGGCCCCTCCAGCTCGGGCTCCTCCTACTCAGCTCCAGTCTAAGATTTGAGGTCCAGAGGATGGTCGCTGCTAATGCAGCTCCTCAGAAGATTTTATTATTTTATATTCGGACAGGAGACTTGGATCACCAGTTGGTCTAGAGGTCTCAGGGGTACCAGCGCTGCTGTACCCCAACCTCTCCCTTGGCGGATCTGTATTTACTTAAAGTCCCTGCAGAATCCTTGCCGGCCCTGGGGGATGAGGAGAGCTTCCCTGGCGGGACGCAAACCACACGTGCGGTCACTGCGTTCTTCGCCCTGGGGGGAAGCATGGGCACAGCGCCAGAAACCCCTGAGGGTCCCTGTGGCGCCTTGGCTGGTGAGTACTCCACACAAATTTTTGATTATAATTATGTGTGAGTGCTTTAGCGTCTGGATGAGCAGCGCTATTACTTGTATGTCAGTATGCTTCAGCGCTGCTGTGACAGCGCTACTACATGTAAATGTCAGTAAGCTCAGCGCTGCTGTGACAGCGCTACTACATGTATGTCAGTATGCTTCAGCGCTGCTGTGACAGCGCTGTTACAAGTAGATGTGGTGATTTTTTGTCCGCAGGCAGATACCTGCAGGACAGAGAGGGAGCAGGAGCGGGGGAGTTCGCGCTCAATATTCGAGCTGGCGGGGGGCGTGGCCTAACTATTCCCGGTCTTCTGAGCAGGAAGACGCGCGCTCTGGCGTTTCTCCTGCGACCCCCTCACTGTGGCGGCCATTACACAGGCTCCTGGGCTCCTCAGACCGCTCCTCTCCTCATAAGACACCACGGCCAGCTGGGTGAGTGCTGATTCCTCACCCTGCAGCGCAGCGATCGCTATCCTGCAGCTGCAGTCTCATTAGAGACATAAAAATTGGCTGGGGCTCACAAATATATATATTGTGGTGAGTTTGCAATATTAACCCCTCTGAGGGTTATTTCTACCAGCTAAAATTTTTTGACTGAATACCGCTGGGGTAACCCTGCTTGGTGGAGCGTTAACCCTTCAGCGTTTAAAAAAAAAAAAAAAAAACCGCATAGTTTTTGCTGGTATTACCGCTTTGACCTGCTCATACAGGTGAGACATGTCTGAACAGGGTTCAGATGCCGCGGACCACGTCCCAGTGCCATTACGGCAATCAGATACGCAGACCTCCACAGCGTCTAGCGCTGCGGTCGACAGCGGTGGAAAATTGGACGATATCGCTCGATCGATCAACAACTTGTCTGACCTTTTAGGTCAATATGTGTCTGCTAATTCCTCTCAGAGGAAGCGACGCAGGCCGTTACCGGCCTCTACACGAAGCGAGTCAGATGTATCTGATATTGGGCAGAGTTCCCCTTTAAATTCGGATGGAGAAATATCCGATTCAGATGCGGACGAGCCGCAGGGGCGTTCCTCTATGGCGAAGCGTACGGAGGCATTGATTGAAGCCATGAGAGATATATTACAGTTACCGGAGGAGGTAACTAGTCGTCCTGGTAAATCAGCACGCATGTTCCAGGAGTCCCGTGCTTCGCGTACAACATTGCCAGCTCTGGATGAGCTTAATAGTGTAATAGAGGAGGAACGTCTATGTCCAGATAAGCGTTTTCATGGAACGCATTTCTTTGATACACTTTATCCTTGCTCTGCGGAGTTAAAGGATAATTGGACTTCTGCTCCTGAAGTGGATGTGTCTTTATCTCAGCTTAGTAAATCCTCACTACTCCCTATTAAGGGAAAAGCGAGCTTACAGGAGCCTTTGGATAGAAAGGCAGAAGTGGCGGCAAAAGCAAGCTATGAGGCTGCGGGTCATGGATTTCGAGCAGTGCTAGGATCCATGTGTGCTGCTAGAGCTTCTCTAAGCTGGTTGGCACGTCTGAAGACGGAGTTGCAAAATGAATCTCCGTTATCTGAGATACGGGA
This sequence comes from Oophaga sylvatica, assembly GCA_033576555.1. Taxonomy (NCBI): domain Eukaryota; kingdom Metazoa; phylum Chordata; class Amphibia; order Anura; family Dendrobatidae; genus Oophaga; species Oophaga sylvatica. The sequence goes on from JARQOD010000009.1 coordinate 14,376,348, forward strand.
AACTTGTGAATGGTTAGAAACGGCAGCCTGTTATATCTTTGATGCCGGTCTGGATACGGCATCTCTGCTGGCCAAAGCGCAAGCTTCAGCGGTCACAGTCAGAAGAGCTTTATGGCTCAGACAGTGGGCCGGGGACGCAGTTTCCAAACAAGGGTTGTTGGCCTTACCTTACAAGGGTGGCCATCTTTTTGGATCCGACCTCACAGAGCTGATTTCCAAGGCTAAGGCGAAGGAATCAGCATTACCACAGCGTAGGGCCATGGCCTCTGTGTCCAGTAAGCCTGGTGTCTATAGTGGTCGGCGGTCCTTTCGGGGCCGAGGACGATCTAGTCACTCCTCGTGGGGATCGGGTCGTCCTTCCTTCTCAGGAAAGAAATCCTCTCAGAAAACTCGTACTCCCTGGAAGCAGAGTTTCCGCCAGGACAAGCGGGAACTTGACAAGAAGCCCGCAAAGTCGGATTGACGCCAGGGGTCCACTCGAGGATTCTCGAGTGGGGGGTCGCCTGCTTCTTTTCAAGGAGACTTGGATGGCTCGCGTTCCAGATTCCTGGGTAACGCGGATAGTGTCGGCAGGCTATTTCATAGAGTTTGCTTCTCGACCCCCAAATGTTTTTTGTCAATCTCACGTTCCGTCGGAACCCGAGCTTGTTGTCGCTCTACAGCGAGAGGTCGAATCTCTGCTACAAAAGGGTGTAGTGATACCGGTTCCGTCAGAGGACCGAGGGAAAGGTTTTTATTCCAACCTTTTTATAGTTCCCAAAAAGGAGAACAAATTTCGCCCGATTCTGGATCTCAAGCGATTAAACCGGCATGTCCATGCCCGGAAATTTCGCATGGAGTCGCTTCGTTCCGTTGTGGCAGCTCTGTCACAGAACGATTTTCTGGTGTCAATCGACATTCGCGACGCCTATTTGCATATTCCCATCGGAAAGGCTCATCAGCGCTTTCTTCGATTTGCCATAGGTCAGAATCATTACCAGTTTGTGGCTCTGCCGTTCGGCTTAGCCTCAGCGCCAAGGGTCTTTACAAAAATTCTGGCGCCCCTCATGGCAATCCTTCGAAGACAGGGGATTACGATTCTCCCTTATCTGGACGATCTTTTGATCGTGGCTTCCTCGGAGGAGGAGGCGTTGACGGCTCGGGATTTGTCTCTTCAGTTTCTGAAGGACTTCGGTTGGCTGGTCAATTGGGAGAAGTCGTCCCTGGAACCATCGAGGACAATCCTCTTTTTGGGAATGCATCTCGACACGTTTCGGTCGGTAGTTTCCCTACCACCAGACAAACAGTCATGTCTTCTTCGACATGTACAGATTATGAAATCCTCAACGGCAATGTCCCTACGGAAGTGTATGCGTCTTCTGGGACTGATGGTGGCGTCCATGGAGGCAATTCCTTTTGCCCAGTTCCATTCCAGGACTCTCCAAAGGTTCATCTTGAGTCGATGGAACCAGTCGCAATCGCTGGATTGCAGTGTCACCATTTCTCGCGCGGTGCGGGATTCTCTAGAATGGTGGTTACGTCCAGGGGCATTCTCCCTGGGGAAGTCTTACCTCCCTCCGAAGTGGTCAGTTATAACCACCGATGCCAGCCTGACGGGCTGGGGGGGTGTTTGGAACAATCTCTGGATTCAGGGGGTATGGTCATCGGAAGAGTCTTTTCTTCCGATCAACATCCTGGAATTGAGGGCGATTTTCCTTTGCCTCCAACATTGGACGGTCCCTTTGAGCGGTCTGCCAGTACGAGTGCAGACAGACAATGCGACGGCTGTCGCGTATATCAATCACCAAGGTGGGACAAGGAGTTCCAGACTCATGGTAGAGGTGTCCCGAATTCTGATTTGGGCAGAGGCCAGTGTACCAGCCATTTCGGCGATTCACATTCCAGGGGTTCAGAATATTACAGCGGACTTTCTCAGTCGCAGAAGGATGGATCCCGGGGAATGGAGCCTCCACCCGGAAGTTTTTGCACTACTGTGCTCTCGCTGGGGAACCCCCCAAGTGGATTTGATGGCATCCAGGTCCAATGCCAAGTTACCGACATTCATGTCCAGGTACAAGGACCCGAAGGCGGTGGCGGTGGATGCTCTAGTGGCTCAGTGGGATCAGTTCGAGCTGATCTATGTATTCCCACCGATATCCTTACTTCCTCTAGTACTGTGTCGGATCAGACTAGAGAGAATTCCAGCTATTTTGATAGCTCCAGACTGGCCAAGAAGGGTGTGGTTCTCGACAATAATGTCGCTGTTGGCGGCACCTCCTTTTCCACTCCCTCTTCAACCGGACTTGTTGACTCAGGGGCCCGTTTGTCATCCGGACTTGATGTCCCTGCGTTTGACGGCGTGGCTCTTGAGACCGAAATCTTGACCCGTAGAGGTTTCTCAGCCGAGGTCATTGCTACCCTTCGTGCTGCAAGATGTCCGGCTACTACTAGGATTTACCACAAAATTTGGGAAACCTTCTTTTCGTGGTGTTTGGGGTCCTCTCGGAACCCGAGAAAATTTTCCATTCCCAACCTGTTGGCTTTTCTGCAGCATGGGCTAGACAAGGGTTTGGCAGTCAGCACTCTGAAAGGTCAGATTTCTGCTCTGTCCTTATTGTTCCGGAGAACCATTGCTTCAAATAGAGACGTGCTCTCCTTTTTCCGAGGTATATCTCGTAAGTTTCCGCCGCGGAAGGCACCCGTGTCTCCTTGGCGGCTCAACCTTGTTTTGGAGGCTCTTCAGCATAAACCTTTTGAGCCTATGGTTTCTGCTAGCCTTTCTTTACTTTCTTGGAAGGTGGCTTTCCTTGTTGCAGTCACTTCCTTGAGGAGAGTTTCTGAGTTGGCAGCTCTTTCTTGTTCGCCTCCTTTTCTGGAGTTTTTTCCGGATCGTGTAGTGCTTCGCACTCGGGGTGATTTTTTGCCTAAAGTGGTGTCACAATTTCATGTTAACCAGGATATTGTGTTGCCTTCACTCTGTCCGGATCCGAAGAATGCGAAAGAGCGAGATTTACACACATTGGATTTAGTGCGGGCCTTGAAGTTTTATCTATCTATTACTCAAGGTTTTCGTAAGACGGACTCCCTGTTTGTGGTTCCAGCAGGTCGTCGGCGTGGTCAACGAGCTTCCAAGGATTCTATAGCTCGTTGGATCCGGTCAGCTATTTTGGAAGCTTACCGCCTTCGGGGTGAATCTTGCCCGATTAAGATTCGAGCCCATTCCACGAGAGCTGTGGCCTCATCGTGGGCTTTTCATCAAGGTGCCTCGGCAGTGCAGCTCTGCCGAGCGGCAACTTGGCGCTCTGTCCACACGTTTACAAGGTTTTATAAAGTGGACGTCAGTGCTTCCGCTGATGCAGCCCTCGGACGTAGGGTCCTGCAGGCAGCTGTAGTTTAAAGTTCTGGATGAACTTGTGTTTAGCGCTGGTTGCGCTTTGTTGTTAAGGTTGTTGGGTTTCTGCCTTTTGTTGGTTTTTCCCACCCTTATTTTTGAACTGCTTTGGGACGTCCCATCAGTAATGAATACTGTGGCTCTCTTCCTTCCATCTGCAGCTGAAACACGGATTTTGGTAAAAACTTACCTGTAAAATCCTTTTCAGCGAAGGAAGGAAGAGAGACACAGCACCCTCCCAAGGCAGAAGTATGTTGATGTTTTCAGATGCAGCGCGACCCTTATCTGATAGCGATTATCTGGGCTGAGGTCAGCGCGCTAAGGCTCTGTTCCAGCATCGCCAGCTCATCGCAGTAGTCAGGTTCCGTGAGTAGTACCTGGAACTCTGTGGTTTTTGGCTTTCTTTGCATGCATAACCTGTATCCTTGTGTTTTTTCTCTGAAGTTCCTTCAGAAGGGGTTATGTTGCTCCGCTGGTGATCTTGGCTCTTTTCCTAAAAGCTTTGGTACGACTGGAGCTGAGTAGGAGGAGCCCGAGCTGGAGGGGCCAGCCAGTCAGCACTCTTTTGATCTGAGGTAACATCCTGATCTGGGGCTCCGCCTACCCATCAGTAATGAATACTGTGTCTCTCTTCCTTCCTTCGCTGAAAAGGATTTTACAGGTAAGTTTTTACCAAAATCCGTGTTTTTGTGGTAAAAATGTAATTATTCTTTCTTCACCGCCCAATGGTATAAAATTGTGACACACCTGTGGTGTCAGCTTGCCCACTGCACCCCTAGATGAATTCATTGGGTGGGTATAGCTTGTAAAATGGGCTCACTTAAAAATTGATTTTTTTTTCATTTTCAATGCTCAATGTTATAAAAATCAGTGAAGCACTTGTGGGTTCAAAGTGCTCTACACATTTCTAGCTAAGTTCCTTGAGTAGTGTAGTTTCCAAATTGGGGGTCACTTGTGAGGGGTTTCACAGTTTAGGCACATCAGGGATTCTGCAAAGCAACATGGCGTTCGCTGTCTATTTCAGCCAATTTTGCACTCCAAAGTCAAATGGCGCTCCTTCCCTTCCTAGTCCTGCCATGCGCCCAAACAGTAGTTTTTCACGACACATATGGGGTATCTGCGCCCTCAGGAGAAATTGCAAAGGAAATTGTGTGGTCCATTTTCTCCTGTTACCCTTGTGAAAATAAAAAATGTGGGGCTAAAACAACATTTTCAGCAGCAGATGGAAGGAAAGGAGACACACTAGTTCATAACTAGTGGGTAGGCGGAGCCCAGATAGGATTGACACCTCAGATTAAAAAGAGTGTTGACCGGCCCCTCCAGCTCGGGCTCCTCCTACTCCAGCTTTCTCCAGTCTAAAATTTGAGGTCCCAGAGGATAGTCGCTGCTGGAAGCAGCTCCTCAGAAGATTTTTTATTTTAATCGGACAAGAGACTTGGATCACCAGAAGTGGTCTAGAGGTCTCAGGGGTCTCAGCGCTGCTGAACCCCAACCTCTCCCTTGGCTGGTCTGTATTACCCTGATGGTGGTCCCTGCAGAACCCTGCCGGCCCGGGGGGATGAGGATGGCTTCCCTTGCGGGGGCGCAAACCACGCATCTGGGGTCACTGCGTTCCCCGCCCGGGGGGAAGCGATGGGCATAGCGTCACAAACCCCTGGGGGTCCCTGTGGCGCTCGGCTGGTGAGTACTCCACATTTATATGTATGTGAGTGCTTTCAGCGGCTGCTGCGGCAGCCGCTGTTACATGTAATATGACATGTTTGGTGACTGTATTTTTGTCCGCAGGCAGATGCCTGCAGGACAGGGGGAGCAGAGAGCGAAGGAGTTCGCACTCTTTTTTTGAAGCCGGCGGGGGGCGTGGCTTCACGCTCCCGGTCTTCTTGTACAAGAAGCGCGCGATTATGTGCTTCTCTTCCGGTTTCTCTCAGCGCGGTGGCCATTAGAAAAAGGCTTCCACGGGCTCCTTCCTGCTCCGCTCCTCCCGTATACTATATACATCACCGCGGCCAGCTGGGTGAGTGAAACGCCCTCACCCCCACAGCGCAGGACCTATCTGTGTAACAAAGGACAGATAGCGTTATCCTGCAGCTGCGGTCTCATATAGAGACCTTATTTTGCCTGGGACTCGCACACCCCTTCTATTCTAATAAGGGAGTAGTGGGGAGCCGGCGACATTAACCCCTTTTAAAGGGTTAACCCTTTCAGCATGGCAACCGCCATAAGCTCTATCCCAGTTGGGATCAGAACTTATATTATATCGCCTATATATATTCTGCTGATGCAGCTGGGGTAGCTCTCTCCCTTAAGAGCTTTAACCCTTCAGCGTGCTTGCTACGTCCGCTTGAGAAGCCACACTTTCCCAGTTACTGACAGGCTTTGACCTGCCACATACTGTGTGAGGGCATGTCGGAACAGGGTCCAGAAGGTGCGGACCGTGTTCCAAATCTGCTTCAGGATCAGTCGCGCTTATCTGATACGCAGACCTCGACTTCAAGCGCAGCGATTGGAGGTCACAGCGATGCCAAATTGGATGCCATCGCTCGCTCTATTGATGGAGTTTCTGACCTTTTAGGTCATTGGGTGTCAGCTAGATCCTCGCATGGCAGGAAACGACACAGGCCGGTATCATCCTTCCCGCATAGCGAATCAGAATTCTCTGATATGGAATGCGGACAGGGTTCCCCTTCAAATTCAGATGGGGAGTTATCCGATTCGGATAAGGATCGGCAGGGGCATTCTGCCTCTTTTCTGGACCGAACAGAGGCTTTTATTGAAGCCATGAGGGAGGCGTTACAGTTACCGGAGGAGGTAACTACACGTCCTGGTAAGTCGACTCGGATGTACCAGGAGTACCGTAAGTCGCGAGCGACATTGCCAGCTCTGGATGAGCTTAATGGAGCAGTGGAGAAGGAACGTCTGTGTCCAGATAAACGTTTTCAAGGAACACGTTTTTTTGAGGCACTATATCTGTGTTCTACGGAGTTGACGGATAATTGGATTTCTTCTCCTGAAGTGGATGTTCCTTTATCCCAGCTCAGTAAGTCCTCATTGCTCCCTGTTAAAGGGAAGGCGAGTCTGCAGGACCCGCTGGACAGGAAAACGGAGATGGCGGCGAAATCCAACTGCGAGGCCTCGGGTCATGGATTCAAAGCGGTGCTAGGATCCATGTGTGCTTGTAGGGCTTCCCTGTGCTGGTTGGACCGTATACGGATGGCGTTGCAAAATGGATCTCCGTTATCCGAGGTAGATGGGCTCCTCGATTTATTGGAGACTGCAGTTCGTTATAGCTATGATGCAGGTCTGGATACTGCATCTCTGTTGTCCAGGGCGCAAGCTTCGGCGGTCACAGTCAGAAGAGCACTGCGGCTTAGACAGTGGACTGGGGACGCAGTGTCAAAACAAGGTTTGCTGTCTCTAGCCTACAAGGGTGGTCAGTTATTTGGATCTGACCTCTCAGAGCTGATTGCCAAGGCGAAGACAAAAGAAGCGGCTTTACCTCAGCGAAGGGCTATGGCTTCTGCGCCTGGCAGGCCCGGTGCCGGTAGTGGTCGGCGATCCTTTCGGTCCAGGGGACGATTCGGTCAGTCCTCTTGGGGATCAGGTCGTCCCTCTTTTTCGGGAAAAAAGTTCACTCAGAAATCCCGCACTCCCTGGAAGTCAAGTGACAAGAAGCCCGCCAAGGCGGACTGACGCCAGGGTTCCACTCGAGGGCTCTCGAGTGGGGGGTCGCCTGCTCCAATTCAAAGCGACTTGGGTTTCCCGCGTTCCGGACACCTGGGTAACGGGGGTCGTGTCGGCAGGCTATTTCATAGAGTTTTCTACTCGACCCCCGGACAGGTTTTGCCAGTCTCGCACTCCATCAGAGCCCGAGTTAATTGCCGCTCTGCTGCGAGAGGTCGACTCCCTTCTGCAGAAGGGTATGGTAATACCGGTACCGCCGGAGGACCGGGGAAGAGGATTTTATTCCAATCTTTTTGTGGTTCCCAAAAAGGAGGACAAATTTCGCCCTATTCTGGATCTCAAAAGATTGAATCGGCATGTCCACACCCAAAAATTCCGCATGGAGTCACTTCGCTCCGTGGTGGCAGCCCTGTCGCAGAACGACTTTTTGGTGTCAATCGACATTCGCGACGCTTATTTGCATGTTCCCGTCGGAAGGGCTCACCAGCGCTTCCTTCGTTTTGCCATAGGTCAGGACCATTACCAGTTTGTGGCTCTGCCATTCGGCTTGGCCTCGGCGCCCAGAGTTTTTACAAAAATTCTGGCGCCTCTCATGGCAATTCTTCGGAGACAGGGGGTTACGATTTTTCCCTACCTGGAAGATCTTTTGATTGTGGCGTCCTCAAAGGAGGAGGCGGTGACGGCTCGCAATCTATCCCTTCAGCTCCTGGAGGATTTCTGGTGGCTGGTCAATTGGGAGAAGTCGTCTCTGGAACCGTCGCAGTCAATCCTGTTTTTGGGGATGCATTTCGACACGGTACGGGCGGTGGTGTCCCTACCTCCAGACAAGCAGGCATGTCTTCTCCGACATGTACAAATTATGAAGTCTGCGACAGCAATGTCTCTTCAGAAGTGTATGCGCCTTCTAGGTTTGATGGTGGCATCCATGGAGGCACTTCCGTTTGCCCAATTTCATTCCAGGGCCCTCCAAAGACTCATTCTGAGTCGTTGGGATCGATCGCAAGCCTCTCTGGATTGCAGCGTCATCATCTCTCACAGGGTGCGAGAATCCCTAGAATGGTGGTTACGTCCAGGAGCGTTATCCCTGGGGAAATCTTTCCTCCCTCCGAGGTGGTCGGTCATGACCACCGATGCCAGCCTGACGGGCTGGGGGGGTGTCTGGAACGATCTTTGGATCCAGGGAGTATGGTCATCGGAAGAGTCTGTTCTACCGATCAACATACTGGAATTGAGGGCAATTTTCCTTTGCCTCCAACACTGGACGGTCCCTTTGAGCAGTCTGTCAGTCCGAGTGCAGACAGACAACGCGACGGCGGTCGCATATATCAACCACCAAGGCGGGACAAGGAGCTCCAGGCTCATGATGGAGGTGTCTCGGATCCTGCTATGGGCCGAGACCAGGGTTCCAGCCATCTCTGCGATTCACATTCCAGGAGTCCAGAATATGGATCCTGGAGAATGGAGTCTTCATCCGGAAATTTTTGCACTGCTGTGCTCCCGTTGGGGAACTCCCCAAGTGGATTTGATGGCATCCAGGTTCAATGCCAAACTACCGACCTTCATGTCCAGGTACAAGGACCCGAAGGCTGTGGCGGTGGATGCTCTGGTGGCTCCGTGGGACCATTTCGAGCTAGTCTTGTGTTTCCACCGATATGCTTACTTCCTCTGGTGCTGCGTCGGATCAGACTGGAGAGAATTCTGGCTATGTTGATAGCCCCGGATTGGCCAAGGAGGACGTGGTTCTCGACACTGGTGTCTCTTTTGGCGGCACCGCCATTTCCACTTCCTCTTCGCCCGGACCTGTTAACCCAGGGGCCCGTTCGTCATCCGGACTTGAAGTCTCTACGTTTGACGGCGTGGCTCTTGAGACCGAAATATTGACCCGTAGAGGTTTTTCATCTGAAGTCATTGCCACTCTGCGAGCTGCCAGAGGTCCGGCTACTACTAAGATTTATCACAAGACTTGGGAAGCCTTCTTCTTGTGGTGTTCGGGTTCTTCAAGGAATCCGAGAATTTTTTCCATTCCCAATCTGTTGGCTTTTCTGCAGTACGGGCTGGACAAAGGTTTAGCAGTTAGCACTCTGAAAGGTCAGGTTTCTGCCCTGTCCTTGCTGTTTCGGAAGGCTATCGCCTCGCGTAGGGATGTGCGTTCCTTTTTTCACGGAGTAACCCGTCAGTTTCCACCGCGGAAGGCGCCTGTGTCTCCTTGGCGACTCAACCTTGTCTTGGAGGCTCTTCAGCATGTGCCTTTTGAGCCTATGGGTTCTGCTAGCCTTTCTTTACTTTCTTGGAAAGTTGCCTTCTTAGTGGCGGTAACCTCTTTAAGAAGGGTTTCTGAGTTGGCAGCTCTTTCTTGCTCGCCTCCTTTCCTGGAGTTTTACCCGGATCGAGTAGTGCTTCGCACACGGGGCGACTTTCTACCTAAGGTGGTGTCGCAATTTCATGTTAACCAGGATATTGTGTTGCCCTCGCTTTGCCGGGCCCGAGGAATGCAAAGGAACGGGACTTGCACAAATTGGATTTAGTGCGGGCCTTGAAGTTCTATTTGTCTGTTACTCAAGGTTTTCGGAAGTCAGATTCTCTGTTTGTGATTCCAGCAGGTCGTAGGTGTGGTCAACGAGCTTCCAAGGACTTTATAGCTCGTTGGATTCGGTCAGCCATTTTGGAGGCTTACCGACTTAAAGGCGAACCTTGCCCGATTAAGATTCGAGCTCACTCCACGAGGGCTGTGGCTTCTTCGTGGGCCTTTCATCAAGGGGCTTCGGTGGCTCAGCTCTGCCGAGCGGCGACCTGGCGTTCCGTCCACACATTTACAAAGTTTTATAAGGTGGACGTCAGTGCTTCCGCTGATGCGGCCTTAGGACGAAGGGTCCTGCAGGCAGCGGTAATTTAAAGTTTTAGTTAACTTGTATTTGGGCCTATTGCGCATTTATCTAGGTTGTTGGGTTTCTGCCTATTTTGGTTTTTTCCCACCCTAATTTTTGGACTGCTTTGGGACGTCCCACTAGTTATGAACTAGTGTGTCTCCTTTCCTTCCATCTGCTGCTGAAAGACGGATTTTGGTAAGAACTTACCTGTAAAATCCTTTTCAGCGAAGGAAGGAAAGGAGACACAGCTCCTCCCATGGCAGAAGTGTGTTGTTGTATTTACAGATGCAGCGTGACCCTTCTCTGATAGCGATTATCTGGGCTGAGGTCAACGCGCTACGGCTCTGTTCCAGCATTGCCAGCTTATCGCAGTAGTCAGGTTCAGTGAGTAGTACCTGGAACTGTGTGGTTTTTTTTGCCTACATGCATGCATAACCTGTACTTTTGTGTTTTTCTCTGAAGTCCTTCAGAAAGGGTTATGTTGCTCCGCTGGTGATATTACTCTTCCTTAAGCTTGGGTACGACTGGAGAAAGCTGGAGTAGGAGGAGCCCGTGCTGGAGGGGCCGGTCAACACTCTTTTTAATCTGAGGTGTCAATCCTATCTGGGCTCCGCCTACCCACTAGTTATGAACTAGTGTGTCTCCTTTCCTTCCTTCGCTGAAAAGGATTTTACAGGTAAGTTCTTACAAAATCCGTCTTTTGTGGGAAAAAGTGAAATTTTATTTTTTTTCTTTCCACATTGGTTTAATTCTGTGAAGCACCTGAAGGGTTTATTATTATTAATATTTATTTATATAGCATCATTGATTCCATGGTGCTGTATATAAGAAGGGGTAACATACAAATTACAGATATCACTTACAGTAAACAAACTAACAATCACAGACTGATATAGAGAGGAGAGAGGACTCTGCCCTTGTGGGCTTACATTCTACAGGATGGTGGGGAAGGAGACAGTAGGTTGGGGGGTTGCAGCAGCTCCAGTAATGGTGAGGCGGTAGCTCCAGTAGTGGTGAGGAGGCAGCGGGGATCATTGCAGGCTGTAAGCTTTCCTGAAGAGGTGGGTTTTCAGGTTCCGTCTGAAGGATCCAAGTGTGGTTGATAGCCGGACGTGTTGGGGCAAAGAATTCCAGAGGATGGGGGCTATTCAGGAGAAGTCTTGGAGGCGGTTGGGTGAGGAGCGAATAAGTGTGGAGGAGAGAAGGAGGTCTTGGGATGATCGGAGATTACATTAGGGAAGATATCGGGAGATTAGTTCAGAGACATATGGAGGAGACAGGTTATGGATGGCCATGTAGATCAGTATTCATAATTTGAATTGGATACTCTGAGGGAGTGGGAGCCAGTGGAGAGATTTGCAGTGGGGAGAAGTGGAGGAGTAGCGAGGAGAGAGATGAATTAGTTGGGCAGCAGAGTTAAGGATGGACTGGAGAGATGCGAGGGTGTTAGCAGGGAGGCCACAGAAAAGGATGTTGCAGTAGTCGAGACGGGAGATGATGAGGGCATGCACAAGCATTTTAGTAGAGTGAGGGTTGAGGAAGGGACGGATTCTGGAAATATTTTTGAGCTGGAGGCGGCAGGCGATGGAGAGAGCTTGGGTGTGCGGTTTGAAGGACAGGGCAGAGTCAAGGGTTACTCCGAGGCAGAGGACCTCCGGTACAGGGGTAAAGAGTGATGTTGTCAATTGTTATAGATAGGTCAGGTAAGGAAGATCTGTGAGATGGGTGAAAGATCAGTTCAGATTTGTCCACATTCAGTTTGAGCAAGTGGGAGGAGAAGAAAGAGGATATGGCTGATAGACACTCCGGGATTTTGGAGAGCAGAGAGGTGACATCTGGGCCAGAGAGGTAGATCTGAGTATCATCGGCATAAAGGTGGTACTGGAATCCATGGGACTTTGAGTTGCCCCAGGCCAAGTGTATAGATTGAGAAGAGTAGGGGTCCTAGAACCGAGCCTTGGGGGAGATCCAGGATAGGGCGAGGTCTTTGATGCCAAAGGAAGAGAGGATCTGTAGTAGGAGGCAGTGGTCAACTGTGACGAAAGCAGAGGACAGGTCTAGAAGGAGGAGTATAGAGTATTGTCCGTTCGCTTTGGCTGTAAGTAGGTCCTTAGTAATTTTGGTCAGGGCTGTCTCAGTGGAGTGATGGGGGTGGAAACCAGATTGTAGATTGTCAAAGAGCAGGTTAGATGAGAGATGGGAGGAATGTTCAGCGTGGACGTGCTGCTCCAGGAGTTTGGAAGCAAATGGGAGCAGCGATATTGGGCGATAGCTGGACATAGCGGTTTGGTCGAGGGTTGGCTTTTTGAGGATAGGCGTGATTGTGGCATGTTTGAAAGCAGAAGGGAGGGTACCAGAAGTTAGTGAAAGGTTGAAGAGGTGGGTTAGTGATGGGATAAGAGAGGTGGCGAGGTTGGGGAGGAGATGGGATGGGATGGGGTCGAGTGCACAAGTGGTGAGGTGTGATTTGGAGAGAAGATGAGCAAGCTCCCCTTCCTTGATGTTGGATAAGGAGGTTATGGGGTTTGGGCATTGGTCAGGTATACAAAGGGATTGTGGTGGTTGAATAATAAAGACTTGCCGTGTTCGGTCTATCTTGTTTTTGAAGTGCGTGGCGAAGTCTTCAGCAGAGATTAGGGAAGTTGGAGGGGGCAGTGGTGGGCAGAGGAGGGAGTTAAAAGTATTGAACAACTGTTTGGGGATGTGGGATAAGGAAGATACAAGGGATGTAAAGTAGGCCTGTTAAGCAGAGGTGAGAGCTGATTTGAATGCAAGTGTTGCTTGTTTGAGTGCAGTGAAGTCGTCTTGTGAATGCGTTTTCTTCCAGCGCTGTTCAGCAATTCTGGATGCTTGCCGAAGCTTTTTAGTGGTGTTATTGTGCCAGGGTTGTCTATTGATTCGTCGCACTCTGTTATGCATGACAGGGGCGACTGAGTTGATGGCTGATGCAAGAGTGGCATTGTAGAAACTAGTGGCAGTGTCTGTGTCGTGGAGTGAGGATATGGAGGACAGTGGTAGGATAGAGTCATGTGTGAGTGTCTAGCTGTGCGAGGTTTCTGCGGGGGTGCGCATGTTGCTGGACATGGGTGACAGGTGAGGAGGACAGGGATGAGAAAGAGAGTAGATGATGGTCAGATAGAGTGAGAGGGGAGGTTGTGAAGTTAGTTAGGGAGCAGAGGCGGGTGAAGACCAGGTCTAATGTGTGTCCGTCTGTGTGGGTTGTCTGAGCAGGACCACTGTGTAAGTCCAAAGGATGAAGTAAGGGCCAGGAGTTTGGAAGCTGCCGACTGGTGGGTGTCATTGGGGATGTTGAAGTCACCCATGATGATGGTGGTAATGTCAGCAGAGAGAAAGTGAAGGAGCCATGTAGAGAATTGGTCCATGAAGACAGTGGTTGGGCCTGGAGGTCGGTATATGACAGCCACTTGGAGGTTGTAGGGAGAGCAGATGCGGACAGAGTGGACTTCAAAAGAGGGGAGGACAAGGGAGGGAAGAGGTGGGATTGGGTTGAAGGTGCAGTTGGAAGAAAGGAGAAGGCCCACTCCTCCACCATGTCTGTTGCCAGGGCGAGGAGTGTGGGTGAAGTGGAGGCTGCCATAGCATAGCGCAGCAGGGGAGGTGGTGTCGGAGGGTGTCAGCCATGTTTCAGTGAGGCCAAGGAAGGAAAAATTTTGAGAGGTAAAGAGGTCATGAATCGCATGGAGTTTATTGCAGACGGAGCGGGCATTCCAGAGTAATCCAGAGAGAGGGAGCTGAGTGGTGGGCGTCAAGGGTACGTATTTGAGGTTGGAAAAATTTCGGGTGTTTGTATTGGATTGGGAGCGATAGAAGGGGGTAATAATGGAAGGTATGAGCTGTGGGGGTCCAGGATTGGGAGATATGTCACCAGCAGTGAGGAGAAGCAGAGAGAGGCAGAGCAGGTGGAGAAGGAGAGTGGACGATTTGTTTTGTGTGTTATAAGGAGAGATCTGAGGTTGAGGAGCAGGTCAGTGGAGGAGGTCAGGTGGGGGGGCAAGAGGAAGGGAGAGATTATTACTTGGTTAGAGTGTGCTGGGGTCTGTGGATAGCGAAGGAGAGTTAGGAGTAATGGAGGCAAAACCATTAGAGCATATGTCAGCATGGTAAAAGTAATTGTGGAGCTAACAAAGAAATTTAGTATAATTAAACATAGTTTAGGCGTACCTTCTGGTCACTTCTGGCTCATTTCTGGCATATTTCAATTGTTATCCTTAAAATGACATCCTTATAATGACAGACCAAGGTCTAGGCAGACCAATGGCTCTGAATTTTTATATAAGCAAATGCACATCAAACAGGCCAGGTGAGAACAGGAGGGAGGGGCAGCAGGGAGATTGAGGATGAAGCAGTTAATAAACCTCTTGAATGTGGTTTTGAGCACCTTGACAGGTGCAGTTTTTAGAATGGTGTCATTTGGGGTATTTTCTGTCATATAGGCCCCCAAAGTCACTTCAAATGTGAGGTGGTCCCTAAAAAAAAAATTTGTTTTGTAAATTTTGTTGGAAAAACTTTTAGCCGTTATAATTTCCTAACAAAAAAAATATTTTTCACAAATACACAACAAAAAATATCATCCTAAAATTACCACTAACATGAAGAACAATGTGTCATGAAAAAAAAAAAAAAAAAAAATTGAATCGGTGGGATACGTTGAAGCACGTAAAGTGACATTTTTCAGAATTGTAAAATTTGGCCTGGTCATGGGGGTGAAAACAGGCTTGGGGGGTTAAAGGGTGAAATCTGGTGAAAATGTGAAGCTTTTTCACAAGATAAATGATTGCGGACTAAATAAGCAAAATCCTCTTTTACAAGCTAATATTTTCTGCTGCTGGTAGATGAATATACTGTGTGTTAATTGCTGCTGATCGGCTTGTGTCTTCTAGATTGTGAGGACCGGCCGATCCTGTACCCCGCGCTCTTCAGCCCATACCAGTGACTGGTTACATCGTATTGATGGTTTTGCTTCTCTCCTGCAGGGATGCTTTTGGCTATACTGGAAAAATGTGGCGCCATTCCAAAAATCCATTCAGCCGAGGTTACCGTGGGTGAGGGCACGGTGGCTGCCGGGTACCAGAACTTCATCATCTGTGTGGAGATGTTCTTTGCAGCCATAGCTCTGCGCTATGCGTTTACTTACAAAGTATATCTAGACAAGCGGCTGGATGCCCAAGGTGAGTGCCGACATTGCTCACTTCCAAGTATCATATACACGTACAGTGCTGTGGGAAAACCTTGTGTAAAGGAAGAATGATTACAGAAATAGAAGTGTTCAATAGTTTATTTTTATCAATTAATAAAGTGCAGAGAGAAGGAATAAAAGAAAAATTTCATCCATATTTGTTGTGACTGCCCTTTACCTTCAAAACAGCATCAGTTCTTCTAGGGATACTTGCACGGATTTTGTAGGTATATTTGTAGCAGTTTTTTTTTTTTTTTGAAGGGCTGTACAATAATGAATGTCTGCAGGCAACAGTGAAGCATGGTGGAGGTTCAGAGAGGTATAATAATGAGTGTCTGCAGGCAACAGTGAAGCATGGTGGAGGTTCAGAGAGGTACAATAATGAGTGTCTGCAGGCAACAGTGAAGCATGGAGGAGGTTCAGAGAGGTACAATAATGAGTGTCTGCAGGCAACAGTGAAGCATGGTGGAGGTTCAGAGAGGTACAATAATGAGTGTCTGCAGGCAACAGTGAAGCATGGTGGAGGTTCAGAGAGGTACAATAATGAGTGTCTGCAGGCAACAGTGAAGCATGGTGGAGGTTCAGAGAGGTACAATAATGAGTGTCTGCAGGCAACAGTGAAGCATGGTGGAGGTTCAGAGAGGTACAATAATGAGTGTCTGCAGGCAACAGTGAAGCATGGTGGAGGTTCAGAGAGGTACAATAATGAGTGTCTGCAGGCAACAGTGAAGCATGGTGGAGGTTCAGAGAGGTACAATAATGAGTGTCTGCAGGCAACAGTGAAGCATGGTGGAGGTTCAGAGAGGTACAATAATGAGTGTCTGCAGGCAACAGTGAAGCATGGTGGAGGTTCAGAGAGGTACAATAATGAGTGTCTGCAGGCAACAGTGAAGCATGGTGGAGGTTCAGAGAGGTACAATAATGAGTGTCTGCAGGCAACAGTGAAGCATGGTGAAGGTTCAGAGAGGTACAATAATGAGTGTCTTCAGGCAACAGTGAAGCATGGTGGAGGTTCAGAGAGGTACAATAATGAGTGTCTGCAGGCAACAGTGAAGCATGGTGGAGGTTCAGAGAGGTACAATAATGAGTGTCTGCAGGCAACAGTGAAGCATGGTGGAGGTTCAGAGAGGTACAATAATGAGTGTCTGCAGGTAAACAGTGAAGCATGGTGAGGTTCAGAGAGGTACAATAATAAGTGTCTGCAGGCAAACAGTGAAGCATGGTGGAGGTTCAGAGAGGTACAATAATGAGTGTCTGCAGGCAACAGTGAAGCATGGTGGAGGTTCAGAGAGGTACAATAATGTATGTCTGCAGGCAACAGTGAAGCATGGTGGAGGTTCAGAGAGGTACAATAATGAGTGTCTGCAGGCAACAGTGAAGCATGGTGGAGGTTCAGAGAGGTACAATAATGAGTGTCTGCAGGTAACAGTGAAGCATGGTGGAGTTCAGAGAGGTACAATAATGAGTGTCTGCAGGTAACAGTGAAGCATGTGGAGATTCAGAGAGGTACAATAATGAGTGTCTGCAGGTAACAGTGAAGCATGGTGGAGGTTCAGAGAGGTACAATAATGAGTGTCTGCAGGCAACAGTGAAGCATGTGGAGGTTCAGAGAGGTACAATGAGTGTCTGCAGGTAACAGTGAAGCATGGTGGAGGTTCAGAGAGGTACAATAATGAGTGTCTGCAGGCAACACTGAAGCATGGTGGAGGTTCAGAGAGGTACAATAATGAGTGTCTGCAGGCAGCAGTGAAGCATGGTGGAGGTTCAGAGAGGTACAATAATGAGTGTCTGCAGGCAACAGTGAAGCATGGTGGAGGATCCTTGCAAGTTTGGGGCTTCATTTCAGCAAATGGCAATGGGTATGTAGTAAGGATTAATGCTGAGAAATACAGGCAGATACTTCTCAGTCATGCACATACTATCAGGGAGGTGTCTGGCTTCGAATATATTCTGAAGCCGGACAATGACCCCAAACATCCAGCCAATGTCATTAAGGACTGTCTACAGCATAAAGTATAAGGAGTCCTGTAAGTGATGATACGGCCCCCACACATCGCTGATCGCCACATCATCATCTATCCTGTGTGGGATTACATAAATAGACATAGGATCCACAGAAGATCTGTGGTTAGTTCTCCGAGATGTTTGGAACGGCCTCCTTGCCGAGATCCTTCAACTATGTGCAATTACCAAGAAGAATTGATGGCTTCTGAAGGCCACAACAAATATTGATGTGATTTAGATTTCTCTTTTCATTCACTTTATTTTTATCACTTAACCAAATGCAAACTATTAATGCACTAAAAATTAACAGAATCTCAAATAGGGCATTAACCAGATAATGTGCGTTTTTAGTCATTTTTTCTGCGTTTTCTAAGTGCTGGTGTTGTGAGATCACAGCACTTAGAGCTCAAACAACAATGATCCAGCTGCTGCTGCTCTGCTGGTTGGAAAAACCTTCATATCTACCCCAAATGGTATAGATAATAAATCCGCTCGCCATGCTAAAAACTAGCCCTCCTGTAGCTTCATCAACAGAAAAATAACTTGCATGTCTTAAAAATGACAATGGAAATCAATAATTCTTTATTTTTTTATATACAAACCTTTAGAAGTTTTTTTTTCTCCACTTAAATAAGAAAAAATATCTCAGTTTTGTAGCTCCGTAACCGTACTGAGCTGGAGAATCGTGTTTCCAGGTTATTTTTTACTACATAATATTCGTCGTAAAAACAAAAACCAACAAAACTTTGCAGAATTGCATTTTTTTGTTTATAGTTCTAGATTTGCCACATTTCCCTTTCCAGCAGTCCTTTGTAATAATGGAGGCATTCTGCCACCTTGTGGTTGTCATGGGAGTGACATGCATTTTTTTTTTCTACATTACTTTGTGGTCAAAAAAAAATAAATTAAATTCTGTAAGAAATAATGCAAGAAAAGCTCCATTGTTCAGATGCGACAATTCTTTCTTTCAAACAACAAGGATATTTTTTATGTTAGATCTAGGTTGTTAAGTCAGCACTTGCGTGAATCAAGGGGGGGAGGGGAAGTATCTCAGCGGCTTCTGGTAATGCATGTTAATTCCAGGGAAGTGTGTGTTGCATGTGTGTTTTTGTGCCCGGACGCACCACCGTGGTTTTGGAGAAGTGCTGACTTATCTCGGCGAGCAGATGGTTTGGGTGGGGAGAACATGAGCAGTTTGCTTGCGTGACTCGTGAATGTTGGTGCTTTCTACAATGCCCGCTGTATTCTCCCACTGCGATCTCTGTATAACCTCTGTGTTTCTTGATCCTGTCCTTTCTCTTTTGTTTCCCCTTGCTTTTGCCCTGCAGCCGTCCCAACGTACGGTCCATACGGTAGGTACAGCTCTGTCTGCAGCATTTTTTTTCCATCTTTATACATCTGCTATTTACATACTTCTTCTTTTCCTTCTTATCAGTCTTCTTACATGATAAGCTATGATTGTAAAATGCATTATCGAAAAGTGACAAGCTGTGACCGGCCGACACGTCACCCTGATCCGTAACAGTAATGATATCGTAAAGCCGTATATTGTGCATAGTAACATTGCTGGAAGTGAGGGCGGCTTATCTAACACTATGCCAGGTATTGGTGCGGACTTATTAATCCGGCCTAGTACAAGACCAGCATAAACCGCACTGAGGACTGCCATGGCCCCCCGGCCACCAGCATAAACCCAGTCTGATGATGTGCCCGGTTTATCACCGTGACTAATACTGGATGATGCTTTCCTGTCTGACTTTACACCACCTCTTGGTTACTTAGCGCACACGTCCATATTTCAGGTACATGTGCCATCCGTTTTTTTCCATGGATAATACACATACCCATTATAATCTATAGTGCTGCACACATGTCCTTGTGTCTGTGCAAACCCCCTGGAGACATGTCCCTTTTTTTCCAGTATCCCTGATGAAACGGGCCAATATACGTCAAAGGGTCCGTGTAAAACGCGTACAGCACAAGCGTGGCATCCGTGTACCTTCCGTGTGTCATCTGTTTCTAGCTGACCTCACTGCTGCTGGAAAAGTAGTCCTAACGCGTCTCTTTACCAGCAATGAGTCCCATTAGTCGGGCTGCGCTGCGGGAAATGAGAAGCTTTGGATCTAAGGTTTTTATTAATACCAACGCTTTTCGGCACTGGACCTGCGCCTTTCTCTAGGTAAAAGAACAAAACATCATGTTTAGTTTTTGTTATCATTTAAGGCGCCGAAACGCGTTGGTAGTAATATCGTTATCTGAAGATCCAAGGCTTCTCATTTCCCACAGCACAGCCCGCCTAACCGGGCTCTCTCCATTCTGGTAAAGAGGCGCGGGATGACTATTTTCCCAACATCGGCACGGTCAGCTAGAAACGGTAACTCCTTATACTCGTCAACTAAATACAATTTTGCAAGACAGGTTTGCCAGTTTTTTGGCGTCTTTTTTTTTTTTTTTTTTTTTTTGCGCCTTGCGCCACTGTTTTTTAAAATTTCCCCCACAAGCCTATCTTTCTGCGTGGTGAGCCTGCTCATAGATGTAAAATATTTCCTCTGGCGGCATGCACTTCAACATTGGGGGGTGAGGAGCGCTGATAACATCCGGGACGTGGGCAGGACACTTGTTTGCAATGCACCTGTCCTTGTAGGCACCTGTTAAAGGGACATGATGAGTGCCACTCACATCAGGATGCAAAAATGAGCGGCATCGGAGCTGCCATGTATGGGTTTTCTCATGTCTGTTTGGCATGTCCTCTCTGCCTTTTCCAGGCAGTCTCATAATCGGCCATTACAGTCGGTGGTTGTCCTTGTAGTCGCTCAGAATAAAGTGGATCTGGCAGAGGATGAAGTATGTAGGATGTGTCTCATATGCATTGGTTGCACATAATATAATTGCATTTTTACCTTCCGCTTCCTATCTGAAGCCGTATTCTTTGCTTCTCAGGCCGCTGCGCCCCCATGAAGAGCATCTCGAGTAGTTTGAAGGAAACCATGAATCCTCATGACATTGTCCAGGACGCCATCCACAACTTCTCACCAGCCTACCAGCAGTACACGCAGCAGTCCACCTTGGAGCAGGGCACGAGCTGGCGCAATGGACAAATCATCTCCCGCTCCCAGAGTCTGTCGGGGGCTCGGGACACAGAGAAGACCTTACTCTTGAGCTCCGATGATGAATTCTGATCTGCAGGAAGAGACAGCCTGACTGGCGAACCTCCAGGGGCGAGGACTTGGCTGCAAGGGTCTCTTCCGATCTGGGGCTTACTCTCACCCAATAATGTGCTGCCTTTTACTGTAGATGAGTCCAGGGAATACTGGTTAGATCAGGAGAGGATTGGGTTGTTGCAGGTTGCGATCTGAGTTTTGGATCAGTGAAGGGTGTGGCATCTGCTGCCAATTTTCCATTTTTTATTAGTATGTGTAAGGGCCTGGACCATATTATTGCTAAAACTAGCTGATGGCGCCTTCTGCGTGCTCCAACCTTACTACGGATGCAGCGTGCTTGGGCTCTGATCATCAGACACTATAGAAAAGGACCTCCTGTAGCATCCATCGCTCCCATGGAAGTCTATGGAGAGGTCAGCGTAACTCTGGAAACCTTCCAGACGTAAGCGCCGAGGGATGGATCGCAACCTGCAACAAATCTAGAAAGTGTGTCCCACTTCTCCCCATCCAGCTCCGCTGAGGCAGCTCTGTGGCCCCAACAGACAGAGACTATTCTGTCCGGTTGTCGGTGGGTTATTTCCCAACTCCTGTGACGGTTTAACTCCTCTGTTGTGTAGCATTTTTATTTTTACGAAACTGTCTAGGAAGTTCATTGGGGTCACTTATTTTACATCCTTGGTGATCATCTTTTGGTTACACTTCCAACTTCCCTTTGTCATTACACACAGTCACATGAATAATCCAAGGGGGTTTCCAGTTTTGGCAAACAATGCTGATCAGTTGTGTGACGGATGTTTTTCTGTGGTTTTGTCATGTACTTTTTATATGAACATGTGTTTATATAAAATGTATGAAAGGTCTCCGCTCGGATCTGTCCGTCCTGGTCATATGATGGACACATGGCTCGTTATAGTCAGATCTGTGCGTCACATCATCAGGACAGAGTGTCAGCCAATGACGGTGCCTAGTTCGTGACCACAAGCAACACATGTGAAAAACAGGAAAGGAATTCACACACTAAGAACTCGGAACTGTGGAGTGATTAAAGGGGTATTCCCATCTCCAAGATCCTATCACCATATGTAGTAGGTGTAACAATAATAATATTAGCAGATACCTCCAATTAGAAATGTAGGACAGTTCTTCTGATTCGCTATGTTGCTTACCCCATGTGCAGGGCATTAATTGCAGTAACTTGTGTACCTATGGTTATGACCACTAAAAGCTGTCACTGAGTGGTCGTAACCATGGAGATATCTAAGCTACTGCAGTGCCCATAGTGACATAGCTAATGAGAAAACCTACACTATATTTGTAACTGGAGCTGCTGGTACTTTCTAATATTACATATTCAGATAGGATTTTTTGGAGATGGAGATACCTTTTTAATGCAGAGAATCCAATTCTGACTCCATTTTTCCAGACTCCTTCATAAATGGCCAGTAATTAGTCATTACATGTTTACTGTAATAAAACTATCACTTCTTTGCATCACTGTTTTGTTGTTAGGGACCTTAGATTCATGGAACATAAAATATATTTCTATTAAGATTTCTATGAAATTTTTATAAACTAATTAAACAATGTTAATAACGGAAACTATACATTTTTTTTAAAGCTGGCGTTCCGCTTCGATTCAACCCAAAAACGAACACTGACTCTACAGCCCCGATGTGAAGGATGTGTTCCTTATATATTGATTGGCTCTTTATCTGCAGAAGCTGTACATATCCCCCTTATGTCTCGTTAGTTTATACGGACGCGTGCTGTCCTTGTAGAAATCGGACGGCACCCTGACTGATGTCTGTCAATAAGGCTGTGCAGACGATAGGTGAAACAAACGCAGCATGAACTGTTCTCTTCTGTACCCCGATGAGGCTCGCCGGTGTAAGTCTTTAGGTGCGCAAAACAGATTGATGTCAAGATGATCATCATTACGTCATCTGATGTTTACAGATACAGGGGCTGAGAACGGCAATATAGCTGATCATTTACATTTTAAAATGTTGATGTAGAAAAGCAGATGTCACATGGATGTAAAATATGGACACTTAGCTGGAATACGGATGAAAATAGTCTGTTTTCTGGATAATTTTTGATACGCTCCTGTGACTTAAAGTGGTATTCTCATCTCTAAGATCCTCTCCCAATATGTAGTAGGTATAATAATATTTGCAAATATCTCCAATTAGAAATGTATAGTTCTTCTGATTAGCTATGTCGTTATCCCCATGTGCAGGGCATTGCAGCAGCTGAGGCATCCATGGTTATAGGCACTCATATAGTGACAGCTGCTAGTGGTCATAAGCTACTACAATGCCCTGCATATGTGGTAAGTGACATTGCAAATCAGAAGAACTATATTACATTGCTAATTGGAGGTATTTGCTAATATTATTATTATTACACTACATATTGGGATAGGAGCTTTGAGATGGGAGTACCTATTTAAAGACTGATCAGGCTTAATCACCTCTTTAGTCGTTGCCAGAACACACAGAGAAGTGCTAGACAGGACGTGGAGCTAATTTATGGGTGACCTATGAAGGCGTTTGTGGTGTTCACGTTTTCAGAAATGTTCTGGTGGTTGATTTACGAGGAGCGCCGACATTGCTGGACCAGAGGCATTGCAAGAGGCGAGGATACAGTATTGGGGGGCCAGAATGGATTTTATGCTGGGGTTGTCCAGTAGTGGACTGGCCCTTTAAGCAGACAGGTCTGCTTTCCACAAAGCAGCATATAAATGATCACATTTAAGCTGGGGTCACACACTGCGGGAATAAGTAGTTAAGAAAGGAAAAAAAACTGTTTTTTTACCTGGGATTTGTGTTGTCCATACACCACTGTAAAGCACCTCTGGTTCTACCCCGGTGTGAACGCGGCCTGAGGAGCTGTGGCTTTGAGTGCAGTAACAGGGCTGCTATTTTTATTCTGTTTTTTTAGACCGTAATACAAATAAGTGCTGATCATCCTGTGACCAGAACCCATCAAGGCTCCAGTTTGGCATCGGCACAGGGCTGACGATGTCAGTTTTCGATAAGTCCGGGTCACAAAGTAGATTTGTACCGTTACAGGAGTTACCTGTCTGCCCCTTGGAGCTGGGGAGATGCCTACATAGACTTTCTAAGACCTGCACCCCTGTAACATACTAGCCCTTCTCAATGGACACCATTATCTGCCATATTGGACAAATGCTGGAATAGTGGGACCACACCAGGTATTAGAATCCATAGGTCCATAACTTATGCACAACCTACAGTCAGGTTGTCTTCCTTCATCTTCCATTTGCTTTTCTGTGTTTAGAAAATATTTATATTTATTAAAAAGTGGCGAACAGACATAAATTGCCCATTATGCCCTTTCGCGTGTTCCCTGCTATATTTCCCCTCCACCGGTGGGGGGCAGACGGCAGCCCTTGTCTGCTCTGGCGGCGGAGGAAATAAGACAGGTATATTTTTATAAATATTTGTAGATATTATTTTCTCTACCGCGTTGCAGTGATGAGTGATACTAATCGTTCGGATTTCTGTGGTCACTGCAGACATGTAACCTTCCTATACACTTGTCTGTGCTGGATGTGGGGAGTCGTTGAGCTGTGTGCAGAGGAGCAGGGAATGGTCGTACGCACCTCCGGACTTTTGTATCCTAGGAAAACATTACGTAGAACACTATCCCTTTTTAAAAGTAGAGAAATTGTGAAAACTGCTTGGATCAAGAGGTCCTTCAAAGATCCCATTTAGGTGCAATATCGTATATATGTCGGGTGTGGGAGATGTCAAACAATTGTGTGGAGTTTTATTTTTTTGTTTCTTTAAAAAAATAAAAAAAAATTATTAATGGAAAATGTTTGGTGAATTACTTGAACTATTTTTACTTGGTCTTTAGTTCTGACACGATGGGTAAATTGCTGTTCAGGTCTTTTCTGCAAATATTCATATGGGGAGATCTGAAATCTTCTTTTCTAATAAAAGGTGAAATTTTCTAAGAAGCAGCTCTCAAAAAACGAGATCTTTCCACTATTCGAGTCGTGTGATGGATCGCACAGGGGAAGGGTGTGTCGCCTTCACTCACCTGTGTGGAGGGGAGAGAAGGAACCAGCAGGGATTGGCTCTCCGGCGCCAACCACTTGCCCCAGGTCAGTCAGGGAACTGCACCGAGGGCAATTAGTCGCCGGAAAGGCTTCCCTTATAGGTACGACTTATTGAGGTGCTCCCAGTGGGGGGAGGCTATATGTCACCAGTCCAGGCTGGGGCTATATAAACCTCCTGGCCGTCACTGTCAGAGTTCATCACTAACACAGTACGGTATGCTGCCACCAGTTCCTCGTTCGACATAAGCCCCGTCCGACAACAGGCTTATATCAGGTCAGAAACCAACCTGGGTAGCATAAAATAACCAACCGAGTGTGGGGATTCGTGTATCGAGATAAAAGAGCAGCCCATGATTCATTTTATATTTAATCGCCGGAAAGGCGCACTAGAAAATACAGATATGCGTATATATGTATGTATATATATATACCAGAGCAAATATATACAGTCTGGATGTGTAGTGCAAGGGTAGGTTACAATTACCGTGTTATGTAGCATGTGACCACAGGGAGGCGTTGATGGATCACATGTCCAAATCTTAATTACAGGATTTCCTTGACCGCGTCAGCTAACGGTCTTCCTACCAGTAGAAAGTCCAAACTGAGGGGCTGCCTTATATCTCCTAGGCTTCTCCCTCCCACACTCGGCGCCCATCCCTGGACTGGGCCGCCTACCTCCTCCCATATCTGAGAGTATGATTTTCCAGCCAGAACAGAGAATGGTCCATAACTTTTTGCCCGTAGCTCCAAATGAGTCAGCGGCACCGCCACTGGGAACCGCTGGGTTTTAGCTGTGCAGGGGAGACCAAATATGGCTACTGTATTTAATTCCTGGTAGCTATGCTTCATAACTCAATAACGCAGACTGCTAGGGGTGGCTGGATGTTATGGGCTCGTGGGGGAAGGAATGCCGATTCCGATAATGTGCTCGGCTAGGCTCAGATATATTGCACTGATTAGCCTGGGATCTGTGGTGCCACAATGTATCTATGTGCTTGAATGAACAAAGGGAGCCAGTTGGCTGTAGCTGCACAAGAGTTCACACCCTTGTGATAATGGCTGGGAACACATTGTCTATGCCTTTTGAGCCCCCCCTGGAGAGAGGCTTCAAAAGACTTCTTGCTAGAGTTAAAGAAAAACATTGTTCCTGGGGAATCCCAAGTGTGGGTGGCTGAGTTTGGGAGCAAGTATTTTGGGGCCACAGCATCTGTTAAAGAATTCCATCAGATAGAAAAATGATATCAAGTAGATATCATTTACCCATATCTCACAAGGTCTTTCTAGTATTCGAGACCTTTCCAGTATCCGAGACTTCTACAATATTCAAGACCTCTTTAATAGTAGACGCAATGAATTCAATAGAAATAGATGTCCTACTTTATTTGCAGTGCACAGTGTGAATAAACATATCATCAGGACGGTAATCCTGACATCCAAGAGATATTGGATCAAGACCTGTTGGCAATTGATATGGCCGGAGGAGGCTCTGGACCTCGACACACAGGCAGGCTGCAGGGAGGGTTTACAGGGATGCCATAGAGATCTCACTGACAGGTCAAGATGAATAAGGAGCTTGGTGTTTCTTCAGTATCAAGGCTGGAACATAACTGACCACCTATAGTGTTCCCAGATGGTGATTGTTGACTTCACAATTAAAGCACATTTGACTGCTGCAGCTAATCACTGGGCTTTAGGCTAAGTGCGCAGACACAGTGTGCATTCAGCCTAAGAGCAGTAAGGGAGGACTAAGGATAAAGAGAAAGTGAACCCATTGGAAATACCTACAATTCTGCATTGATTACTGAAAAGATTCTGGCCTGATATCAATCACCATTATAGGAAAACTCAAACTACAGTAGTATAATTCATATCTTTTAGCACATCTAGGAAGTGTTCACCGTGCAGGGAGAAAATGTGTTAATGACTTATCCAATAGCAAATTGGCAAAAGATGTTTCAGTTAAAGGATTGTCCATTACTTGGACAACCTCTTCTCAATCACTGTGTCCCCCATTTTCCTCTTGTGGCATTAAGTCACACAATCCGAGCAGTCCATCAGCCGCCACCTCACTCTCCCATCCTTTGCACATAACTGACATCAGGAGAAAGTCAGACCTGCGGCTGCTCTATCACTTTCTCCAGATATTAGATTTGTCCTAAGGAGGGGAGAGTAAATGGCCACTGACTGGCTGCAGGGATAGCATGACATGATGTCACGCAAGCCCTGGGAGAGCCACTGGAACAGCACCTGCACTAGATAGGAAACTGATTGTGCATTACTTGGACAACCCCTTCTCAAACTCTTTTAAGGGGAAGAGATTCAAAGTATGGGGTCTTTTTGCCCAATAAATAAAGGAACACAAAGCCTGGTTACGAACAACTCCGTTCTCAAGAAAGATTTGTTGGCGTCAACTATGCCTCGAGGAAAGCAACTTATAAAAGATGGAATATAGAGGTGTATGAAGCTCGAAGATGATACAAGAGCATTGCTGAATACCTGTCATCAATCCACTGTTAGACAAACTGTCTAGAAATGGAGAAAATTCTGGACTAATTCGATTCTCCTTAAAAGTGGGCGTCCTATTAATATCAACCAGGAGTGGGTGATAAAGACAGAAGTGGTGACGTGTTTCTTTTATACTTTACCTCTGATTGTTCCACTCCTGGTTTTGGCTTACACATACTGAGGTAAAATACTGACCAAATACTGAATGTGTGAACGTGGCCTAAGGCTACATTCACACATCAGTATTTTTTAAGCTAAAACAAGAGGTGAAGCACTCAGAAAAATTATAATAGAAACATTTGCACCTCTTCTGCCATTTTGACCCTCTCCTCATTTTGACTTACAAATACTGATGTGAAAAACTGACCAAAATACTGCCGTGTGAAAATGGCCTAGGGCTGTATTTACACATCCAATTTTCTCATCCATGGACTGTCTGTTTTTAAACTTCAAGGGTAAATTCACACTGTGATACGAGGACTGGCCTTGGGTTTCCTGATCCAAACTTGGCAACCTCAGGCATTCTCGAACCATAACACACAGGTGTCTGAAACGGGCCCTATTTGGTAAGCAGATTGCTAATAATGCTGGAAAGATGAAGATCCTGCCCTCGCAGCAAGTTCTCCCACATCTGACAGTTGTAAGCCTATTGAGTCATTACAACAGACCTCAAAGAAAACATTAAAAATTTCCAGGTGAATCTATTGTGTTCATCTCATCACAGCAAAAATAATGTGACTCCGTAGTGTGTATGACCCCCTTCTCCCCGAGTGTTTGTAGGCACCCAGACAACATCTATGCACGCTACTGGTGAGTTGGTGGATGGTGTCCTAGGGGATCTCAGACCTTGATCAGAGCATCGGTGAGCTCCTGGACCATGTGTGGTGCTACTTGGTGACATTGAATGCATTGAATCATTATACACATGCTTCTCACAAAATTAGAATATCAAAAAGTTAATTTATTTCAGCTCTTCATTACAAAAAGTGAAACTCATATAGTTTATATAGTCATTACACAGAGAGTGATCTATTTCAAGTGTTTATTTCTGTTAATGTTGATGATTATGGCTTACAGCCAATGACAACCCAAAAGTCATTATCTCAGTAAATTAGAATACTTTATAACACCAGCTAGAAAAATTATTTTAAGATCCAAAATGTTGGCCTACTGAAATGTATGATCAGTAAATGCACTCAATACTTGGTCAGGGCTCCTTTTTGATCAATTACTGCATCAATGCAGCGTGGCATGGAGGCGATCAGCCTGTGGCACTGCTGAGGTGTTATGGAAGCCCAGGTTGCTTTGATAGCAGACTTCAGCTCATCTGCATTGTTGGGTCTGGTGTCTCTCATCTTCCTCTTGACAATACTCTATGGGGTTAAGGTCAAGCGAGTTTGCTGCCAATGAAGAACAGTGATACTGTTGTTTTTACACCAGGTATTGGTACTTTCGGCAGTGTGGACAGATGCCAAGTCCTGCTGGAGAATGAAATTTCCATCTCCAAAAAGCTTGTCGGCAGAGGGAAGCATGAAGTGCTCTAAAATTTCCTAGTAGACGGCTGCGCTGACTTTGGTCTTGATAAAACACAGTGGACCTACACCAGCAGATGACATGGCTCCCCAAACCATCACTGATTGTGGAGACCTCACACTAGACCTCCAGCAGCTTGGATTGTGGCCTCTCCACTCTTCCTCCAGACTCTGGGACCTCGATTTCCAAATGAAATGCAAAATTTACTTTCATCTGAAAACAACACCTTGGACCACTGAGAAACAGTCCAGTTCTTTTTCTCCATGGCCCAGGTTAGACGCTTCTGTTGTTTTCTATAGGTCATGAGTGGCTTGACACAAGGAATGCGACACTTGTAGCCCATGTCCTGGATACGTCTGTGTGTGGTCACTCTTGAAGCAATGACTCCAGCAGCAGTCCACTCCTTGTGGATCTCCCCAAAATTTTTGAATGGCCTTTTCTTAACAATCCTTTCAAGGCTGCCGTTATCCCGGTTTCTTGTTCACCTTTTTCTACCATACTTTTTCCTTCCACTCAACTTTCCATTAATATGCTTGGATACAGCACTCTGTGAACAGTCAGCTTCTTTAGCAATGACCTTTTGTGGCTTACCCTCCTTGTGGAGTGTGTCAATGACTGCCTTCTGGACATCTGTCAAGTGAGCAGTTTTCCCCATGATTGTAGAGCCTACGGAAACAGACTAAGGGGCCTTTTTAAACACTTAGGAAGCCTTTGCAGGTGTTTTTTGTTAATTCTAATTTACTGAGATAATGACTTTTGGGTTTTCATTGGTTGTAAGCCATAATCATCAACATTAACAGAAATAAATGAAATAGATCACTCTGTTTGCAATGACTCTATATAATATGAGTTTCACTTTTTTTATTGAAGAACTGAAATAAATTAACTTTTTGATGATATTCTAATTTAGTGAGAAGCATCTGTAGTCCAGAGGTTCTCAATTAAATTCAGGTCTTTGGAACAGGTGGACCAAATGGTGGCTTCAATGTCTTCATCATCCAGGAACTGCCTGCACAGTCTTGTAACATGAGGATGCCCACTGCATCAATGTAAGATTTGACTTTTGTTTTTAGGTTTTTATCCTGGTACGTAACAGCAATCTGGGTACTGTTGGCTATTATGTGGATGTTTGCGTGAGCCTCCAAAGATATGGTTCCCCAGACTGTTACTGACCCACCACCAAATGAGTTGTGCTTGACTGTCACATGCAGTATAATATTCACCACGTGTCTCCAGCCTTTTTCATGTCTGCCAACTAGGGCTGTGAAGTCAAAATCGGTGTCCATTTTGGTGGAGTAGGTATAAAAATGGACCAACTCCTAAAATATATAATAAATTGGGTGCAGTAGTACAAAGCAGTATGTCTTATAAATGTCTGTTCTGTTCCTGATCTAAGGATCGGGGCTTTTAGTAGAGATGAATCTGTGCTGCACTTTATGTACATGCTCAGTAGTGACCGGTGCTGTGGAGTCATAGTGGAGATGAATCTGCTGCACTTTATGTAGATGCTCAGTAGTGACCAGTGCTGTGGAGTCGTAGTGGAGATGAATCTGTGCTGCACTTTATGCAAGCTCAGTAGTGACCATGTGCTGTGGAGTCGTAGTGGAGATGAATCTGTGCTGCACTTTATGCACATGCTCAGTAGTGACCGGTGCTGTGGGTTCGTAGTGGAGATGAATCTGCTGCACTTTATGTAGATGCTCAGTAGTGACCAGTGCTGTGGAGTCGTAGTGGAGATGAATCTGTGCTGCACTTTATGCACATGCTCAGTAGTGACCAGTGCTGTGGAGTCGTAGTGGAGATGAATCTGTGCTGCACTTTATGCACATGCTCAGTAGTGACCAGTGCTGTGGAGTCATAGTGGAGATGAATCTGCTGCACTTTATGTAGATGCTCAGTAGTGACCGGTGCTGTGGAGTCGTAGTGGAGATGAATCTGTGCTGCACTTTATGCACATGCTCAGTAGTGACCAGTGCTGTGGAGTCGTAGTGGAGATGAATATATGCTGCACTTTATGCACATGCTCAGTAGTGACCGGTGCTGTGGAGTTATAGTGGAGATGAATCTGTGCTGCACTTTATGTACATGCTCAGTAGTGACTGGTGCTGTGAACCTCGTAGATGAGATGAATCTGTGCTGCACTTTATGTACATACTCAGTAGTGACCAGTGCTGTGGAGTCGTAGTGGAGATGAATCTGTGCTGCACTTTATGCACATGCTCAGTAGTGACCAGTGCTGTGGAGTCATAGCTGAGATGAATCTGTGCTGCACTTTATGCACATGCTCAGTAGTTACCAGTGCTGTGGGGTCATAGAGGAGATGAATCTGTGCTGCACTTTATGTACATGCTCAGTAGTGACCAGTGCTGTGGAGTCATAGCTGAGATGAATCTGTGCTGCACTTTATGAACATGCTCAGTAGTGACCAGTGCTGTGGAGTCGTAGTGGGATGAATCTGTGCTGCACTTTATGTACATGCTCAGTAGTGACCGGTGCTGTGGAGTCGTAGTGGAGATTAATCTGTGCTGCACTTTATGCACATGCTCAGTAGTGACCGGTGCTGTGGGGTCGTAGTGGAGATGAATCTGTGCTGCACTTTATGTACATGGTCAGTAGTGACCAGTGCTGTGGGGTCGTAGTGGAGATGAATCTGTGCTGCACTTTATGTACATGCTCAGTAGTGACCAGTGCTGTGGGGTTGTAGTGGAGATGAATCTGTGCTGCACTTTATGCACATGCTCAGTAGTCAGTGCCGGATTAAGGTAATGGAGGCCCCTAGGCCGGTAAAATTTTGGGGGCCCCCCTCTCATCCATGCGCCACAGTCCCGCCCACTACACCTCAGCCCCACCCACAATGCCTCAGCCTCGCCCTCTGCTCACTCTCTCACAACGCTGCGCAGCCAGCACACGCTCGGCTCCTCTGCTGCTGGCTGCTGCGTGTTCATGGGAGGGGGGCCGGACTCCCGCGCTGCCCGTTAGCCAATGACGAGCGGAGATGCAGAAGTCTTTCCTGCATCTTGCCGCTCGCCTGTCAGCCAATCGCGAGCGGCGAAACACAGCAGGAGAATACTCCTGCGCTGGCTGCTGTTCTCGCTGCACGCCGCTGCTCTCGCCCGGATGGTACATCACGTGATGATGTGAAGTACCGCTCCGCGGCCAGCCGGCCACTGCTAGTGTGTCAAGAATGTGTCAGAAGAAGTAGTAATGTGTATGTGTGCCCCAGGGGTGGGATTCAAATTTTTAACAACAGGTTCTGTGTTTGTGCGTCGGTAAACCACACCCATTTTAAGCCACACCCTTTTAAGCCACACACATTTTTGAAGCCACACCCCCGAAGTCTGCGGAATGGGATTCCCTCAAGAGGTTCTGCAGCAGCTGGGTTGTGATTCATACATATATGTTCCCTCCGCAGCTGCAGAACCTCTTTTTAAAGAAGGGGGGAGGTATAGCTAGTCAGAGGCTGAAGGATTACATCACTGCTCCCCACGTTCTGCTGGGACTTGTAGTCCTGGAGGAACTGCAGGATCCAGGTGTGATTAATTTTTTCCACATAAAAGGTTTTAGGCAAAAACAGGTTCTGCAGAAGCAAGGCAGCCCCTCATAGCTTCACAAAAACCACTCCACTCTCCTTCCCTTCCCTCTTTAAAATGAGGTTCTGCAGCAGCTAAGGAGATGCAGGCAAGAAGGAAGGGCTCCTGGCACTGAATGTGCCTAAATAATACAGTGCCCAAATAATACCGTCACATAATGCTCAAACAATACAGTGCGCAAATAATATCATCACATAGTGCTCATATAATACCTCATACAGTGCCCAAATAATACAGTGACATACTGCCCAAATAGCACATACTGCCCAAATAGTCTCCAGGCCAGGCCAGCCCCAGGCAGCGCCGCAGCTCAGGCAGCTGCTCACACTGTCATACAGTGCTGAGGGCCCACTGCCCAGCCCCAAATAATACAGTGACATACTACACTCACTGCCCAAATAGAACTTAGCACATACTGCCCAAATAGTCTCCAGGCCAGGCCAGCCCCAGGCAGCGCCGCAGCTCAGGCAGCTGCTCACACACACAGTACCTCAGAGACTCTGCAGCTCTGCCTCGCAGCCTCTGCTCTCCTCTCTCTTTAGCTCCTCCTCGTGACTGAAGATGGCCGCGGCCGCCGCTACCCAATCGCCGCACTGCAGAGATCAGTCCGCGGGGCTGGGGTTGGCGGTGTGTTGCGGCTAGAGGCGTATCTAGGCTTTCTGGCACCCGGGGCAAGAATTTGTTTCGGCGCCCCCCCCCCCCGCACACATGCGATTTGCACAGTTAGTCATGTACCGACGAGCTGCTCTCCCTAATGCTCTCAATGTTCAGTGAAAAACTGAGAGAAGCAGGAGGAGAAGCTCGTTGTCACAGGACCATAAGTATGAAAATGGCATGAGTGAAGTGTCCATGTGATGACTACTGGAACCTGCAGAGCTGAATCCTGACATTGCAGCTTCTGAATCCTCACAACTAATGCACTGCACACTTTTAGGATTCTCCATTACCGGTGGCAAGAGCACACGGTCATGTCAGCACAAGCATGTGATTTATATACTTCTGGCCACATTCCGACTAGATGTGCCCGCCTCGCTCCATTCATTTTCATTGAGTGAGGCCACACATGTCTAGTCAGCATGTAACCGCATGTATGTAAATCACCGGCACGAGAAAATCCTGACAGCGAGCAATGCGCACTGTGAGAATTCAGAAATTGACTAATTCTCATGTTTTTATTTAGTTAGGAGCATTAAAGGGGTTCTCCAGGTTTGTGCTGAGTCTGCAGTCATTCTATGTGACACAGACCTGGAGAACCCCTTTAATGCTCCTAACAAATAAAGACATGAGAAATAGTCAATTTCACAAATAATATTTACATCCAGGTACCTTATAGATGACGCTGTCTCTGGAGTCGTTCTCCTTTTCTTCATCTTGTCCAGATCCCATGATGAGTTTTCTCATCCACAGCCGTCTCTGCAGACCTCCATCTTCTCCGCTCTTCTGCACCAACTCTCCACACGATGCCCTTAAAGACAGAGGAGTCATTATAATGCCCCTAAATAAAAATATCTGCAATATACTGTCACCTCACACTATTCCCCTCCCTCCTCACACATCCCCCCTGTTCAGCATACTGTCTCCTCATATATTTACCCCCTCACTATACTGTCTGCTCACACATACCCCTGACTCCCCATACTGTGTCACATATATTCACCCGTTCACCCATACTGTCTGCAACCATCCCCCATACTGTTTCCTCATACATACATACTCTTCAGTACCCTCAAATCCCCCCACACATATTAAATACCCCATCCCACTCCAAATCCCCCACACAAAAGTACCCCCATCATTCCCACTCCAAATCCCCACACAATAAAGTACCCCCCATCTCCCACTCCAAATCCCCCCACATAAAGTATCCGCCACATTCCCACTCCTAATCCCCCACAATAAATTACTCCCCCATCATTTTCACATCCTAATCCCCCCACAATAAAGTACTCCCCATCATTCCATTCCTAATCCCCCACAATAAAGTACTCCCCCATCATTCCCACTCCTAATCCCCCCCACAAAAAGTATCCCCCATCATTCCCACTCCTAATCCCCCACAATAAAGTACTCCCCCACATTCCCACTCCTAATCCCCCCACAATAAAGTACTCCCCCCATCATTTCCCACTCCTAATCCCCCCACAATAAAGTATTCCCCATCATTCCCACTTCTAATCCCCCCCACAATAAAGTACTCCCCCCATCATTCCCACTCCTAATCCCCCACAAATAAAGTACTCCCCCAACATTCCCACTCCTAATCCCCCACAATAAAGTACTCCCCCATCATTCCCACTCCTAATCCCCCACAAAAAATATTCCCCCATCATTCCCACTCCAAATCCCCCACACATAAAGTACCCCCCATCATTCCCACTCCAAATCCCCACATATAAAGTACCCCCATCTCCACTCCAAATCCCCCACGCGTAAAGTACCGCCACATCCCACTCCTAATCCCCCCACAAAAAATTACTCCCCCATCATTTTCACTCCTAATCCCCCCACAAAAAAGTACTCCCCCATCATTCCCATTCCTAATCCCCCCACAATAAAGTACTCCCCCCATCATTCCCACTCCTAATCCCCCCACAAAAAGTATTCCCCCATCATTCCCACTCCTAATCCCCCCACAATAAAGTACTCCCCCATCATTCCCACTCCAAATCCCCCCACACGTAAAGTACCGCCACATCCCACTCCTAATCCCCCCACAAAAAATTACTCCCCCATCATTTTCACTCCTAATCCCCCACAAAAAGTACTCCCCCATCATTCCCATTCCTAATCCCCCCACAATAAAGTACTCCCCCATCATTCCCACTCCTAATCCCCCCACAAAAAGTATTCCCCCATCATTCCCACTCCTAATCCCCCCACAAAAAGTATTCCCCCATCATTCCCACTCGTAATCCCCCCACATAAAGTACTCCCCCATCATTCCCACTCGTAATCCCCCCACAATAAAGTATTCCCCCATCATTTTCACTCCTAATCCCCCCACAATAAAGTACTCCCCCCATCATTCCCACTCCTAATCCCCCCACAATAAAGTACTCCCCCATCATTCCCACTCCTAATCCCCCCACAATAAAGTATTCCCCATCATTCACACTCCTAATCCCCCCACAATAAAGTACTCCCCCATCATTCCCACTCCTAATCCCCCCACAATAAAGTACTCCCCCATCATTCCCACTCCTAATCCCCCCACAAAAGTACTCCCCCCATCATTCCCACTCCTAATCCCCCCACAATAAAGTACTCCCCCCATCATTCCCACTCCTAATCCCCCCACAATAAAGTACTCCCCCATGCCACCCCACATTATGTACCCCAGTCTTCAGTGGTTTCTTCAGCTCCTCTGGAGCACACTTACCACCAGAGCAGGTCCCCCTTCTGGGCGCCGCCGGCGAGTGACAATCAGCAGTGTGATCACATGACCTGATCACGCTGCTGGCGTCTCTCTGACCCAGGGTCAGAGCTTCAATAGTACTGGCGTCTGTATAGACGCCAGTACAATTGATCCCTGGGAGCCGGCACGTAGCAGCTTCTCTGCGCCGGCTGTCAGCTTGACAGCCGGCACAGGGAACCGCCGACTCCCAGGCGCAAAATAGTACCGGATCGCCGCTCTCATTCTCCCCGGTTCGGGGAACCGGCTGCTTTTTGAACAACCGGTTCCATCGAACCGGGGAGAACCGCTGAATCCCACCCCTGGTGTGCCCCACGAACGCCAGCAGACAGTGGGGGCCTATGGGCCCCCAGAGGCTCAGGGCCCATAGGCCATGGCCTAATTGGCCTTATTAGTAATCCGGCCCTGTCAGTAGTGACCAGTGCTGTGGAGTCGTAGTTGAGATGAATCTGTGCTGCACTTTATGCACATGCTCAGTAGTGACCAGTGCTGTGGGGTCGGAGTCAGAGAAATTGAGGAGACGGAGGTTTGGCTTAGTGTCTCCACAGCCCTACTTCTAAGGCTACTTTCACACATCAGTTTTTTTCAGTCAGGCAGGATCCGGCTATTTTTTGAAAAAACTGATCCGGCCAGATCCGTTTTTTTTTCTCATTGACTTGTATTAACGCTGGATCGCGCTGCATGGCCTCCCGTTTCTTGTGTTTTTTTGGCGGGTCCGGAAAAAATTTTCATTCCGATGTTTGGAAAAAACGTCTCTAGTAAACGTTTTTTGTATGCGGCAATAAACCGGACCGTGCCTAATGCGGCGCTTCCGGCTTTTTGGTACAATGGAATTCTATGGGCGCCTGATCAGGAAAAAGACGGATCCGGTCACCGGATTCCTTTTTTCCACTCTGAGCTTGCCTGCAAGTATTCCTATTGCTTTTTTGGTCTCTCTCTTCTCTCCATTTGTCAAGGTTCAAAAGTTCACGATGGATCCGTCTAAACAACTGATCCGTCTCATCAGTTTTTTTTACAATCTGCGCTTTTTTAAACTTTGACGGATTGTAAAAACCTGATGTTGTGAAAGTAGCCTAGCCTTACTCTGATGTTCTCAGAATGCCAGTCGAGATGTTGGGCTATACACAGGCACTACTCCAGGATGCCGAGACAGCATATCGCCCTCATTGAAAGTGAAAGCTGACAATATGGTCGGAAACATGCACACTAGTAGCCCGCTGGAGCTCACTTTGTAGGACACTGGCAATGCTTTTTCTTTCATAGAATGGTAGAGTTGGAAGGGACCTCCTGGGCCTTCTGGTCCAACCCCCTGCTCAAAGCAGGATTCTCTAAATCATCCCAGACAGATGTCTATCCAGCCTCTGTTTGAAGACTTCCATTGAAGGAGAACTCACCACCTCTTGTGGCAGCCTGTTCCACTCATTGATCACCCTAACTGTCAAAAAGTTTTTTTCTAATATCTAATCTGTGTCTCCTCCATTCAGTTTCATCCCATTGCTTCTAGTCTTTCCTTGTGCAAATGAGAATAAAGATGATCCTTCTACAATGTGACAGCCCTTGAGATATTTGTAGACAGCTATTAAGTCTCCTCTCAGTCTTCTTTTTTGCAAGCTAAACATTCCCAAATCCTGCAACCGTTCCTCATAGGACATGGTTTGCAGACCGGTCACCATTCTGGTGGCTCTTCTCTGAACTTGCTCCAGTTTGTTGATGTCTTTTTTAAAATGTGGTGCCCAAAACTGGACACAGTATTCCAGATGAGGTCTGACCAAAGAGGAGTAGAGGGCAATAATGACCTCACGTGATCTAGACTGTATGCTTCTGTTGATACATCCTAGAATTGCATTTGCCTTTTTTGCTGCTGCATCACACTGTTGACTCATGTTAAGTCTGTGATCAATTAGTATACCCAAGTCTTTTTCACATGTGCTGTTACTTAGACCCTATTCCTCCCATTTTGTATATGCTTTTT
The DNA here is from genome assembly GCA_033576555.1 of Oophaga sylvatica. NCBI lineage: Eukaryota > Metazoa > Chordata > Amphibia > Anura > Dendrobatidae > Oophaga > Oophaga sylvatica. The sequence goes on from JARQOD010000009.1 coordinate 14,413,730, forward strand.
TAATTTTTATTGCCCAGATGTAGTACTTTGCATTTTTCCCTGTTAAAATCCATTCTGTTAGTTGCTGCCCACTGCTCCAGTTTATGTATATCTTTTTGAATCCTCTCTCTCTCTCTCTAGTATTAGCTACCCCTCCTAGCTTTGTGTCATCAGCAAATTTGATCAGTTTACCCTCAATTCCTTCATCTAAATCATTGATAAAGATGTTGAACAATACAGGGCCCAAAACAGAGCCTTGTGGTACCCCACTTGAGACATTCTTCCAACTGGATGTGCAGCCATTTACAACCACTCTTTGGGTCCGATCACTAAGCCAGTTATGAATCCACCTAACAGTTGCCTTGTCCATTCCATACTTAGTCATTTTTTCAATAAGGATTGTGTGAGATACTTTGTCAAATGCTTTGCTGAGTCAAGATATACTATATCTACAGCATTTCCCTGATCCACCCAGTCAGTGATTCTGTCATAGAAGAAAATTAAGTTAGTCTGACATGACTTATTTAGTTACAAACCCATGCTGACTCTGTTTAATCACTTCATTCTTATCCAGGTACTTGCATACATGTTCTTTAATAATTTGTTCAAAGATCTTTCCTGGTATAGAAGTCAGACTCACCGGCCTGTAGTTCCCTGGGTCCCACCTTCTTCCCTTTTTGAAGATAGGAACAACATTTTCCTTTCTCCAGTCTTCTGGAACTTCTCCTGTTCTCCAAGAATTTTCAAAGATTATGGACAGTGGTTCAAGAATTTCTTCTGCTATCTCCTTCAGTACCCTGGGTGTAATTCATCTGGACCTGGAGACTTGAATCATTTATGTTAGCTAAGTGTTTCCTCACTGTCTTTCTGTTTATAGATATCCTGGATTCTTCTATTCCTTTAATAGGACAGTGAAGATCAGTTGATGTTACATTTCCTTTCTGAGAGAAAACAGATGCAAAATAGGAATTTAAAAGTTCAGCCTTCTCAACATTGTGACTTACCATTTCATCATTTTTCATCCTGTAAAAATCCTATAGCATCTTTGACTTTTCTTTTACTTTTGACGTATCCCCAAAATCCTTTTTTGTTGCTTTTGACGTCACTTGCAAGCCTTAATTCATTGTCAGTTTTAGATAATCTGATTTGTGCCCTGCAGGTTCTGCAGACGGCATTATATTCTTCTTTAGATATGCCTCCCTCTTTCCATTTGATAAACATTTCTTTCTTCCTTTTTAGCATGTGTTTAAGTTCTATGTTCATCCATCCTGGTTTCCTTAAATGCTTCCCATTCTTCCCTCTTTTCGGAATTGTTAACGATTGTGCTTTGAGAATCTCATTTTTCAAGATTTTCCATCCTTCCTGGACATTTTTGTCCTTAAGGATATCCAGCCATTGGATCCCTCCAATTCTCTTTCTGAGTTCCTTAAAATCTGCCTTTCTAAAATCTAACCTTGACGTCTGAGTCTTCACAGGTCTTCCTCCTCTTGTTATCCAAAATTCTAAAATAGCATGGTCACTACCTCCTAGAGTCCCAGCCACTCTTACCTCCTCCACCATTTCCTCCCTGTTTATGAGGATTAGATCCAAGGTAGCAGATCCCCTTGTTTTCTCCATTACCTTTTGGAAGATAAAGTTGTCAGCAAGAGAGGATAAGAATTTCCTGGACCTGTTAGTTTTGCCTGAGAGAGATTCCCAACAAATGTCTGGATAGTTGAAATCTCCCATGACCACTATGTCATATTTTTTGGAGAACTTGGCCATTTGATGCATAAAGAGTTCATCCATATCTTCAGCTTGCACAGGCGGCCTGTAGTAAATGCCTACAATGGTGTCCTTTCCATTGTTCTGTCCTTGTATTCTTACCCAAACAGTTTCCACAGAACTCCCAGTCTCTGAAGCGTCAATCTCTGTGCAGATATACGCTTTTCTAACATACAATGCAACACCTCCTCCTCGTTTATCAAGTCTGTTTCTTGCAAATAAGTTGTATCCTTCTAGCCTTGTATTCCAATCATGTGTATCGTCCCACCAAGTCTCAGTGATTCCAATGACATCATATTTCTTCTCCTGCGTTAGTAGCTCCAGTTCTCCTTGTTTGTTGCCCATGCTTTGTGCATTTGTATAAAAACATTTTAGTTTGTGATTGGTTTCTCTTCCTTCAATATTTTTATTATGTAAATTTTTTTGTCTTTGTTCTTCCCCTTCACTTCTAATAGCAGAAATCTCAATAGTATTTCCTCCTGCATGCAGGAGGTCCTGCTGTTGGAATGAAGCCTTTCTATGGCCCTCTCTGGCTTGACCTGGTATCCATACTCTTGAAAGTGTTGGGAGACACAGTTAACCTTAACAAAGCCCATGTAAATGTGCCAAGTAGGAGAAGCAAGACTAGTTGTATAGCCGGAATGAACTGCTGGTACCACCTCATGCCACCAATAATGACGAGAACACTAATAGAATGTAAAAGGATTGTCAGCACAGAATGACTGTTCAAACTAAGCACAGGAGCTGGGTGCATCATGACGTGTCCAAACATATAAGTGTTCCTTCCCACCTGCTTGTTTTTGCTCAATCTCCACCCCTCTCTTCTTTGATTGACAGCTCTGCCATCATAGAGCCAGAGAAGGACAGAGGTAGATGGAAACCAAGGAGATGTGAAGAATAGATGTAAAATAAATGCTCGGCCCCACCGTGAAGCCCCGAGCACCTGTTCTTGGTTTGAACAGACATTCTGTGCTGATGGAGTCCTTTTAAAACTAGAAAAGAATCAATAAGAGAGAATAAGGATAGAATAATTGTCTGTGGCCATCACCTTCAAAACTGTTCCCCTTCTGGGGGTGGTGGTCTCGCTGTTCCTCTCCAGCGCTCTTGTCACTTTCATTTTCAGCAAAGCAGTTGAAATTGATTCACAATTGATTCTTTAGCTCCGAACTTGGAAAGATTGATATTTCTGTAAAGGAAGCTAACATCAGAAAGTGACATATGGTTTAAAACAGTTTTTGCTTTTGTTTATTTTTTTTATCTTCTTATCACGATCTGCATAAAAAAATAGAAATCTTGCACGTTTCACATCAGATTTTTTTTTTAGACTTTATGGTGTTTCAGGAAACAATGTATGTACATAGCCACAATAACCACACTCAGACCCTATGTCTTGTATTGAAGCATCTAATGAGCGAGTTCAAAGTCAATGTGAAGGTATGGGGAGCCTATCAAGTTGATTAAAATATTCATTCCACTTAGTAAATTTGATGTGGTCTTAGACTATCCTAAAGTCAGAAAATGACATTTACATGTCCAAAAGAGGAGGTGCAAATTTGCCCCCCAAATTATTTTCAGATGTAAAGCTTAACGAAGCGGTCTAAAAATTGTATATATATGGCATTTGCATGTTTTTTGATGCAGAGTCAATTTCTAATTGGAGTAAGATGCATCAATTTCATTAGATTTGCTCCTCTAAATACACTTGCTTTAGTTTTCAGAGACAGAATCAGTCGTAGTCATTGACTGGAGTACATTTCTATAATATTTGACACCACTTTTGTGGAATAAATCATAATGAATTTGTCAGGCCACTATACACCACACCCTCTCGTTAAACTAAAAAAAATTGCAGAGCTGGCGTAAAAACCCCCGAAGTCAAAATATTTTGCAGATCTACCTGTTGAACAAAAATTTTGCGGGTTTTAACGATTGGCACTGAGTTTAATGGCGCAAACTGATGAATCAGGCCCTTAGCCTTTATAAATCTGCCCCAGTGTTCCTCAATACATGAACTAATCAGTCTAACAAGCTTTTATAAGATAGAACTTATGACCTGTGTGAGCGTGGCAGCGATCAGCCGATGAATGAGCGAATGCCGATTGTCTGATCACAGAGAATATTCCAAGGAATGAGGACCAAACAATATAAAGCTCAATGAGGACCAAACAATATAAATTATTTTTTCAATTAAGTTTGTATCAAACTATATGAAAGGACCTTTAAATGAGAACTGATCAACTTGTCTGATCAACAGCCTGAATGATGGATCCCAGAACCTTCAGCTCTGTAGCGCCCGCGTCCTGCCTGCTGCCAGACAGGGACTCGCTCTCTCTCCTCACCTGTCCTTGGCGCCCTCCTTCCGCCCTGCTGGCCCGCGCGCTCCTCCCTGCTACGGGGCCTTAGGGCACGCGCCCGCACCCTCCCCCGCTCTTAAAGGAGCCGCGCGCATTTTCCAAATCAGTTCTCCAGCCAATGCTGGAGGACTCCACCCTATATTAAGGGCTTCCTCCTTAATGTAGGTGCCCGAGCAATGTTGTTCCTGTGCAGTCTAACTCTGTTTCAGGCCATCAGCTCCTGATTCCAGTTTCCTGCCTGTTACCTGTCGGCTTGCCTGTCTGCCAAACCGTCTGCAGTTCCATCCAGAGGTTCGGACGTCATCTGCAGAGATCCCCGGCTCTTGCCTGCTCACCTAGGAGCGATCATCTGCCATCCGACTGCAGCTCCATCCGGAAGTTCGGACATCACTGCAGAGATCCCCGGCTCTTGCCTGCTCACCTGGGAGCGATCATCTGCCATCCGACTGCAGCTCCATCCGGAAGTTCGGACATCATCTGCAGAGATCCCGGCTCTTGTCCTGCTCACCTGGGAGCGATCATCTGCCATCCGACTGCAGCCTACCTGGAGGCTCCACCATATCAGGTCGTATATACCTGCCTGTCTAGAGTCTGCCTGGTCACTTGCTGTGACATCCTGCCTGTCTAGAGTCTGCCTGGTCACTTGCTGTGACAACCTGCCTGTTCCAGAGACTGCCTGGTCACTTGCCATGTCAACCTGCCTGTCCAGAGACTGCCTGGTCACTTGCCGTGACAACCTGCCTGTCCCAGAGACTTCCTGGTCACTTGCCGTGACAACCTGCCTGTCCCAGAGACTGCCTTGGTCACTTGCCGTGACAACCGCCTGTCCCAGAGACTGCCTGGTCACTTGCCGTGACAACCTGCCTGTCCCAGAGACTGCCTGGTCACTTGCCGTGACAACCTGCCTGTCCCAGAGACTGCCTTGGTCACTTGCCGTGACAACCTGCCTGTCCCAGAGACTGCCTTGGTCACTTGCCGTGACAACCTGCCTGTCCCAGAGACTGCCTTGGTCACTTGCCGTGACAACCTGCCTGTCCAGAGACTGCCTCGTTACTTACCGTTACAACCTGCCTGCCCAGAGACTTCCTTGGTCACTTGCTGTGACAAACCTGCCTGTCCAGAAACTAAATATATCTCCTGCCGTGAATCCCTGCCCTTTTCCCAGGTGCCACCCGCTCTCTTACAAGTAAACTCTCTTGTATAATAAAGCTTTGTGGTTCCACCAACCTGACCTGTCTCGTCAGTAGTTCCACCACCAGACCCGTTACAGTTTGCTCGGCCATGGAACCCGGTGGCACCCAAACACCCTCACTCCCGGAACTATGTCATGAGCTGTCTCGCCATAGGTCCAACAGGAGGCCATCCTGGGTCACCTGCGAACGTCAAATCCCGTCTGGACACTCTGAAATCATCAATAGTCAACCATCGCTGGAGCCATGACTCATAATCCGTCAGTCCCGCTGATTCCCATATCCGTGGTTTCCATTCCCGGACCCCGACTGTCAGCTCCTCCTAGGTTTGGAGGCGATCCTGCTCTGGCTCGGGGTTTCATTAATCTGTGCACCCGCATTTTGAACTCCTGGCACACCAGTTTTAACTCTGACCGGGCCAAAGTTGCCTTCATCATGCCCATCTCACTGGAGAGGCCCTGGCCTGGCTTAACCCTCTCTGGGAGAGAGAGGATCCTCTGGTGTCTGACCTGCCTGCATACTCTCATCATCGGCCTTCCGGAAGGTATTCGACGAACCTGGACGGAAGACTTCCTCTGCATCATCTCTGCTGCGACTCCGCCTCAGGAGAGTTTCAACCGTTGGTCAATATGCCATACGGTTCCGGACTTTAGCCTCAGAAACTAGCTTGGGACAATGAAGCTCTAATTTCGGTCTTCTGGGAGGGTCTGTCCCGGGCCGTATTAAAGACGAACTTGCCGTCGGGACATTCAACCTCGCTTGATGATTTAATAAATCTTGCCAATCGAATTGATCTACGGTTCCAGAACGAGCCAAAGAGATCACCCGTAAAAAGAGTTTTCCCATCTTGCACCCTCATGTCAGAGATCTATAACCTCTTCCGTTTCTCCTCGACGGTGCACCCTGCTGAGCCTATGCAGTCGACCAGACCAAGATGGTCAAAGCCCGTCAGGACTCAGCCGTGCCGAGAAAAGTTGCTTCTTACTGCGGCATGTAAGAGCACTGGATCCACACCTGTCCGGAGAAGTCGGAAAACGCCTGTGTCTAGGTTCGCCTCGGAGAGGTCAATCTAGACAAAAAAATAAATCCTCTTCATCCCTGCTGCGTCGGTTTCAATTCTGATCGGTAAAGAAACCGCCACTTCGAAATGGCCCAACTTGATTCTGGAGCAGCTGGGAATCTCGTGTCACAGGCTCTAGTAGAGAAGTATCACATTCCACCAAACCTCTTGTTGAACCTGTAATCTGTTGCTGCTGTGGATGGGGGCCTCCTACCTCTCCCATCCGACTTATCACCGAAGTCATAACCCTGCAGGTGGAATGTTGCATTCTGAGAGCATCTCGTTTCATGTTTTACCTGGACTCTCTCATGCTCCTTTACTAGGTCTGCCTTGGCTCCAAAAACATGCACCTGTGCTCGACTGGCAGAATGGAGAGTTCTTCGCTGGGGACAGGACTGTCATAAAACATGTCTGGTGCCTGTTCATCCTGTCTATTCTTCTCCTACACCTGCTAATACTACCTGGACTTCCCGATTCCATATTGGTCATTTGCTGATGTCTTCAATAAAAAGGAAGCAGAGACATTACCCCCGCATAGACCATAATGATTGCCCGATTGACCTGTTTGGCCCGGTACAACGCCCCCCGTGGGCGTATTTACCCGTTGTCTGCTGCTGAGACCAGGCGATGTCCAAAATATATCGAGGAGAACTTAGCAAAGGATTCATCCGAAATCTACCTCCCCAGCGGGAGCAGGTTCTTCTTCGTTAAAAAGAAAGACGGATCTCTCCGTCCCTGTATTGACTACAGAGGCCTAAATTCGATCACGTGAAGAATAAGTACCCTCTCCGCTCATTCCAGAACTGTTTTGATCGTCTAGAGGGGCTAGAGTCTTCACCAAACTAGATCTTCGTGGAGCATACAACCTGGTTCGTATCCGTCGAGGAGATGAATGGAAGACGGCATTCAACACCCGGACGGCCACACGATGGTACTTGGTGATGCCCTTGGTCTCTGTAAAGCTCCAGCAGATCTTCAGGATGTTGGTCAACGACATCTTATCCGGGACCTCCACTAATTCCTGCGTTGTGGTGTACCTTGACGACATCTGGTCTTCTCTCTCGATCTATCATGTCTCCCGGAGGGATGTTTCGTCAGGTTCTGCTCAGGCCAGGCAGAATCACCTCTTCGCCAAAATATGAGAAGTGCCTCTTATGAGCAGACATCGCTTCCGTTTCTGGGCTACATCATTTCTCAGACAGCCTACGAATGGATCCGAGAAATTGTCTGCCATCGAGAAGTGCCCCGACCGGGGGTTGAAGGCATCACGGTTTCCTGGATTTGCCAACTATTACCGTCTCTTCATACCGCACTTCTCTTCCAGGACTGCTCCAATCTCAGCGCTACACTCGCAAGGATGCAACCCCAAACAGTGGACGCCCGAGAGCAGAGGAGGCCTTCCTTTCTCTGAAACAGGCCTTCTCTTCCGCTCCAGTGCTGCATCGCCCGGATGGCAACAAGCAGTTCTTCCTGAGTGGACGCTCCTCTGCTGGAGCCGGATCGGTTCTTACCCAAAAATACGCATCCGGAGGAGGTATCCTGCGGTTTTCTTCTCCAAACTCTCTCCTCCTCCGAGCGCAACTACTCCATAGAGATCGAGAGCTATTGGCCATTAAGTTGGCATTGGAGGAGTGGCGTTAACTACTCGAAGGGGCTCTTCATCCGTAATCTCTACACGGACACACAAAATTCTGGCATACCTCCAGCAGGCACAGAGACTAATCCTCGTCAAGCCCGTGGTCCTTTTTTTGCCCGCATTTGATTTTTTTTTGCATTTTCGCCCAGCTGACAAAAACGTCAAGGCGGATGCCTTGTCTCGGTCTTTCCTGGTGTCGGATCTCGAAGATGACCCTAAAAAATATCATCGATCCCGCCAAGTGATGCAGGTGGCTCCCGTGAGTCTAAATCGTCTCCCTCCTGGTAAGACGTTCAATCGAAACCAAATCGGAAGAGAATCCTACATTGGGGTCACTCGTCAAAACTCGCTGGCCACGCGGGTCAAAAGAAAGACCTCCAACTCATTACCCTGCTTTTTGGTGGCCAACCCTGCACAAAGACGTAATAGATTTTTGTTTTCTGCCTGGGTTTCCTGTGCCCGCAACAAATTTTCCCGAGACACCTGCCAAACCGGCCGTTTTTTCTTCCGCTTCCTGTACCCGCGCCCCCGGCAGCATAAGCCATGGACTTTCAAAAACAGATCTGCCCGTCTCGGGCCGGTTGTACGGTCAATTTGGGGGGTCGCTGACCGTTTTTCCCCAAGTGGCCACTTCTTTTCCCCCTCCCGGGTTTCTCCCCGTCTGCACCCGAGTGGCTAAAGACTTTATCCGCCACATCTTCCGTCTTCATGGTCTGGCCTCGTCACATTGTGTCGGATCGTGGGGTTCAGTTCACCTCACGTTTCTGGAGAGCCACTTGTAAGTTGCTAGACGTCACCCTGGATTTTTCCTCCGCTTACCACCCCACAGTCCAATGGACAAGTTGAACGAATAAATCAGAATTTGACCAGTTATCTGGGGGACATTATCGTTAATGCCCACCATATCGACTGGGTGGAGCTCCTGCCCTTGGGCCGAATTCTCCTACAATAATCATGAGAGCGAATCTTCCACCAAGTCTCCGTTTTTTTGTATTCTTCGGTCAGCACCCTCGATCCCTGTCCCTGTTTCCATCTCTGTGGACAATCCAGCTGCGGAATCTCTAGTTAGAGAATTCTACCTCCACTGGGAGAGTACCCCGGCCGCACTCATTCAGTCTTCCGAGCGCATGAAAAGAACTGCTGACCAAAAAACGTTCTGGATCCTCCTCAATTCCGTCCTGGGACAAGTCTGGCTTCGTCCAAATATGTTCGACTCAAAATTCCGTCCTACAAGTTAGGTCCTCGGTTCATCGGTCCTTTTGAATCATCATCAGATCAATCCGGTGTCCTATAAATTGAAACTCCCGGCCAATTGAGAATTCCTAATTCTTTTTCATGTATCTCTCCTCAAACCTGTGGTTCTTAACTCTTTTTTAAGTCTACAGGTACACCTCCTGCTCCAGTGTCTGCTGATGATGAATTTGGAGTAGAGAACATTCTGCCACAAAAAGGGTAGAAGAAAGACTTATTTTTTGTGGATGGAAGGGTTTGTCCTGAGAGAGAACCTGGGAGCCTCGGAGACATCCATGCCCCTCTATCCTACTAAATTTCTTTCTGGCCTAAAGAGGGGGGGGCCTAGAGGGGGGGTACTGTAACCCCCCGCGTCCCTGCCTGCTGCCAGACAGGGACGTCGCTCTCCTCACCTGTCCTTGGCGCCCCCCTTTCCCCGCCCTGCTGGTCCCGCGCGCTCCTTCCCTGCTACTGGCCTTAGGGCACGCGCCCGCACCCTCCCCCGCTCTTAAAAGGAGCCGCGCGCATTTTCCAAATCAGTCCCTCCAGCCAATGCTGGAGGACTCCACCCATATTAAGGGCTTCCCCCTTAATGTAGGTGCCCGAGCAATGTTGTTCCTGTGCAGTCTAACTCTGTTTCAGCCCTCAGCTCCTGATTCCAGTTTCCTGCCTGTACCTGTCGGCTTGCCTGTCTGCATCCGTCAGCAGTTCCATCCAGAGGTTCGGACGTCATCTGCATAGATCCCCGGCTCTTGCCTGCCTCACCTAGGAGCGATCATCTGCCATCCGACTGCAGCTCCATCCGGAAGTTCGGACATCACTGCAGAGATCCCGGCTCTTGCCTGCTCACCTGGAGCGATCATCTGCCATCCGACTGCAGCTCCATCCGGAAGTTCGGACATCATCTGCAGAGATCCCCGGGTCTTGCCTGCTCACCTGGGAGCGATCATCTGCCATCCGACTGCAAACCTACCTGGAGGCTCCACCATATCAGGGCGTAAAATACCTGCCTGTCTAGAGTCTGCCTGGTCACTTGCTGTGACATCCTGCCTGTCTAGAGTCTGCCTGGTCACTTGCTGTGACAACCTGCCTGTTCCAGAGACTGCCTGGTCACTTGCCATGTCAACCTGCCTGTCCAGAGACTGCCTGGTCACTTGCCGTGACAACCTGCCTGCCCAGAGACTTCCTGGTCACTTGCCGTGACAACCTGCCTGTCCCAGAGACTGCCTTGTGTCACATTGCCGTGACAACCTGCCTGTCCCAGAGACTGCCTGGTCACTTGCCGAGACAACCTGCCTGTCCCAGAGACTGCCTGGTCACTTGCCGTGACAACCTGCCTGTCCCAGAGACTGCCTTGGTCACTTGCCGTGACAACCTGCCTGTCCCAGAGACTGCCTTGGTCACTTGCCGTTACAACCTGCCTGTCCCAGAGACTGCCGTTGGTCACTTGCCGTGACAACCTGCCTGTCCAGAGACTGCCTCGGTTACTTACCGTTTACAGACCTGCCTGCCCAGAGACTTCCTTGGCACTTGCTGTGACAAACCTGCCTGTCCAGAAACTAAATATATCTCCTGCCGTGAATCCCTGCCCTTTTCCCAGTTGCCACCCGCTCTCTTACAATAAACTCTCTTGTATAATAAAGCTTTGTGGTTCCACCAACCTGACCTGTCTCGTCAGAAGTTTCCACCCACCAGCCCCCGTTACAAGCTCCTTGATCCACCATTCTATTCAACAGTATCTAGGTCCTGAAGATAAAGCTACCACTGAAAGAATGATGGTGGGTGGGGAGAGGGGCCCAGTGCAAAAGCAACACCAGCCCCCACAACTCACGGGACCCATAGCGGTCTCGTGATCGGCCGCTATGAGTAGTATGCCCCTGCTTTCCTATGTAACACACATGAAGTGAATGTATGGAGTAAAGCAAATACAAATAATAAACCATTAGATAGCAAATTACAATGTATGAGACATGCACTTTTTTTTGTTTCAGTGCATCGAAAATAACAAAAATGAAGCAACTTTGCAAAAAGTGTTCCTTGTGTCATGTATCACTTTCGTCCATCTGCTTCCTCTTTTCTAAGTTTTTGGAGTATCGCAAAGCTGCAGGATCAACAAGGCTTGATACCATGAAGGCACATACAGTGCTCAGCATAAATTTACTTTTGAAATGTAAAAAAAAGTAAGATTTTAATCAATATCTCAGTTGAACACAAGAGCAATTTCCAAACTTTTGACAAGACTGAGCTCAATAGAACCTTTTTTAACCCATAACATGAAAGTAAGGTGAATATAACTTTCATTACAAAATCTTCAGTTTTACTCAATAGTTGATGCAAAAATGAATAAACCTCACATAAAAAAACTGCTACATATAGTGTTTTGTGTTTAGAAGAAATGTTGGTGGGCATCCTCTGCGCTGCTGAATGGTGGAAAAGACGTCCGTGGCCGTCAGTCCGAGATTTAATTTAATAATATATTGTGTTTTTTATTCTACGCGTTTAAAAGTTCTTCAGGAAAAGTAGGAAAGGTCCAATGGCTGAATGTTCTAAAGGACAGAAAATGTCCAAGAAGGATGGGAGATTTTACTAAATTAAATTCTCACCACACAATCTGTAACATTCCCGAATCGAAGAAAGAAAAGAATTTAAAGAGACCAGGAAGGATGAACACAGAACTTAAACTTTTGTTAAAAAGGAAAAAAAAGAAATTTATATTACATGGAAAGAGGGGGCATATCTAATGAAGAATATAATGCTGTCTGCAGGGAATGTAGGGCAAGAGGCAGAAGAGCTAAAGCCAGTAATGAAGTGAGGCTTGCAAGGGAGACCAAAAGCAGTAAAAAAGGATTTTGGGGTTAAGTCCAAAGCAAAAGAAAAGTCAAAGATGCTATAGGATTTTTACAGAATGAAAAGGTGAAGTGGTTAAAAATGATGTTGAGAAGGCCAAACTTTTAAATTCGTATTTTGCATCTGTGTTCTCTAAGAAAGAATTGTAACATCAACTGATCTTCACGGTGCCATCAAAGGAATAAAATAATCCACTCTATCTATACAAAGACAGTTCTACGAGTGCATCGTCAGTGACTAGCGGTGACGTCATCAAGGTTACTGCAAGTCACTGAGACTGCACTCCCAGCTGGCCAATGAACTGAAGTGACCTCAGTGAGGTCACCACAGCACCCTAAGGCCAGGCTCACACATGCAGGAAATCGTCCCGACACTCGCATGTGAAATCCCAGCTCTGGTGCCGGCACTTTGGAGTGGAGTGCTGCATGTAGTTCTATGCAGCCGCTCGCTCCATCCCGAGTGCCGCGCCAGAGCTGGGATTTCACATGCGAGTGTCGGACATTTCCTCGCATGTGTGATCCCGGCCTAAGGGTGAGTTTCCAACGTCAGGAAACGCTGCTGTTTGGCGCTGTGCGCTGGCGCAGCGCCAAACACGCAGCGTCCAGATGTTACAGCATAGTGGAGGGGATTTCAAGAAATCCCGTCTCCACTATGCGTAACAATAACGCAGGTGGCAAACCTGCGTAAACGGACATGCGGCGCGTCTTTTTAGACCGCAGCATGTCCCCCGCGTATTGCGGCGACGGTGCGTCGCCGCAACAGAAATAACACAGGCTATGTAGCCCTGCGCTCTTTCCGGAGGTGTTCCGGAGGTGTTCCTGAACACCTCCGGAAAGAGCGCGCGACATAAAGGGGGCGGGGCTTAGACGGGGCGAATTTCCGCTCCGTCCAAAGCGCTATGGTTCCGGGCCGTGGGAAACCATAGCCTAAGAAAAAGACTCACAGTGCGGGGCTAAGCTCAGTGAGTTCACCGGGGAGAAATTTCCAGAACATTCATGGCCCATAACTACTCTTTCATAATCCTATTTGGGGCTAGAAGCAGATATCTTGAATTTCGTCATCTTCATAGAGGGCTGCCATCAGGAATGTCAGGGCCCATACTGCAAACATTTTCCGGGAACACCTTCAGACTCATCCCCCCGCTCTAACCCCAGCTCTGCCTACACCCCTTGAACATCCAAGTTTCCCCCTGCCCACTCTTAGAAAAACTCCACACACATATTAACAGTTCCCATCAAGCACTAAAAATCACATACAACAACAGTTTCTAATTTGGCAAAAAGATTTTTTCAGCCTGACAATACATCATTTTAAGTGACAAATACCACCATAACTTGACAAGACCACATATTACCACCAGATAGTGACAGAAAAATACTACATACAAGGACAAATACCACCACATAGTACCAAATAATAACACAAAGCAAGAAACAAATACCACCCACACCATGATCAGACCACATATTACCACCACATAGTGACTGAATAATACCACATACAATTAACACATATTGCCACAACCGTGACCAGGCCACATATTACCATTCCCATAGTGACCGAAACTAAAATACTGACCATTAAGGAAAAAACACAATACTAATATTACCATAAGTGCCATTATACATGGGAGCTCTGTACATAGTAACAGTGTATAGTGTCAGTGTACAGGAAGCATACTGACTCACCAGTAACAATATACATCAGGAACTTTGTAAAGAGTGTATAGAGTCAGTTGTACGGTTACTCACTAATCCCATGAGCATTATACACAGAGCTTTGTATATAGTTCAATGCACAGGTAATACAGTGATCACCGTGACAATATACACTGGAGCACGTACATAAGTGTCAATGCACAGACATACAGTGATCACCATTACATTAAACACGTGGAGCTCTGTAAATAGTGTAGTCAATGCACAGGTAATACAGTGATTCACCAGTGACATTATACACAGGAGCCTTAAAAATAGTGTACAGATAATACAGGGCATCATAAGACCATTTCCGATAAAATACAGGAAACTCTGTACACTAGAATATAGTAATAGCAGCAATAGAAAAAAATTGTCATAGTAGAATATAAAATGTATGTGCTTCCAAATGTTAAGAATCAACCAAACTGGTAACAGGTGTGCTAGAATAAGGACAAATAAAAGACTAATCGTCAATGCATAGCAAACAAAACCAAACAGTAGATGACGAGGGGACGATCAACGGTCCAAGAGCTAATAAAAATCAAATACTTTTATTTAATTGGTGTAAATGTGGATCAAAACATTACATAACACTGACAAGTAGAAGAACAATGGATATAACCAACAGATGCAAAAATTAGCCAGAGGGCAACAGAAGGGCTATGTGGAATAAACCCCAGAGACATATATTGAAAAACCATCGAGGTCAAATTATCAAATCAACACCAGCAAATAATTATATATTACAAAAACAAATTAAAGTAATAATGACTAAATGCGTAAATCTAGCGTCAAACCAAAAAAAAAAAAAAAAAAACAAAAAACCCAAACAAAGCAGACACAGAAACCGCCAAACCCCCCAAAAACCCCGCCCCCCACCCGCAACCCCCCCCCCACCCCACCGCCACCAGCCCACCACCACACACGCACCATCAACCCCCGACCGCCCCCCAAGTGCTCGCGCCGCACCTGTGTCTAGAAGGTGCGTGGCCACAGAAATAGGTTGCACCCCATATCGAGGATACTAGCCAGCAGCATGTGTCCGCTGTGGGGTGCAGGGGAGGGTCACGCGAACATCAGTGGAGAAATGCAGTTATCTGGCGTTCCGAGAGCAAAGACGCAGGGTGGGGTGTGGGGGAGGTTGTGTTGGTGGGGTGGGGGTTGTTGGCCCCCACCGGACCATCCACCCCAGCCGCCCAATAGGAGACTACGAACCCCATGCCGCCTTCCACTTCTATTACGAACGGTCCCTAAGGGCTGCCCCTGGAGGGGGCCCACACCACTGATGGAGGCTGTGAATGTCGGTGGCAGCTGTGGAGAATTACACGCACCCTTCGTCTGGTGGGATGAGCGGGAGCTTGATGTCTACCGCCAGCGAAGTGTTTGAGGCCGTGGGGTGGGGAGAGTGTGGATACCTGGAGGGGTAGGGGTGTGGGGTGGTGCTTCTAAAACTCCCCTCGTCCGTAGCCAACCAGCCAATCTACTAAGCGGCGATCCCCATCCCAGCGCCCACTCCACCCCCTGTCCCGATGAGAGCTTCCACCACACATCCCCTACGGCATCCACTACGAGAGTACCCTTTCGCTTATGTCTCCTTGACTCAAACAACTAACAATAAACTCTACTTGGAACGTGATCCCGGACGAATACTACCATAACGTGACTACTGGAAGGTGGAAGAATCTGGAGACTACTTAACATTATCTAGGAGAACTCAGTGCAGCCACGAACTCCTCTGGAGTTGTACTGGTCCTATCCAATACACCCTATCTCACTATTACGAATAAGGGGATAACTAAATTATAACCTCATAAATACTCATACACAACTTTTGACACCTACTTACTACCTCATCATCCCACCATAATACGCATTAACTATACTACTGAGATAAACTGGACTTCGAAACTAACCTACACATACACCACCCGCAACATGCTCAACCACACCAAATAACCCCAAAAAGGACAGACCGCAAGACCGCTGTCTATACTCACCACACCCACAAAAAGCACCCATTCCGCGTCCGGTGTTTTTCAGGCTGGTCTACAACACACTATAGTACGATTTACTATCACACCTACATCTACATCGTACACTACTTAAGGAGATACAATACTTTGCGAAAGCCACGACCCCATACTCAGTTACGGTACCTCAGCTCGGCGAAACAGTGGCACGAGAGGAGGCCCAGCGATATAAGGGGGGGGATACGGGACGGGCCATAGGTACACAAAAGTAAGGTAGGTACGAGACAATCGGCGACCGTGCACGGAGGTGCGATCAGTCGCTTCATGCCATTGAGATATGTCGTGTCGGTAGCCGGCACGTTGACCCTGTATACAAAGATTATCATCTTACCGGACGCGAGAGTGATGCTCATTTCGTACCTCTCAAGAGCGTATCCAGACGGGCACCACGGCGTTACCGACACGAGCGGCTCTCCCTTCTGTCGTGGTTCCTCATGCACCCCACGAAGCGATCCTGCAGTGGTACGTCTCCTCACTATCTCATCCTGCTGTAGCGCCTTTTCTGTCATGGATCATTCACACTTGCGGCAGTCTTTCTCTATCTCCTGCATGCGTAATAGAGGCCTCTCGCATGTGTGCGGCGCGGTGGGCAGGGGCGCGAGTGATCTGGGGGCGCCCGTTTCAATTCGCCCTATCATCTTGACAGAAAGGAGTCTCTAGGCGTTTGGGGGGGAGGGGTGTGTGTGGGTGGCGACTTAGAGTGGTGAGCCAAAGCTGGAGAGATCCTCAGCGTCCACGTGCCTTGGATGTATTGTAGACACTTGCCCCCTGATATTTTAATGAGGCTTGCTCGCTTTTAATGTGGGTAGGGTCTGCCTTGTACTGAAGCGCTGATTGTTGAGTATTAGTTGGTGTCAATAGGGGGGGAGTGGCAGACTATTAGAGGAACACGTGTCATGGGGGTCACACGCGCCACTATCTGCGGCGATAAGGTGTTGGGGCCGCTGCGATACATGACCTTCCTGTGTACCGTACAGTGCATAGATGTATGTAGAGTTGACACATGTGCGCTTCGACTGCAGGGGGGCCGCTCGGCTGCTCAAGAGGAGTAATCTATTAATGGGTACTTTCACGAACTGCGATGATTCGCCTTCTTTATCTAGTGACCTCGTATGATCGCCAGAGAGACTCATTATGCCTGCTCTGCGTCTTTGGGATGCGTTGCGCTTCGATCTTGCCACACGATTCAGCTCTGTTATTTCTGGCCAGTCTATCTAGGATCAGCTAGTAGGATGAGTTTCTCGGGTACTCCTATTCAGGCAGTGCGTATCTCTATGTCGGAGATCTACGTGTCCAGAGACTGACACTTCTTGCTTTCCTGACTTCAAGAGCCCGTAGGTCATCGATATCCTCAGTATGCTGCCTTCTACAGAAGTTCCTGGTGTTAATGGAAATGCGCCGAGGTCAGCTCTGCCGTCGACAAACCCTGCCTATGTCATCCCATCTGGTACACTCGTAGAAGCGCGCACTACAGTCAGCTGTAGTACTCGCGTGCACACAGGGATCGCTTGCCTACTCGTCATTAGCCTGTGTCCCTGGTGGCGACTTGCGAGCAGTTGTGAACAGAGATCCATGAGCACTACTGATCCTGTACCATCCAGGGTGACTGTCTGCGGCGCTGGTCTTTAAATTGTGGCTCTTATGACAACACAGCTGCCTCACCCAGAGCATCCTGACTGTCATAACTGGTCACTGGCTGCAGTGACAAGAGTACCTGACCTGACCTGCAGGTGAAGCACTGAGACTCCTAAGGTACAACTCTGAGGTGTATAAGCATCGTAGACAACAAACAAACCCCTGCCTACAACAACGCCCAGAGACCCAGACCCCTTACCCCTAACTTCCAAGTCCCACATAGGGGGTGCGGGGGGGGGCGGGGGCCGGGTGGGGGTGGGGGAGGGGGGGGGGGGGGGGGGGGTGGGGGGGGCCCGGTGGTGGGGGGTGTGGGGGGGTGTTTGGGGGGGTGGGGGGGGGTGGGGGGGGGGGGGGGGGGGGGGTGGGGGGCGGGGAGGGGGGGGTGGGGGGGAGGTGGGGGGGGACACGGGGGGGGCGGGGGGGGGAGTGGTGGGGTGGGTGGGGGTGTGGGGGGGGGGGGTATGTATTGGGGGGAGATGGGATTGGTAATTGGGTTGGAGAGGATACATTGGGTGTTAGGGGGTTAATAAAAATTTTTTGGTTAAGAGGCTGTCTAGGGTATGCAGGTTGTCACGGACATAGGTGACCAGGCATCTATGGGACAGCAGGTGTCCACGGCAAAGTGACCAAGCGCTCACTGTGGAAACAGGCAGTTGTCTAGGCAATGACCTTGGACAGGTCATACACATGGGAATGCCATGGGGTATCGGCATAGTGACACTGGCAGTCTCTGGGACAGGCAGGTTCTGTCTCAGGCTAGGAAAAGGAATACTCATGGGTACAGGACTGGATGTCACGGCACGTAGCCACGGCAGTTCACTGGGACAGGGCAGGTTGTCAAGGCAAGGTGAACAGGAACGTCTCTGGCGGACAGAGCAGGTTGTCAAGCCAGTGACCTAGCCAGTCACTCGGGGTCAATGATGGTATGACCAATGGTAAATAGTCCGACACCCCTCCCAAGGGAACGGCTCGGGATAACGGATGCGTTGTGCTCAGCAAGTGAAATGGCTGACGCATTAGACCAGGCAAGATGTCACCAGCAGTGACCGCCAAGCCCTTAGTACACATCCACCAGAGGCTACCTGACTCGGTATAATTGATACCCCGGTTTGGCCATTAGCTACCTGTACTCTGGTGGGCCTGGACTGCATCACCTAGACCCAAGGGTAAGGGAACATGTACCTAGTACTTCCAAGGCCAATGGACACGCTCAGATGTGATACACTCACACGCACATTAACCCAGTGTAGTGAGCAGGCTTCAGCTACCGGAGCCGCTGGGAATCTCTCGCAGGATGATGCATCCGAACTTACAAGCAATGCGCACGTGTCACTCCGCCAGTGACGGAATGAAGTGCGCATTGAAATCGATATCTCGTTCGTCTTATAGCGAAGGCTCAGATGTCACAGAGGCCAGGTTGCCATGACAGTGTCAAGCAGCCTGGCGGCGAGCGTCAATTCACTCAGCTGCAGATGATGGATACCAACTCTCGAACTTCATCAGCCGCGCAGACCAGCGACTGAGCTTGACTGCAGCATCGACGTCACTGGACAATAGATGATCCGGTTCCTGAGCCCGCAAGGATGCAGCTGAGCTAGCTAAGTCGGCAAGTGTGCGAATGCTTCCCATATCCCTAGTACAGACTGACCGTAGCTGACTACCTTCTCGAAGGTGACTCTGCTAGCTCGCTTAGTACAGGTGAGTAGGGTGGTGATGTGAGAGTGAGAGTGTGGGGGTCGTGGTGCGGGGGTGGGGACCCCCTAGAGGTGCGAGCGGGGTGCGAGCGTGGGGATTGATCGATTAGAGCGTGGGAGGTGGTGTGTAGCACCCGTGTGCCTCTTTTGTCTTTCGAACACTATCTAGTGGCGAGCGAGCCAGATGGATTACCGCACTAGGGGGTGGACACCTGTGGGGGCCTACCGTCAGTACATGTGAGCCTATATGCGAACAAGGGGTAGCCGCGAGGGGGGAGCTCTTGCCTGGTAGAGGCCTGGCCTTGGCGGAGTAAGATCCAGGGCGTGCGGTGGGTAGGATAGAGTGGAGAGATTCTCTTCTAGTGTATCATGCTAACCTGGCTTGAGCTGGTTTGCTGCTACGGGCCTTGCCGAAGGGTAATTCGACGAGAGCCTGGGGACGGAATGACCGTCGCTCTGCGAATGGCATCTCGTATGGGTTGTCGGGGTCGGACCGTCAGAGAGTCCCCCGTTTTGTGCCATACGGTTCCGTACTCTAGCCTCAGAGTTGGCTTGGGACAATAACGCCCTGATTTCGGTCTTCTGGGAGGGTCTGTCCGGCCGTATTAAAGATGAACTTGCCGGTCGGGACATTCCAACCTCCCTTGATGATTTAATAAATCTTGCCAATCGAATTGATCTACGGTTCCAGGAACGTGCCAAAGAGGTCACCCGTGAGAGAGGGTTTCCTCGTCTTGCACCCTCGTTTCAGAGACCTATAACCCCTTCCGTTTCTCCCCAGATGCACACTGCTGAGCCTATGCAGGTCGACCAGACCAAGATGGTCAAAGCCCGTCAGGACTCACGCCGTGCCGAGAGGAGTTGCTTCTACTGTGGCAGTAAGGAGCACTGGATCCGTACCTGTCCGGAGAGGTCGGGAAACGCCTGTGTCTAGGTTCGCTCGGAGAGGTCCACCTAGACCAGAATAAATCCTCTTCATCTCTGCTGCTGTCTGTCTCTATTCTCATCGGTAAGAACCGTTACTTCGAACTGGCCCAACTTGATTCTGGAGCAGCTGGGAATCTTGTTTCACAGGCTCTAGTAGAGAAGTATCGCATTCCCACCAAACCTCTGGTTGAACCAGTATCTGTTGCTGCTGTGGATGGGGGTCTCCTACCTCGTCCCATCCAACTTATCACCGAAGCCATAACCCTGCAGGTGGGAATGTTGCATTCTGAGAGCATCTCGTTTCATGTTTTACCTGGACTCTCTCATGCTTTCTTACTAGGTCTGCCTTGGCTCCAAAAACATGCACCCGTGCTCGACTGGCAGAATGGAGAGATTCTTCGCTGGGGACAGGACTGTCATAAAACGTGTCTGGTGCCTGTCCATCCCGTCCGTTCTTCTCCTACACCTGCTAATCTACCTGGACTCCCGATTCCATATTGGTCATTCGCTGATGTCTTTAATAAAAAGGAAGCAGAGACATTACCCCCGCATAGACCATATGATTGCCCGATCGACCTGCTACCCGGTACTACGCCTCCCCATGGGCGTATTTACCCATTGTCCGCTGCAGAGACCAGGTCGATGTCAGAATATATCGAGGAGAATTTAGCGAAAGGATTCATCCGGAAATCTACCTCCCCCGCGGGAGCAGGTTTCTTTTTTGTAAAAAAGAAAGACGGATCTCTCCGTCCCTGTATTGACTACAGAGGCCTAAATTTGATCACGGTGAAGAATAAGTACCCTCTTCCGCTCATTCCGGAGTTGTTTGATCGTCTTAGAGGGGCTAGAGTCTTCACTAAACTGGATCTTCGTGGAGCATACAACCTGGTTTGTATCCGTCGAGGAGATGAATGGAAGACGGCATTCAACACCCGGGATGGCCACTACGAGTATCTGGTTATGCCCTTTGGTCTCTGTAATGCTCCAGCAGTCTTTCAGGAGTTGGTCAATGACATCTTCCGGGACCTCCTCTACTCCTGCGTTGTGGTGTACCTTGACGACATCTTGGTCTTCTCTCCGGATCTCCAGTCTCACCGGAGGGATGTTCGTCAGGTTCTGCTCAGGCTCAGGCAGAATCACCTCTTCGCCAAATATGAGAAGTGCCTCTTTGAGCAGACCTCGCTTCTGTTTCTGGGCTACATTATCTCTCAGACAGGCCTACGAATGGATCCGGAGAAACTGTCTGCCATCGAGAAGTGGCCCCGACCAGAGGGGTTGAAGGCCATTCAGCGGTTCCTGGGATTCGCTAACTATTACCGTCTCTTCATACCGCACTTCTCTTCCAGGACTGCTCCAATCTCAGCGCTCACCCGCAAGGATGCTAACCCCAAACAGTGGACGCCCGAAGCAGAGGAGGCCTTTCTTTCCTTGAAACAAGCCTTCTCTTCCGCTCCAGTGCTGCATCGCCCGGACGGCAACAAGCAGTTCTTCCTGGAGGTGGACGCTTCCTCTGCTGGAGCCGGAGCGGTACTTACTCAAAAATCTTCATCCGGGAAGATGGTTTCCTGTGGTTTCTTCTCCAAACTCTTCTCCTCCTCCGAGCGCAACTACTCCATAGGAGATCGAGAGTTATTGGCCATTAAATTGGCATTGGAGGAGTGGCGTTACCTACTCGAGGGGGCTCTTCATCCGGTAATCATCTACACGGACCACAAAAATCTGTCTTACCTTCAGCATGCTCAGAGACTTAACCCTCGCCAAGCCCGGTGGTCCTTGTTTTTTGCCCGTTTTGATTTTCTTTTGCATTTTCGCCCGGCTGACAAAAACATCAAGGCGGATGCCTTGTCCCGGTCCTTCCTGGTGTCGGATCTCGAAGATGAGCCTAAACATATCATCGATCCCGCCAGAGTGATGCAGGTGGCTCCCGTGAGTCTAAACCGTCTCCCTCCTGGTAAGACGTTCGTATCAGAGACTGATCGGAAGAGAATTCTACATTTGGGTCATTCGTCTAAACTCGCTGGCCACGCTGGTCAGAAAAAGACCCTCCAACTCATTACCCGGCATTATTGGTGGCCTACCCTGCACAAAGACGTAATAGACTTTGTTTCTGCCTGTGTCTCCTGTGCCCGCAACAAAGTTCCGAGACACCTGCCTGCCGGCCGTCTTCTTCCGCTTCCTGTACCCGCTGCCCCCTGGCAACATATAGCCATGGACTTCATTACGGATCTGCCCGTCTCTGCCGGTTGTACGGTCATTTGGGTGGTCGCTGACCGCTTTTCCAAGATGGCTCACTTCATTCCTCTGCCAGGTCTTCCGTCTGCACCCGAGTTGGCTAAAGACTTTATCCGCCACATCTTCCGTCTCCATGGTTTGCCTCGTCACATTGTGTCGGATCGTGGGGTACAGTTCACTTCACGTTTCTGGAGAGCTACTTGTAAGTTACTAGACGTCACCTTGGATTTCTCCTCCGCTTACCATCCACAGTCCAATGGACAAGTTGAGCGAATAAATCAGAATCTGACCAGCTATCTCCGACACTTCGTTAATGCTCATCATTCTGATTGGGTGGAGCTCCTGCCTTGGGCCGAATTCTCTTACAATAATCACGAGAGCGAATCGTCCACCAAGTCTCCGTTTTTTATAGTCTTCGGTCAGCACCCTCGGATTCCTGTCCCCGTTTCCATCTCTGTGGACAATCCAGCTGCGGAATCTCTGGTTAGAGAATTCTCCTCCATCTGGGAGAGTACCCGGTCCGCACTCATTCAGTCATCCGAGCGCATGAAAAGACATGCTGACAAGAAACGTCTGGATCCTCCTCAATTCCGTCCTGGGGACAAAGTCTGGCTTTCGTCCAAATATGTTCGGCTCAAAATTCCTTCCTACAAGTTAGGTCCTCGGTTTATCGGTCCTTTTGAGGTCATCAGGCAGATCAACCCAGTGTCCTATAAACTGAAACTCCCGGCCAATTTGCGAATTCCTAACTCTTTTCATGTGTCTCTCCTCAAACCTGTGGTACTTAACTCTTTTTTCAAGTCTACAGGTACACCTCCTGCTCCAGTATCTGCTGATGATGAATTTGAGGTAGAGAACATTCTGGCCACAAAAAGGGTAGGAAGAAAGACTTATTTTTTGGTGGATTGGAAGGGGTTTGGTCCTGAGGAGAGAACGTGGGAGCCTTGGGAGAACATCCATGCCCCTCTCATCCTAGCTAAATTTCTTTCTGGCCTAAAGAGGGGGGGCCTAGAGGGGGGGGTACTGTAGCATCGGCGTCCCGGCCCTCTGCCAGGCAGGGACGCCGTTCCCCTTACCAGCGCTCTGCGTCCTCAGCGCCCCCAGCGTCCTCAGCGCCCCCAGCGTCCTCAGCGCCCTCAGCATCCTCGGCGTCCTCCTTCCATCCTGCTGGGCCCGCGCGCTCCTTCCCTGCTGCTGGACTTAGGGCGCGCGCCCGCACCCTCCCCCGCTCTTAAAGGAGCCGCGCACATTTTCCAAATTAGTCTCCGGCCAATGCCGGAGGACTCCACCCTATATTAAGGGCTTCCTCCTTAATGGAGGTGCCCGAGCAATGTTGTTATTGCACTGTATAACTCTGCTTCAGCCCTCAGCTCCTGTTTCCAGTTGCCTGCCTGTTACCTGTCTGTTTGGTGTCTGCCATCTGACTGCAGCCCTCCCCGGAGGTTCGGACATCACCTGCAGTGATCCCCGGCTATTACAGAGACTCTTGCCTGCTCACTTGGGAGCGATCATCTGCCATCCGACTGCAGCTCTATCCGAAGGTTCGGACTCCATCAGCAGTGATCACCGGCTACTCCAGAGACTCTTGCCTGCTCACTTGGGAGCGATCATCTGCCATCCGACTGCAGCTTTATCCGAAGGTTCGGACATCTCCAGCAGTGATCACCGGCTACTCCAGAGACTCCTGCCTGCTCGCTTGGGAGCGATCATCTGCCATCGGACTGCAGCCTACCAGGAGGCTCCAACAGCTCAGGTCGTATAAGCCTGTATATTCATAGACTGCCCTGGTCACTTGCCGTGACAACCTGACTACCCAGAGACTGCCCTGGTCACTTGCCGTGACAACCTGACTACCCAGAGTCTGCCCTGGTCACTTGCCGTGACAACCTGCCTACCCAGAGACTGCCCTGGTCACTTGCCGTGACAACCTGCCTACCCAGAGACTGCCCTGGTCACTTGCCGTGACAACCTGCCTACCCAGAGACTGCCCTGGTCACTTCCCGTGGATTCCTGTCCGTATTCCCCGGGCGCCACCTGCTCTCTTACAAGTATACTGTCTTGTATAATAAAGCTCAGTGGTTTCACCTACCAGACCCGTTACAGTGTGCATAGTGTCAGTGTACAGGCAATACAGTGATCACAAGTGACACATTATACACATGAGCTCTTTATATAGTATATAGTGTACAAGTAATATAGTGATCACCAGTGACATTATACACAGGAGCGCTGTACATAGTGTCATTGTACAGGTAATACAGTGATGACTAGTGAAATTATACACAGGAGCTCTGTATATAGTGTACAGGTAATACAGTGATCACCAATGACATCATCCACAGGAGGTCTGTATATAGTATTAGTGTACAGGTAATACAGGAATCGCCAGTGACATACACAGTAGCTCTCTATACAGTGTCAGTGTACAGGTAATACAGGTATCACCAGTGACATTATATACACGAGCTTCTGTATATAGGGTGTTTAGGTTGTAAAGGTAATGCAGAGATCAACAGTTACATTATACACAAGAGCTCTGTATATATTATTAGTGTACAGGCAGTGGCGTAACTACAAAGTTATGGGCCTCGGTGCGAACTTTCAAATGGGGCCCACCATGCCAAAATATTTTCCACCCAAATTCACATTTTCCCTATTCATTTCGCACACTATAGCTTTGTTGCAATGTTGTATAGTCTGACCTAACTATCTGGTGCCCTATCCTGGTATATATTTGTCCCCCGTACTGCTGTTGTTCTGTAATGTACAAAAGGAAATAAACCATTATACTCATCAGGGGCTTACATAGAAGTCATGGGGATCCATATAAGAAGTGTAATGCACACCCATAGTCCTCCATATAATATAATGCACCCCCATAGTTCTCTATATAATATACTGCACAGATCATAGTCATCCATGTAGTATAATCAAATGCACCTCCATAGTCATCCATAAAGTATAATGCACCCCATAATACTTCATAGTAGTATTATGCACCCCATAGTCATATATAGTATAATGCAGCAGCCCTATAGCAGTATAATGTGCCCCATACCGCGGCTTTACAAAAAAAAAGTTTTTCCTTACCTGGCCGAGCTCCAGCGATGTCCTTGTTCACGATTCGGCTGAGGCGCGCAGCTTCGTTCCGGCGTATGACAGCGATGTCATACATCGGCGACGTGCACGCTGAAGTCAGCTGCCGGCCTGTGATTGGCTGTTAACTGTTGCCAGAGGTATAGCTAGGTTTTCTGACCTGCCCTTGCGCCACCTGCATCCCCTGCCTTGCTCTGCATGCATCCCCTGCATTGTTCCGCCTGCATCCCCTGCCTTGCTCTGCCTGCCTTGCTCTGCCTGCATCCCCTGCCTTGCTCTGTCTGCATCCTCTGCATTGTTCCACCTGCATCCCCTACCTTGCTCTGGCTTCTGGAAGGCCACAGGCTGGGAGCAGTATATGGTCGGCCCAAGTGAAGTAATGGTAGTGGAGCAAGGAGCCGACAGCTCTCTATTCTGCTACAATTGTCAAGAATATCCACTTTTTGAGATGCCGATACTGTTATGAGTGTTGTCAAACTACCTATCTGGCATTTGCCAGTATTTCCAGATGACCAGTCCGTTGTTGATTGGAACGGAGCGGCGGTCATTGAATGGAGGAATGACAGTGACGCACATGACAAACTGGATGGAATCGAGACCGAAGCCATGTTGCATTTGGAGAGCCCCTGATGTGCCTAAATAGTGGAAACCCCCCAATTCTAACTCCAACCCTAACCTCAACACACCCTAACCATAACCCTAACCACAAACCTAACCATAACAGACCCCTAACTCTAATTCCAACCCTAACGCTAATTCCAACCCTAACCCTAATCCCAACCCTAACCCTAACTTTAGCCCCAACCCTATCCCTAACCCCAGCCCCAACCCTATCCCTAACCCTAATGGGAAAATGGAAATAAATAAATTTTTTTATTTTATTATTTTTCCCTAACTAAGGGGGTGATAAAGGAGGGTTTGATTTACTATTTATAGCGGGTTTTTATTTCGGGTTTTTATGTTTGGCAGCTGTCACACACTAAAAGACGCTTTTTTTTGTAAGAAGTTTTTGCATCGCCGCATTTTGAGAGCTATAATTGTTCGATATTTCGGCCGACAGTCATGTGAGGGCTTCTTTTTTGCGGGACAAGACGGCGCTTTCAGTGATACTACTTTTAATACCATTCGGTTTTTTTATCGCGTTTTATTCCACTTTTTCCAAGTGGTATGATGATACCGCTTGGAAAAAGTATAATTTGCTACTTTTTTGTGTTTTTTTTTACAGCGTTTACTGAAGGGGTTAACTAGTGTGACACTTTTATAGATGGGATTTTCACAGACGCGGCGATACCGAACGTGTACTTTTTTTGTTTATTTAATTTTTCACATAACAATGTGTGTTTATTTATTAGTGGATTTTTTAAATTATTTTTATTATTTTTTTAATATTTTTTTTTTTACATAAAAAGCTCCGGGCCACCCCTCTTTGCTTCTGCTTACCAGGCCGTATACACAAGTAAGCGCAGTAATGCCTGCATGGCGGCTCTGTCTTCATACATATCATGCTCAAACGTGGCATTTTTCTTGTGAATTGCCTAAGGATTGTCAGTGAAATATGCACATAACAAAGATAAAACATTGGTGCCTTTCAGTTGCAAAGTCATAGTGTTAGAAGCCAGGAATAATGACATCAGAATAGAAAATCGTGTTTCCTTCTTACCCCTGGTAACATTTGTTTCAAACAAGAAAATCAAATGAAAAATTGTGTCCCACAAGTCATCAGATCAAGACATTTACAAATATAATTTATTACTTGTCATAAGAGACATGAACTCCAACCACGTGACTGTGAATTTGGGAGTTTTTATGTTTTTAATGTAAATTGCACAATGTGGAGGAGCTGATTGCTAGTAGCCACAGTTTCTTGAAGACTGTCCTCTGCCTGTGGACGGAGCGGGACAGGAGATTGTAGCGCGCAGTCACTATGATACAGCAGCTTTGTAAGGAGTCCTGCCCCCGGCTGTGGGAGTCCAGATGCTGTTTACTAATGAAAGAGGAAATCACTTTTACACAGAAATTGAATCGACAGATTCTATTCTCAAAAGAACCTACTCCAGTCTATAAATAAGAAATTGTGCTGTTAGGATGTCAACAATTTTCCGTTTTTACCAGGTAAATATTGAATAATTAGAGAGGTTGTCCACAACTAGGACAACCCCTTCTTAAAGGGAACCTGTCAGCAGGACTGTGCACAGTAACCTACAGACAGTGTCAGGTCGGCGCCGTTATACTGATTAAAATGATACCTGGTGATGAAATCCATCTTGTGGTTGTTATTTATTTTCATTTTTTAACCCCTTTCCGACATCGGGTGTACATTTACGCTGGTGTTGGACTCCCTCCCTTTAATGTGGACTCTGGCGGTGAGCAGACATCTTTCCCAACACATGGCAGCTATTTTGAGCAGCTGACATGTGCCCGGAACAGCAGCGGTGGAATCGCTATCACCCGCGGTTATTAGCCCATTAAATGCTGCTGTCAAACGCTGACAGCGGCATTTAACAAGCGCTCGTGGCAATCACGCTGGAAATCTGCCCATCGGTGACCCACATCACGTGATCCCGGGTCGTTGGTGAGTTGGCATGACAACCCGAGGTCTCCTGGAGACTTCTATGGTCGTCACTGCCAGCTTGCTGTGGTCGGCGCACCTAGCAAGTGAGTAATTCTACTACATACAGGCAATAGTTAAAATGCAATAACGGGCGATCAAAATGGTATTATTAAGAACGTCAGCTTGGCGTGCAAAAAATAAGCCGTCACCCAACCCGAGATCACAAAAAATGGAGATGCTACGGGTATTGGAAAATGGCGCTTTTTTTTTTTAGAAAGTTTGGAATTTTTTTCACTACTTAGATAAAATAGAACCTAGACATGTTTGGTGTCTGTGAACTCGTAATGATCTGGAGAATCATAATGGCAGGTCAGTTTTAGCATTTAGTGAACCTAGTAAAAAAGCCAAACAAAAAATAAGTGTGGGATTGTGCACTGCATAGAAATACATGCAGCCGCACACTCCGGTCCTAGTGCCGGCAGCAGAGCCGGGTATTGATGAGAGAGACTCGCGCAAGTTTCTCGTATTGCACTCGCAAGTGTGACCCCGGCCTTATACTTTTCCTGATTGTTCCACTCTTGGTTTTGGCTTCCAAATACTGAGGTAAAATACTCAACAAATACTGAACGTGTGAAAGTCTTCCCTAATAGGCTAAGTAATAATTTCCCATTGTAGTAAAACTGCATTATTTTTTTTTTTGCCATGGTTGTCTGAAATTGCACTGAAAATGCTTTTTACTGCAATTTTGAGAAAGTGACTGGCAATAGATATGTGGTTTTACGGAGATTTTGATCACAGCCCGACTTCTCTTACTTGGATCACAGTCATTAAAAAAAAAAAACACGCAAGACAAAACTCTTTAATTACAACGAAAGTTAATTTAACACAGTGATTATATTATTTTTCTTATTTGGGTTTTATCAATTCCTAGCAAGCTGTTCGTATATATGAAAGTTGGTAGTAGACAACTGATATGGCTGATATTATACTCCAATATTAAGATACAATTGTCCATACAGGATGCAATTTAAAGGGAATTCCTTAGTAAAAGAGCCACCTTCAGCACCAGTAAGGCTGCATTCTGTGAAGGTTGCTGTTAGGTTTCCGATCGCTAGGATCGCTGAAATACAGACTTTTATAATTTGTCCGACATACCGCTATTGTGTCAGGGAGGTATGTCTTCTCCCCCTGTGTCAACGGCCTCAGAGGTGTTAATCACCCCCCTCTTGTTTCCAGCCCCGCCTCCTCTCCTTCTTGCAATGTCACCGGCGCTGCGTGTAGCGGCAGCCCCAGATCCCGCCCCGTAGTGTGTTATGATGTATTCACACTGCGGGGCTGGGAATCTGGCACCTGCGCAGTGAGGAAAGAGGTGGAGGAAAGCGGCAGAGATGGGGGACAGGCGTAGAGATCCTCACTGCGCAGGCGCCAGATTCTCAGGACTGTAGTCGTGACCTGGATTACCGTAACATCCATGTCCAGCCCTTCCCTTATATGAAACGGTGTCCTTCTCTCTGGCGTACCTGCATCTCCAGATTCCACTCCTCCAGGGCACCTCCCAGGCATCGATGGTCCCCCTTCCTTGAGACCCCCAGTAATGGTGACACAGTCCAAAATAACTTGAACACATTCTTTACTCAACTCTTCACACGTACATGTTACATCCACAGTTGGCACAACGGTGTTACATTTGTTTCTTTTTCTCTCCCTGCCTTGCTGTCACTTCTGTGCAGTACACGCTCCGGACCGGACCATCTTAGACTGCTCCCCAGTTCCTTCCAAGCCTGACCTCACCGTAATGACACTTAATTCAGACTACTTCGCCTCAGTACTGAATTCATCAATCATTATGTTTGGTGGCCCCGGTGAAGCATCCGGCCCGTCTGTACAGAACTCGTTGAAGCTCCAGCTCCCTTCATTTCCTTAGTCCAGCCAACTTCTGCCCTAAAAGCATTGGCCCAGGTGGTAAGACGCCACATCTTTCCTCTCTGCTTAGGCCCACTGCGAGACTATGCAGCGACTGTGGGTAACGTGGGTTGCTGTCCTTTAACATTGCGTGGCTGCTGGTTGTCCAGGCCTAAGCCCTTGTGGACACTTGGGCACGCTGGCCCCGTCTGAGCTAACTTCCTAAGAACTTTTCACTACTACCCGGCAGGCCCTTCTACTAGAGTTGAGCGTACTTTCCGATATCCAAAAGTATCGGAATCGGAATGGTATCGCCGATACCCAAAAAATATCGGCGATACCCGATACCGATACCGGAAATCCAATGTAAGTCTATGGGAACAAAATATCGGAATTAAAAAAACCCCATTCTTGCCTTGTTGGTTAATTGTACATGAAGGAAAACAACAAAGAGTAATGTAGAATGTATTGGGAAGGTTGAGGAGACATTAAAGGCATAGATGTTTAACCCAATCAAATGGAATAGCATAAATATTTTTTTTTTTAAAGATGTTCGGATTGACGAAGAAATTGACAATGTTGTTCACGTTTTTTCTATTTTGGCAAATATTTTATATTTCACAACTTCCATGCTCTTCACCTTTTTAACTTTTGACACACTTTCTCCTTCATAATCTTCAGCAGCATCATCTTTTCATCAAATTATTCTTCATCTTCACCTTCTTTATCTTCTTCTTAAACTTCTTGCTATTCATCTTTTTGTTAACATTACTCATATTCTTCTTATTAAACTATTATTCTTATTCATATTCTACTTCATCTTCTTCATCATATTCTTATTTGTGACAGAGAATCCTGTACTTGTAATCTGTCAAAGTATGAATTTTTTATTCTTCCGTTCTTGCTGTCACAAAAGATTTAAATTACAACAGTATTTGTCCGTGTTCAGTTTAGCCTGCAGCAGCAGGCATTTTCCAGGGGCACCACGAGGAGGAACGGACTCACCCCCATACACTGCTTAGTCTTCTTCTGCTTATAATTTAGAGCATATATTTTTAGATCTTCTGCTTATTGTTCTTGTGTCTCTTGTTCTGTATCTTGTATTTGTAGCACAACCTTGTACCAGCTGATGTTACTGGGACACGGTTACTAAGCAGGAGGTACCTGTGCTCCAAAGCACTACCAAGGACCAGCAGACGTTGCAGGAACTCGGATACCGAGATGGAGGCACCTAGGCCAAAGGCACTGCGGAGAACCAGTTGACGGTACTGGAACCCGGACGGGTAGCAGAAGGTACAAGAGCCAATGCAACTAACGAGGACCTGCTGACTGTGCTGGAACCCGGAGGGGCAGCAGAAGGAAAAGAGCCAATGGCACAACCGAGGACCAGCTGACGTTACTGGGACACGGTTACTAAGCAGGAGGTACCTGTGCTCCAAAGCACTACCAAGGACCAGCAGACGTTGCTGGAACTCGGATACCGAGATGGAGGCACCTAGGGCAAAGGCACTGCGGAGAACCAGCTGACGGTACTGGAACCCGGACGGGTAGCAGAAGGTACCCATGGAAATTTAAGTTGACAGGCCGCGAGCCGGCCGCAGTTACCGAATCCCACAGTACTACAGTGGGTGATTGTCCTATTGTCACAACGGAAACAGCCTTTATTTGCATATCCCGCAGCACACATAGGAAGCACCAAAACTCCAAGCACCATAGAGTCGGCTAACCCGACCGCAACACGACAGGACAACTTATTGGAGGCTAAGTGACGTTTACACTGACAGGAAACAGATGGCGTGCTGTAACCAGTCTGGGCAGGAGTGAGTACCCGTGCCAATGACACTTCCGAGCAACAACTGGCGGTGTTGAAGCCCAGGGATGAGAAGACAACAGGGTGGAGGCAGCATGACTTTTTGCCGTTCACACAGCAGGGGAACAGCTGACATTACTGAACGCCAGTAACACTGTAGCTTGTGTATTGGTCTGTGGACACGACACTTCTGAGCAGCAACTGCCAGTGTTGTAGCCCAGGGAGTAGAGTTCAGTTGGTAGAAAGATGAACATAACAGGAGACATGGATAACGTTGCGAACCAGTTATTTAATCTGAAAACGGACAGACAAATTCTGGCGAGATCCATGCCTTGTTCATTTTCAGAAAAGTAAGCCGGTCTACATTATCGGAGGATAGTCGCATGCGACGGTCTGTTACTACACCACCTGCAGCACTAAAGACGCGCTCCGATAATACACTGGCAGCAGGGCAAGCCAGCACCTCCAATGCATACTGGCTAAGCTCTGGCCATGTATCCAGCTTAGAGACCCAAAACTTGAATGGGGAAGAGCCATCTGGGAGTACACTGAGAGGGAAAGACATGTAGTCTGTCACCATCTTACGGAAACGTTGCCTCCTGCTGACTGGAGCCGTCTCGGATGGTGTAGACATTTGTGGCGCTGCCGCAAAACTTTGCAACATTTGGAACATACTGGTCTTGCCCTGTGCAGAGGCGCTGCTTGTGCTCCCTCTTGTTGCAGAGCTGTCTCCACTGCCTCGACGCACAGAGCTGCTTTGTAAAGCAGTAGCAGCAGCAGTGCTCTCGGCTGGAATGGAGAACATTATGGATTGCACCAGTGTGTCTTGGTACTCCCGCATTTTACGCTCCCGGTTCAACGGTGTGATGAGGGTTTGTAAGTTGTCCCGGTAGCGAGGGTCTAGGAGGGTGTACACCCAATAATCAGACGTGGTGAGAATGTGGGCGATGCGGCGGTCGTTTCTCAGGCACTGCAGCATGAAATCAACCATGTGCTGCAGACTCCCAACTGGCCAACAAACGCTGTCCCCTGCAAGAGGCGTCATCTCTGCCTACTCTGCATCACCCCACCCTCGCTCTACATACTGACTAGAGCGTTGTGTACCTCCCTCTGGAGCGATGTCTTCCTCCTCCATTGACTCCTCCTCCTCCTCATCCTCCTCACAAAGTGAGCCCTGCCCAGCCCTTTGTGAGGAACCACGTTGCGCTGACTGTCCAGAAGGTGATGGAATTAGTGACTCCTCATCCTCCACCTCTTCCAAAACCTCATCCCTTAGTGTTTGAATTTTTTTTTGAAGCAGGCAGATAAGGGGGACAGTCAGGCTAACTAGTGCATCATCTGCACTCGCCATCCGCGTTGACTCATCAAACGGACGCAAAACGTGGCAGATGTCCTTCATAGAGGCCCACTCAGTAGTGGTGAAGTGTGAACGGCGCAAATTGCGAGTTGATTGCGCCTGATGCAGCTGATACTCCATTACTGCTGGCTGCTGCTCACACAACCGCTCCAACATATGTAACGTGGAATTCCACCTGGTGGGTACATCACATATGATGCGATGTTCAGGAAGGCGAAATCTGCGTTGCAGAGCTGCAATGCGCGATCTGGCCATGCTGGAACGTCGCAAGTGAGCGCACTCTAGGCGGACCTTGTGCAGCAGTGCATCAAGATCCGGATAGTCCCTCAAAAAACTCTGCACGACCAAGTTGAGCACATGTGCCAGACATGGTATGTGAGTGAGGTTGCCAAGGCCCAGAGCTGCCACCAGATTTCGGCCATTGTCACACACTACCAAGCCTGGCTGGAGATTCGCTGGCAAAAACCACACGTCGCTCTCCTGCTTGATGGCATTCCAGACCTCCTGCGCTGTGTGGCTTCGATTCCCCATGGAAATTAATTTCAGGACGGCCTGTTGACGTTTGGCCACGGCTGTGCTCATATCGGTCGCATCAGGTAAGCGTTCACGGGTCCATGTGGAGGTAGACCGTGACGGCTCCTGCAGTGATGATTCTGAGGAACTGGAGTAGGAGGAGGAGTCAATGTGGACAGACTTGATTCCTGCAATCCTTGGAGTTGGCAGAACCCGTACAGCGCCACTCGCAAGATGTAGCGCCCGCGTCCCTGCCTGCTGCCAGACAGGGACGTCGCTCTCCTCACCTGTCCTCGGCGCCCTCCTTCCGCCCTGCTGGTCCCGCGCGCTCCTTCCCTGCTACTGGCCTTAGGGCGCGCGCCCGCACCCTCCCCCGCTCTTAAAGGAGCCGCGCACATTTTCCAAATCAGTCTCCAGCCAATGCTGGAGGACTCCACCCTATATTAAGGGCTTCCTCCTTAATGTAGGTGCCCGAGCAATGTTGTTCCTGTGCAGTCTAACTCTGTTTCAGCCATCAGCTCCTGATTCCAGTTTCCTGCCTGTTACCTGTCGGCTTGCCTGTCTGCCATCCGTCTGCAGTTCCATCCAGAGGTTCGGACGTCATCTGCAGAGATCCCCGGCTCTTGCCTGCTCACCTAGGAGCGATCATCTGCCATCCGACTGCAGCTCCATCCGGAAGTTCGGACATCATCTGCAGAGATCCCCGGCTCTTGCCTGCTCACCTGGGAGCGATCATCTGCCATCCGACTGCAGCTCCATCCGGAAGTTCGGACATCATCTGCAGAGATCCCCGGCTCTTGCCTGCTCACCTGGGAGCGATCATCTGCCATCCGACTGCAGCCTACCTGGAGGCTCCACCATATCAGGTCGTATATACCTGCCTGTCTAGAGTCTGCCTGGTCACTTGCTGTGACATCCTGCCTGTCTAGAGTCTGCCTGGTCACTTGCTGTGACAACCTGCCTGTTCCAGAGACTGCCTGGTCACTTGCCATGTCAACCTGCCTGTCCAGAGACTGCCTGGTCACTTGCCGTGACAACCTGCCTGTCCCAGAGACTTCCTGGTCACTTGCCGTGACAACCTGCCTGTCCCAGAGACTGCCTGGTCACTTGCCGTGACAACCTGCCTGTCCCAGAGACTGCCTGGTCACTTGCCGTGACAACCTGCCTGTCCCAGAGACTGCCTTGGTCACTTGCCGTGACAACCTGCCTGTCCCAGAGACTGCCTTGGTCACTTGCCGTGACAACCTGCCTGTCCCAGAGACTACCTTGGTCACTTGCCGTGACAACCTGCCTGTCCAGAGACTGCCTCGGTTACTTACCGTTACAACCTGCCTGCCCAGAGACTTCCTTGGTCACTTGCTGTGACAAACCTGCCTGTCCAGAAACTAAATATATCTCCTGCCGTGAATAACTGCCCTTTTCCCAGGTGCCACCCGCTCTCTTACAAGTAAACTCTCTTGTATAATAAAGCTTTGTGGTTCCACCAACCTGACCTGTCTCGTCAGTAGTTCCACCCACCAGACCCGTTACAGTTTGCTCGGGCCATGGAACCCGGTGGCACCCAAACCCCTTCACTCCCGGAACTGTGTCATGAGCTGTCTCGCCAGAGGTCTCAACAGGAGGCCATCCTGGGTCACCTGCGGAACGTCAAATCCCGTCTGGACACTCTGAAATCATCAATAGCAACCATCGCTGGAGCCATGACTCAAAATCCGTCAGTCCCGCTGATTCCCAATTCCGTGGTTTCCATTCCCGGACCCCGACTGTCAGCTCCTCCTAGGTTTGGAGGCGATCCTGCTCTGGCTCGGGTTTCATTAATCTGTGCACCCTGCATTTTGAACTCCTGGCACACCAGTTTAACTCTGACCGGGCCAAAGTTGCCTTCATCATGTCCCATCTCACTGGAGAGGCCCTGGCCTGGCTTAACCCTCTCTGGGAGAGAGAGGATCCTCTGGTGTCTGACCTGCCTGCGTTTCTCTCGGCCTTCCGGAAGGTATTCGACGAACCTGGACGGAAGACTTCCTCTGCATCATCTCTGCTGCGTCTCCGTCAGGAGAGTTTCACCGTTGGTCAATATGCCATACGGTTCCGGACTTTAGCCTCAGAACTAGCTTGGGACAATGAAGCTCTAATTTCGGTCTTCTGGGAGGGTCTGTCCGGCCGTATTAAAGACGAACTTGCCGGTCGGGACATTCCAACCTCGCTTGATGATTTAATAAATCTTGCCAATCGAATTGATCTACGGTTCCAGGAACGAGCCAAAGAGATCACCCGTAAAAAAGAGTTTTCCCATCTTGCACCCTCGTGTCAGAGATCTATAACCTCTTCCGTTTCTCCTCAGGTGCACCCTGCTGAGCCTATGCAGGTCGACCAGACCAAGATGGTCAAAGCCCGTCAGGACTCACGCCGTGCCGAGAAAAGTTGCTTCTACTGCGGCAGTAAGGAGCACTGGATCCAAACCTGTCCGGAGAAGTCGGGAAAACGCCTGTGTCTAGGTTCGCTCGGAGAGGTCAATCTAGACAAAAATAAATCCTCTTCATCCCTGCTGCTGTCGGTTTCAATTCTGATCGGCAAGAACCGCCACTTTGAAATGGCCCAACTTGATTCTGGAGCAGCTGGGAATCTCGTGTCACAGGCTCTAGTAGAGAAGTATCACATTCCCACCAAACCTCTTGTTGAACCTGTATCTGTTGCTGCTGTGGATGGGGGCCTCCTACCTCGTCCCATCCGACTTATCACTGAAGTCATAACCCTGCAGGTGGGAATGTTGCATTCTGAGAGCATCTCGTTTCATGTTTTACCTGGACTCTCTCATGCTCTCTTACTAGGTCTGCCTTGGCTCCAAAAACATGCACCTGTGCTCGACTGGCAGAATGGAGAGGTTCTTCGCTGGGGACAGGACTGTCATAAAACATGTCTGGTGCCTGTTCATCCTGTCTATTCTTCTCCTACACCTGCTAATCTACCTGGACTCCCGATTCCATATTGGTCATTTGCTGATGTCTTCAATAAAAAGGAAGCAGAGACATTACCCCCGCATAGACCATATGATTGCCCGATTGACCTGTTGCCCGGTACTACGCCTCCCCGTGGGCGTATTTACCCGTTGTCTGCTGCTGAGACCAGGTCGATGTCCGAATATATCGAGGAGAACTTAGCAAAGGGATTCATCCGGAAATCTACCTCCCCAGCGGGAGCAGGTTTCTTCTTCGTTAAAAAGAAAGACGGATCTCTCCGTCCCTGTATTGACTACAGAGGCCTAAATTCGATCACGGTGAAGAATAAGTACCCTCTTCCGCTCATTCCAGAACTGTTTGATCGTCTTAGAGGGGCTAGAGTCTTCACCAAACTAGATCTTCGTGGAGCATACAACCTGGTTCGTATCCGTCAAGGAGATGAATGGAAGACGGCATTCAACACCCGGGACGGCCACTACGAGTACTTGGTGATGCCCTTTGGTCTCTGTAATACTCCAGCAGTCTTTCAGGAGTTGGTCAACGACATCTTCCGGGACCTCCTCTATTCCTGCGTTGTGGTGTACCTTGACGACATCTTGGTCTTCTCTCCGGATCTTCAGTCTCACCGGAGGGATGTTCGTCAGGTTCTGCTCAGGCTCAGGCAGAATCACCTCTTGGCCAAATATGAGAAGTGCCTCTTTGAGCAGACATCGCTTCCGTTTCTGGGCTACATCATTTCTCAGACAGGCCTACGAATGGATCCGGAGAAATTGTCTGCCATCGAGAAGTGGCCCCGACCGGAGGGGTTGAAGGCCATTCAGCGGTTCCTGGGATTTGCCAACTATTACCGTCTCTTCATACCGCACTTCTCTTCCAGGACTGCTCCAATCTCAGCGCTCACTCGCAAGGATGCTAACCCCAAACAGTGGACGCCCGAAGCAGAGGAGGCCTTCCTTTCTCTGAAACAGACCTTCTTTCCGCTCCAGTGCTGCATCGCCCGATGGCAACAAGCAGTTCTTCCTGGAGGTGGACGCTTCCTCTGCTGGAGCCGGAGCGGTTCTTACCCAAAAATCGCCATCCGGGAGGATGGTATCCTGCGGTTTCTTCTCCAAACTCTTCTCCTCCTCCGAGCGCAACTACTCCATAGGAGATCGAGAGCTATTGGCCATTAAGTTGGCATTGGAGGAGTGGCGTTACCTACTCGAAGGGGCTCTTCATCCGGTAATCATCTACACGGACCACAAAATCTGGCATACCTCCAGCAGGCACAGAGACTTAATCCTCGTCAAGCCCGGTGGTCCTTGTTTTTTGCCCGCTTCGATTTTCTTTTGCATTTTCGCCCAGCTGACAAAAACGTCAAGGCGGATGCCTTGTCTCGGTCTTTCCTGGTGTCGGATCTCGAAGATGAGCCTAAACATATCATCGATCCCGCCAGAGTGATGCAGGTGGCTCCCGTGAGTCTAAATCGTCTCCCTCCTGGTAAGACGTTCGTATCAGAAACCGATCGGAAGAGAATCCTACATTGGGGTCACTCGTCTAAACTCGCTGGCCACGCTGGTCAAAGAAAGACCCTCCAACTCATTACCCGGCATTATTGGTGGCCTACCCTGCACAAAGACGTAATAGACTTTGTTTCTGCCTGTGTTTCCTGTGCCCGCAACAAAGTTCCGAGACACCTGCCTACCGGCCGTCTTCTTCCGCTTCCTGTACCCGCTGCCCCCTGGCAGCATATAGCCATGGACTTCATAACAGATCTGCCCGTCTCTGCCGGTTGTACGGTCATTTGGGTGGTCGCTGACCGCTTTTCCAAGATGGCTCACTTCATTCCTCTGCCAGGTCTCCCGTCTGCACCCGAGTTGGCTAAAGACTTTATCCGCCACATCTTCCGTCTTCATGGTCTGCCTCGTCACATTGTGTCGGATCGTGGGGTTCAGTTCACCTCACGTTTCTGGAGAGCCACTTGTAAGTTGCTAGACGTCACCCTGGATTTTTCCTCCGCTTACCACCCACAGTCCAATGGACAAGTTGAACGAATAAATCAGAATTTGACCAGTTATCTTCGACATTTCGTTAATGCCCACCATTCTGACTGGGTGGAGCTCCTGCCTTGGGCCGAATTCTCCTACAATAATCATGAGAGCGAATCTTCCACCAAGTCTCCGTTTTTTGTAGTCTTCGGTCAGCACCCTCGGATCCTTGTCCCTGTTTCCATCTCTGTGGACAATCCAGCTGCGGAATCTCTAGTTAGAGAATTCTCCTCCATCTGGAGAGTACCCGGTCCGCACTCATTCAGTCTTCCGAGCGCATGAAAAGACATGCTGACAAAAAACGTCTGGATCCTCCTCAATTCCGTCCTGGGGACAAAGTCTGGCTTTCGTCCAAATATGTTCGACTCAAAATTCCGTCCTACAAGTTAGGTCCTCGG
>JARQOD010000009.1:14452718-14474128 GCA_033576555.1 Oophaga sylvatica
CTAGCACATCAGGTTTGGGGACCTGTTATGAATGTGCTAGAGATGGTTTCTGAGCAGAGGCTCCCTCTGGTGGTTACAGACAGTACTGAACCTTTCAGCGAGGAGTAGCAATCTGGAATCATGGACTGGTCTGATATAAGGGAGGTTCCCTCCCATGATGGTTGCCGGTGATCAATTGTTCTTGTCTCAATTGTGGTTCCTGGTTCATTTGGAAGTTTGCTGGAGTCCTGCCTGCATCTCCTGCTTTCAGATAAGATATTTTTTGCTTTTCTTTTTGTGCTTGCTTTTTGCATTGTTTTCTGCACTTTTGTGGAGGTCAGCCAGGTCCCCTCCTGGGCCTGAGCTCCTCACAGTTTTTCTGCAGCCACTGTTATTTGCTCATTTGCTTTTTCCTGTTTTTTTCAGCGGCTGCGGCTTGGTTTTTGTTCACACTGAGATCTGATTTAGTGGGTGGCGAGATCGTGTGATCTCAGTATTTTTGTAATCAGAATTGTTGGATTTTTGTAGGGTTTTCTGGGTTGCAGAAAGTAATCTCTCCTGTCCTATCCTATTTAGTCAGCTTGTGGCCCCAGCGTTTGCTCAGTCTATTTTCTGCCTATGTTTGTATTTTCATCTTGTCTAACCGCCATTATATGTTTGGGGGCTTCCTATTTTCTTTGGGGATCTGCTCCGGGGCAGATAGCTTTCATCTTTCTGCCTTTAGGTGTACTTATCTCTCAGGCTGTGACGAGGCGTCTAGGATCAACGTAGGAACGCTCCACGGCTACCTCTAGTTGTGTCGTTAGTTTAGGAATCTGCAACCCATCAGTTACCAACATCTCAGGTGTTCGGCTGCCCTGCTGTTGTTCCTGTCCTCCTCAGCTACCGAAACATAACAGTATCACCGGCCATAACTGAAAATTATATGGTACTCACAGAAGGGAAAAATAGTGTGGAAAGAAAAAAGTTGTCAGAGTTGTCAGAGATTTTTTATTTTTTTTTTTTCTGTCTGTTGTATTTTTTCCATCTTTTTCTCTGGGTGCTGAGGAGGATTTTTTTTCTCTCAATGGAGTTTGCACAGTTGTCTGGCCGTGTGGATCAGCTTGCCACTGAGGTTCGGAGTATTGCTACCTATCTTGCTGGGTTGCCGGTTGTGGAACCTAGGATTCCCATGCCAGATTTGTTTTGGGGGGATCGAGCTAAATTTCTGAATTTCAAAAATAACTGTAAGTTGTTTTTTGCCTTAAAGCCTAAGTCTTCAGGTAACGCAGCACAGCAGGTTCAAATTGTCATCTCTCTCCTGCGCGGCGATCCTCAGGATTGGGCTTTTTCCCTGACACCTGGGGATCCTGTTTTGAATGATATTGATGCATTTTTTCTGGCTCTGGGGTTATTGTACGATGAACCTAATGTCACTGATCAAGCTGAAAAAACCTTGTTGGCATTAAATCAGGGTCTTGAGGATGCTGAGTTGTACTGTCAGAAATTCCGAAAGTGGGCAGTCCTGACCAAATGGCATGATGATGCTTTGGCAGCCCTTTTTCGGAAGGGGCTGTCAGAGAATGTAAAGGATGTTATGGTGGGATTCCCTGCTCCCTCTGGTCACAGTGATTCTATGTCATTTGCTATTCAAATTGACAGACGTTTGCGTGAGCGCAGAGGTATGCGTGAGATAGTGTTGCCTTGTGAGCCAGCTTCTGAGCCCATGCAGTGTGATAGAGTGACTTCTGGGGCTCAGCGTCATGAGTTTCGAAAGCGCAATGGGTTATGTTTCTACTGTGGTGAAGCCTCTCATGCTATTTCAGTCTACCCTAAGCGGGAAAGACGTTTTGCACGCTCAGTTGTCTTGGGTAGTGTTCAGACTAAATTTCTGTTGACTGTTACCCTGATTTGCTCCCTGTTCACATTTTCTGCTCAGGATTTTGTTGATTCAGGAGCAGCTATTAACCTGATGGATTTTGACTTTGCCAAACGTTGTGGGTTTCCCATGATACCCCTGCGGAAGTCTATTCCCCTACTGGGCATTGATTCTACCCTTTGGCGGAGAATAATCCCCAGTTTTCTACTCAGGTGATAATGAGGGTTGAACCAGATCATCAGGAGAGTTGCAAATTTCTGGTGCTGTATAATCTGCATGACATTATTGTACTAGGTTTCCCTTGGTTACAGTCTCATAATCCTGTTTTGGATTGGAAATCTGTGTCTGTGACCAGTTGAGGCTGCCAATGTGTTAATGCCGACACTCCTGTTTTTTCTGCCTCTCCCAAGTCTCAGGATGTTCCTGACTTTTTGACTGATTTTTCGGATGTATTTAGTGAAAGTAAATCTGCATCTTTGCCCCCTCACAGGAGCTACGATTGCGCTATTGAATTAGTGCCTGGTGGTAAATTTCCTAAAGGTCGCCTTTTTAACTTGTCTGTACCTGAATACGATGCTATGCGATCTTATATCAAGGAGTCATTGGAGAAGGGTCATATCAGACCATCCTCTTCACCATTGGGTGCCGGTTTTTTCTTTGTGGCCAAAAAGGATGGTTCATTGAGGCCGTGTATTGATTATCGTCTCTTGAATAAGATCACTGTGAAGTATCAATATCCGTTACCCTTGATTTCTGACCTGTTTTCCAGGGTGAAAAGTGCAAGTTGGTTTACCAAGCTTGACCTCAGGGGGGCGTATAACCTTATTCGCATTAAGCACGGGGATGAATGGAAGACGGCGTTTAATACCCCAGAGGGGCATTTTGAGTACCTAGTGATGCCCTTTGGGCTCACTAATGCTCCTTCCGTCTTCCAATC
The DNA here is from genome assembly GCA_033576555.1 of Oophaga sylvatica. Taxonomy (NCBI): domain Eukaryota; kingdom Metazoa; phylum Chordata; class Amphibia; order Anura; family Dendrobatidae; genus Oophaga; species Oophaga sylvatica. Next base: position 14,455,493 of record JARQOD010000009.1, read on the forward strand.
CTTCATGAATGATATTTTCAGGGATTTTGTGGATAAATTTCTGATTGTTTATTTGGATGATATCTTGATTTTTTTCCAATGACTGGGACTCTCATGTGAAACATGTTCGGACTGTGTTCCAGATTTTGAGAGAGAATGCACTGTATGTGAAGGGATTAAAGTATCTTTTTGGCGTACAGAAGGTCTCATTTCTGGGATTAATTTTGTCTCCGTCTGTTATTGAAATGGACCCGGTCAAGGTTCAGGCCATCTGTGATTGGGTCCAACCTACTTCATTAAAGGCTCTTCAGAGATTTTTGGGTTTTGCCAATTTTTATCGTAAATTTATTGGTAATTTCTTCGGTATTGTTAAACCATTGACTGATTTGACCAAAAAGGGTTCTGATGTGGTGAATTGGCCTCCTGAGGCAGTCTCTGCGTTTCAGGAACTTAAGCAGAGATTCACTTCTGCTCCTGTTCTACGGCATCCTGATGTTTCTCTACCGTTTCAGGTGGAGGTTGATGCCTCTGAAATTGGGGCAGGTGCCGTTTTGTCCCAAAGAGATCCAGAGACCTCTGAGAGTAACCCTTGTGCCTTTTTCTCTCGAAAATTTTCTCCAACTGAACGTAATTATGACGTGGGTAATCGGGAGTTATTGGCCATGAAGTGGGCCTTTGAAGAGTGGAGACATTGGCTGGAAGGAGCCAAACATCAGGTGGTGGTCCTCACGGACCATAAGAATCTGGTTTATCTCGAATCAGCCAAGCGACTTAATCCTAGACAGGCCAGGTGGGCCTTGTTTTTCACACGTTTTAATTTTGTGGTTTCTTTTCTTCCTGGCACTAAGAATGTTAAGGCGGATGCCCTCTCGAGGAGTTTCTTTGCGGACTCTCCTGAGTTATCTGATCCTACTGTTATTTTGAAAGAGAGTGTACTTCTTTCCGCCATCTCGCCCAATTTGAGACTGGCCTTGGAAGGGTGTCAGAAGGATAAACCTGAGCGCTGCCCTATTGGGAAATTGTTTGTCCCAGACCAGTGGAAGAAGAGTGTGATGTCTGAGATTCATTGTTCCGCGTTGGCTGGTCATCCCGGGATTTTTGGTACCAGAGACTTGGTGAGTCGGTCCTTTTGGTGGCCTACTTTGGCTCGTGACGTCAGGGAATTTGTGCAGTCCTGTGGGACTTGCTCTCGCTCCAAGCCTTGCTCTCTCTCTAGTGGTTTGTTAATGCCATTACCTGTGCCCAAGAGGCCATGGACCCATATCTCTATGGATTTTATTTCCGACCTCCCTGTTTCTCAGAGAATGACCATTATCTGGGTAATCTGTGATAGGTTTTCCAAGATGATACATCTTGTGCCATTACCTAAGTAACCTTCCTCCTCCGAATTGGTGCCTTTGTTCCTTCAGCACGTGATTGTCATGTGTGCATTGCCACGAAGATCGTCGCGGTTGCACATTCTGACTTCTCATAGCTGAGTTGCTGTTTCTTTGTGTTTGGCAGTTAGGGAGTTAATTCTGTCTGTGCTCAGTTCTGGGACTGGGTGCAGTTTCTCCCGGCTGCAATTAATTATTTGTTGATTGGTTTCCTTTAAATCTCTGGTTGTCTGTGTTGGGAGTTGCCAGTGAAATTCTTCATGCAGACCACAGATAGGATTGTATCTGTATAGACTTAAGTTAAAGAGCTCCTTAGTTGTTTTAAGCTCACCTTGCTTAGAGTTTAATATCCCAGATCATTTATGTTCCTTCTGTGTTTGAGTGTGTATGCAAGTCTGTGTTTTCTCCAGTCTGTCTAATATGTCTAATCTGTGTATTTAGCAGAGATCAGCCCATATTCCTTTGGTGGTAATCAGTATCCTTCTTAGGACTGATTACAGGGTTCAGGGACTGATAGGAGACAGGGTTAGGCTGGAGACTTGGACCTCTGAACCTTTATCAGTACCTCCAAGGTGAGGGATTAGTTAGGACCCCAGTTTAGGGTCAGGTTAGACCCCCGGTCCTCCTCTTTCCTGTGACAGTGTATCAAGTCCTCAAGATTAACCCTGAGTTCAACGGATATCGTGTCAGGTAAATCTATTCTATATTTACATGCTGATGTTGCTAATCTATATGTTGTATAGAGTGTTGTTCTTTTAAGAATAGTTTACTGACATCGTACACATATCATAAGACCGCGTGACATTTTCACTGGCCCATAAAATTATTCCCAGTTGCCATGGATCCAGTAGCCCAGCTGGCTCTGCAGTTGCAGGGATTATCCATGGAGCTGACGGACATTAAGTCCAAAGTTTTGTCTCCCTCGGAGCAAACCAGATTTGAACCTAAAGTAGCTCTCCCGGACAGGTTCACTGGTGGGCGAGACAAATTTTTTACCTTCAGGGAAGCATGTAAATTGTATTTTCGGCTTCGGCCTCGATCATCAGGGAGTGAAGAGCAGAGAGTGGGAATTGTTATCTCGCTCCTACAAGGGGACCCTCAATCCTGGGCCTTCTCCCTTCCTCCGGGATCCCCGGCTCTACAGTCAGTAGATCGATTTTTTACTGCCCTGGGTTTGGTATATGATGACCCAGATCGGGTCTCTCTTGCTGAGACAAAATTACGTAAGATACAGCAGGGAGATCGTCCGGCGGAGGAATTTGCTTCTGAGTTTCGTAGATGGGCCACAGATACTCAGTGGAATGACCCAGCTCTTAGAAGCCAGTTTTGTCATGGGCTTTCTGACAAATTAAAGGACGTTTTGGCTCAGTATGATTCTCCTCCATCACTGGAGGCTGCTATGGCCCTAGCTATCCGTACTGATAGACGGCTCCGGGAGAGGTGCGAGGTAACTCCGCCCCCTGTTGTTACTCCACCTACTACTAAAGTCCCTTATGTTGAGGTTCCCCTTGTCTGTTCGGAGGAGCCTATGCAGTTGGGAGGGACATCATTTCGTAGGAGGGGATTGGCGGTACGCCGCAGGACTAGAAGGTGTTTCTTCTGCGGGAAAGAGGGACATTTTGTTGGGGATGTCCATCCCGTGCCTTGTTGAGCAAAAAGTCGCCGGAAAACTGTTAATCCCAGGTTGTGTGGTGGACGACAACCTGGGAGTATGTATTTCGTCCGCTAGTTCTTCTCAGTTCCTTGTACCAGTGGAGGTGGTGGTTGGTACGAGAGTGGAGAGATTTTCTGTTCTTCTTGATAGTGGGTCCGGGGCTAATCTGGTTGACGCTCAGTTTGCTCAGGCTCAAGGTATGCATCTGAGTGTATTGGTCAAACCGATCCCTATATTCTCCATTGACGCCAGGCCTCTCGGCCAAGGTAGCTTTGTTCATGAGGTTCATAACATTGACCTTCGGGTAGGGGCAATACATAGGGAACTATTATCTTGTTATGTGTTGGAGGGTCTACCTACTCCTATTGTGTTGGGACTTCCTTGGTTGGTTAAACATAACCCTGTGATTAATTGGCAGTCCAGAGATATAAGCCAATGGGGGGAGTTTTGCAAAAGTAACTGCATGAACACAGTCATCAGTGCGGTCGTGCCTAGTACTTTGCCTCCTTTTTTGGAGGACTTTGGGGATGTGTTCTCTGAGGAGGGGTGTCAGGAGTTGCCTCCTCATCGCGTGTATGACTGCTCTATTAATTTACTTCCTGATGCTAAGTTACCTAAAGCTAGGTTATATAACCTTTCTGGTCCTGAGAGGCAGGCTATGAAAGATTATATTTCGGAGAGTCTGGCCAAAGGGCATATTAGACCTTCATCTTCCCCAGTGGCCGCGGGTTCTTCTTTGTGAAGAAAAAAGATGGAGGCCTACGCCCTTGCTTGGATTTCCGCGAACTTAATCGGATTACTGTTCGAGATCCGTATCCACTCCCTCTGATTCCTGATCTCTTCAATCAAATTGTTGGCGCCAAATGGTTCTCTAAATTGGATCTCAGGGGGGCGTATAATCTGATTAGGATAAAAGAGGGGGATGAGTGGAAAACGGCGTTTAACACGCCGGAGGGACATTATGAGAACCTTGTCATGCCTTTTGGTCTGACTACTGCACCAGCAGTGTTCCAACATTTTGTTAATGACATTTTTCGTCATCTGGTGGGGCTGTTTGTGGTCGTATATTTGGATGACATTTTAATTTACTCACCAGATCTTGGGTCTCACCAGGAGCATGTGAGACAGGTGTTGCAGATCTTGCGAGACAATAAACTATACGCCAAACTGGAAAAGTGTGTATTCGCCGTACAGGAACTTCAGTTTTTGGGTTTCTTGGTGTCAGCCTCCGGTTTCCGTATGGACCCTGAAAAGGTGAGAGCAGTGCTTGAATGGGATCAGCCAGAGGATCTTAAGGCTCTGCAGCGTTTTCTGGGGTTTGCTAACTACTACCGGAAATTTATTTGTAATTTCTCATCTGTTGTCAAACCTCTCACTGACATGACAAGAAAAGGGACGGATTTTTCTAAATGGTCGGACAAAGCTTGCCAAGCTTTTTCCTCTTTGAAAAAATGTTTTGCTTCGGCACCCGTTCTCATCCAACCAGATGCATCACAGCCGTTCGTTGTGGAGGTGGACGCGTCTGACGTAGGGGTGGGTGCAATATTGTCCCAGGGTCCGTCCCCTGGTAAATGGCATCCGTGCGCTTTCTTTTCTAAAAAATTGTCGTCCGCCGAAAGGAATTATGATATCGGCAATAGGGAACTTTTGGCCATTAAGTTGGCTTTTGAAGAATGGCGTCACTTTTTGGAGGGGGCAGTCCACCCGGTCACCGTCATTACTGATCACAAGAACCTGCTGTATTTGGAATCTGCTAAGCGTCTGAATTCCAGACAAGCTCGATGGTCGTTGTTTTTTACCAGGTTTAATTTTGTTGTCACTTATCGCCCTGGATCTAAGAATGTTAAGGCGGATGCCTTGTCTCGCAGTTTCCCAGGGGCCGGGAAAATGGATGACCCGATTCCTATCCTTCAGGAGGGGGTGGTAGTGTCGGCTGTATGTTCTGAGCTTGAGGAGGAGGTGTTAGAGGCTCAGGGGGACGCCCCTGCAGGACCTCCAGGGAGACTGTTTGTCCCAAATCAGTTGAGACAAAAGGTTATTGAGGCACATCATAATTCTGCTTTAGCAGGACATCCAGGGAGTAAGGCTACTTTAGATCTCCTTTCTCGCCGGTTTTGGTGGCCTAACGTTAATAAAGATGTTTTAACTTTTGTCGCGTCCTGTGGGGTTTGTGCTCGCTCTAAGACCCCTCATACCCGTCCGTCTGGGACCCTCTTACCCTTGAAACTTCCGGAGCGTCCATGGACTCATTTGTCTATGGACTTCATCACGGACCTTCCTCAGTCGTCAGGGAAGACTGTCATACTGGTGGTTGTTGACAGGTTCAGTAAGATGGCACATTTCATTGCTCTTCCTGCCCTCCCTAATGCTAAAACTCTGGCGCAGGTATTCATTGGGGAGATTGTGAGACTTCATGGGTTGCCTTCTGATGTGGTGTCAGATAGGGGTCTCAGTTGTGTCCAAGTTTTGGAGGGCATTTTGTTTACGTCGGGGGATGCAATTGTCATTTTCCTCGGCTTTTCATCCGCAGACCAATGGTCAGACAGAGCGTCTGAATCAAAGCCTAGAGACTTATCTTCGGTGTTTTGTCTCAGAGAACCAGGAGGACTGGTCTTCTTTCCTGCCTCTGGCAGAGTTCGCTCTTAACAACAGGCGGAGCGAGTCCACTGGTAAGTCCCCGTTTTTTGGGGCATATGGTTTTCATCCCCAGTTTTGTACATTCAATGGGGGGGTCCCTTCTGGGGTTCCTGAGGAGGAGCGTTTCTCGTCGTCACTTGCTTCAGTGTGGAGAGGTGTATTGAATAATCTGAGTGCTATGGGGAACCGTTATAAACGTATGGCTGATAGGAGGAGAGTTTCTGGTCCAGATCTTAATGTGAACGATCTGGTATGGTTGTCTACCAGGAATATAAAACTTAAAGTTCCCTCCTGGAAGCTGGGCCCCAGATTCATCGGGCCGTACAGGATCAGTTCCATAATTAATCCTGTGGCATTTCGTCTGGACCTCCCTCCTACGTTTAAAATCCACAATGTGTTCCACAAGTCATTACTTAAGAGGTACGTGGCACCAGTCATACCATCACCTCTACCTCCTCCTCCAGTGGTGGTCAATGGTAACTTGGAGTTTCAAGTGTCAAAGATCATTGACTCACATCTGAATCGCCGGTCCCTTCAGTACTTGGTGCATTGGAAGGGGTATGGTCCAGAGGAGAGGACGTGGGTTCCTGCGTCTGACATTAACGCAGATCGTTTGGTGCGGACCTTCCACAGAACTCACCCGGGCAAACCTGGCCCTGAGGGTCCGGAGGCCCCTCGTAGAAGGGGGGGTACTGTCATGTGTGCATTGCCACGAAGATCGTCGCGGTTGCACATTCTGACTTCTCATAGCTGAGTTGCTGTTTCTTTGTGTTTGGCAGTTAGGGAGTTAATTCTGTCTGTGCTCAGTTCTGGGACTGGGTGCAGTTTCTCCCGGCTGCAATTAATTATTTGTTGATTGGTTTCCTTTAAATCTCTGGTTGTCTGTGTTGGGAGTTGCCAGTGAAATTCTTCATGCAGACCACAGATAGGATTGTATCTGTATAGACTTAAGTTAAAGAGCTCCTTAGTTGTTTTAAGCTCACCTTGCTTAGAGTTTAATATCCCAGATCATTTATGTTCCTTCTGTGTTTGAGTGTGTATGCAAGTCTGTGTTTTCTCCAGTCTGTCTAATATGTCTAATCTGTGTATTTAGCAGAGATCAGCCCATATTCCTTTGGTGGTAATCAGTATCCTTCTTAGGACTGATTACAGGGTTCAGGGACTGATAGGAGACAGGGTTAGGCTGGAGACTTGGACCTCTGAACCTTTATCAGTACCTCCAAGGTGAGGGATTAGTTAGGACCCCAGTTTAGGGTCAGGTTAGACCCCCGGTCCTCCTCTTTCCTGTGACAGTGTATCAAGTCCTCAAGATTAACCCTGAGTTCAACGGATATCGTGTCAGGTAAATCTATTCTATATTTACATGCTGATGTTGCTAATCTATATGTTGTATAGAGTGTTGTTCTTTTAAGAATAGTTTACTGACATCGTACACATATCATAAGACCGCGTGACAGTGATTCGGTTACATGGCATTCCGGAGAACATTGTGTCTGACAGAGGAGTCCAGTTTGTTTCCAGATTTTGGAGGACATTTTGTTCTAAACTTGGTGTTCAATTATCTTTCTCCTCTGCTTTTCATCCTCAGACCAATGGACAAACCGAGAGAACAAACCAGACCTTGGAGACTTATTTGAGATGTTTTGTGTCTGCTGATCAAGATGACTGGGTCTCTTTTTTGCCTTTGGCTGAGTTTGCTCTTAATAATAGGACTAGCTCTGCCACCTTGATGTCTCAATTTTTCTGCAATTTTGGGTTTGACCCTCGATTTTCTTCGGGACAGGCGGAGGCTTCTGTCTGTCCGGATGTTGACTCTGTTGTGGAGCGAATGCAGCAGATTTGGGACCAGGTAGTGGAGAGTTTGTCTCTCTCTCAGGAGAAGGCCCAACGGTTTGCCAACCAACCGGCATAGGACTGATGGTCCTCGGTTTAAAGTGGGGGACTTGGTTTGGTTGTCCTCAAGAAATATCCCTATGAGGGTTGCATCTCCAAAGTTTAAGCCCAGGTTCATTGGACCTTATAAGATCATGGAGATTCTTAATCCTGTTTCCTTCCGTTTGCTTCTTCCAGGGACATTTAAGATCCATAACGTGTTCCACAAGTCCTTATTGAAGAGGTTTGTCGAGCCAGTGGTTCCTATGGCTGCACCTCCTGACCCTGTTTTGGTTGAGGGCAATCTGGAGTATGTGGTTGAGAAAATATTGGATTCTCGTTTTTCTAGACAGAAACTTCAGTATTTGGTTAAGTGGAGAGGTTATGGTCAGGAGGACAATTCTTGGGTGTTTGCTTTGGACATCCATGCTAGGAAACTGATCCGTGCCTATCACCAAGCTCATCCTGATCGGCCTGGTTGCACAAGTGAGGGTTCGGTGACCCCTCCTCAAGGGGGGTACTTTTATGAATGTGCTAGAGATGGTTTCTGAGCAGAGGCTCCCTCTGGTGGTTACAGACAGTACTGAACCTTTCAGCAAGGAGTGGCAATCTGGAATCACGGACTGGTCTGATATAAGGGAGGTTCCCTCCCATGATGGTTGCCGGTGATCAATTTTTCTTGTCTCAATTGTGGTTCCTGGTTCATTTGGAAGTTTGCTGGAGTCCTGCCTGCATCTCCTGCTTTCAGATAAGATATTTTTTGCTTTTCTTTTTGTACTTGCTTTTTGCATTGTTTTCTGCACTTTTGTGGAGGTCAGCCAGGTCCCCTCCTTGGGCCTGAGCTCCTCACAGTTTTTCTGCAGCACTGTTATTTGCTCATTTGCTTTTTCCTGTTTTTTCAGCAGCTGCGGCTTGGTTTTTGTTCACACTGAGATCTGATTTAGTGGGTGGCGAGATCGTGTGATCTCAGTATTTTTGTAATCAGAATTGTTGGATTTTTGTAGGGTTTTCTGGGTTGCAGAAAGTAATCTCTCCTGTCCTATCCTATTTAGTCAGCTTGTGGCCCAGCGTTTGCTCAGTCTATTTTCTGCCTATGTTTGTATTTTCATCTTGTCTAACCGCCATTATATGTTTGGGGGCTTCCTATTTTCTTTGGGGATCTGCTCCGGGGCAGATAGCTTTCATCTTTCTGCCTTTAGGTGTAGTTATCTCTCAGGCTGTGACGAGGCGTCTAGGATCAACGTAGGAACGCTCCACGGCTACCTCTAGTTGTGTCGTTAGTTTAGGAATCTGCAACCCATCAGTTACCAACATCTCAGGTGTTCGGCTGCCCTACTGTTGTTCCTGTCCTCCTCAGCTACCAAAACATAACAGGGACCATGACTTCCAGGCAATCCTTAGTGGAGCCCAAGATCACTTTGCCTGACAGGTAGGCATGACAAGTTTGTTTTCAGGGAGGCCTGTAAACTATACTTCAAATTTCGTCCTTGTTCCTCAGGAACTGAGGAGCAACAAGTGGTGATAATAATCTTGCTCCTTCAGGGTGACCCCTTAGCATGGGCATTATCTCTCTCGTCTGACTCCCAGTCGCTCCAGATGGTGGAGGAATTTTTCTGGCTCTGGGTCATATATTCAATGACCCTGACCATGTCTGCCTGGGTGAGTCCACACTACATCAGCTTCAGCAGGGAGACCGGACTGTGGAGGAGTATTGCTCCGAGTTTCGGAGGTGGTCCACTGACACTAAGTGGAATGACCCCGCGCTCTGTAGCCAGTTCTGTGAAGGACTATCAGTAAGGGAGAAGGATGCCATTGCCCTGTATGAGACAACATTTTCTCTTGAGACAGCCATGTCTCTGGCTATCCGAGAGGATCGCTGTCTTCACAAGAGACACCCCCAATGTGCGGGAGGTCCGGGGCCAAGGGACATCTTGTCTAAGTCATCTGAGGAACCCATGCAGTTGGGTGGAGCAAATCATTTTGGATTGCAGTCTGTTCAGAACAAAGGGGAGTATTTTTTTACTGTTGAAGAAAGGGTAATTTCGTGGGCACATGTCCTTCCCTATCTCACTATAAACAGCTGATGGAAAACTAAGGAGCCCGGGTTGCGGGGAGGTTAGCAATCTGGGTGTAAATATCTCCTCCATGGGTAGGACACAATTTTTTCAGAGTACTGAAATCCATCTGAGCAAAAATAAGGTGGTTATTTCTGCCTTTCTGGACAGTGGGGTGGGGTTTAACTTGATCTACGTTAGGTTTGTCCAGGTCCAGGGCCTCAAACCACATACACTGTCCAGACCTATACCCATAATTGCCAGTGACTCCACACTCTTGAGATAGGGGTATTTTACTGAAGCCGTCCAAAGGTTACATCTACAAGTAGGGGCCATGCACTCAGAAGGCATTGACTGTTATGTGCTAGAGGGTCTTCCCTCTCCTGTGGACTTCCTTGGCTCACTCTGCACAACCCTGTGGTAGATTGGCAGACTTGGGAGGTGGTAAAGAGAGTGTGTATTGCCAAGGACACTGCTTGGGCACCCAACTTGCAAGGGTGGATAACCAATCTGTGCCTATGTACCTATCTGACTTTTGGGATGTGTTCTCAGAACAGGGGTGCCAAGAACTTCCTCCCCATCGTCCTTTTGACTGCGTCATTAATCTTCTCCATGGGGCCAAGCTGCCAAAGAGCAGACTATATAATATCTCTGGTACAGAGATGCAGGCCATGTAGGACTATATCGTGGAAAGTTTGGCAAAGGATCATATCAGACCATCCTCATCCCCCATTGCTGTGAGGTTTTGTTTTTCTTTGTAAAGAAGAAAGACGGCGGGTTACACCACTGCCTAGATTTCGGCGAACTAAATCAGATCATGGTCCAGGATCCGTATCTGCTCCTTCTGATCCCAGACCTCTTTAATCAGATTGTAGGAGCAAAATGTTTTTCTAAACTGGATCTCAGGGGGACGTATAATCTCATTCGTATTAAAGTGGGGGATAGGGGAAAACAACTTTAAATACGCCTGAGAACCTTGTGATGCCAATAGGGTTGACAAATGCTCTCGCCATCTTTCAGCACTTTGTAAATGACATCTTTAGTCACCTGGTAGGTAGATTTGTTGTAATATATCTTAATGACATATTAATTTATTCACCTGGCCTTGAGTCACATCAGATACATGTCAGATAAGTCTTAAAGATACCCCCCACAGACAATAAATTATTTGTCTAACCAGAGAAATGTATGTTCTTGGTTGAGGAGAACCCTTTTCTAGGATATGTGTTCACTGGTCTTCCCATGGATCGAGTGAAAGTCCGGGCAGTACTGGATTGGGATCGTCCTGATGATTTATAGCAAATAAACTCAGAACTCAACTTCAGTAGAGTGATGATTTTTAATCGTGTCCACAGTAATAACAGAAACGTTTCGGTCCTGAACTTGGACCTTCATCAGTCACTGTGTGGTTATAGAAAAAGTAAAATAAAGTAAAATAAAAGGATTTTACAAAAGGGAAACAAAGTATGTACAACAATAGTAATAAATCTTGGTCAAACGAAAATAACAGTTCATGAGTATGCTGTAATTCAGGAGCATAACTAGATCAAAAATTGAGGACGGATGTGATGCGAGAGTAATAGGTAATAAAACATACCATGGACTACTGTGAGTAGGTGGACCCAGCAAAAAGAGGGGCTATGCCCGGAATATCTGTATAATGATATAATAGGCATAGTGAGACAATGTGGCTAAGTAAAAGGATCAGTGATAAGTGAGAGATAAACCTACCAGGTTTAAATTCTGTTCGATATAGGTGATCAAATATGGCAGCGGTTACCTGGAGAAAAGCAGGTGGAACATGAGCAGAGTGCGGTACTGAGCGGTATTCCATGAAGGATATACTGGATAGCGAGTAACTAACCTGGGGGTCCCGGTGGAGCAAAAATGTGCCTGCGGTGGACGCGGTATCCGCCGCTAGTCCGTGCATGTAGTGAATGCAATTGTGCAGGCTAAATAAAGGGAAGAGGCGGGACTATGTAGCTATGGTGCCTATCAGGCGGCTCCAGCTCAGAACAGGAAGTGACGTGGCAGGAAGTGAATGGCCGTGCGTGTCACTGTCAGGTGATTTATTCCAGTGGATAGCCAGCATTCTCCTAGGTCTTAAAGAGCGGTGCTGTGAGAGGAGGTATTTTGTAAAGTAGATACAGGTAGTGCGGATATCAAAGTAAGGTGTCCGGCATGTGAGGAAACATGTTCAAAAGGCTAGTATAGGCGGCAGAAAGGAAATATTTGTTAGTCCTTATATTATTAAGGCGGTATTATATCATAGCAGAAAAAAGATTCATACATAAGTTATGTTCTATATATGTAGGTATCGTCATGATGGTTTTATCCCAAACCATTCAACAGGGACATAAAAATAGCATAGATAGTAGAAATATAGTAACCACTTGAACACTTAGTACATTTACTTAATTATGATGTCACACATTTTTAACCTATGGGTGAGAAACAGATATGGAGTCAATGGACAGCGGTTCTAAATACAAAGTTGAGATATATAAGAGCTTATATACACACAGCAGAGGTATAAGTTGATAAACAGCCACAATTGGTATGAAGGGAATACAGATATTGTATGTGACAAGTAGGTTACGTAAAAGATAATAGATCGTAATCCCTATTTAGTCCTTTAGGAGATAAGGTATCCAGGGTGTGTATCCAGTAGGCCTCACGGCGTTTTAATTGTCGTATACGGTCACCACCTCTCCTTGGTTGTGGTACTTGTTCCAGGACCTGGAACCTCAGTTGAGCTATGGTATGACCCTGGGTTAAGAAATGATGTGGTATAGGGAGAAGTGTATTCTTACACCTGATTGTGGACTTGTGTTTGGATATACGGTCCTTAACGGGTTGGGTTGTCTCCCCCACATACAATAATCCACAGGGACATTTAATGACATAGATGACAAAAGGAGTGTCGCATGTGAAAAAACCTCTAACTTTGTATGCTTTGCCTGTGTGGGGGTGATGAATAATTTCACCCTTTAGTACGTTACTGCATTGTGTGCAGTTTAAGCAAGGAAAAGTGCCCAATTTGGGTCTTTTGAGGAATCTCTGTGTTCCCTTAGGTTTAGTTGGGCCCAAATCCGCTCTAATTAAAGTGTCCTTGAGATTGGGTGGACGGCGAAAGCAAGGAAGAAATGGTTTTGCGAACTCAGAGATGTCTGGATGTGCCGTATGTAGGAGGGGCCAGTGTTTCCGAATAGATTTGTGCAGTATATAAGCAAAAGGATGGTATGAGTGTACAAAGGCTATTCTGCCCTTAGTGTCCTGTTTCTCATGAGTATGGGGTGTGAGGGATGAGTCCAAAACTTTTTGTGGGTAACCCCTATCTCTGAACTTTGAATTCATCTCAGATAGGCGGACCTCCTGAGTGGCTTGGTTAGAGACAATCTTGCGTACACGGTGAAACTGAGACTTCGGAATGGATTTTTTCATGGCAGTGGGATGGAAGCTGTTGAAATGGAGTAGGCTATTGCGGTCGGTGGGTTTGACAAAGAGGTCTGAACTTAGATAGCCCTCAGTATCTTTCATGATTAAGGTATCTAGGAAATTCATTTTGGACGGGTCATGGGAAATTGTGAAACTCAGCCCTGGCCATGAGTTATTTAAGAAATCATGGAAAATTGATAGGGACTCTAACGTGCCCCCCATATGCAAAAGATATCGTCTATGTAGCGTTTCCACGTTATGACATTATCTTTGAAGAGAGAGCAGGTGTATATGGTTGTCTCCTCAAAATGAGCCATATAACAGTTAGCATAGGGGGGCGCTACGTTCGAGCCCATTGCGGTCCCGCGTATTTGTAAAAAGAAGTCATCCTGAAATAGAAAATAGTTTTTATTGAGTACTGTGGAAAGGAGGTCTTCCTTGCTTTCGCCGTCCACCCAATCTCAAGGACACTTTAATTAGAGCGGATTTGGGCCCAACTAAACCTAAGGGAACACAGAGATTCCTCAAAAGACCCAAATTGGGCACTTTTCCTTGCTTAAACTGCACACAATGCAGTAACGTACTAAAGGGTGAAATTATTCATCACCCCCACACAGGCAAAGCATACAAAGTTAGAGGTTTTTTCACATGCGACACTCCTTTTGTCATCTATGTCATTAAATGTCCCTGTGGATTATTGTATGTGGGGGAGACAACCCAACCCGTTAAGGACCGTATATCCAAACACAAGTCCACAATCAGGTGTAAGAATACACTTCTCCCTATACCACATCATTTCTTAACCCAGGGTCATACCATAGCTCAACTGAGGTTCCAGGTCCTGGAACAAGTACCACAACCAAGGAGAGGTGGTGACCGTATACGACAATTAAAACGCCGTGAGGCCTACTGGATACACACCCTGGATACCTTATCTCCTAAAGGACTAAATAGGGATTACGATCTATTATCTTTTACGTAACCTACTTGTCACATACAATATCTGTATTCCCTTCATACCAATTGTGGCTGTTTATCAACTTATACCTCTGCTGTGTGTATATAAGCTCTTATATATCTCAACTTTGTATTTAGAACCGCTGTCCATTGACTCCATATCTGTTTCTCACCCATAGGTTAAAAATGTGTGACATCATAATTAAGTAAATGTACGAAGTGTTCAAGTGGTTACTATATTTCTACTATCTATGCTATTTTATGTCCCTGTTGAATGGTTTGGGATAAAACCATCATGACGATACCTACATATATAGAACATAACTTATGTATGAATCTTTTTTCTGCTATGATATAATACCGCCTTAATAATATAAGGACTAACAAATATTTCCTTTCTGCCGCCTATACTAGCCTTTTGAACATGTTTCCTCACATGCCGGACACCTTACTTTGATATCCGCACTACCTGTATCTACTTTACAAAATGCCTCCTCTCACAGCACCGCTCTTTAAGACCTAGGAGAATGCTGGCTATCCACTGGAATAAATCACCTGACAGTGACACGCACGGCCATTCACTTCCTGCCACGTCACTTCCTGTTCTGAGCTGGAGCCGCCTGATAGGCACCATAGCTACATAGTCCCGCCTCTTCCCTTTATTTAGCCTGCACAATTGCATTCACTACATGCACGGACTAGCGGCGGATACCGCGTCCACCGCAGGCACATTTTTGCTCCACCGGGACCCCCCAGGTTAGTTACTCGCTATCCAGTATATCCTTCATGGAATACCGCTCAGTACCGCACTCTGCTCATGTTCCACCTGCTTTTCTCCAGGTAACCGCTGCCATATTTGATCACCTATATCGAACAGAATTTAAACCTGGTAGGTTTATCTCTCACTTATCACTGATCCTTTTACTTAGCCACATTGTCTCACTATGCCTATTATATCATTATACAGATATTCCGGGCATAGCCCCTCTTTTTGCTGGGTCCACCTACTCACAGTAGTCCATGGTATGTTTTATTACCTATTACTCTCGCATCACATCCGTCCTCAATTTTTGATCTAGTTATGCTCCTGAATTACAGCATACTCATGAACTGTTATTTTCGTTTGACCAAGATTTATTACTATTGTTGTACATACTTTGTTTCCCTTTTGTAAAATCCTTTTATTTTACTTTATTTTACTTTTTCTATAACCACACAGTGACTGATGAAGGTCCAAGTTCAGGACCGAAACGTTTCTGTTATTACTGTGGACACGATTAAAAATCATCACTCTACTGAAGTTGAGTTCTGAGTTTATTTGCTATATTTATATGGTGTGGGAACCTACTCAGATACTCCTATACGGCTGTGCACATGATTATTCACTTCGTCCTGATGATTTGACGGACTTACAAAGGTTTATGGGTTTCGCTACTACCGTAAGTTCATCAAAAACTTTTCGGTAGTGGCCAAACCTCTGATGGATATGACTAGAAAAGGGACAGACTTTTTTTTACAAGTGGTTCAGTCCAGCCAGGGAGGCATTCGATACCTTGAAGGAGTGTTTTGCATCTGCGCCAATCCTCTTACAGCCTGACGTCACTCAGCCTTCTATTGTAGAAGTTGACGCGTCTGAAGTGCAGGTGGGGGCTGTATTGTCACAGGGTTCATCTCTTGGTAAATGGCGTCCATGTGCATACTTTTCTAAAAAAAAACTGTCATCTGCGGAGAGAAATTATGACATTATCTCCATCATGATTCGGTCTTGGCCGGAAATCCTGGTAATAAAGCCACCACAGAACTTCTTACTTTGCGTTTTTGGTGCTCAGGGGTACATCAGAATGTCCAGGAGTATGTAGTCACCTGCAGTGTCTGTACGCGTTCTAAAACCTCAGATACTCATCCGTCCGTCTTATCTACTTACCTCTAGCTGAATTTGCAGTAAATAATCGATGTCATGCGTCTACTGGTAAGTCTCCGTTTCTGGGGAATACGGGTTTCATCCTCAGTTCAGCTCATTTAATAGAAATCGTTCTTCTAGAATACCTGAAGAAGAACGATTTTCATCATCAATTACGTCTGTATGGCAAGGGGTTATTGATAATTTGAGGAAGATGGGGTCCAAATATGAGTGTGGCTGATCGGAGAGGTTCGGTGGGTCTGGACCTGTGTGCTGGTAACTTGGTGTGGTTGTCCTCAAGGAACATTAAGTTGAAGGTTCCCTCTTGAAAACTGGGTCTTAGGTTCATCGGCTAGTATAAGATTGTGGCCGTTGTCAATCCTGTAGCATTGCACCTTGCTTTATTGCTCACTTTTAGGATCCATAATGTGTTTAATCAATCTCTACCCCAAAAATATGTTGCATCCTCTGTACCATCACTGCTACCAACTCCAGTCATTGTGGATAGAGATTTGGAATTTCACGTAGCCAAGATCGTTGATTCTCGCTTAGTTCATAGATCGCTTCAGTATCTGGTTCAATGGAAGGGATATGGTCCTGTAGATAGGATGTGGGTACCAGCATCTGATGTCTATGCAGCCAGCCTGATCCGGTCATTTCATGTGGCACACCCTGATAAACCTGGTTCTGAGGTTCCGGAGGTCCCTCATAAAAGAGGGGTTACTGTCTCGGGTTTACTGTGACAGAGAGGAGACAAAAGACCACAGCGTCTGATTCCTCCTACTCCTGCACTGATTAGAAGCACTTCACCTTCATATTCTGCTTAGTTGAGAGCATCTGCAGTGTTAAGGCTCTCAGCTGTGCACTGTTAGCCACTCCCATCTCCTATATAAACTGAGTCCTAGCTAGCACTCAAAAAACACAATTATCACAAAGAGGGACAATAGTCCATAGGAATGTAACCAACAGCAGCCAGAAAAAAGATATATATATATATATATACATATATATATGTATATATATATATATATCTCTATGCAAAAAAAACAGTACATGTGAATCAATGAACTATACCTTGGAGAGATATACACCTTTTCACCAGAAAATTGTGCAAGATCCAACGACTATAATTAAAACAGCACATGTGAATCAATAAACTATACCCTGGAAATATTTACACCTTATTACCAGTAATTGTGCAAGATCCAATGAATATAATTAGAATGAAACATATACCATCAATACCCTCAAGGGGCTGCAGAAGAAGCAGTGCGAAACGCGCGTCGGGGCAGAGGTACGTCCGTGGAAATCCACAGCAGCCTTGTGGTAGGTCTTAAAAGACTACTGTTGTGTTATGGTAGCTGAGGAGAATAAGCAAAAACGGCAATACACCAGAGAGGCTGGAACCTATTGGATTGCAGTACCCTGAACTAACCACACAGCTAGAGGTAGCCGTGGAGCGTTCCTACGTTGATCCTAGACGCCTCGTCACAGCCTGAGAGATAACTACACCTAAAGGCAGAAAGATGAAAGCTATCTGCCCCGGAGCAGATCCCCAAAGAAAATAGGAAGCCCCCAAACATGTAATGGCGGTTAGACAAGAAGGAGCACGGACAAAGACAGAAAATAGAATGAGCAAACGCTGGGGCCCAATCTGTCTAGACAGAAAAGTACAGGAAGGATACTCACTGCAATCCAAAAAAAACCCTAAAAAATACCAACTCTTCTGATTGCAAAAACACCTGAGATCACACGATCTCTACCACCACCTTTGCATTTTAATAAAGATTTTGTAACATTCTTATACCATTCTGTGGTACCTACTGGTAATTTTTGGGCTACCGCTTAAGTGAATTTGTTATATATGTGAGTATATTTGTATGTTTGGTGTTTTTCGTACCCCGTTCATATTACCTTGTTAGTATGGTTGTTGTACTACAGTACGCTACTACTCCCCTCTTCCCTGGGTTGGGGAAGGGTACAGATTTAGGGCGTATTCAGGAGCTAAGGCAAGGTATGTGGCATCGGCGCCTTCACCTTCAGAAGTAATCCGGGGAGCAGGGCAAGCTACGGCGCCCCTAGCGTTAGGGACAGGGAAGGAGCCCTTGGTCCCGGGACACCCATCAACAGAGCCATGACATTATGAGTATATATAGATACAAAGCAGCAGCCGACAGCACTTCAAAGATATGGATTCAAGTTCAGAGTCCAATGAACCCAATTGGAAAATACATACCAAAAATAAAAGAGAACAGCATCCAGTCGAGGTGAAAAAAATAAAAGTCAATCTTTATTTTGCCAAATTGCAACGTTTCGACCTGTAAGGTCTTTTTTTTTCTTTTTTTTCACCTGGACTGGATGCTGTTCTCTTTTATTTTAACTACTGAGTATAGACACACGTGGTCAAAATTGTTGGTACCCCTCGTTTAACCCTTAACAACCGCCGATATGCCTTTTAACGGCGATGGTTAAGGGTACTTAAACCACAGCGCCGTGAATTCACAGTGCTGTGGAGAAAGTATATAGCGTCCCCCAGAGTCGGATTTTCTCCAGGGTATCGGCTACCAGGGGTAGCCAAGACCCCAGAGAACTTGATTCAGATTGGTTTTTAGCGACTCCGCTTTTGCGATTGCCGTTAACCATATAACGGCGACCGCAAAAGAAAAGCCGCGATTTTGCATTTTATTTCTCTCTCCTCTCATGTGATCGCACATCAGAGGGGAGAGAAATAGGGCCCCCAGGATCCCCGATCTGTCCCCTGTACCTCCC
>JARQOD010000009.1:14474228-14553222 GCA_033576555.1 Oophaga sylvatica
TGAGTTTCGAAAGCGCAATGGGTTATGTTTCTACTGTGGTGATGCCTCTCATGCTATTTCAGTCTGCCCTAAGCGGGGAAGATGTTTTGCACGCTCAGTTGTCTTGGGTAGTATTCAGACTAAGTTTTTATTAACTGTCACTCTGATATGCTCTCTGTCCTCATTTTCTGCTCAGGCTTTCGTTGATTCAGGAGCAGCTATTAACCTGATGGATTATGATTTTGCTAAACGTTGTGGATTTCCCTTGATACCCCTACAGAAGTCTATTCCCCTACTGGGGATCGATTCTACCCTTTGGCTGAGAATAAACCCCAGTTTTCTACTCAGGTGTTAATGAGGGTTGAACCTGATCACCAGGAGTGCTGCAAATTTTTGGTTCTGTATAATCTGCATGACATTATCGTGCTGGGTTTTCCTTGGTTACAGTCTCATAATCCTGTTTTGGATTGGAAATCTGTGTCTGTAACCAGTTGGGGCTGCCAATGTGTTAATACCAACACTCCTGTTTTTTCTGCCTCCCCCAGGCTCAGGATGTTCCTGACTTTTTGATTGATTTTTCTGATGTGTTTAGCGAAAGTAAATCTGCATCCTTGCTCCCCATAGGAGCTATGACTGCGCTATTGAATTAGTGCCGGGTAGTAAATTCCCTAAAGGTCGCCTTTTTAACTTGTCTGTACCTGAACATGACGCTATGCGGTCTTATATCAAGGAATCATTGGAGAAGGGTCATATCAGACCATCCTCTTCACCCTTAGGTGCCGGTTTTTTCTTTGTGGCCAAAAAGGATGGTTCATTAAGGCCGTGTATTGATTATCGTCTCTTGAACAATATTACTGTGAAATATCAATACCCGTTACCCTTGATTTCTGACCTGTTTTCCAGGGTGAAAAACGCTACTTGGTTTACCAAGCTTGACCTCAGGGGGGCGTATAACCTTATTCGCATTAAGCACGGGGATGAATGGAAGACGGCATTCAATACCCCTGAAGGGCATTTTGAGTACCTGGTGATGCCCTTTGGGCTCACTAATGCTCCTTCCGTCTTCCAGTCCTTCATGAATGACATTTTCAGGGATTTTGTGGACAAATTTCTGATTGTTTATTTGGATGATATCTTGATTTTTTCTAATGACTGGGACTCTCATGTGAAACATGTTCGAACTGTATTCCAGATTTTGAGAGAGAATGCTCTGTATGTGAAGGGATCAAAGTGTCTTTTTGGCGTACAGAGGATCTCATTTCTGGGATTCATTTTGTCCCCATCTGTTATTGAAATGGACCCGGTCAAGGTTCAGGCCATCTGTGATTGGGTCCAACCTACTTCATTAAAGGCTCTTCAGAGATTTTTGGGTTTTGCCAATTTTTATCGTAAATTTATTGGTAATTTCTCGGTTATTGTTAAACCATTAACTGATTTGACCAGAAAGGGTTCTGATGTGGTGAATTGGCCTCCTGAGGCAGTCTCTGCATTTCAGGAACTTAAGCAGAGATTCACTTCTGCTCCTGTTCTACGGCAGCCTGATGTTTCTCTGCCATTTCAGGTGGAGGTTGATGCCTCTGAAATTGGGGCAGGTGCCGTTTTGTCCCAAAAAGATCCAGAGACCTCTAAAAGTAACCCTTGTGCCTTTTTCTCTTGAAAATTTTCTCCTACTGAACGTAATTATGACGTGGGTAATCGGGAGTTATTGGCCATGAAGTGGGCTTTTGAAGAGTGGAGACATTGGCTGGAGGGAGCCAAACATCAGGTGGTGGTCCTTACGGACCATAAGAATCTGGTCTATCTGGAATCTGCCAAGCGACTCAATCCTAGACAGGCCAGGTGGGTCTTGTTTTTCACACGTTTTAATTTTGTGGTTTCCTTTCTTCCTGGCACTAAGAATGTTAAGGCGGATGCCCTCTCGAGGAGTTTCCTTGCGGACTCTCCTGAGTTATCTGATCCTTCTGTTATTTTGAAAGAGGGTGTAGTTATTTCCGCCATCTCGCCCAATTTGAGACTTGCACTGGAGGGGTGTCAGGGGGATAGGCCCGAGTGCTGCCCTGTTGGAAAATTGTTTGTCCCGGACCAGTGGAAAAAGAGTGTGATGTCTGAGATTCATTGTTCCGCGTTGGCTGGGCATCCCGGAATTTTTGGTACCAGAGACTTGGTTAGTCGGTCCTTTTGGTGGCCTACCTTGTCTCGTGATGTCAGGGAATTTGTGCAGTCCTGTGGGACTTGCTCTCGCTCCAAGCCTTGCTCTCGCTCTAGTGGTTTGTTGATGCCATTGCCTGTGCCCAAGAGACCATGGACCCATATCTCTATGGATTTCATTTCCGACCTTCCTGTTTCTCAGAGAATGACCACCATCTGGGTAATTTGTGATAGGTTTTCCAAGATGATACATCTTGTGCCATTACCTAAGTTGCCTTCCTCCTCTGAATTGGTGCCGTTGTTCCTTCAGCACGTGGTTCGTTTACACGGCATTCCTGAGAACATTGTGTCTGACAGAGGAGTCCAGTTTGTTTCCAGATTTTGGAGGACTTTTTGTTCTAAACTGGGTGTTCAATTATCTTTCTCCTCGGCATTTCATCCTCAGACCAATGGTCAAACTGAGAGAACAAACCAGACATTGGAGACTTAGCTAAGATGCTTTGTGTCTGCTGATCAGGATGACTGGGTCTCTTTTTTGCCTTTGGCTGAGTTTGCTCTTAATAATAGGGCTAGCTCTGCTACTTTGATGTCTCCGTTTTTCTGTAATTCTGGGTTTCACCCTCGATTTTCTTCAGGACAGACGGAGGCTTCTGTCTGTCCAGGTGTTGACTCTGTTGTGGAGCGTATGCAACTGATTTGGGACCAGGTAGTGGAGAGGTTGTCCCTCTCTCAGGAGAGGGCCCAGCGGTTTGCTAACCGGCATAGGACTGATGGTCCTCGGTTTAAAGTGGGGGACTTGGTCTGGTTGTCCTCAAAGAATATTCCTATGAGAGTAGCATCTCCTAAATTTAAGCCTAGGTTCATTGGACCTTATAAGATCATGGAGATTATTAATCCTGTTTCTTTTCGTTTGCTTCTTCCAGGGACATTTAAGATCCATAACGTGTTCCACAAGTCCTTGTTGAAGAGGTTTGTTGAGCCAGTGGTTCCTGCTGCTGTGCCTCCTGACCCTGTTTTGGTTGAGGGCAATCTGGAGTATGTGGTTGAGAAAATATTAGATTCTCGTTTTTCTAGACGGAAACTCCAGTATTTGGTTAAATGGAGAGGTTATGGTCAGGAAGACAATTCTTGGGTGTTTGCTTCGGACATCCATGCTAGGAGACTTATCCGTGCGTATCATAGAACTCATCCTGACCGACCTGGTTGCTCAAATGAGGGTTCGGTGACCCCTCCTCAAGGGGGGGGTACTGTTGTGAATGGGTTTGAGATGAGTTCTGAGCAGAGGCTCCCTCTGGTGGTTACAAGCGGTGCTAGTCTGTCCAGTGAAGATTGTGAGGACTGGGAATCAGGTGTTACTGACTGGTCTTATATAAGGGAGTCACCTTCCCATCAGGGTTGCCGGTGATCAATTGTTCTGGTCTGAATCCTTTATTCCAGTTTCCCTTGTAGCCTGCTGTGTCGTGTCTGCATCTCCTGCTAACAGATAAGACATTTTCTTCTTTTGTGTTTGTGCTATATTTTTGCATTTTGTCCTGCACTTCTGTGGGGGCCTTCAGGGTCCCCTCCGGGGGCTTCTGCCCTCTCAGTTTTGTTCAGCCACTTATGTTTGTACTTTTGCTTTTTCCAGTTTTTTCAGTGGCTGCTGTTTTGATTTTGTTACACCAGAGAACTAATTTAGGTGGAAGAGGTCGTGTGATCTCAGGTATTTTTGAAATTAGTAGAGTTGGTGCTTTTCAGGGTTTTCTGGGATTGCAGTAAGTACCCTTCCTGTCCTTTTCTATTTAGTTAGTTTGGGCCCCAGCGTTTGCTCATACTATTTTCTTTATGTGTCAGTATTTCCTCTTGTCTAACCGCCATTACATGTTTGGGGGCTTTCTATTATCTTTCCGGTTCTGCTCCGGGGCAGATAGCTTTCCTATATCTATCTTTAGGTGTAGTTAGTTTCTCAGGCTGTGACGAGGCGTCTAGGACCAACGTAGGAACGCTCCACGGCTGCCTCTAGTTGTGGTGGTTAGTCAGGGCACTGCAATCTCATAGATTCCAACTGCTCTGGTGTATTGCCTTTTTTACCTGCACTCCTCAGCTACCGAAACATAACAGTATACTTTCATGCCCCAAAGGTGTTCTGTCTTCTTTTCCAGAGTCTGTAGAGTTGTGAAGTGGAGCAATGCCAACCCCCAATATTCCAGTTCTCAAGGCCCACCAACAGGTCATGTTTTCAGGATTTCCTTAGTATTGCCCAGGTGATAACTGCATCACCTGTGCAATACAAAGGAAATCCTGAAAACATGACCTGTTGGTGGGCCTTGAGGACTGGAGTTGGGGAACCCTGGTCTAGACAGTCTAGAGACTATCTTTAAAAGCGCGCACGGTAACGCTGTCGTGCGCTTCTCTGTGCGCCCTCATAGACTGTAATGCGTTTTTTCGGCGCATTCCGTGCGCATGCATTTTTGCAAAATATCGGCGCAAAAAAAAGCAACATCTTGCGCTCTGGGGGAGACGTCGCACACGCCCACATGACGCATGCGTCCAATAACGCAACATAACGCATACACGCGCATGACCATGTGCCCCCATTATAAATATAGGGGCGCATGGCGCATGTGCTTGTATGCGCCACAGACACTAATGTGAAAGCAGCCTAAGAAACCAACTTTCAGCCTCGTGCTAAGACATGGGTCACTAGAGTGGCAAAGTCAGACACTTGGGGAAAGCGGTGATTCTTTTTTGTGTCAGTGGCTCTCCTGTTAGTGATCCCATAGAAGAACAGACCAGGATCGTGTTCCCCTGGCTGCACAGACAGCAGCAGGGGCCCCGTCCAGCAGCAGGGGCCCCGTCCAGCAGCAGGGCCCCCGTCCAGCAGCAGGGCCCCCGTCCAGCAGCAGGGCCCCCGTCCAGCAGCAGGGCCCCCGTCCAGCAATGTGAACACTCCAGACCTTCCTGTGCCCCTTTAACACTGAGTCAGGCATGTGCATGACATCACTGCCCATCACGTGACGGCCAGGCCCGCCTCGAGTGACGTCAGCGCATGACTGTGTTTTTATGAATGAAAGGAATCTGTGAGTGAGTAATTCCAGGAAACGGTAACATTACAACTCAGCAGATCTGAGCACTCCCTCCTCGCCAGGCACACGGCCGCGTCAGGGACCTCCAGGCCCCGCGTCCCCCAGCAGCGCAGGTAAGGCGCCCCGACCCCCATGTGTCCGTGCTCTGGGTGGGGGTTGTTGTATCACACACTGGATGGTGCGGGCGGCGCTGTGTGCGGTCACAGGGAGCCCGATCCGCCTGATCGCTGCCTACATCCGGGAACGGCCGGGATCTGCAACCTGTGGCTCCCCGAGCTGTCGTGAGGTCGTGCTGGGAGCAGTAGTCCCTCGCTGGGGAACGATGAGCAGTAGGCGTGTGAGGGGGAGGGGAGGTGTTGTTGTTCTCTTGTATCAGCCCAGAGGAGGCTGTTAGTAAATACTGCTGTGCGGTGTAAACATGGAGGAAGGCCTTCCCTAGGAGAACTTCCTCTGAAATGTGCTGGCACAGGATTGGCCCAGATGGCTATATGTCTTATACTGTCACCCACTGGGTCCCCCTCAATAGGGGTGGTTATGAAAGAGTTAACACTTTCAGAGAATGGCCCCATAACGCACCCCAATGTAGCCCCCGTACACATGATGACCGGTCCGAGCTGTCACTGTCCCTTCCCAGATGTGTATGACAGCTCTGGCCGTCACCCATGTGTGTCGCTGCCTGTAGGGATCCATGCCCCTCCGGTGCAGTGTGTGCCATACTGGGTGCCCTGACCCTACTATGGGGGGCGGCGTGCCATCAGCCATAGTGGAAGCCCCTATAGAGGAGGGAGCGTTTTCTGGCTGCCGCTCTGTTTTCCTTTGCTGATTGCTCCCAGATGAAGTCATGTTGTTCCCTCGTCTTCTTCTTCCGGAGAGGATTGTGTGTAACATTCCTTACGTAACATTCCTGTTTTTCCTTGGGTGTTGTCTGTGTCTTATTGTAAGTAACATGCAGGAGGCGTGGAAGGAGCCTGGGCCGCCTCACATCAGCAGAAGAGTCCCAGAGCTTGTCTCTGCTCCACATTCTTATTCCTCTCCATAGTTTGTTTCCGAAAATGGGAACAATCCGGAGCTCAGCGATGAAGAATAGTATTCAGTCTGCCGGACGCGTTCCTGTGATCCTTAGCCCTTATGGAATCTGTTTTTGGGAACTTTTCTATTTCCTAAAGTGAAGCAGTTCCTCCTGTTTTACGCGGAGCGCCTCCTATAGTGGTGGATTGTGACCTTTCATGTCATTGACCCTTTAGCCGTCACCGTCTGTGGCTCCAGTCTCAGATTATTGTTTTTCATGAGGATACTGTCCCTGTTGTTGGACGTTCCGATGTAATGATTGGTTTGATGCATCACATATGTAAACGGAAGCAGAGGGGCCCATTGATTATTATGGCATTTGTCTTGGTGGGTGAAGAACTTCTTTTTCCATAAAAAAAAAACAGACCCCAAAAATGACTCCAGAATAAATAGTAGGGTCCCTATCCTACAGTCGGCATAACTGATGCAACGGAAAGGACGCCTAAGACAGTATCACGGGGACGGCAGGGCTCATGTTTCTAAAGAAGTGTTAGATGAGTTTGAAGCCTTCTCCTATTGTACATGAAGCGGCAGTAACATTATATTCCCCTTCCATGTCTTGTTTTGTTTGCAAAAATGGGAGCAGTCGGAGCACAGTGATGTATTGCGGATTTTCTCATCCGAGAGCATCGGGCCAATTACGCAAATCACATTCTGATCAGAGTGTGCTCATCATGAAATCTGATTCTCTCGGAAAAAGAGAAGATGGAGAAAAACATTTCTTCATCTTCTCCATTCTCAGTCTGTGGAAATCTGACTGCACTCCGATGTCATCCGAGTTCAGACCAATGTTTCCCACGCACTCACTGAATTGAATGACTGAGTGTAATCCAACTATCAGATCAAACTCGGAAATACAATTTTTTTTTCTCTGACAGTCTGAAATGTGCACAGCCGCATAGAATAACATTAGCCCAAGTGAAATACGATGTTTTGTCAGACCACACTCTCACCGAAAACATTGTCTGCACCTGTTCTAGAGGGACATTTCTGTGTTATCCACAGGATAGATCATGAATGTTCATCTCTAGGACCTTCACTTCTTGTTAGAACATGGCCCCATCTCCAGGTCGGGGGCTGAAGTGGTGGCCCGCATGCACAGCTCTCTAAATTTACTGAGATGGGCGTTCAAATAAAGTAAGTGACTCGGGCCACATCTCGATTTACTTGGCCAAAAGACCAATGTTGGAGGACTCTATTTAGGAGCAGATGTAAAAGGCGGATCGCCTCTGTCGGACATCTGTGGCGTATGCTGTGAATTCTTCAATGGAATTAGGCCTGGTGTGTAACGTGAAGCTTTTCTAGATTAATGATGTCACACACTGGCAGATGGCGTCTTTTTCACATTTTCATTTGAAGCATCAGATTTTGTACTCTGGTGAGGTTTGGCTTGATTTATGTCTTAGAGATGAGTAGACCCTTGGATATTCGGGTTCATTTGCATCAGTCGAACTGTAGTCCAAAGTTTGGGTATCTGAACTTGACCCCGAACCCCATAGAACCCAATGGGGACTGGAACTCTGTCTCTTTGTCTCTCTCTCCGCAGTTCCTTAGGCCCTAAAGTGATACACTGAAAAGTTGTCTTGACTCCGTATGTTTAAATTTTACTTAAAGTAGGCCTATCGTGATCTGTCACCAGCGTTGTCAGTGCTAGGGGCAGCACATTACGCCGCAAGACCCATTGTATCGATTTGGTCATGCACTGCCCCTAGCATTGCCGCACGTGTGCAAGAGATCGGTCAGGGGAGCCAGCTTACAGAACCAAGAGTGACTTGTCATTCAGACACAGGAGGGATAGAGAGGCAGGGTGGGAGAGCTCAAGTGCTATGTCCCACCTCAAAGCACTTGTGGCTCATTTGCATATGATTTAAATGCTGAATGTCTTACAAACTGCAAAACAGATTTGTACAATGACGGTATGACCTCATGACAGGTTGACTGTAAGTCTACACATCACCGTATTATGACTTCATTTTCACCAGCGCCATGACAGAGCACGCATAGTGTACGGGGCCTCAGTGTACCTCCACATATCTCCTACTCCATACAGAGGTTTTTTATGTTTGATTCTCTGTAAATATAATAGAGAACAACATAACACATATTTACTTATTGAGCTGTTCTCCACTTGTCCCAATCTCTCTCAGTGAGGGCTCGTGCAGACGACCGTAGTTTTGATCCGAGTGTGACCCGACTACATTTCGTATCGCACTCTGACCAATGTTAGTTTCTGGGGCCGTGCACATGTTTGATTTTTTTTTTCAAATCGCTGAATGCTCAAGTTTCATCTGATATTCAGATTGCACTCGGTCATGCATATTCAGTGAGTCAGTGGAAACCATTGGACTGCACTCGGATGACATTCGAGTGCAGTCTGATTTCCATGGACTGACAGAATGGAGAAGACGGAGACTTTTTTTCTCCATCTTCTCATCAAAGAGAATTTCAACACACTCTGATCGTTATGTGATCACACTACTGTGAGCACGCTACTATGAGCACTCTGCGATCACACTACTGTGAGCACTCTGCCATCACCCTGCGAGTGATTTGTACAGTGTGATTTGCACAGTTGACCCGATTCTCTAGGATGAGAGGATGTACGCTCCTGTGATCCTAGTTTAAAAAAAATCTATACATACGACACCCAGTGGAGCATTGCATTGGGACATTGAGTCCCTGCAGATCCTTAATGTGGAGATCCTTAGTACAGAGGTGTAACGGGATCCCTTATGCTTTCTACTGACCTTCTGCATAAGAGGACTGGTCTACCTAGATCTTGAGTTTCTCCTGCCATCTTGCCATGGGTCTATTCTGAGTTTATTTCTGACTGATGGTCCTACGCTGCCTGGTAACCTGGACTGGAAACAAGTCTCTCACTAGCCACAGTGTAAAATCTCTCCGCCTATAGATGGTAAAGGGACAATAGATTTGCTCTACATTTATTTTTAGACTTTACTCATGTTTGACCTTCAAAGAAAGTCTAAAGCCGGGTCTCACATAGCGATACACCAGCGATCCCGACAACGATCAGGATCGCTGGTGTATCGCTACATTATTGCTGCTGAGCTGCCAAACAGGCAGCTCAGGCAGCGATCAGTACAAGCGACACTGCAGGTAACATCGCTTAGTTACCCGCAGTGTACCTTGGATACCAGCGCCCTGATGCAGGGAGCTGGTAACCAAGGTACACATCGGGTTTCCAGGCGCTGCGCGGCGCGGTGAGCTCGCTGCTGCGTCACAAGACTAGTGACTCAGCAGCGATCTCGCTAGCGAGATCGTTGTGTGAGACGGGGGCTTAAGGCCTCTTTCACACATCAGTTTTTTGCCATCAGTCACAATCTGTAGTTTTTTGAAAAAAAAACGGATCCGGCGACTGATGCCGCAGGATCCGTTTTTTTCTTATAGACTTGTATTAGCGATGGATTGCGACGGATGGCCGAACGTTTCATATGTCGTTCAATGGATCCGTCGAAAATTTTTGGTCCGTCGGCCGGACACGACGCACAAAGCAACGTTTTTTGTCTCCGTCGAAAAATCAGACAGTGACGGATGCGGCACTGTCCTTCGTTTGCTATAATGGAAGCCTATGGACGCTGGATCCGTCGTCATCCGTCAAATGACGGATTCCGGCGACTGATTCGGTTTTTTTAACTGAGCATGCTCCTGACAGGTTAAAACACAAACAAAAGAATATATATATATATATACACATAGAATATATATATATATATATTTATAGTTCATAGAGTTCTACATAGTATAATAGCCGCTAAATCAATTGCCGGTTTCTGTAAAATCATTACCGAACCCGACATGATATGACACATGGTTTACATATAGTAAACCATGTCATATCAAAACGATCTATATATGTCAGTGTTTAATAAATTTATTAGTTTGTGTTAGGAAAAATTTGGAACTCTAGGGGTTAAATTTAAGGCTATAATTGCAGAAAAAAATAGCGTGGGCTCCCGCGCAATTTTCTTAGCCAGAGAGGGAAAGCCAATGACTGAGGACAGATATTCATAGCCTAGAGAGAGACCATTGTTTTTGGGCCCTCCTGGCTACAAACATCTGGCCCCAGCCACCCCAGAAAAGGCACATCTATAAAATTCGCCTTTTCTGGCACTTAGCCTCTCTATTCCCATTGCCTTTAGTGGTGGCTCATGGGTTAATAAGTGGTTAATGTCACCTTGCTATTGAAAGGTGACATTAATCCGGGTTAATAATGGAGAGGTATCAATAAGACAACTATCCATTATTAATCCTATAGTAGTAAAGGGTTAAAAAAGACACACACATTAATTAAAAATTCTTTTAATGAATTAATTACACAAAGTTTTTGACCAAATTTGTTATTCTGCCAATCCAACTGAATTCTATTGTATATGTATTCTATGTGCATATATGTATTCTTTATTATACATGTCAGTGTGATTTTACTGTACAGCGCACTGAATTGCCGGCTTTTAAAAAAAGGATCCGTCGAAAAACGGAAGAAACAGATGAAAAAACTGATGCGATGGATCTGTTTTTTCGACGGATCCACTAGTTGGATCCGTCGAAAAAACGGATCCATCGCATCAGTTTTTCACAATCTGCGACGGATCCGTCGAGCCAATGGATTGTGACTGACGGCAAAAAACTGATGTGTGAAAGAGGCCTAAGAGAACTGCCATTGCTTCTGTGGTTGGGCAAGAGTGATCCCGTGTCCTCAGATCAGAGGCATGGTGGATCCACTATAGATGTACAGTGTGTGATGTGTGGCTGGAGAAAAGACAGTGTTTCTATACGTTCGTCCAGTGATACAAGTAGAGCAATCCACAGTATGGACGTGTCTATAATGATGAGATGGTGATTGGTGCCCACCTGTCTTGGCTGCCGCCACTGAGAAGAATCACTCACTGTCAGCAGAAGATGTGTTCATATGAAATTATTTATAATTCCGTGTAATATTTAGTATGTAGAAACATAGGAAGTGTAACGTACGATTCTCTGTAGAAAGTCTTTGCTCAGCACTGAACTACTGACCCCTCAGGTGGAGGACTAACACGGAAGTCAAGAAGCCAAAATATCCTTTGTCATGGAGTAAAGTTCATCTCCAGGGAGATCTGCAGTTCCTGCCAGGTGGGGAATCTAGGGTTTGGAGGAAGCTTCTGTCCCATGTTAGGCTCCAGGATATGAGATGGGCCTTATGCAATCTTTTGCTGGTAATTTCCTTGTATTTCACATAGAAGTTCTTGAAACAGCTTTTCTGAGAACACGAGAATTTATTATTTTTTTTTTTTAAAAAAAAAACCTCCTTAGTGATGTCTTCTAATCCTTATTGTCTTACGCTGCCACTTGTTTCTATCTCCGCCTAGTCCTAATGCCTATGGGTGAATTCACACCAGGATCGGAGAAATTCTGCTAGGAATGGGTAGGGTCTACGCCACTATTTGTGGGTAAAACGCCTAATTCTTATGTCATGTACTGCACTAGATAAGGACTGCTCCATCCTTGTTGTTTTTCCAATAAATTTTATTAAAATTTATAATAACCAGGAAAGGGAAAGGGAAGGGGAAAGAGAAATAATGCATTGTCATACAATCAATCCATAAAATACATAGAAGAAATAGATATTTGTCAGATCAAAAACATAGCCAAAGATATTAGCTCCATCCTTGTTGTACACGTAGATATTATAATTACATTTTGTACATTAGTGATGTACACTGTGGAAAAACTGTTTTGTTTTTTGTTTTTTTCATCAGTCCCTGCAATGTAATACTTAACCCCACCATCATCTGACAACCACAGGATTGTTCTGTGACCAAGATTTCTGGAACCAGTGGAGGTTGATGCTGGCCACCTGCTGCATAAATCATTGTTGGGAAGACTGGGTCAAATTTTCCTAACACCCATTCCCTGTTAGGGTAGGCTCATATGACCGATTTCTCCACATCCTACACTAGGATCAAAATCAGACATGTCTCCGTTTTTTTGTTGCTGTCCACCTTGTCCAAAGACAAAATCAGACACGTGCACAGTGACATAGGGTATCATGTGTACCAGTGCTTTCTGTGAAAACCACGGATAGCATTCATATGAGAAAATCGGTCATGTGCACAAGCCCTTGGTGTGAATATTTAGTGTCTCGTTACCCAGACCTATACACAGCTCATTGACCTATGCCATGGATGTTCTATGTGTCACTTCTTTCCTTGTTGTCTGCATCTCTTTTCTTACCTTTCCCAGTGGATCAGTGCCATCATAGAACCGAAAGGCTACTAGCTCGTGACCACTTTTATCTTTCTTCAAGGTTAAAAAAAAAAAACATGTTAGTTAAAGGGGTTGTGTCATGTACATTAGTGGCTAAAATTACAAAGTGATTGTAAAAAAAAAAGAAACTTTGTAACATACTAATTTTAAAAAAATCTTCAATTTAATAGTCCACTGCTTGTAGCCTCAGTTAGTGGCTGCTTTAGAGTGTCCGACCTTCTAGGCAAGGAATGTGCACTTGTAAGCTGTTTGTTATATCACTTGCAAGCGTCTCGATAAAGAAGACTGGATCGCTGTATTTGGACAGCTTTCGTGACCTAATGTTACTCCCATACTGCACAGGCAAAATTACATCTGCTAGCTGCATGAGAGAGTTTACAGTTCGAACCAGTGACCCAACTATACTGCTTGTCTGAACAGTGAGGAGCGCACTGCACCCCCTGCAACCAGGAAGTCAGGAGGCAGAGTGGCGGTGCGCTCCTGCAGACAGAAGGTAAGCACACCCCCTTTAACTTCTGGCCATGAATTGTTATGATGACTATACAGCTTCTTTAGCTTCCTGACCCTCCCCTTACACATGCAGGCTTAGCTTGTCACACTTTGAGAGAGGGGACTAACCTTCTGCCAGTGTCTTATCTCCCCAAGAATTAGGGCCCCGTCTCACATAGCGACACACCAGCGATCCCGACAACGATCAGGATCGCTGGTGTGTCGCTACATGATCGCTCCTGAGCTGCCAAACAGGCAGCTCAGGCAGCGATCAGGACAGCGACACTGCGGGTAACGTCGCTTAGTTACCCGCAGTGTACGTTGGATACCAGCCCGCTGATGCAGGGAGCTGGTAACAAAGGTACACATCGGGTTTCCAGGCGCTGCGCGGTGCCTGGAAACCCGACGTGTACCTTGGCTACCAGCTCCCCTGCAGCAGCGCGCTGGTATCCAACGTACACGTCGGGTTTCCAGGCACAGCCCCGCGCTTGGAAACCCGATGTGTACCTTGGTTACCAGGAGATCGCTGGTCTCCTGCCTGCCACACGCAGCGATGCGTGCCTGTCAGAGGGAGACCAGCAATCAAAAAAAAAGTCCTGGCATTTCTGACACTACCAGCGATTCACAGCAGGGGCCTGATCGCTGGTACGTGTCAGACATAGCGAGATCGCTGCTGAGATCGCTGTTTAGCAGATAAGAGCAAAGAATTAAATTTTACAGGCCTGATCCTTTTCTCCCCCAACATGAGGGCGAGTCTGCGGACCTTCGTACACTTTAGACAGTCAGCTGGCCTGTTTCTTTTCTCTAAGTCACGTGGGCACCTTTATTCTCCTTTTACTATGCTGTCAGCAGATTAGTGCATTGATAATGATTATTGAAGTGCTTAGATTTTAATTTTTCTGATAACACTGTTCCACATATTTTTCAAAACTTGTCCACTTCAGTTATGAAATCGGCCATTTCTTAATGATTTTGATCTCCTGAATTCAAATTGACAATGAAAATGTTTAGTTGGCTCTTGTTTCTATGATATCAGAGTTCTTATTTTACTGCTACATACAATTAATGCATAAAAGTTTCAGTACTTGGATACATTATTATTTTTTGCAAATATAAAGATGCAGAATATTTTGTTATGCCAGTTTTCTGATATTTATTCTGAGGAAACTCAGCAACAATTCAAATAACTAAAACCTGTCTAAACACTATTGTGAATTATAAACAGTTACAGAAATTGCACTACAATATTTGGTTCTGATTCAGTGACAACTCTTTTTTGCTTGTCTCTTGTACTCCTGCATCAGATCATCTCTTACAATTATCCAACAGTAATCTGCAAGCATTGATGGATTCCATTTTCCATGTTATCTTTTCTCCATAGCCGAAATATCTTGGTGAAATCTCTAACCGTGATCGTCTCTTACATCTCTCACATAAAAAAAATAATTTTTTAGGGCATCTTACAGCCAAGATCCTTACATGTTTTGATGAGATTTTGCAACTCTTCATGTTATCTGCTCTTGAGTTTCCCAAAAAATTAGTTCCCACTAATGTGAATGCTTCTCATGCAGCCTTTTCCTTGTCCTGGAACAAACAGAGAGACTCCTTGTCTTGAAGACGCTTACAAATCTGAGGTCCAGTAAAGACTCCTTCCTTTATCTTTGCTTGACTCAACCTTTTTGAAATGTATCAATGAGATACTTGAATGCTTTTGCATTTTTATCCATTGTCTTTACAAAGTTCTTCATTAGGCCCAACTTGATATTCAGTGGTGGTAACTAGTGATAAGCGAACGTACTTGGAAAACTCGTTGGGTTGGGTATTATCCGAGTATCTTGGGCGTGCTCTGATATGTTCGAGTCCCCGTGGCTGCATGTTTTGCGGCTGTTAAGCCCCCGTCACACACAGCCATCTCGCTAGCGAGATCGCTGCTGAGTCACTAGTTTTGTGACGCAACAGCGATCTCCCCTGCGATATCGCATGTGTGTGACATTCAGCGACGATCAGGCCCCTGCTGGGTATCGCTGATCATCGCTGAATGTCCTGGACTTTTTTTTATCGCTGGTCTCCTGCTGGCCAGCACGCATCGCTGCGTGTGGCAGGCAGGAGACCAGCGATCAGCTGGTAACCAAGGTGCACATCGGGTTTCCAGGCGCGGGGCTGTGCCTGGAAACCCGATGTGTACGTTGGATACCAGCGCGCTGCTGCAGGGGAGCTGGTAACCAAGGTACACATGTGGTTTCCAGGTGTCGCGCCGCGCCTGGAAACCCGATGTGTACCTTGGTTACCAGCTCCCTGCATCAGCGGGCTGGTATCCAACGTACACTGCAGGTAACTAGGCGACGTTACCCGCAGTGTCGCTGTCCTGATTGCTGCCTGAGCTGCTTGTTTGGCAGCTCAGCAGCGATCATGTAGCGACACGCCAGCGATCCTGATCGTTGTCGGGATCACTGGTGTGTCGCTATGTGAGACGGGGCCCTTAGCCGCAACACTTGCGTGGATTGCATAACAAACAGGCAAAATCCGAACTTCGCCCTCTAGAAGATTCCACAGCTGTAGCCTGGAACCTGAAAGCTCAGCCTTACTCTTGGGCAGATCCAAATCTCTAACAAGATCATTGAGCTCACTTTGTGTTGTAAGGTTTGGTTCAGTTGAGGTTGCTGACAGAAAGTCAGGGTTGTGAGAGAAAGATGCTTCATGACACCAAGCTCCCTCTTCTTCCTCACTTGACTCCACTTAAAATGTTTCTGGTGCTTTTGGAACCGGCAGTTTTTCTGTACAGTCATGGCCAAAAGTTTTGAGAATGACACAAATATTAATTTTTACAAAGTCTACTGCTTCACTTTTTCTAATGGCAATTTGCATATACTCCAGAATGTTATAAAGAGTGATCAGCTTAACAGCAAGTACTTGCAAAGTCAATATTTGGCTAGAAAATGAACTTTATCCCCCAAAACACATTTCAACATCATTGCAGCCCTGCCTTAAAAGGACCAGCTAACCTCTTTTCAGTGATTGCTCCATTAACACAGGTGTGGGTGTTGATGAGGACATGGCTGGAGATCAATCTGTCATGATTAAGTAAGAATGACACCACTGGACACTTTAAAAGGAGGCTGGTGCTTGGCATCATTGTTTCTCTTCTGTTAACCATGGTTATCTCTAAAGAAACACGTGCAGTCATCATTGCAATGCACAAAAATGGCCTAACAGGGAAGAGTATCGCAGCTAGAAAGATTGCACCTCAGTCAACAATCTATCGCATCATCAAGAACTTCAAGGAGAGAGGTTCCATTGTTGCCAAAAAGGCTCCAGGGCGCCCAAGAAAGACCAGCAAGCGCCAGGACCGTCTCTTAAAAGTGTTTCAGCTGCAGGATCGGGCTACCAGCAGTGCAGAGCTTGCTCAGGAATGGCAGCAGGCAGGTGTGAGTGCATCTGCACGCACTGTGAGGCGGAGACTCTTGGAGCAAGGCCTGGTCTCAAGGAGGGCAGTAAAGAAGCTACTTCTCTCCAGAAAAAACATCATGGACAGACTGATATTCTGCAAAAGGTACAGGCAGTGGACTGCTGAGGACTGGGGTAAAGTTATTTTCTCTGATGAATCCCCTTTTCGATTGTTTGGGACATCAGGAAAACGCCTCATTCGGAGAAGACAAGGTGAGCGCTACCACCAGTCTTGT
Source organism: Oophaga sylvatica (assembly GCA_033576555.1). NCBI lineage: Eukaryota > Metazoa > Chordata > Amphibia > Anura > Dendrobatidae > Oophaga > Oophaga sylvatica. The sequence continues at coordinate 14,490,922 of JARQOD010000009.1, forward strand.
CTCATGCCAACTGTTAAGCATCCTGAAACCATTCATGTGTGGGGTTGCTTCTCAGCCAAGGGAATCGGCTCTCTCACAGTCTTGCCTAAAAACACAGCCATGAATAAAGAATGGTACCAGAATGTCCTCCAAGATCAACTTCTCCCAACCCTCCAAGAGCAGTTTGGCGATCAACAATGCCTTTTCCAGCATGATGGAGCACCTTGCCATAAAGCAAAGGTGATAACTAAATGGCTCAGGGAACAAAACATAGAGATTTTGGGTCCATGGCCTGGAAACTCCCCAGATCTTAATCCCATTGAGAACTTGTTGTCAATCATCAAGAGACGGGTGGACAAACAAAAACCTAAAAATTCTGACAAAATGAAAGCATTGATTGTGCAAGAATGGACTGCGATCAGTCAGGATTTGGTCCAGAAGTTGATTGAGAGCATGCCAGGGAGAATTGCAGAGGTCCTGAAGAAGAAGGGTCAACACTGCAATATATTGACTTGCTGCATTAACTCATTCTAACTGTCAATATAAGCTTTTGTTACTCATATGTTTGCAATTATTATATTTCTGTCTGTGATAAAAACATCTGTCAAACACACATAAAAACCAGAGGGCAGCAGATCATGTGAAAATATAATATTTGTGTCATTCTCAAAACTTTTGGCCATGACTGTATGTGGTACTGGGCGCATTGCAGATGGAGTGTTTGGATACTGTAAAGTGCACTTCTTCTTCCTTTGAAACTCCTAGCACTTGGTAGTATGGTTGATTGGCTCTCTCCATATCTTTGGGACTGCAAAAGGCATAGATTACCTCTGCCCATGCAACCACCGGGTAAGATGTGATACACATCCATTGCAGCACATGTGTGGAGCCCAACTCTTGTCCTGCCTCCTATTCTACATCCAAAATACAGGTTGTAGGCTTCCCTTATCATGGCAGTCAAATTTCGCCTTTGTGACTTCACTGCATATGTAGGAAAAACTATCCACATTGTTAAAGGTAATCTGTCACCCCTTTTTTGCGATATGAGATAAAGATATCGCTCAATAGTGCATCCCATAAGTACAGTAATCTAGTAGTACCTTTCATAGCCTCTGACACCCCAGCGTTGGTGCAAAAATACCTTTGTAATCTGCCTTTCTCTGTATGCAAATCACCGCGTTCAGGTCCGCTCGGCGGGGCTTGTTCTTCTCCACCCCCTCTCCTCGGCTTGCTGTACGCATCTTCATCTGTGAATATCACAGATTCCGTTGTGTTTCCACGCGTGCGCATTGAAAAGGGACCTCGCGCGAGCGCAGTATGCTTGGCCCAACAGTGGGCAAAGCATAAAAGCAGTATTGCGCATGCGCCTGAATTTGTCCTCACTTTATATGCCCTGGAAGTCATCCAAGGCAAGCTGTATGTTCCTGGATGCCGGAACTCATACTGAAGCCCTGCACATTATACCGGAAGCTTCGGATAACAAACCTCTGTCTGAAAACTTGTTATCTGAAGCTTCCGGTGTAATGTGCAGGGCTTCAGTAAGATTTCCGGCGTCGAGGAACATACAGTTTGCCTTAGAAGACTTCCGGGGCATAGATAGTGAGGCAAAATACCGGTGCATGCGCAATACTGATATTATGCTTTGCCCACAGTTTGGCAAAGCATACTGCGCAGGCGCAGGGCCCTTTTAAATGCGCACGCTCAGTAAATCCGACGTGAACGCAGTCTAAAGATTAAAAAAGTGCGTAGGGCAAGACAGTAGGGGGTGGAGAAGCGGAACAAGCCCCGCCGAGCGGACCTGAACGCAGCGATTTGCATACAGCTAGAGGTACATTACAGAGGTATTTTTGCATCAAAGCTGGGGTGTCAGGGGCTATGAAAGGTACTACTAGATTACTTATGGGACGCACTATTGAGTGATATCTTTATATCTCATATCACAAAAAAGGGGTGACAGATTCCCTTTAATGCAAGAATGAGGCATATCTTAAAAAAACATAGAAACATGTCAATATGCTAAGTAACTAAGCTAAAAAATCCTAAAATTGTATACCTTACACAGAGAGCATTTATACAAGTAGGTGATGTAACTAATTAGGATTATTTTATCAGAGCTGAGTTGGCGTTTTTTGATTGGTCGCCCTAAGATGATAGAATACTGAAGGCTCAATAGACTAAATAGATGATGTAATAGACAAGCTACTAACAATGCAATAATGAGGATGACATTATAAAGACGCAATTTTTCTATAAAGGTGACTGAAGTAATTACAACCTCTCTGGATCTTGAACATTAGAGTCAATCAGGAAGTTAAGCATACGGTCTTCCTTTTTGGCACATAATAGAGGGAACCTGTCATCAGAAAAAAACACTATTAACCTGCAAATATTGGGTCAATCTGCAGGTTAATAGTGTTATTAACCTGCGCTGTCTTCGCGCTTAGTTGAACGCTGCAGGGAGAAAATTAACTTTATTGCACCCAGCAGCGTTCCAGCTCCAGTTCACCACTTTGTTTATAAAGAGCGGCGGCTGTAGCTTCGCCCCGGCTCTGATTGACACCGACTCTGCATTCAGCCAATGAAAACAAAACAAAAAAACTCCAGACTATCCAGGGGTACAATGTGATATCAAGTATTGCACCCCTCTACCAAATAACTTTAAATTGATCAGCATATGACCTACTCACCCTTCTCTTGGACTGAAGTACCACATTGCTTTTTCTTTGCACCTTCCTACTCATTCCCCTGCAACAGTTAGATCCTCTCTTGTTCTACTCTTAAAAATTAGGTATTAGACTTAACTTTAAAACTTGAGGATACATTTATCTCCTATCCACAGGGTAAGGGATAACTTTCTGAATTCTGCGGCTCTGAATTCAAAAGTTATTCCCTATCCATGGGATAAGGTATGACTTTACAGTCACTGGAGGACCAACTGCTGTGGCTCCTTGCGAACCCAAGGCTGAATGGAGAGGTGGTTGATCATGCGCTCTGTCATGCCATTCAGTCTTAAAGGGAATGCCATAGATTGCCAAGCGCTGCACTTAACTGATCTTCGGCACTGCCATTAGAATATGCGCATAATTGACCTCCGCTCCATTCAGCACTGGTTCTTAGGTTCGCTAGGGGCCACAGCAGTCAGATTCCAGTGACTGTAAAGTTATGCCCTATACCAGGGGTCGACAAAGTTGTTCAGAATCTAGGAGCCAGCCAAAAAATTTAGGAGCCAGAATTTTTTTTTCATTTCATCATCATCGCCTCCCCACCATCATCATTGACTCCTCATCATCATCATTGCCTCCTCCTCATCATCATCATCATTGCCTCCCCATCATCATCATGGCCTCCCCATCATCAATGCCTGCCCATCATCATCATTGCCTCCTCATCATATCATTGCCTCCCCATCATCATCAATGCCTGCCCATCATCATCAATGCCTGCCCATCATCATCATCGCCTCCCTATCATCATCATCGTCTCCCCATCATCATCATCGCCTCCCCATCATCATCATCGCCTCCCCATCATCATCGCCTCCCCATCATCATCGCCTCCCCATCATCATCATCGCCTCCCCATCATCATCATCGCCTCCCCATCATCATCGCCTCCCCATCATCATCATCGCCTCCCCATCATCATCATCACCGGGCACCCCGACGCCCGTTAGCGGAGGAGAGCGGTGTCAGCGCCGCCACCCGCCCCCGCCTGCTCAGGGCCCCGGCAGCGGCTGGCACAATACTTACCTCTCCCGTGCCTCTGTTGCCGCAGCTCCGGGCTCCAGGGGGCGCCGTCCATTTTTCTGATGTTTTGTCTTCACTGTCATCTGTCGTTCTGGACATGTGTATGATCATTAGGGTTTGGTTACTGAGTCCCTCGCAAATCCCAAGAACATGATAAAAATCTAAATTGAGTAGTAATGAGCATGTGAGACAACCAGTCAGTGTGAATAGTCTTACCTTTTTCACCAATCCATGTTATTTATCTAATGGCTTCTTGTTTGTCAGTACTGTAAAAAGGTCCTTTTTTTAAGATTTACTTCCGCATACTGGGCAGTTCTCATTTCTTTCTCTGGTCTAGTAACTTCCTTTCTAGAAAAAAGAATTTATAACTGTTCTGTTTGTAAGTTAATGTTTAATCACAGATAGGTAACCATCCTGACTACACCTGCTCATGTGAGAGGAGGCAAGAAATGAAAGCCACTGTACAGGTACAGGATGATATAGCGAAATGTTATAAGGAAGCCTCATTTACGGGATTATAGGTGTTTTCCGACCGTTGCCATTATAACTTAATATACGGTAACTTATTATAGACCATGCCATTTTGCAATTGTTTGTTTTGCATGAGGCTTTTCTGAATTTTTAAGGACATTCTGCTACTCAAATGGCATGAAAAAAGAAAATTATGTAGAAGTCTAGCCAATCACCAGAAAGGATGTAAATAGCTAATCCATTTTAAGACTTTGAGTGTTTTTATGATTTTTTTGTTTTTGTTTTCTTGTACCATTGGCATCTGTTTTTTTATTTGCTATAAGAATGGAGTGGATATAAGATTTTGTAATAATACAGAAAATGTCAAAAATCAGGTAGATTGCACATTTTACTAAAAATGTACTAACTTATTAAATGGGTTTTCCAGGCAATGTTAAAATCTTTAAATTCGCTATTAATTGGTTAAAATAAGTAAAGTTTACTCCTTTATTGTGGCCAGTGACGACAAATTTTCCATATGTAGACCTCCATGTTTGGAAACTGAAATACTCCCGCTTTACATTGAAAATGTAGTTCTCACAGTGTAACCTTTCAAATAAATGGTCAACCATGTCATACTTGGTCAACTAGTCACCCCATACACATTCAACCTACAATCTACTGTGTATGGTGGGTGTCCCAACTGTCAGCCAACAAATGTCGGGGGACAGAAGGATCTGACATACCTAATTTCGAACTGTCGATTTTTTTTTTTTTTTTTGTTTTCTTTTTTGTTCTCCGAGAGATAAGCCGCCATCAGAATAACCTTGGCACTCTCATAAAAAAATAAGTAGCACTTGGCCCGCTAAGAGCTCCTGTCTATGGAAGTGTTTAGGGAGATAGTAGATGGCTGAATGATCATTCATCTGACAACTATATAAAGTGTATATGGGGGGGGCTTAAGAATTAAGCTCCCCATACACATGATTAGAGTAAATTCAGCCATATTGTCAATATCAAAAGGACTGGCCCACAATCTAATGTGTATGGGCCACTACAGCTGTCTCACAGCGGACAGATGATTGTCAGGGGCGTTAAGCATCCCAGTGTTCGATTTCAGACTGTGATGTGACTGTGATGTCTAGCAGCGGTTTTCTAATAGAAAACAGTCTCAATCCGCGAAACAGATGTTCCCATTTATGGGAGAGGCTGCCGAGATAGCTGCCAGCCAAATGATTGGCTAAACCTTCGTTCGGTCAACAGCCATCTAAAGTGTATGTATTAAAAGTGGGTCCTCATGTTGAAAAAGTCTTATCAGTGGCATTCGCAAGTCCTATCAGGGTTTTTTTTTAATGAAAAAAATATTTTAGGGTCCAGAATAGCCCCAATATAAAGAAAACACCCTTTTGTTTGTTACTGTTTAACACTGTGCAAATTTGGGATAGAAAGAGTAAATGAATCAGTGAACTATTGAATGATGAATCGATGTGTTTTACAGCCTCGAGATGGTAGTTGGTAGATAGTTTTTGTATATAGTGAAAGAGGAACACACATAACATGCTTAAAGGGAATCTGTCACCCCAATTTTGCCATATCAACTAAAGATATGGCTGAATAGTGCGTCCCATAACAAAGCTATCGATATTTACCTTATATCATGATACCCTGTTTTCGTATCAAAATACCTTAGTAAAGTTCGTATTTGGCGCTGTCAATCAGGGCGGTCAGGTCAGGAGGGCGGCGCTTTCTATGTCCTCCCCCCTCCGCTCCTCGGCATCGCTTGCGTAGGGCCGTCTGTGAATCCCACAGACGGCTTTCGGCTTCCCGCAATTGCGCATTTCAAATTCACCCCGTGCCTGCGCAGTGTGCTTTGCCCAACAGTGGGCAAAACATAAAATCATTACAGCGCATGCGCTACTCTTTCCTTGCCCCGGAAATGACTGCTTGCCTTGGATGACTTCCGGGGCAAGGAAAGAGTAGCGCATGCGATGTAATGATTTTATGCTTTGCCCACTGTTGGGCAAAGCACACTGCGCATGCGCGGGGCCGAATTTGAAATGCGCAATTGCGGGAAGCCGAACGCTGTCTGTGGGATTCACAGACGGCCCTATGCAAGCGATGCCAAGAAGCAGGGGGGGGGGGAGGACATAGAAAACACCGCCCTGATTGACAGCGCCAAATACGAACTTTACTAAGGTATTTTTATATGAAAACGGGGGTATCATGATATAAGGTAAGTACCGATAGCCTTGTTATGGGACGCACTATTCAGCCATATCTTTAGTTGATATGGCAAAATTGGGGCGACAGATTCCATTTAAAGGAGACCTGTTTCAAGGTCAACAGCAGCCACTTTTTGCACTGATTATTCCATTGTGTTTTTTTTTTTTCTTTTACTAAATTCACTATACGGTTCTACCGATATGGACAATTTTTCAGTTAGTGCTAATTTTTGTAGTCTTTACCAATGGGGTGCTTCTCACAGAATTCTGCGGTGTCTTTAGGCTGCTTTGAATTATTACCCTGTGAGCGATGTCCCCTTGGTAAAGACGATAAAAACTGGCACTAAATAAAAGGGCCCCTATCACTGGAACTGTATAGTAACTTAAAAAAAACAAAAACGAAATACACGGGAACAGCAAGAATAAAATAAGAGCACAATCTGGCCACTTCTGATCTGGTGACAGGTCCTCTTTAATTACACATGTAAAGTTCCATAATGACTACATGGAATTTTGCACATCTCCACAGACTATTAGTAAATTGCCTACCTGATGCTTTCCCATTTCTTGTTGATGGCGGGTTCTGTATGGTGTAAAACATTTTTGGATGCAAGTAGTTGTAGTTGCTCTTTTTTTGTATTAAATGTCTGAAAACATTTTTATCTTTACAATTAGGGATTTTCTGATTTGCAGCAGTGGTAACCCAACTTCTAAAATAATGCAAAATAATTTTGACCTTTTGTCCACTGTTTGTAGCTTTCAATTTTCTCTCCTAACAGAAGTGCTTCTAAAAGCATGTTTTTACACTGTGGATGATAAAAAATAACAATGAGTGTTGCCCTGTATTACATACACATAAGATGCCACAAGGACCACCGAAGCTAGTGTTGGTTCCACCATCGAGATGTACTGGGCTTGTATTTCGACATGTCTGGCACTGGCTTATTTCCCCCTTCTCATTGAGAACACATGTAACCGAATGTCCTTGTGTAATGTGGTTTTGAAGAAAGTGAGCAGCTATACACACAGACAAGGCTTTTTACTGCTGATGGTTGTGCTCTAGATGGTATCTAAACAATGTCATTTACAATCTTTTTTTCAGTATTTAGCTGGATAAGTTTATATTGAATATTTGTTCCTCTCTAACTGCATTTCCTTTATTCTGGTAATATGTACGTCTCCTTTATTACATAACTTACAATGGGAAGCTCAAGCCATGCAGGTGACATTTTAAGGAAGTCAGATTGCGTATATCATCTTTAGTGGTTGGAAGCTCTCCTTGTTAACCGAGTCCAGATAATATTGCATGTATAAAAGTAATGTCCTGAAAGCTCCTCCTGAGGGTATAGTCTCATTGTTGCGGCATCTTCCCCAAAGGAATCGCCTTATACTTATTGCCAAGTGGCCTGCTTCACTTTGTATTTATTTAGGATGAAGACGAAGTCCAGCAGGTCCATGCAAATAAAAAAGAGCATTGTAGACCCAAGATAGTGGAGCAGAAAATACAGTTGTGCTATTATGGGGTTGATCTACTTCTAAATCCTGGTAGCATGCGGTACGCACCAGTTCAGGAGTCGCCGTATTGCTGGTGACAGTGGGCAGTCAAATGACCGCAAGTGTGCGATACTTCTGGCCACATCCCGACTAGACGCGCCTGGCTTTGTTCAATACCAGTGACTTGAGAGAAGCCAAGCTCGTCTAGTCTGCATGTACGTCTGCTCTCACTGGTAATATCGGTGAATCCTGGCAGCTTGCGCACCACACACTGTCAGGTTTCAGAAATCTGAAGTCACATAGAATGCCTGTATACTTCTATCAGAAGACCCCTTTAAGGCTGTCCCATCTTCACCAATGTTTCAACAGAATAGAACTGATAAAGGGGTGTTTATAGATAAGCGAAAACTGGTTTGGGGAGAGGGCTAAACTTCATACGGACCATTCACACTTGGCCCTTCAGTTGGGTGTTCCACCTGAATCACCGAAACGGGGGATTCAGACTGAGTTGTAGAGTACCATGACACAAATGGAATTCATATGGACTTCCATTTTTGCTTTTTTCCCAACGGTCTTTTCAAGTAGGCACAAAACATAGTAGACTACAGAGAAGTGGTTGTTGATCAAACACCACTTGACCATGCAGAAATGGAAAAAATGACAGTGAATATTTTTAGATATGGAGTATATGAAGTTCTGTGTCGAAAGCCATGATTGTGAAAACATATCTGCTGCTGTGACTCATGGTTGTTTGTAAACCTGACCTGCAGTTCCACCACTCCCTTGTTCAACATGACCAATATAGCAGTAACAGAAATCCTTGCCTACAAATGTTTATATGTGGAATTTGTGGCATGAGGTTTTTTCATTTCTACCTACACAGCTTTTTCTATTTGGCCTAGCCACGGGTAATTAAAGAGGATTTGTCACTTAAATTGAGTTAGATCCCTTGTAAAAATCCCCGTTTTGCACTGCATCACTTGTACAACTGTTTTGTTTTTTCAGTCTTGTCTTGCCGCAAGTGCTTTCACCCCTCTCTTCCAGATGCTGCCAATCACCGCTCATCAGCCTCTGAGACTGATCAAATGGCGAGCTGTGATTGGCAGCGTCTGAGAGGGAGTAATGATGGCACACGCCCCCAGAGAAGACTCTGAAGAGACGATCAGTTGGCCTGCAAACTAGAGATTTCACATACTGCACTCCAGAAGAAACGTGAATATCTCTGCAATGGAGCAACACAAGCGCGTAAAGGAAAACGGCGGCAGAATCAGGGGAGCTCAGAGATTTTAACTCTATTATTTGGGCACGTGACAGGTCGTCTTTAACGTGATGACCCGACAGCTAGCATTATTGTTATGTAGCACAGGAATCCTGTGCTCTTATTCTGTCAGGGCCTCTGCATATGGAGGTTATATTTTAAAGATTTGATGCTTGTATTCTTTGTTTAATCACTGTGGATTTCCACCTGAAATGTAACATTGCTTACCAGAATAGCTGCACTTCCCAGAGTAACGTTTGCACAAACTTGGCACAGCAATATAAGAGATAAATGTCTTCATTATATATAAAACATTGGCTTCTCATCTAACTTCTGATTTACTAATAATATATGTTGTTAATGTGATATTCAGAGGTCCCCTTTAAATCCAATTTAGAATTCTTGTCTTTCATTACAGAAATAGCCCTGTTCTTTGGGCAATGTTTGCTTTATAGTTATGGTATTAACACTGTTCATTTCCCCAGACAGGTCGTGATCCCCAGGTGACCATGTCGTCTGATGGACTGTCAGCCAAAGCATTGAAGGTACTGCGCTTAGTTGAAATGCAACTTTTACTTTGTATTTTTCTTTTCCCATCTGTAAAAAATGGTGAAATAAGTAATTAAATACAAATGACTTTTTATTTTCTCAGTTCTATTACACAGTTCTATAGGTTGAATAAAAACATAAGTCTACCAAGTTCAACCTTTCACCATCCATTCTCTAACGCAATATTATGTATAACCCACAATGCCATTTGTTGTGAGGAAATCACCCAGCCCTTTTTGAAATGCTGTTATAATGTCTGTCATTACCACCTCTTTCAGTAGGACATTCTACAGTTTGACTGCTGTAACTGTAAAGAACCCTTTCCTTTTTACATCCAGCTCCGCCAAGGCAGATATCAAGGTGTCGGACATCCATCGATCTCAAATTGATGGCTGGTCCTAATGACAGCCACTTTATCAAATGGTTCTCCGGAGCAGGACCACAAGCGCTTCTTTAAAGTCATTTCAGAATTGAGCTATTTCAGTTGCAGATGTGATAGTTTTCCATTGTAGCTTAGGCTTTCCATTATAAAAAGTGATAATATGCAACCATTTCTTGATTAGTACAGGTCATACTGCCAGGATCGAATAAAACCTTCATACATGTCCTCTGTTACCTATTGTACAGAACAGCCTTATTCACTGAGAAAGTACAACAGAACCTGAGCCGCATTGTTCTTGTAATCTTTGGGGGTCTCAGAGGCTGGCTGTTTGTTATAGAAGGGAGAATGAATTCACAGGACCCCAATCGAGAGGGCCAGTCAGTAATTCATTCTCATAGGAGGGACCCATGTGAATCGCCACTTGCTTGCTGTCCTCTCTGGCTCCTCTTTTGATTATCCAGGCTGGGTCGACGTTGTGGGTGCATCATTCTGCATTGATGACGTTGCGCTAGCGAGCTAATCAAAAGAAGAGCCAGGAATGCCGGGAGGTAAGCGGCCATTTGCATGACTCATGCCCAAAGGTCACCATTTACTGACCTGGCTACTGGATCGGGGTCCTGCGTACCAATTTCCCATATCTAATCTCTACCAATCATGGACTATCAGAGTCCCAATTAAAGACAAGGGGCAAAAAAGGTAATACCACCACTCAGGTCTCTAAATTTCAGGCCACACATGTAGGCGCTCAGCAATGCAAGCACAAGTTATAGAGGTCAGTATCACAAAAAAAAGAACTATAAGGCTATGTGCACACGTTGCGGAATTGCCATGGAAATTTCCGCGGCAATTCCGCACCTCCCTGCCGCGGGAAATCCGCATATTATAGGTATGCGTATTCCCGCTAAACACTAGCGTTTTGCAAGCGGAATTAGCTTGCAGAACGCTAGCGTTTTACAAGCGATCTGACAGGTTGGTCACACGAGTCAAACAAGTGTTTGAGAAGTGTGACCAACTTTTTACTATTGATGCCGCCTATGTCGCATCAATAGTAAAAAGATCTAATGTAAAAATAATAAAAAAAATAATAAATAATGATATTCTCACCTTCCGGCGGCCCCCGCAGCTTTCCCGCCTCTCAGCGACGCTCCCGGCAAGTTCCGTTCTCAGGAGTCCTTTGCGACAATCTCTCCCTATGACGTAGCATCTCGCGAGACCGCTACGTCATCTGGGTGATCTCGCAATGCATTACTGGGAACGGGAGCGTCGCTGAGAGGCGGGAAAGCTGCAGGGGGCCGCCGGAAGGTGAGAATATCACTATTTTTTATTTTAATTATTGTTTTTACATGGATATGGTACCCAGGGCCTGGAGGAGAGTCTCCTCACCTCCAGACCCCGGGTACCATCCGCACTTGAACCGCTTACTTTCCGCATGGTGGGCACAGCCACATGCGGAAAGTAATTGGTTCAATGCATTCCTATGGCGGCGGAATCGCCGCGGTTCCGCAAAAAAGAATGAGCATGCTGCGGATTCTCCCGCGATGCGATTCCGCCGCGGAAAAACCCGCAGCATGTGCACAGCATTGCGGAATCTCATAGGCCTTAATGAGTTGTACTGTGTAAGCGGTTTTGCCGCTGTTTCGCAGCGTTTCCGCCGCGAAAAACCGCTGCAAAACCGCTAAGAAACCGCAACGTGTGCACATAGCCTAATGGAGGAATTCGGCTATTCAACCGATTATTGACCTATATAAAAGACCCTATGAGCTGAATCCCAAGTTGCCAAATTCTTTAAACATTCTCCCTCTTATTTGAAGACAAGACGCTATTGGCCCACTTAGACAAGTAGGGGAATGAGCGTTTGTAGGAATTTATTTATTTAATGCACTTATATAGCGCCATTAATTCTGCAGCACTTTACAGACATGATCATCGCTGTCCCCGATGGGGCTCACAATCTAGATTCCCTATCAGTATGTCTTTGGAGTGTGGGAGGAAACCGGAGAACCCGGAGGAAACCCACGTAAATACAGGGAGAACATACAAACTCCTTGCAGATGTTTTCCTTGGTGGGATTTGAACCCAGCAATGCAAGGACCCCGGTGCTGACCAATGTTCCGCCGTGCTGCCCAGGTTTCCTGTCTTATCAGCCCATCAAAATGGCTGCAGTGATTTTTTTTTTAAGCAGGCTTAAAAATCCTCATTATCTATAGCACATTGTGCCATGTAAATAGATGATGTGCTGGCGAGAACATGATGTTCTATGGACACAGAACAATCCTATTAACGATCGTTCTGTGCACATCGAACGTTCAGGCTGATTAAACAGGCCAATTAGATGCCACAGATCGGCTGTCGATTGGCAGGAAGGAGATTTTGGGCCTCATTCATTTCTTACACTGCTGAGGTAAAGTGAAAGTAGAGCTGTGGTTGCTATGGGCAACAAAGACAAAATAACCTGATGAACGAGGCTAATCATTGTCCTGTACAAACCACTCAAGGGAAATAGGGGTCTGTTTTTCCTGTATAAAGTCCAAAGAATGAAATGTGTAAATTTATTGCATTACGTACCCTATAATACTGTCTTTATCGCTCACAATTCTGCAGAATTCAGTGGGGAACTCTCCCAGTATTCCTTCTTGGATCAGTGACTGGTGATTTTGTATTTGGTGAAGGGTAACCTTTACACCAGGCTCCCACAGTTATCTGTCTGTCATCAAGCTTGTTTACTATTTCCAATGACAGCCAGCAGAATTGTGAATACAGCTCTGGGCTACAATATGGAATGTAACCCGTGATCACTACCAGTACTGCAATGCCTTTGTAAAGTGAATGTAGATGATATCTGTATAGAAACTATAAAAGGAGATCTACACATGAACATGTTCGGATGTCGTTTTTACAGCAGTGTAAAAATACATTTATCTGTCGTCAACTTAAAACACAAATTGCAGTAATGCAATATAGAGATAGAAAAAGCCTCAGTTTACTGACACAAATGATAAAATCCTTTTTTTTTTTTTTTCAATGAGCTGCCAACACCCGAGTAGAATGTCAGGATATGAGACGATTTTGGCAAACCCTACCTATTGTTACAGGCGAACAACCCTCAAAACCCCATCACAGAAGCTCCTCTGTGACTATTGACGCCTGTGCCAGCTCGGGTCCTTATCTCACTCTTTTATCTAGTTTCTTTTTACATGGGCAGGGCATGTGAATGATCTTTAATTATAAGGTATGTCAAGGACTCGTGGGTGTGGAGGCACAGGTTGCATTCCTGTCTCTTATCATAGAGTGGCGCAAGTGTTGCGTAGTGTCTCTTGTCAGCAATGAAAGCGTAAAAAAGTGTAAATTTACACGTTTCAGCAAGTCAGCTATGACTCTGCCCACGAGGTCACATGCAGTCCCCATAGTAGTGACTTTAAGATTACTCCATTGTCAAACAACGTATTTGGAAATGGGAATCGCAGCTACAGGGTTGCTTGAGATAAGGAAGAAGGTCGGCTTTTTGTTTTTCTCACAAACGTCTTTGCTCTTGGTCGTGGGTTGTGTCTAGAATTCTAGTCAATAGGGCTAAGATGCAAGAGCAGACACTGGCTCTGTTCTCCAAGGAACACAGTCCTAGTTCCTAATCTTTCAAGCAATGTTGAAAACCCAACATTGATTTTCTACTATGTCACATATCGGATAATTTTCAAGGTCGTACTTAGGATAGGCCATCATTTATGGAGGTTGACCTCTAGTCAGTCCTGGTGAGTTGTTTGAGATAGCCATGTCATAGGACAAACACTATGGGTTGGATTCATCAAGACCAGCATTGTCCACGTCGGTCTTGATGAGGGGATGTACTAGAGTATAAAGCTCCTGATTCATGAAGAGGCGTACGCCATCAGGAGTGTCGGACGGGCGACATGCAATTCATTGTGCGCCTCACCACAAATCCTACTCCAGCCTCTGTGGCCACAACCCTGTCCTGTCCAAGCTCCTTACATTTTGTCGGAGCTGGGAGAAACTGGTGCCAAAAGTCTCAAAATTTAGGAGCATTTCCGAGTTGCGCCTAACGTTTGAAACTTTTCAAAGCTTTTATGCCATAATTCTGGAACGAACGCTTTGGTGCATCGAGCCCTTTGTCCCCTTCATTATTTATACTGCTCTATACAGCCCACTTTTTGTACAGTCATAGCCAAAAGTTTTGAGAATGACACAAATATTATATTTTCACATGATCTGCTGCACTCTGGTTTTTATGTGTGTTTGACAGATGTTTTTATCACAGACAGAAATATAATAATTGCAAACATATGAGTAACAAAAGCTTATATTGACAGTTAGAATGAGTTAATGCAGCAAGTCAATATTTGCAGTGTTGACCCTTCTTCTTCAGGACCTCTGCAATTCTCCCTGGCATGCTCTCAATCAACTTCTGGACCAAATCCTGACTGATAGCAGTCCATTCTTGCACAATCAATGTTTTCATTTTGTCAGAATTTTTAGGTTTTTGTTTGTCCACCCGTCTCTTGATGATTGACCACAAGTTCTCAATGGGATTAAGATCTGGGGAGTTTCCAGGCCATGGACCCAAAATCTCTATGTTTTGTTCCCTGAGCCATTTAGTTATCACCTTTGCTTTATGGCAAGGTGCTCCATCATGCTGGAAAAGGCATTGTTGATCGCCAAACTGCTCTTGGAGGGTTGGGAGAAGTTGCTCTTGGAGGACATTCTGGTACCATTCTTTATTCATGGCTGTGTTTTTAGGCAAGACTGTGAGAGAGCCGATTCCCTTGGCTGAGAAGCAACCCCACACATGAATGGTTTCAGGATGCTTAACAGTTGGCATGAGACAAGACTGGTGGTAGCGCTCACCTTGTCTTCTCCGAATGAGGCGTTTTCCTGATGTCCCAAACAATCGAAAAGGGGATTCATCAGAGAAAATAACTTTACCCCTGTCCTCAGCAGTCCACTGCCTGTACCTTTTGCAGAATATCAGTCTGTCCATGATGTTTTTTCTGGAGAGAAGTGGCTTCTTTGCTGCCCTCCTTGAGACCAGGCCTTGCTCCAAGAGTCTCCGCCTCACAGTGCGTGCAGATGCACTCACACCTGCCTGCTGCCATTCCTGAGTAAGCTCTGCACTGCTGGTAGCCCAATCCCGCAGCTGAAACACTTTTAAGAGACGGTCCTGGCGCTTGCTGGTCTTTCTTGGGCGCCCTGGAGCCTTTTGGTAACAATGGAATCTCTCTCCTTGAAGTTCTTGATGATGCGATAGATTGTTGACTGAGGTGCAATCTTTCTAGCTGCGATACTCTTCCCTGTTAGGCCATTTTTGTGCATTGCAATGATGACTGCACGTGTTTCTTTAGAGATAACCATGGTTAACAGAAGAGAAACAATGATGCCAAGCACCAGCCTCCTTTTAAAGTGTCCAGTGGTGTCATTCTTACTTAATCATGACAGATTGATCTCCAGCCATGTCCTCATCAACACCCACACCTGTGTTAATGGAGCAAGCACTGAAAAGAGGTTAGCTGGTCCTTTTAAGGCAGGGCTGCAATGATGTTGAAATGTGTTTTGGGGGATAAAGTTCATTTTCTAGCCAAATATTGACTTTGCAAGTAATTGCTGTTAAGCTGATCACTCTTTATAACATTCTGGAGTATATGCAAATTGCCATTAGAAAAAGTGAAGCAGTAGACTTTGTAAAAATTAATATTTGTGTCATTCTCAAAACTTTTGGCCATGACTGTACATGTAGGCTGCTTGCAACAATATCTTTAAGCTGCTCATCAACTTTAAAAGGGTTGTCCAACAGCTACAGTTTGTTAACAAAAAGTTCAGAATGTGTTAAAATGAAAGAAGCAGTCTGCACTTTTCGCCTCCAATTCTAACATTGGCTCATCCCCCACCAATGTCTACGTCCTGCTGCAGCAGTGACTTCCTGAATCATGGTCATAAGCCCGTTGCAGTCGCTCACTGGCCACAGCAATGAGCCAATCTTGTCCACATGTTCTAGAGTCAGAACATCATTGCTTCAACAGGTACTAGAAACCCACAAGGGAATTACTAGCATTTAAAATGAGAACGGCACAGTGGGTAGTGTGCCTCTTTAATTTTTATTTTAACCCATTTCGAGTCTTTTGTACAGTGAAGGAAATAATTATTTGATCCCTTGCTGATTTTGTAAGTTTGCCCACTGACAAAGATATGAACAGTCTATAATTTTAAGGGTAGATTAATTTTAACATTGAGAGATAGAATATCAAAAATAAAATCCAGAAAATCACATTGTATACATTGTATAAATTATATAAATGTATTTGCATTTTGCAGTGAGAAATAAGTATTTGATCCCCTACCAACCATTAGGAGTTCTGGCTTCTACAGACCAGTTAGATGCTCCTAACCAACTCGTTACCTGCATTACAGACAGCTGTCTTACATAGTCACCTTTATAAAAGACTCCTGTCCACAGACTCAATCAGTCAGACTCTAACCTCTACAACATGGGCAAGACCAAAGACCTTTATAAGGATGTGAGGGACAAGATCATATAGACCTGCACAAAGCTGGAATGGGCTACAAAACCTTAAGATGCTGGGTGAGAAGACGACAACTGTTGGTGCAATAGTAAGAAAATGGAAGAAATACAAAATAACTGTCAATCGACATCAATCTGGGGCACCATGCAAAATCTCACTTTGTGGGTTATCCTTGATCATGAGGAAGGTGAGAGATCAGCCTTAAACTACACGGGGGAACTTGTTAATGATCTCAAGGCAGATGGGACCACAGTCACCTAGAAAACCATTGGTAACACATTACGCCGTAAAGGTTTAAAATCCTGCAGTGTCCGCAAGGTCCCCCTGCTCAAGAAGGCACATGTGCAGGCCCGTCTGAAGTTTACCAATGAACACCTGGATGATTCTGTGAGTGATTGGGAGAAGGTTCTGTTGTCAGATGTGACAAAAATTTAGCTCTCTGGCATTAACTCAACTCGCTGTGTTTGGAGCAAGAGAAATGCTGCCTACGACTCAAAGAACACCCGTCCCCACTGTTAAGCATGGAGGTGGAAACATTATGTTTTGGGGGCATTTCTCTGCTAAGGGCACAAGACTACTTCACCACATCAATGGGAGAATGGATGGAGCCATGTACCTAAAATAATGAGTAACAACCTCCTTACCAGGACATTAAAAATGGGTCATAGATGGGTCTTTCAGCAAGACAATGACCCAAACATACAGCCAAGGCAACAAAGGAGAGGCTCAAAAACAAGCACATTAAGGGCATGGAGTGGCCTAGCCAGTCTCCAGACCTTAATCCCATAGAAAACTTATGGAGGGAGATGAAGCTCCGAGTTGCAAAGTGACAGCTTCAAAATCTTAATGATTTAGAGATGATCTGCAAAGAGGAGTGGAGCAAAATTCCTCCTGACATGTGCAAAACCTCATCATCAAGTACAAAAGCATCTTACTGCGGTGCTTGCCAACAAGGGTTTTGCCACCAAGTATTAAGTCTTGTTTGCCAGAGGGATCAAATACTTATTTATCACTGCAAAAATGCAAATAAATTTATATAATTTATATGTGATTTTCTGGATTTTATTTTTGATATTCTATCTCTCAATGTTAACATTATAGACTGTTCATGTCTTTGTTAGTGGGCAAACTTTCAAAATCAGCAAGGGGTCAAATAATTATTTCCTTCACTGTATATTAATTGGATTAATATTTGTATATATTCATCCATCATTCTAATCCTTTATAGAACTGGAATATCCTTTTAAGGAGAAGCTGTTTGCTGACTTGACATGTCTGTTTTAGTACAGTGGATATAAAAAGTGTACACAGCCTTGTTAAAATGCCAGCTTTTTGTCATGTTAAAAATCATACCAAGAATAATAGTTTCAGAATATTTTCCACCCATAATATTTACAGTTCAGTAGAAAATAAACTGCCCTTTTGAATTTGACAGAATTTAGTTTTTTTTTTAGTAGAAGTCTATCAGCACGGCACATCTAGAATTGACAATCTTTACCCACTCTCCCAAAAAAACGCAGCATGTTCTTTATTTTCCCGGTAAATTTGCGTATTTCCCGCTATATTATTGACTTAGAATGTTCAGGAAAAATCGCGGTAAAACGCGGTAAAAACGCATGCGGATTTCCTGGGAAAAAGTCCCTGTTTTTCTCAGCAAATTTCTGCAAAAATTCCTGAACGTGTGCACATAGCCTTAATGCTGCTGTAGGCCTGTTGGCAACCTCGAGGACCAATTTTATTTTTTCCTTTTCAGCAATTTTTGAGGGATGTCCAGTTCTAGGTAATGTCTCCAGGAGACCCCTGTGGTTGTAATTGCTGATCTGCTATGCAATGAAAAAAAAAAAAACAGAGGGCAGCACTAGAAATAGATTTGGGAGAGTCCCTCTGTATAGCATGATCTTTTCTTTGGTTTTGCTTACTTTGCCAATCTGCTTTGAGCGCCGCCCTGTGGCCAGCGTACATAGCAGGGCTGAAGCATTCGAGGCATCGGAGAGGTACCGACACAAACGTATAAACTGCAAATCCTTTATGAAACTTATTTTAACCTGAATAGTTTGTGGAAAAAAACAGATACATAACACACAATGTGTTGCAATTAATACTTTTGTTTTATTGGAAATATCATATTATTGCTAAAAGCACAAAAACCTTTGTAGCCGTAAAGTAACAAGTGCAGATAGTATGCCTATACCTGTAAGACCCAATGTTTCATATCGGGGTGGACAAATCATTGATGCAACCTATGTGGCCGCACAGGAAAGAGGGGGTCTTTCCACCCCCAAAGTAGGTGGATTTGTGCTTTATTATGAGCTGTTGAACTGCAAAGGGCCCATATATTGTCCTTGCACAGGGATCCTCTCCTGACTGTCGGCCAGAGATTCTTCTGATAAGTCCTGGCACTGCTAGTGATGAAGTCATGTGAGTGTAGGAGCAAGGAAATTACCTGCATGTGATGCAATACACGCCATAAATTGCAAACTCATGTGATTAGAAGTCAGAAGATTGTCACAGCCGTCACATAGTTGCCAGAAATAAACAAGTGGTCATCAATGTAATGACTGTAGAAAAGAATGCATGTCAAGAACAGACATGGGAACACATTGTATTGCTTAAAGGGTGCATGTCTTTTTAATAAATTTGGCTCGCATTCAGACGGTCAGTGTGTCACCACTTGAAATATACTAAATTGTACTAAATATAATGGTGCAACTTTGGCTACTCTGCCCCAATTTAGCTTTTTTTTTTTATACACCAGAAAAGTGGTGTACAGGCACTTGTGATTAATTCCCTCCAACGAGTGTACTTAGTTTTTTAGATTAGAAAGATACAAGTGTAAGGGCGTGTACACATGTTTTTTTGTTTTGTTTTTTTGCTGCGTGTTTTGCAAGGATTATAAACACTGCTCTTTACAACACCAGCAAAGTGAATGAGATTTTTGAAATCTCATGCACACCCTGCTTACCGTATTTTTCGGACTATAAGACACACTTTTTTTCCTCGGAAAATGGGGGGCGCATCTTATAGTCCGGATGTACCGGCACCAACTGTGGTGTGGAGGTGGGGAAGCGGCATCGGTGGAGCAGCGGGTCACAGAGGCAAGAGCCGGCTGCTGCGGCTAACTCCTGTGCCCGCTGCTAAACAGAAATGAATATTCACTGCATTCCACACCCATGGGAGTGTAATGCGGTGAATATTCATTTCTCTTAAGTAGTGGCACACGTGACCGCCGGCAGCTATAGGAAGCCGGCAGCAGACACTATGCACGCTACTGAAGAGCGATGAATACTCACTGCTCTGCGTGCACACAGTCCCGGCGTGCAGAGCAGTGAGTATTCCGGCAGCTGCCCTTCGGCTTGCAAGCAGCGCATGATGTCCCTGCCATGCGCTGCTTACAAGCATAAAGCAGCTGTTGGCAACGGAGCAGGACACTGTGAGGGAGCACCAGGAAGGTAAGTGTACTGTTGAGGGTTTTTTTGTTTGTTTGTTTGTTTGTTTTTTAAATGTTTTCTGATGGGGCCATGCATATAAGGATGGAGGGGTGGGGCCAATAATACCAGGATAAGAATGGGGCCATGCATACCAGGATGAGGAGGCATGCGTACCAGGATGGGGATGAGAGGGACCATTCCTACCACACTAGAGATGAGGGGGACCATGCATACCAGGATGGGGATGAGCGCCATGAATACCATGATAGGGATGAGGGGGCCATGCATACCAGGATAGGGATGAGGGGGCCATGCATACCAGGGTAGGGATGAGGGAGGCCATGCATACCAGGATAGGGATGAGGAGCCATGCATACCAGGATGGGGATGAGGGCCATGCATACTAGGATAGGCATGAGGGAGCTATGCATACCAGGGTAGGAATGAGGGGGCCATGTGTATCAGGATGGGGATGAGGGGACCATATATACCAGGATAGGGGATATTAAGTACAGAATTGACCACATTTTTTTTTAGTCAATTTTTTTTCCCCTAATTTCCTCCTCTAAAACCTAGGTGCGTCTTATGGTCTGAAAAATACAGTATTTTTTCCATGAGGATTTGAACCATCCAAACGTTTTTTCAAATCTGAACCATGTCAATTTTCATAATTTTTCAGTGTTTTTTTTACCAATTCAAATGAATAAGAAAAAAAACTCAACCAAAAAGGCGCATATTTTACATGCTGTTTTTTTCAGCCAACAGTCGAGTATTTGAATGTGTGCTCATGCACTAAAGGTGGCAGTAGGGTGTACAAAAAGTAAAACAGTGATACATTTTAGATACCTGTATTAGAGAAGTTTGACTAAATCCTTTCTTCTAATACTGATGGATGAAGTTTTAATTGAAAAAAAAACACTTTTTCACAAATATTTGTGCAAAAAATGGACTGTCAATATTTGACAGTCCCACCAGAGGGACCCTAGCAATAAGTAACCCAAAAGGGGGATAAGGGCATATATTTATGGTATATTTATTTTTTTATCTATTTTACTCACTTCTATAGCACCATTAACTCCACAGACATCATCGGCACGGTCACCATTGGGGCTCACAATCTAGATTCCCTATCAATATGTCTTTGGAGTGTGGGAGGAAACCAGAAAACCTGGAGGAAACCCACGCAAACACGGGGAGAACATACAAAGTCCTTGCAGATGTTCTCCTCGGTGGGATTTGGACCAAGGGCCCCAGGATTGCAAGGTTGCATTGCTAACCGCTGAGTCACCGTGCCTCCCTATCCACAGGATATCCATTAAATCTTAACTAGATGATTGTTCCACCAGTGGGACCAGCATCTATCTTGACAATGGGGCCGTGTTGCTTGATGTTGGAGAATGAAGAGGAGGTTGGGATTCTTATACATTATGAACTCTTCTCTACCGACCGCATTCTCTCAATAAATGCGGGTTGGTGAGATCTACAGCTACCATATATTTATGGCATATTCTGTGAATAATGCCAGAACCTTAAATTAATAAAAATGAGACCTTTCCGTTGCTTGTATTTATGTATTAAACTACTGTACATGGTTCTTTGAACGTGACCCATGACTGTTGTATACTGTGAACTTTTCATTGCTTTTCCATTGACGACCATCTGTAATCTGTTTCTACTGAACCTAGATTGATTTCATTTTTATACTTTGTTAGAAACTTCTCTTTTTCATTGTACTACAGAATATAAAGTCCTTAAATAAAATGTAAACACGTATTATTCTTGCCTTCTAGGTAAAAAGAGAAATGGGAGAGAATACACCAGTGCTCTCAGATGATGAATTAATGTCCATGTCTGTGCGGGAGCTGAATCACCACTTGCGTGGTTTATCGAAGGAAGAGGTAGTCCGGCTAAAACAACGGAGGAGGACCCTAAAGAATAGGGGCTATGCTGCCAGCTGCCGTGTGAAACGTGTGTCGCAGAAGGAGGAACTGGAGAAGCAGAAGAATGACCTACAACAAGAAGTAGATAAGTTGGCACAGGAGAATTCCACCATTAAACTGGAACTGGATCGTTGAGGGCCAAGTACGAGGCTCTACAAAACTTTGCCCACTCAGTGTCCAGAGGCTCTGTCACTCCAGCTAAAGTGGCTGCCACCAGCGTAATCACCATTGTGAAGTCCTCTGGGAATTCTTACTCTTAACACAGGCAATAAAACATTGCTTGAGAACCCAATCCCATCTCACCTTGTCAAAACCTACAAACCACGCACCAGAGAGCAGTTTCCCAAAGACTTGGATATTCATCCATATGAGGCTACCGATGCGAACCTGACACGTCCAAGATAATGTTGGTTCAATAAGTCTGCAAATAAGTTTAATTAAGGAAAGTAGGGGGTTTTGTCTTAAAGTAAACCTGACACAAAATATGTTGACTATAATTTTGATTATATTTTGTACTGGTCGTTTAGCTAATGCAAAATCTTATCGATGTTATTAATAGGAAATATTTAACATTCCGTCTCTGAGAGGATCTATAAACCCAAAGTCGTTATATAACATTAAGTTAATATTTAATTTATTTTCACAATATTTATTCTAATAAAAATGCTACAGATTATCTATATGACAGGTTTACTTTAGGAAACCACTTACATGCTATGGTTTTTTTTTTGTACCTCCTATTTATGACAAATGATTCTTTATATACAGGACTTGCTGGTTACTTGTGGAGTTTGCTTCCGAATTTCTGATCCTTAGGATCTTGGTCCAAAAAAAGAAATAGTAAGAAACTAGTTGAACGTTTTTTTTTAAAAAGAGGCGAAGTGCAAAGGGAAAGTGAATGTGAAACGGGAAAAGAAAACAGGATGTAGGAAACTCGAATGTGAAAGGGGAATTTTGGCAAGTCAGAGAGGAAGGAAAAGTATTGCAGAATTGAGGAGGTTAAATGAAGGGAAAAGATTGATTATGTGATAAGTTTCTAATGTGCCCTGCTTCTACTGACTGCCGTAAGAGGCGTAGTTGGACGTAAATATCAATGTTTCCAAATGAGGAACCAGAACACAGCAGAAGAACTTACTACTTTCATAGAAAACTTATTAAAACCTGCTCAGAAGATACCTGACAAAAAAGCCAACATGTGTAAAGCTCTTCATACACCTTCCATAGCTATCAGCCGAAAGCTCAATTGGCTGACCGCCATTTCTCCCCACTCCTCCATCCAAATACATGCACAGTTTCTCCAAGTGTTTCTCCGTTTTTAATAGAGAGGAGTAGACTACTGACGGACACCTCCAAGAAGATCGGTGTTGAATTTTAGACTGCCCAATTCTTCATTCTCCATCTCTTGGGCAATAGTCAGTTCGGCCAACTTTGCCCTACCATGTACTGGAACCTTCATTTTTACACCGTGTTAAAATGCACTCGATTTATCATAATTTTTTCTGCTGTTTGATAAATACGCCGTATTTTTAGACATCTATTCTAAGTTTACGTCACCTATTGGATTATTCAAAAATTTGCACCAAAATTTTAGTGCAGTTTCGGTACACATTGTTGCATATTAGGCTGTTTGCCCTGTGGGACAAGGTAGAGAAAGTGTCCAAAATGCTTAATAAATATAAAGCAAGACACTTTTTTTTTGTCTCAAGTTGCACCAGAATTCTGATGCAGTTATATTGATAAAACCTCCTCATGGTGTCAAGCAAGATATGGAGATCTTAGAGATAGGAACTGAAGTAGCGGCACTATAGAAGTAGAAGCAGTGGAAGTAGAAGCAGTATTTCGGGGTCCATCCCTGGTAATCAGTTTGGGAAGCCAGATGTATAAATTCAAAGCTAGGAAAGTTGATAGTGATCGGGACAGATCCTTTACTTAAATACATTGAATTGATTTTGTGATATAGGCTATTGTCCCTATGGTTGTAATGACAGAACATTGAAAAGCAGCCTTTGATGGGTTGGGTTAATCGTCATATCCGGCATCAGTTTCCTCTTTACGATACGATACGATACACTTTATTGATCCCGGGGGAAATTACAGTATTACAGCAGCAATACAAACAGCAGTACATAAAATATTATGACACAAATCTTGCACAGGTATACCAACATTACATAATAAATAAAAGTGTGTAGTTCAGGTGTAAATGTCAATGAACATTGACTTATAAGTACACCAGCCATCAGTCATTATTTTCTACCACCCTTAGGAAATTATTATACATCCCCATAGCAGTAGGTACAAACGATTTCCTGAATTTCTCCTTCTTGCACCTTAATAGGATTAGACGGCTGCTGAATGTGCTCTTCTGCTTCAAGAACAGCTCGTATAGGGTTATCGTGTTATTTTCAGCTTGGGTACTGGGCAAGATGAGGATCAACTAAAAAAAATATATAAATATATATAATTTTTTATATAAAAATAGATATTATATAAAAAATATATAATTTTATATATTTATATATTTTTTTAGTTTTGTTGTAGTTTTTATTATATAATACATTTTAGATTTTTTTTTATCAATTATAACATGTACTTATTATGGCCCCTACAACAGTGACAGTTGTCAGAAGCGACTTAATGAATGTTTGGAAAAGAACGCAGGAATAAGAGGGGACTTATACTATTGCAAAAAGTAGGAAGGGATTCAGAGACAAGTGAACAGTAAGAAGGTGGACCCAAAATCCTATAGGACCCTGAGCGCTAGAAGCAATCTCCACCAGGAACCCAAATCATTGATGCTTGATGTCACGTGGTGTCCTGGTTGAGGGACTCATGCTGATCCTGGTGCAAGGTACTTTAATGTCTTTTGGACATCACGCTATGGAATTACTGGTAAGTTTTAAAGTGGCCAGTTTCGGGCATAAGACAAGAACCCCGCTCCCGTATGTAATTTTACTTATGGCGAGATGGGTCTGCTCCAATCTTCAGGAGAAACTCTATGAAAAATAAAAAAAAAACTTTTATTAGCTGCTCAATAAAAGAAAAATCAGTTTGACAAAATATGGGACAGAGAATTCACAATATCTGGGGAGAGAAGTGGCGAGTCACAGACCTCAGTTTTCCAGGCCATTTCTCTCTGATTATCCCGGTTGCCCTTATTTGCTTTCTTATTTATGTTTGAGACGTTTATTTTTCTGCATATTTATATATTTTTATTTTAAAGAATTTAGGGTAAAGGGTGGGAAATGCTTATTTTAAATGTTTGCTATGTCTCATAGGATGATTTGATTTCTGTTAATGGTTATTGATAATGATAGCATTATTACTTGAGCGTATAATTAGTGGGATTGGTAAATTCCAATGTAAGTGACAGGCACAAGTCCAGACACTTTGAACATTTATTTACATCATGCTATAGGTATTATTATTATTATTATTAATAAGAATCGGATACTTTATACCTGATGACTGGGATTGACTGGGATTGGTAACCTTCTGAGCAATGCACAGGAACTTTAGAGGCTAATTCTTATCCATGGTTCTGTTGTTGGCCCTCGGTCGGCGGGTTCATCAGAAAGCCATCCTGCAAAAAACGTTAGATGGGTTGCTCTTGTCCATAGACTGTTTCTAATCCTACAGTCCACTTGACTACAGATACTCGGCAGAGCCTATGGAGAAACATGGTGTCATGTCTGGGGATCATCTCTTTAATCCCGGAAGGCTCTTTTAAGCTCGCTTTTATCACCCAACTGGCAGACCTATTCCATCCACTCGGTGCATTTTTTCAGTTACTGTTACAAGACAGAACAGTTCATTTGGATAAATCCTTTAAAAGGACTCTGTCACCTAATCTGAGACCCTGATTCTATCAATGTATCACTTACTCGGTTGCTTAGGGTAGTTTTGATAAAATCAGCATTTTATCAGCAGGAGATTATCACTAGAGAACTAGTAAACCTGCTGCCAAGTAAATCTCCATGTTCATGAGCTCTGTATAACCCCGCCCCCACCACTGATTGGCAGCTTTCTGTGTGTACACTGTGCATAGGCGGAAAGTTGCCAATCAGTGGTGTGGGCGGAGTTATACAGAACTCCGCATTCAGAGAACTAGGTCTGCAGCAGATAAAACATGGATTTTATCAAAATAACAGTAAGAAGCCCAGTACAATGCATTGCTAGAATCGGGGACTATGCTCCTATGTCATACAGCAGAAACCCGGTGACAGATTCCCTTTAAATAATAGCTATACACACAATAATTTGTTCACCATTTTCAGACGTCCTTGGTAACATGGTCTTTTAGGCCAGGGTTCCCCAACTCCAGTCCTCAAGGCCCACCAACAGGTCATGTTTTCAGGATTTCCTTAGTATTGCCCAGGTGATAATTGCATCACCTGTGCAAAACAAAGGAAATCCTGAAAACAATACCTGTTGGTGGGCCTTGAGGACTGGAGTTGGGGACCACTGTTTTAGGCTATGTCTTTTTTTTTTTTTTTTTTTTTAGAAAGGAATCTCCTGATTTATGCTTTTGAAGCAATTACAAATATTGCAGAGTGGAAATGTCAGATCATTCACAATTGCCGAGTCCCCAATGACAGTCTGCATGATGCACAGGAGGTTTTTTTGCCCTTGGATTCCCCAGATCTCAGCTCTGCACTGTTGCATTCATAAAACATTTTCTTTTATCATATCCAAGAGGCAGAGTTTGCCTCTTTAGACATATAGACCCCCCCCAAAAAAAAACAAAAAAAAAACCCATGTGCCTATATGGTGGATATACCGTACCTTATTCCACCCTGCCAATTCCAGCTGCTGTGCTATGGAGGATTTGACCGGCAGATGTGGCTTCCTTGGCCAGAGGAGGGGTGACTAATCCAATTGTTGATCCCTTTTAGCTTCTAAATTTCTAGTTTCTGAGCGTTGGCTACCCGTCCATGGCTTATTCAGTGGTTACCCACCTTCTTTATTGATCTTTTATACCAGCTGAGGTGTGTGGCATATTTCAGGTGTAGTATCTGTGTGTGGGTCAGATACACGTGCACAGTACTTATTCTGTATTATGAGTCACATGTATTGAACATTTTCATATATCTAATATATGTGTGTATATAAATATAGTGAATGCTATTTATTTTTCTGAAGCATTTTAAAGTCCCTTTATAAGTGTATTTTATATTGGTCGAATAAAGCATTTTTTTCATGTAAATTGTGTATTTGCCTTTGAAGTTTATATCTGTTTATACAAAACACCAAAGAGAACTGGAGCCGAACACCGTCGCACATAGAAAAATATCGAAGAATGTATAAGTAGTTTTATTATTATAAATACACAGTGATATACATATGAAATATTAAAATACAAGAATCATGTAGCAACTAATACAAAGCTCAAAGCAGTCAAAGTGTCATTGGAAATGCTGCTAGATGTAAACCATATCTGCACAAAAATCAAAATAGGGATGAGGCTTTAATTAAAGATAATATAGATCATTTATACCTATCATTCAGTGATGTAAGTTGCGTTCCCATTAACAAAACAAAATTAGATTAATGCCAGTGCACCATAATCAGGGTCCGGATCCCTGATCTGGTAATAAGCGGGCAACAAGTAACTAAATTGTACCACAATGATCCGACTCACCCATATCTGTACTGTCGTGCAGGAACGCGCCCCAACGCGTGTTTCGCCGTCGCTTCCTTGGGGGGCTGGTATGACATGAAATAAGTATTTGATCCAATAGAAAAACAGATATTGGTACACAAACCTTTTGTTTGCAATTACAGAGGTCAGATGTTTCCTTTAGTTCTGGACCACACTGCAGCAGGGATTTTGGCCCACTCCTCCATACAGATCTTCTCTAGATCTTTCAGGTTACGGTGCTGTCGCTGGGCAACATTGAGTTTCAGCTCCCTCCAAAGATTTTCTATTAGATTCAGGTTTGGAGACTGCCTAGAAGACTCCAGGACCTTGAAATGATTCTTTAGGAGCCACTCCTTTGTTGCCCTGGCTGTGTGTTTTGGGTCATGGTCATGCTGGAAGACCCAGCCATGATCCATCTTCAATGCTCTTACTGAGGGAAGGAGGTTGTTGGCCAAAATATCACAATACATGACCACATCCACCCTCTCTGCAATACGGTGCAGTCGTCCTGTCCCCTTTGCCTAAAAGCACCCCCAAAGTATGATGCTTCGCCCACCATGCTTGAGATGAAGTTCTTAGGGTTGTATTTATCCTTCTTCCTCCAAACACAGCAAAAGCTCTATTTTGGTCTCATCTGACCACATGATCTTCTCCGATGCCTCCTCTGGATCATCCAGATGGTCATTGGTGAATATCAAACGGGCCTGGACATGTGCTTGTGTGAACAGGGGAACCTTGCGTACCCTGCAGGATTTTAATCCATGACGGCGTAGTGTGTTACCAATAGTAATATTTGAGACTGTAGTCCCAGCTCTCTTCAGGTCATTTACCGGATCGTCATGTGTAGTTCTGGGCTGATTCCTGACCTTTCTCAGAATTAATTATCCTTACTAGAGTTGAGCGATACTTTCCGATACCCAAAAGTATCGGAATCGGAATGGTATCGCCGATACCCAAAAAATATCGGCGATACCGATACCGGAAGTCCAATGTAAGTCTATGGGAACAAAATATCGGAATTAAAAAAAACCCATTCTTGCCTTGTTGGTTAATTGTACATGAAGGAAAACAACAAAGAGTAATGTAGAATGTATTGGGGAAGGTTGAGGAGACATTAAAGGCATAGATGTTTAACCCAATCAAATGGAATAGCATAAATATTTTTTTTTTTTTTAAAGATGTTCGGATTGACGAAGAAATTGACAATGTTGTTCACGTTTTTTCTATTTTGGCAAATATGTATATTTCACAACTTCCATGCTCTTCACCTTTTTAACTTTTGACACACTTTCTCCTTCATAATCTTCAGCAGCATCATCTTTTTCATCAAATTATTCTTCATCTTCACCTTCTTTATCTTCTTCTTAAACTTCTTGCTATTCATCTTTTTGTTAACATTACTGATATTCTTCTTATTAAACTATTATTCTTATTCATATTGTACTTCATCTTCTTCATCATATTCTTATTTGTGACAGAGAATCCTGTACTTGTAATCTGTCAAAGTATGAATTTTTCATCCTTCCGTTCTTGCTGTCACAAAAGATTTAAATTACAACAGTATTTGTCCATGTTCAGTTTAGCCTGCAGCAGCAGGCATTTTCCAGGGGCACCACGAGGAGGAACGGACTCACCCCCATACACTGCTTAGTCTTCTTCTGCTTATAATTTAGAGCATATATTTTTAGATCTTCTGCTTATTGTTCTTGTGTCTCTTGTTCTGTATCTTGTATTTGTAGCACAACCTTGTACCAGCTGATGTTACTGGGACACGGTTACTAAGCAGGAGGTACCTGTGCTCCAAAGCACTACCAAGGACCAGCAGACGTTGCAGGAACTCGGATACCGAGATGGAGGCACCTAGGCCAAAGGCACTGCGGAGAACCAGTTGACGGTACTGGAACCCGGACGGGTAGCAGAAGGTACAAGAGCCAATGCAAGTAACGAGGACCAGCTGACTGTGCTGGAACCCGGAGGGGCAGCAGAAGGAAAAGAGCCAATGGCACAACCGAGGACCAGCTGATGTTACTGGGACACGGTTACTAAGCAGGAGGTACCTGTGCTCCAAAGCACTACCAAGGACCAGCAGACGTTGCTGGAACTCGGATACCGAGATGGAGGCACCTAGGGCAAAGGCACTGCGGAGAACCAGCTGACGGTACTGGAACCCGGACGGGTAGCAGAAGGTACCCAAGGAAATTTAAGTTGACAGGCCGCGAGCCGGCCGCAGTTACCGAATCCCACAGTACTACAGTGGGTGATTGTCCTATTGTCACAACGGAAACAGCCTTTATTTGCATATCCCGCAGCACACATAGGAAGCACCTAAACTCCAAGCACCATAGAGTCGGCTAACCCGACCGCAACACGACAGGACAACTTATTGGAGGCTAAGTGACGTTTACACTGACAGGAAACAGATGGCGTGCTGTAACCAGTCTGGGCAGGAGTGAGTACCCGTGCCAATGACACTTCCGAGCAACAACTGGCGGTGTTGAAGCCCAGGGATGAGAAGACAACAGGGTGGAGGCAGCATGACTTTTTGCCGTTCACACAGCAGGGGAACAGCTGACATTACTGAACGCCAGTAACACTATAGCTTGTGTATTGGTCTGTGGACACGACACTTCTGAGCAGCAACTGCCAGTGTTGTAGCCCAGGGAGTAGAGTTCAGGTGGTAGAAAGATGAACATAACAGGAGACATGGATAACGTTGCGAACCAGTTATTTAATCTGAAAACGGACAGACAAATTCTGGCGAGATCCATGCCTTGTTCATTTTCAGAAAAGTAAGCCGGTCTACATTATCGGAGGATAGTCGCATGCGACGGTCTGTTACTACACCACCTGCAGCACTAAAGACGCGCTCCGATAATACACTGGCAGCAGGGCAAGCCAGCACCTCCAATGCATACTGGCTAAGCTCTGGCCATGTATCCAGCTTAGAGACCCAAAACTTGAATGGGGAAGAGCCATCTGGGAGTACACTGAGAGGGAAAGACATGTAGTCTGTCACCATCTTACGGAAACGTTGCCTCCTGCTGACTGGAGCCGTCTCGGATGGTGTAGACATTTGTGGCGCTGCCGCAAAACTTCGCAACATTTGGAACACACTGGTCTTGCCCTGTGCAGAGGCGCTGCTTGTGCTCCCTCTTGTTGCAGAGCTGTCTCCACTGCCTCGACGCACAGAGCTGCTTTGTAAAGCAGTAGCAGCAGCAGTGCTCTCGGCTGGAATGGAGAACATTATGGATTGCACCAGTGTGTCTTGGTACTCCCGCATTTTACGCTCCCGGTTCAACGGTGTGATGAGGCTTTGTAAGTTGTCCCGGTAGCGAGGGTCTAGGAGGGTGTACACCCAATAATCAGACGTGGTGAGAATGTGGGCGATGCGGCGGTCGTTTCTCAGGCACTGCAGCATGAAATCAACCACGTGCTGCAGACTCCCAACTGGCCAACAAACGCTGTCCCCTGCAAGAGGCGTCATCTCTGCCTGCTCTGCATCACCCCACCCTCGCTCTACATACTGACTAGAGCGTTGTGTACCTCCCTCTGGAGTGATGTCTTCTTCCTCCATTGACTCCTCCTCCTCCTCATCCTCCTCACAAAGTGAGCCCTGCCCAGCCCTTTGTGAGGAACCACGTTGCGCTGACTGTCCAGAAGGTGATGGAATTAGTGACTCCTCATCCTCCACCTCTTCCAAAACCTCATCCCTTAGTGTTTGAATTTTTTTTTGAAGCAGGCAGATAAGGGGGACAGTCAGGCTGACTAGTGCATCATCTGCACTCGCCATCCGCGTTGACTCATCAAACGGACGCAAAACGTGGCAGATGTCCTTCATAGAGGCCCACTCAGTAGTGGTGAAGTGTGAACGGCGCAAATTGCGAGTTGATTGCGCCTGATGCAGCTGATACTCCATTACTGCTGGCTGCTGCTCACACAACCGCTCCAACATATGTAACGTGGAATTCCACCTGGTGGGTACGTCACATATGATGCGATGTTCAGGAAGGCGAAATCTGCGTTGCAGAGCTGCAATGCGCGATCTGGCCATGCTGGAACGTCGCAAGTGAGCGCACTCTAGGCGGACCTTGTGCAGCAGTGCATCAAGATCCGGATAGTCCCTCAAAAAACTCTGCACGACCAAGTTGAGCACATGTGCCAGACATGGTATGTGAGTGAGGTTGCCAAGGCCCAGAGCTGCCACCAGATTTCGGCCATTGTCACACACTACCAAGCCTGGCTGGAGATTCGCTGGCAAAAACCACACGTCGCTCTCCTGCTTGATGGCATTCCAGACCTCCTGCGCTGTGTGGCTTCGATTCCCCATGGAAATTAATTTCAGGACGGCCTGTTGACGTTTGGCTACGGCTGTGCTCATATCGGTCGCATCAGGTAAGCGTTCACGGGTCCATGTGGAGGTAGACCGTGACGGCTCCTGCAGTGATGATTCTGAGGAACTGGAGTAGGAGGAGGAGTCAATGTGGACAGACTTGATTCCTACAATCCTTGGAGTTGGCAGAACCCGTACAGCGCCACTGGCAAGATCTGTACCCGGCTCCACAACATTGACCCAATGGGCAGTGAGGGAAAGGTATCGTCCCTGGCCATGGGTACTGGTCCACGCATCGGTGGTCAGGTGGACCTTGCTACTGACGGCGTTTAGCAGCGCATGTTTAATTTTTCCCTCAACATGCTTTTGCAGAGCAGGGACGGCTTGCCTGCTGAAATAAAATCGGCTGGGCACATTGTATTGTGGGACTGCCAATGCCATTAAGTTACGGAAACTGTCAGTCTCCACCAGCCTGAATGACAGCATTTCAAGGGACAGGAGTTTTGCAATGCCAGCATTCAGAGCCTGTGCTCGTGGATGGTTTGCCGAGTATGGCCGTCTTTTATCCCATGCCTGTGCTACCGATGGCTGTTTTGTGGCCTGGGAGTGTGAGGATGACAGGGAACTTGCAGCTGTGGGTGGAATAACACTGGGTCTCTGGACAACAGTGACAGAGGTTCTTCCATGGCGATCCTGTGAGGAAGCAGAACCAGCTGTGTGTGAGCTGGAGGAAGAGGCTCCAACACGAGCTGAAGATGTAGGTGCTGCTGTAGGTTGGCCTACATCTCCAGTGTGTCTTTGGATCTCAACCACGTGCTTTGACCGCACGTTTCCACATATTTGTGGTATTAAGGTTACTGACATTTTTACCTCTTTTTACTTTTTGATTACACAGCTTGCATTTGACATAGCAAATATCATCTGCAAGTGTGTCAAAAAAGGACCACGCAGTGCAAGTCCTGGGAGCGCCCGTTTTTGCTGTTGGAAGAGAACTGCTACGAACGGGTGCCAAACTGGAGGCTACAGGCAACCGAGTCTGCAGCCTAACTCTCCCTACTGTTTGGACCGCTGGGGCAATCTCTTCCTCAGAGCTGCTACCACCACCTTCCTGTTCCTCACGCCATGTTGGGTCTTGGACTTCATCATCTCCACTACCCTCTTCCAACACCTGCTGCTGTTGGGTGGTCTGGCCAGCACCATGCTCAACAGAAAATGGCACCTGAGTCTCATCATCATCAGATGCGTTCTGCGGTGTGCTGACCATCGGCACTGGCTCACCCGCCTCTTCACATTCAGAGAGACACAGCTGTTGCGCATCACTGCATACTGCCTCTTCTTCACATTCCAGAATGCTGCTTGGCTGGGCCCCTGTTTGCAAGCCAACAGATTCTGAGAACAGAAGCAGAGACTCAGCTGGCTCCAGTTCAGAACTCTCTGACTGCTTGGGCAATTTGGCAGGCGGTGAAGAGACAGATGGTTGTTCAACAGTGCTGTGGTCCTGAGAGGAGGTGGAAGGAATTGAAGTCGATGCATTGGCTGCCATCCAACCAACAACGGCTTCAATTTGTTCTTCCCGCAGCAGGGGGGTACGCTGAGCTCCTACAAAAGTGCGCATAAAGGAACGCTCACGGGGAAAACTGGTGGATGCTGTGTCACTGGGTGCGACAGCAGCCACAGAATCCCCACGTCCTCTCCCTGCTGAAACTTCACGCCAACGACCATGTGCCTTACTCCCTGCCTTCTTCATCTTGGTAGATTGATAAAGAAAGTCAGAAAAGTTATAAGGCCTAAGTGTGGTTATTCCTCAGAGACTGCAGTGAACACTGAAACACAACTGTCCACAATCT
This sequence comes from Oophaga sylvatica, assembly GCA_033576555.1. Lineage (NCBI taxonomy): Eukaryota > Metazoa > Chordata > Amphibia > Anura > Dendrobatidae > Oophaga > Oophaga sylvatica. Next base: position 14,524,715 of record JARQOD010000009.1, read on the forward strand.
GGGAAAGGCTACTCCTTTGTCTACTTCTATAGTGTTTGCAACCAATGTATTGTATACGGATGGAAGCGCGTCACACTAATAGATTAGATTTTAAATGGAATGGAGCAGAACCAATTGGAGATAAATGAAAAGGATGAGCCACTGAGACACGCTCAGCAGAGTACAAGCAGCAGTGCTTGAACAAGTAACTGGAGCGTGATGTGCACTCAAAAAATAAAAAACACAGACTGAAGTGAACACTGAAACACAACTGTCCACAATCTGGGAAAGGCTACTCCTTTGTCTACTTCTATAGTGTTTGCAACCAATGTATTGTATACGGATGGAAGCGCGTCACACTAATAGATTAGATTTTAAATGGAATGGAGCAGAACCAATTGGAGATAAATGAAAAGGATGAGCCACTGAGACACGCTCAGCAGAGTACAAGCAGCAGTGCTTGAACAAGTAACTGGAGCGTGATGTGCACTCAAAAAATAAAAAACACAGACTGAAGTGAACACTGAAACACAACTGTCCACAATCTGGGAAAGGCTACTCCTTTGTCTACTTCTATAGTGTTTGCAACCAATGTATTGTATACGGATGGAAGCGCGTCACACTAATAGATTAGATTTTAAATGGAATGGAGCAGAACCAATTGGAGAAAAATGAAAAGGATGAGGCACTGAGACACGCTCAGCAGAGTACAAGCAGCAGTGCTTGAACAAGTAACTGGAGCGTGATGTGCACTCAAAAATAAAAAACACAGACTGAAGTGAACACTGAAACACAACTGTCCACAATCTGGGAAAGGCTACTCCTTTGTCTACTTCTATAGTGTTTGCAACCAATGTATTGTATATGGATGGAAGCGCGTCACACTAATAGTTAAATTGCATGGAGCAGCAAGAATTACACTGAAGAAAAAAAAATAGAGTCTGTGAGTGACACGTGCAGATGCCTACAGACATGTCACGCTGTCTAATGATATGTATACAATGTCAGTAAACTATTAATACAGGAACAACACTCTATACAACAACTAGTATAGCAACATCAGCATGTAAGTATAGAATAGATTTACCTGACACGATATCTGCTGAACTCAGGGTTAATCTTGAGGACTTGATGAGCTGAAACAGGAAAGAGGTGGACCGGGATCTAACCTGACCCTAAACTGGGGTCCTAACTAATCCCTCACCTTGGAGGTACTGATAATGGTTCAGAGGTCCAAGTCTCCAACCTAACCCTGTCTCCTATCAGACCCTGAACCCTGTAATCAGTCCTAAGAAGGATCCTGACTACCACCAAAGGGATATGGGCTGATCTCAGCTAAATACACAGATTAGACATATAAGACAGACAGGATAACACTCGCTTGCATACACACTCAAACACCAAAGGAACATAAATGGTCTGGGAAATAAACTCTAACCAAGTTGAGCTTAGAACAACTAAGGAGCTCACAACTAAAGTCTATACAGATTCATTCCTATCTGTGGTCTGCATGAAGGTTTCACTGGCAACTCCCCAAGCAGACAACCAGGAATTTAAAGGAAACCAATCAACAAATAATCAATTGCAGCCGGGAGAAACTGCACCCAGTCCCAGCACCGAGCACAGACAGAATTAACTCCCTAGCTGCCAAACACAAAGAAACAGCAGATCAGCTGTGAGAAGTCAAAATGTGCAACCGCGACGATCTTCGTGGCAATGCACACATGACAAGACAGCGTTGCATGCAGAGCAAACTGCAGCGTCACCTGCACTCACACACACCTTGCACAGAGCTGTTAAAACAACACTGGCAAAAGGAAGCTTTACACAGCGGTTGGTAAACTAGCCTGCCTAAAGCCCAGTACACAAAATCGCAATATCTAACTGTCCCTCAGAGTCAGCAGAGTAGCGTTCTGTCCCTAACGGAGTTCACAGCACAGTGACGCTAAAATGGCGGCGGCGCCTTTTATAGTGCATTCTGACATCATTTCAGCAGCCAATCACAGCCATGCCATTAGTTAAGATGACCGCAGCATTACAGGATGTGCCCACACTTCATAAGATTCCTCATTGGCTGATAAAAATCACATTGCCTCTCAAAGAATTATGGGAACTTCCGATTCCGGTATACGATATTGGAAAAATATCGGAACTAAGTATCGGAATTCCGATACAGCGAATATCGGCCGATACCCGATACTTGCAGTATCGGAATGCTCAACACTAATCCTTACCCCACAAGGCGAGATCTTGCATGGAGCCCCAGATCGAGGAAGATTGACAGTCGTCTTGTGTTTCTTCCATTTTCCAATCAATGTGCCAACAGTTGTTGCCTTCTCACCAAGCTGATTATATGAGCAGAGGCAATGGAATTCAATCTAAATCAAACGGTCATGTAGCAGATTGAGAAGATAAAACTTAACATTTATTCTATACTTACTAAAATTAGTAGTGCCAGAAGTGCTAAAGTGCATGTGCAAAACAAGTGCAAAAATAAAAGATCAAAAAATTAGGTCCACTGGTTTACCAAAAACCTTCTAACCGTTTGAAGAGTATTTTCATATCATAGCCTCTCAAACCCCACAATGATTTATGTAAAATTCCGTGGGTCACATACTTATGTGTGAGGCGTACTTATCTTATAGGGATTCACTACATCCTACACAATGATTTAATATCCCATTATAGATCGTTCAAGGAAATCCCATACTGTATGTGGTTTTTACTTTCTTATTAGAGCGATCTATACCACTTAATACGGTTCCTGTATAAGATGTTATATGAAATATTACAGTAACATCCTCAGCATGCTCATACAAAATCGAATTCTGGTCTGTCTTATATTAAATGAAGAAGCATACATATAATAAACATCCCATGAGATATATTTATATATATGTGCCGTATGCTACCGTATAGAATGGTTTTTGCGGCTCCTAAAAAATGTCTCTCTATATATTGAGAGCTATAAACAGATGCTGTCTCCTGTCACCATCTTAAAATACATGCCCATCGTGCAGACTAACAGAGTCCCATCAGAACAATAACAGGGTAATCTATGGCCTTATAGATAGTATCCCTACTAATGGGTTTCTCATAAATGTTATACTCATCTGCCGTTTCATGATGTGGGCATATGGTCTATTAATTCCTGGGGGAGATCCACTGCATCCAATGCGTGTTTTGACCGGTGGTCTCTACCCCTAAGAAGGTCTCCCCTTCTTAGGGGTAGAGACCACCGGTCAAAACACGCATGAGGTTCATTTTTCCTATTAGTCCTTGAAAAAATAAAAAAACGTGAGGCTTAAACAATATTTTAGTGGCAAAAATGTAATTATTCTTTCTTCACTGCCCAATAGTATAAAAATTTGTGAGGCACATGTGGTGTCAATATAATCACTGCAACTCTAGATGAATTCATTGGGGAGTGTAGTTTGTAAGATGAGGTCATATATGGGGGTTTTCTGCTGTACTGGCATCTCAGGGGCTCTGCCAATGTGACATGGCACTCTCAAACCATTCCAGCAACATCTGAACTCCAATATAGCTCTTTTTCCCTTCTGAGCTTTGCACTGTGCCTCAAAAGTAGTTTTTGACCATATGTGGGGTATCTTTGTACAGAAGAGAAATTTCACAACAAATTTTGGGGTTAATTTTTTCCTGCCATCCTTGTGAACATTAAAAAATTGGGAGTTAAACACAGTGTTGTGAGAACATTTTTTTTTCATTTTCACAGATCAATGTTGCAAAATTCTGTGAAGCACCTGAGGGTTCAACTTGCTCACCACATATCTAGATAAATTCTGTGAGGGGTCTAGTTTCCAAAATGGTGTCACTTGTGGGAGATTTCCACTGTTTAGGCACACCAGGGGCTCTCCACACACAGGGCTGCCACTAGGAATTTCGGGGCCCCATACTGGCAAAATTTTCGGGGCCCCATTGAAACTCCGCCCAGGCTCCACCCCTCGAACTGTCCACAGCCCCACCAATCTCTCTTGGAAAAACTGCATTTCTCATCAATCACACATTAACAGTTTCCATCACCAGATCACACATATATTTTTGTTTTGGCCAAAAGATTTTTAAGCCGCCACCATGACAAGGTAGACTCTTTTGGCTGGGCTCTACTCTACTGTAACTTATTACACATTTGTTAAAATATCCAATACAATTTAGGTATATTTTTATTTATTTTTCAATTTTTAAAATGACCAATAATACCACATACAAGGAAGGGACAAATACCACCACACCATGACCAGGCACCATATTATCACCACATAGTGACCTATAATACGATCTACAAGGAACAAATGCCGCCACACCATGTCCAGACCACATATTACCACCACAGTGACCAAATAATAGCACATACAAGGAACAAATACCATCACACCATGTCCAGACCACATATTACCACCACATGGTGACCAACTACATACAAGGAACAAATATCAACACAACATGACCAGACTAATAATAATAATCTTTATTTATATAGCGCCATCATATTCCGCAGCGCTTTACAGTTTCAAAACACAAGTCATAAGTAACAACGTTAACAATACAATAATTAAAGCAAAATAAGCCGCCCCTGCTCGTGAGAGCTTACAATCTACAATGAGGTGGGGGAGATACAAAGTACAGGTGTGTATATACAATGGTGCATTTACAATGATGGTCCAGCCATCTTGAGGGAGTGAGGGATGGATGGAGATAGTGAATGAGCTACACACACACACACTTACACATAGAATGACTTTGATTAGTGAATGTGATAGGCCACTCTGAACAAATGTGTTTTGAGGGAGCGCCTGAAACCATGCAAATTGTGGATAGTCCTAATTTCTTGGGGTAGAGCATTCCAGAGGACTGGCACAGCGCGGGAGAAGTCTTGGAGTCGGGAGTGGGAGGTACGGATTAATGCAGAGGTTAGTCGAAAGTCGTTTGCAGAGCGCAGCAGTCGATTAGGCCGATAGATAGAAATGAGGGAGGAGATGTAGGGGGGTGCTGCACTGTGGAGAGCTTTGTGGGTGAGAACCAGTACTTTGAATTGGATCCTAAAATGAATGGGCAGCCAGTGTAAGGACTGGCGAAGAGCGGACGCGTCCGAGTACCGATTAGCCAGATGGATGACCCTGGCTGCTGCATTAAGGATGGACTGGAGAGGGGATAGTCGAGTAATGGGGAGGCCAAGTAATAGAGCGTTGCAGTAGTCCAGGCGGGAGTGGATCAATGCTACAGTGAGGGTTTTTGTTGTTTCCATGGTGAGAAAAGGGTGGATTCTAGATATGTTCTTGAGGTGTAGGCGGCAAGAGCGGGCAAGAGATTGTACATGGGAGGTGAAGGAGAGATTGGTGTCAAACATAACACCCAGACAGTGAGCCTGCTGCCGGGGTGTTATTATGGTGCCGCCCACGGAGAGGGAAATGTCAGATTTAGGGAGGTTAGTAGACGGCGGGAGCAGAAGAACTTCAGTTTTGGAGAGGTTAAGTTTCAGATAGAGAGCGGACATGATGTTGGAGACTGTGGACAGTCGGTGGTGTTCTGTAGTACAGCGGGGGTAAGGTCGGGGGATGACGTGTATAGTTGTGTGTCATCAGCATAAAGATGGTACTGAAAGCCAAATCTGCTGATGGTCTGTCCAATTGGGGCCATGTAGAGAGAGAAGAGAAGGGGGCCAAGGACTGAGCCCTGGGGTACACTGACAGTGAGAGGAAGAGGAGATGATGTGGAGCCAGAGAACAAAACACTGAAGGAGCGGTCAGAAAGATAAGAGGAGAACCAGGAGAGAGCAGTGTCCTTAATACCTAGTGACTGGAGCCTAGACAGTAGGAGACGGTGGTCAATCATGTCGAAAGCTGCAGAAAGGTCGAGAAGAATGAGCAGAGAGTGGTCGCCGTTACGTTTTGCTGTCAGAAGGTCATTGGTCACTTTGATGAGTGCAGTTTCAGTCGAATGTAGGGGGCGGAAGCCGGACTGTGAAGGGTCTAGGAGGGAGTGAGTGGAGAGGTAATGGGTGAGGCGGGAGTAGACTAGGCGCTCCAAAAGTTTAGAGATGAAGGGGAGATTGGAGACCAGTCTGTAGTTGTTTGTGCAGGAAGGGTCGAGAGTGGGTTTCTTTAGTAATGGAGTAATGATGGAGTGTTTGAAGGAGGATGGGAAAATGCCAGAGGAGAGTGAGAGATTAAAGATTGTAGTTAGGTGAGTTGTGACAACTGGAGAGAGAGACTGGAGGAGATGTGAGGGAATGGGGTCGGTAGTGCATGTAGTCGGACGAGAGGAAGAGAGGAGTCTGGAGACTTCTTCTTCTGTGATGGGATCAAATGTGGAAATTGAGCCAGGGGAAATGCAGGGCGGGATGGGAGTCACAGCACTTGGAGGTTGAGAGCAGATTTCCTGACGGATAGTATCTATTTTTTCTATAAAGTGGGAGGCCAGGTCGTCAGCACAAATGTCTGTGATAGGGGCTTGTGCTTTTGGCCTGAGGAGGGAGTGAAAAGTGTCAAAAAGTTTCTTGGGGTTGTTGGCTAGTGAGGAGATCAGGGTGGTGAAGTAGGTCTGTTTCTGAATTTAAAGTGGATGAAGTCTTCTGGTGTGCGGGTTTTTCTCCAAAGGCGTTCAGCACTCCTAGAGCATCGCTGAAGAAGTTGAGTTTGCAATGTGAGCCAGGGCTGTTTTACTGTGTGTTTGGAGGTTCTGAGGGTGAGCGGTGCTACTTGGTCAAGGGTGCTTCTAAGAGTGTCATTGTAGTGATGAACAGCCAGATTAGGACAAGACTACATATTACCACTACATAGTGACCAAATAATAGCACATACAAGGAACAAATACCACCACACCATGACCAGACCACATATTACCACCACACAGTGACCGAATAATAGCACATACAAGGAACAAATACCGCCACACCATGACCAGACCACATATTACCACCACACAGTGACCGAATAATAGCACATACAAGGAACAAATACCGCCACACCATGGCCAGACAACATATTACCACCACATTGTGACTGAATAGTACAATACTGATCATTAATTAAAAAAAAATACTATCACCATAAGTACCATTATACACAGGAGATCTGTACTTAGTATGCAGTGTCTGTATACAGGTAATGCAGTGATCACCAGTGCCATTATATACAGGAGCTCTGTATACAGTGTCAGTGGACAGGTAATACAGTGATCCCCAGTGACATTATACACAGGAGCTCTGTATATAGTGTGTAGTGTACAGGTAATACAGTGATCACCGGTAACATCATACACAGGACCTCAAATACAGTGTATAGTGTCAGTGTACAGGTAACACACTGACTCACCAGTGACATCTCTAGCTGAAGTCCTTTATCTTTGTGTTTCTTTTTAATCCAGCGCAGACCGCCATCACTTCTTTCAGCCAGGACTTGTCTCTGCATAAAACAACACCGTTATCTAGAGCACCACTTCCAGAGCACATTCCCCACTTTTTCCCTTTCTTCTACACTACACATCTGAATACAGACATTCACCCACCATTAATATATAATTGGTTATTATGCAACCCACCATTCCAAATATAAATTATAATCCGCCACTTTGCCCCCACTACCTGTACATAGCCACTTTCCCTATTTAATATATAAATTAATTAGCACTTGTACTCTTCCCCTAATTCATTACCAGTCACTTTATCCTCAACGCCCCCCACTATGTACCACCCGCTCTAACCCTTACCCCGATTCATTATAGTTACATGCTCTTCTGCCCAAATTCATTGTCATGTCTTCCCCATCACCCCCACTTCATCATTTGCAGCCCCCTATCATTTCATCATGTGCTGTCCCCCCTCAAACACACTTCATCATGTGCAGTCTCACTCCCCCCCACCTCAACCCATTTAAAAAATAAAAACATTTGTTATACTTACCTCAGTCGTTCCCGGGGCGTCTAGTGTGTTTTCTGCAGTGAAGCAGCTAGAATGTATGGGCTGCTGACAGGACCTGAAAGGAGCCCATACATTCTAGAATCTAGCGCATTCACTACTGTGACGGCTAGAATGTATGGGCTGAAGTCAGGACCTGCAGGGAGCCCATACATTCTAGCTACAGCCTAGCAGGAGCTGAGCAGCCGACTAGGTAAGACGGTTGTGGACAGCTCCAAAAAGGCTCCCGGTCCCCCGCGCCGACGTGTGCGCTGCAGTGCACAGTATTTTAGTGCACGATGGGGCCCGATCAGCAGAAGCACAAGAGCGGGCCCCTCTGTGTACTGCTGCTGACTGGGCCCCATACAGCAGTAAGGGCAGTAATGCCCTGATGGCAGCCCTGTCCACACATGACATGACGCCCGCACACAATTCCATCAAAGTCTGCTTTCCAAAACATCCCTACTTCATTTCTGAACCCTGCTCTGTGCTCAAACTAAAGATTCCAGCAAATTTTGCGTTCAAAATATCAAGTGGCTCTCCTTCCCTTCCGAGCTTTACTGTGTGCCCAAATTGTAGTTTTCCCTCACATATGGGGTATTGATGTACTCAGGAGAAATTGCACAACAATTTGTATGGTGCAATTTCTCCTGTTAACCTTGTGAAAATAAAAAATGTGGCTAAAATAACATTTTTGTGGGAAAAATGTGATTTTTTTATTTTCACGGATCAATGTTATAAACTTCTAAGAAGCACTTGAGCATTCAAGGTGCTCACTCCACATCTAAATAAGCTCCCTAATGGGATTTGGTTCCAAAATGGTGTCACTTGTGGGTGATTTTCACTGGGCACATCAGGGGCTCTCCAACCACGATATGGTGTCTGCTAATTATTCCATAAAATTTTGCATTCAAAAAGTCAAATGGCGCTCCTTCCCTTCCAAGCTCTGCCGTGCACCCAGTCGTTTTCCTCAACATATTGGGTATTGGCATGCTCAGAAGAAATTGCACAACAAATTTTATGGTGTAAATTTCTCTTTTTATCCTTATGAAAAAGCAAAATTTGGAGCTAAAAAACATTTTTGTGGGAAAGATGTGATTTTTTTTTGTTTTCATGGCTCAACATTATAAACTTCTTTGAAGCAAGTCAAATGGCGCGCCTTCCTTTATGAGCCCTGACATGGGCACAAACAGTGCTTTTCCCCCACATATGGAGTATCAGCATGCTCAAGAGAACTTGCACAACAAATTTTGGGGTCCATTTTCTCTTGTTACATCTGTGACAATAAAAAAAAATTGGATTGAAAGTAAAATATTTGTGAAAAAACGTTGTGTTCATTTTTTCCTTCCCCCTGTTAAGCACCTGGAGGGTTAATAAACTTCTTGAATGTGGTTTTGAGCACCTTCAGGGATGCAGTTTTTAAAATGGTGTCACTTTTGGGTATTTTCTGTCATATATACCCCTCAAGGTCACTTCAAATGTGATGTGGTCCCTAAAAAAATGTTTTTTTAAATTTTGTTGGAAAAATTAGAAATCACTGGTCAACTTTTAACCCTTCTAACTTCCTAACAAAAAAAATTATGTTTCCAAAATTGCGCTGATGTAAGATAAACATGTGGGAAATGTTAACTATTTTGTGTGACATAATTTAAGGTCATAAAAATTAAAATTTGAAAATTGCAACATTTTCTACAATTTTGACAAATTTCCGTTTTTTTTTCACAAACAAACACAAGTCATATTGAAGAAATATCACTATTATGAAGTACAATATGTCACACAATAAAAACAGTCTCACAATCAGTGGGATCTATTGAAGCGTACCAGAGTTATGACTTTGTCAGGGGGTGAAGGAGTATTTCTGTTTCGCCCCACCCTTAAGTGTGTTTAATGTTTTATCATGTAAATAGTTGTTGTGTAAGTATAAACGTTTGGTGGTATTGCTACATAATATTATGTGCTACTGCTAATAGTAATGGTATTGCCACATTCATGAAGTGTTACCATTGTGTACATATGTTTTTGCCTATGTTTTGTGTTTCTCTGTATAACATTTTATTATGTGATGGTCTTTACATATGTATAGCTTAGGGAAAGTTACCGTATATACTCGAGTATAAGCCGACCCAAGTATAAGCCGACCCCCCTAATTTTGCCACAAAAAATTGGGAAAACTTATTGACTCGAGTATAAGCCTAGTGTGGGAACTGCAGCAGCTACTGGTAAATTTCAAAAATAAAAATAGATGCCAATAAAAGCAAAATTAATTGAGACATCAGTAGGTTAAATGTTTTTGAATATCCATATTTAATCAGGAGCCCATATAATGCTCCATACAGTTCATGATGGCCCCATAAGATCCTCCATACAACATACGCCCCATATAATGCTGCACAAAGGTTAATAATTGCCCCATGAGATGCTCCATAGAATAATATGCCCCATATGCTGCTCCATAAAGGTTATGGCCCATGAGATTCCCCATAGAATAGGCCCCATATGCTGCTCAATTATTGCTATGGCCCCATAAGATGCCCCATAGAATATGCCCCCATATGCTGCTCCATAAATGTTATGGCCCCGTAAGATGCCCATAGAATATGCCCCCATATAGGTTATGGCCCTGTAAAATATGCCCCCATATGCTGCTCCATAACGGTTATGGCCCCATAAGATGCCCCATAGAATATGCCCCCATATGCTGCTCCATAAATGTTACGGCCCCATAAGATGATCCATAGAATATGCCCCCATATGCTGCTGCTGTGAATAAAATAAAAAAAATGACATACTCACCTCTCGTCGCTGGGGGCCAGGTGCCGGTGTCCTGAGCAGGCGGGGACACCGGCGCGCTATGGGTGACAGGTGCCGGTGTCACAGCTGGCTCAGGCCCCCGGCACCTGCGATATTCACCTGTCCCCGTTCCACCGCCGTGTGCCGCTGTGTCTTCCGGGTCGGTCCTCTGGTTGTCAATGTTCAGGCAGAGGGCGCGGCGCGCACTAACCACGTCATCACGCCCTCTGACCTGAACGTCACAGCCAGGGGACGCGAGGACAGATCGGTGCGCAGCGATGGAATGGGGACAGGTGAATATAGCATGGTTCCCCCCGTCCTCCCCGTCATACTCACCTCCTCCTGGCTCATCTCTGCAGCCCCTGCGTCTCCCATTGTCACCGGTGCCGCAGCTCTTCATTCCTTCAGCGGTTACGTGGTACCGCTCATTAAAGTCATGAATATGTGCATATTCATGACTTTAATGAGCGGTACCACTAATGGCTGAACACAGGCGCCGGAGACCGTGGGAGAAGAGCATTGGCTGCAGAGACCGCACCAGGAGGGAGTGAGTATATAGGACAGCTGCGCTCCCCCTCCCCCGCCGACCCCCGGTATATGACTCGAGTATAAGCCGAGAGGGGCACTTTCAGCCCTATACTCGAGTATATACGGTAAGTGCATCCTGTTGGGACATTAGAGGAGGGCACTTTAGCATATAGTCTCTATATCTGGGTAAGTGTAGCACTGTTGTGGGCCACTAGTTGGGGGCATACTAGTGGGCCTTGTTAAGTATAGCTGCTAGGTAGTTTCACATAGGGTTAAGTGTAGAAGGTAGTGTTGAGCATTCCGATACCGCAAGTATCGGGTATCGGCCGATATTCGCGTTATCGGAATTCCGATACTTAGTTCCGATATTTTTCCTATATCGTATACCGGAATCGGAAGTTCCCATAATTCTTTGAGAGGCAATGTGATTTTTATCAGCCAATGAGGAATCTTATGAAGTGTGGGCACATCCTGTAATGCTGCGGTCATCTTAACTAATGGCATGGCTGTGATTGGCTGCTGAAATGATGTCAGAATGCACTATAAAAGGCGCCGCCGCCATTTTAGCGTCACTGTGCTGTGAACTCAGTTAGGGACAGAACGCTGCTGTGCTGACTCTGAGGGACAGTTAGATATTGCGATTTTGTGTACTGGGCTTTAGGCAGGCTAGTTTACCAACCGCTGTGTAAAGCTTCCTTTTGCCAGTGTTGTTTTAACAGCTCTGTGCAAGGTGTGTGTGAGTGCAGGTGACGCTGCAGTTTGCTCTGCATGCAACGCTGTCTGTAGGCATCTGCACGTGTCACTCACAGACTCTATTTTTTTTTTCTTCAGTGTAATTCTTGCTGCTCCATGCAATTTAACTATTAGTGTGACGCGCTTCCATCCGTATACAATACATTGGTTGCAAACACTATAGAAGTAGACAAAGGAGTAGCCTTTCACAGATTGTGGACAGTTGTGTTTCAGTGTTCACTTCAGTCTGTGTTTTTTATTTTTTGAGTGCATATCACGCTCCAGTTACTTGTTCAAGCACTGCTGCTTGTACTCTGCTGAGCGTGTCTCAGTGGCTCATCCTTTTCATTTATCTCCAATTGGTTCTGCTCCATTCCATTTAAAATCTAATCTATTAGTGTGACGCGCTTCCATCCGTATACAATACATTGGTTGCAAACACTATAGAAGTAGACAAAGGAGTAGCCTTTCCCAGATTGTGGACAGTTGTGTTTCAGTGTTCACCTCAGTCTGTGTTTTTTATTTTTTGAGTGCACATCACGCTCCAGTTACTTGTTCAAGCACTGCTGCTTGTACTCTGCTGAGCGTGTCTCAGTGCCTCATCCTTTTCATTTTCTCCAATTGGTTCTGCTCCATTCCATTTAAAATCTAATCTATTAGTGTGACGCGCTTCCATCCGTATACAATACATTGGTTGCAAACACTATAGAAGTAGACAAAGGAGTAGCCTTTCCCAGATTGTGGACAGTTGTGTTTCAGTGTTCACTTCAGTCTGTGTTTTTTATTTTTTGAGTGCACATCACGCTCCAGTTACTTGTTCAAGCACTGCTGCTTGTACTCTGCTGAGCGTGTCTCAGTGGCTCATCCTTTTCATTTATCTCCAATTGGTTCTGCTCCATTCCATTTAAAATCTAATCTATTAGTGTGACGCGCTTCCATCCGTATACAATACATTGGTTGCAAACACTATAGAAGTAGACAAAGGAGTAGCCTTTCCCAGATTGTGGACAGTTGTGTTTCAGTGTTCACCTCAGTCTGTGTTTTTTATTTTTTGAGTGCACATCACGCTCCAGTTACTTGTTCAAGCACTGCTGCTTGTACTCTGCTGAGCGTGTCTCAGTGGCTCATCCTTTTCATTTATCTCCAATTGGTTCTGCTCCATTCCATTTAAAATCTAATCTATTAGTGTGACGCGCTTCCATCCGTATACAATACATTGGTTGCAAACACTATAGAAGTAGACAAAGGAGTAGCCTTTCCCAGATTGTGGACAGTTGTGTTTCAGTGTTCACTGCAGTCTCTGAGGAATAACCACACTTAGGCCTTATAACTTTTCTGACTTTCTTTATCAATCTACCAAGATGAAGAAGGCAGGGAGTAAGGCACGTGGTCGTGGCCGTGGACTTTCAGCAGGGAGAGGACGTGGGGATTCTGTGGCTGCTGCCGCACCCAGTGACACAGCATCCACCAGTTTTCCCCGTGAGCGTTCCTTTATGCGCACTTTTGTAGGAGCTCAGCGTACCCCCCTGCTGCGGGAAGAACAAATTGAAGCCGTTGTTGGTTGGATGGCAGCCAATGCATCGACTTCAATTCCTTCCACCTCCTCTCAGGACCACAGCACTGTTGAACAACCATCTGTCTCTTCACCGCCTGCCAAATTGCCCAGGCAGTCAGAGAGTTCTGAACTGGAGCCAGCTGAGTCTCTGCTTCTGTTCTCAGAATCTGTTGGCTTGCAAACAGGGGCCCAGCCAAGCAGCATTCTGGAATGTGAAGAAGAGGCAGTATGCAGTGATGCGCAACAGCTGTGTCTCTCTGAATGTGAAGAGGCGGGTGAGCCAGTGCCGATGGTCAGCACACCGCAGAACGCATCTGATGATGATGAGACTCAGGTGCCATTTTCTGTTGAGCATGGTGCTGGCCAGACCACCCAACAGCAGCAGGTGTTGGAAGAGGGTAGTGGAGATGATGAGGTCCAAGACCCAACATGGCGTGAGGAACAGGAAGGTGGTGGTAGCAGCTCTGAGGAAGAGATTGCCCCAGCGGTCCAAACAGTAGGGAGAGTTAGGCTGCAGACTCGGTTGCCTGTAGCCTCCAGTTTGGCACCCGTTCGTAGCAGTTCTCTTCCAACAGCAAAAACGGGCGCTCCCAGGACTTGCACTGCGTGGTCCTTTTTTGACACACTTGCAGATGATATTTGCTATGTCAAATGCAAACTGTGTAATCAAAAAGTAAAAAGAGGTAAAAATGTCAGTAACCTTAATACCACAAATATGTGGAAACGTGCGGTCAAAGCACGTGGTTGAGATCCAAAGACACACTGGAGATGTAGGCCAACCTACAGCAGCACCTACATCTTCAGCTCGTGTTGGAGCCTCTTCCTCCAGCTCACACACAGCTGGTTCTGCTTCCTCACAGGATCGCCATGGAAGAACCTCTGTCACTGTTGTCCAGAGACCCAGTGTTATTCCACCCACAGCTGCAAGTTCCCTGTCATCCTCACACTCCCAGGCCACAAAACAGCCATCGGTAGCACAGGCATGGGATAAAAGACGGCCATACTCGGCAAACCATCCACGAGCACAGGCTCTGAATGCTGGCATTGCAAAACTCCTGTCCCTTGAAATGCTGTCATTCAGGCTGGTGGAGACTGACAGTTTCCGTAACTTAATGGCATTGGCAGTCCCACAATACAATGTGCCCAGCCGATTTTATTTCAGCAGGCAAGCCGTCCCTGCTCTGCAAAAGCATGTTGAGGGAAAAATTAAACATGCGCTGCTAAACGCCGTCAGTAGCAAGGTCCACCTGACCACCGATGCGTGGACCAGTACCCATGGCCAGGGACGATACCTTTCCCTCACTGCCCATTGGGTCAATGTTGTGGAGCCGGGTACAGATCTTGTGTAACGGGTCTGGTGGGTGGAACTACTGACGAGACAGGTCAGGTTGGTGGAACCACAAAGCTTTATTATACAAGAGAGTTTACTTGTAAGAGAGCGGGTGGCACCTGGGAAAAGGGCAGGGATTCACGGCAGGAGATATATTTAGTTTCTGGACAGGCAGGTTTGTCACAGCAAGTGACCAAGGAAGTCTCTGGGCAGGCAGGTTGTAACGGTAAGTAACCGAGGCAGTCTCTGGACAGGCAGGTTGTCACGGCAAGTGACCAAGGTAGTCTCTGGGACAGGCAGGTTGTCACGGCAAGTGACCAAGGCAGTCTCTGGGACAGGCAGGTTGTCATGGCAAGTGACCAAGGCAGTCTCTGGGACAGGCAGGTTGTCACGGCAAGTGACCAGGCAGTCTCTGGGACAGGCAGGTTGTCACGGCAAGTGACCAGGCAGTCTCTGGGACAGGCAGGTTGTCACGGCAAGTGACCAGGAAGTCTCTGGGACAGGCAGGTTGTCACGGCAAGTGACCAGGCAGTCTCTGGACAGGCAGGTTGACATGGCAAGTGACCAGGCAGTCTCTGGAACAGGCAGGTTGTCACAGCAAGTGACCAGGCAGACTCTAGACAGGCAGGATGTCACAGCAAGTGACCAGGCAGACTCTAGACAGCAGGTATATACGACCTGATATGGTGGAGCCTCCAGGTAGGCTGCAGTCGGATGGCAGATGATCGCTCCCAGGTGAGCAGGCAAGAGCCGGGGATCTCTGCAGATGATGTCCGAACTTCCGGATGGAGCTGCAGTCGGATGGCAGATGATCGCTCCCAGGTGAGCAGGCAAGAGCCGGGGATCTCTGCAGATGATGTCCGAACTTCCGGATGGAGCTGCAGTCGGATGGCAGATGATCGCTCCTAGGTGAGCAGGCAAGAGCCGGGGATCTCTGCAGATGACGTCCGAACCTCTGGATGGAACTGCAGACGGATGGCAGACAGGCAAGCCGACAGGTAACAGGCAGGAAACTGGAATCAGGAGCTGATGGCTGAAACAGAGTTAGACTGCACAGGAACAACATTGCTCGGGCACCTACATTAAGGAGGAAGCCCTTAATATAGGGTGGAGTCCTCCAGCATTGGCTAGAGACTGATTTGGAAAATGTGCGCGGCTCCTTTAAGAGCGGGGGAGGGTGCGGGCGCGCGCCCTAAGGCCAGTAGCAGGGAAGGAGCGCGCGGGACCAGCAGGGCGGAAGGAGGGCGCCGAGGACAGGTGAGGAGAGCGACGTCCCTGTCTGGCAGCAGGCAGGGACGCGGGCGCTACAGTACCCCCCCTCTAGGCCCCCCCTCTTTAGGCCAGAAAGAAATTTAGCTAGGATAAGAGGGGCATGGATGTTCTCCGAGGCTCCCAGGTTCTCTCCTCAGGACCAAACCCCTTCCAATCCACCAAAAAATAAGTCTTTCTTCCTACCCTTTTTGTGGCCAGAATGTTCTCTACCTCAAATTCATCATCAGCAGACACTGGAGCAGGAGGTGTACCTGTAGACTTAAAAAAAGAGTTAAGAACCACAGGTTTGAGGAGAGATACATGAAAAGAATTAGGAATTCTCAAATTGGCCGGGAGTTTCAATTTATAGGACACCGGATTGATCTGACTGATGATCTCAAAAGGACCGATGAACCGAGGACCTAACTTGTAGGACGGAATTTTGAGTCGAACATATTTGGACGAAAGCCAGACTTTGTCCCCAGGACGGAATTGAGGAGGATCCAGACGTTTTTTGTCAGCATGTCTTTTCATGCGCTCGGAAGACTGAATGAGTGCGGACCGGGTACTCTCCCAGATGGAGGAGAATTCTCTAACTAGAGATTCCGCAGCTGGATTGTCCACAGAGATGGAAACAGGGACAAGGATCCGAGGGTGCTGACCGAAGACTACAAAAAACGGAGACTTGGTGGAAGATTCGCTCTCATGATTATTGTAGGAGAATTCGGCCCAAGGCAGGAGCTCCACCCAGTCAGAATGGTGGGCATTAACGAAATGTCGAAGATAACTGGTCAAATTCTGATTTATTCGTTCAACTTGTCCATTGGACTGTGGGTGGTAAGCGGAGGAAAAATCCAGGGTGACGTCTAGCAACTTACAAGTGGCTCTCCAGAAACGTGAGGTGAACTGAACCCCACGATCCGACACAATGTGACGAGGCAGACCATGAAGACGGAAGATGTGGCGGATAAAGTCTTTAGCCAACTCGGGTGCAGACGGGAGACCTGGCAGAGGAATGAAGTGAGCCATCTTGGAAAAGCGGTCAGCGACCACCCAAATGACCGTACAACCGGCAGAGACGGGCAGATCTGTTATGAAGTCCATGGCTATATGCTGCCAGGGGGCAGCGGGTACAGGAAGCGGAAGAAGACGGCCGGTAGGCAGGTGTCTCGGAACTTTGTTGCGGGCACAGGAAACACAGGCAGAAACAAAGTCTATTACGTCTTTGTGCAGGGTAGGCCACCAATAATGCCGGGTAATGAGTTGGAGGGTCTTTCTTTGACCAGCGTGGCCAGCGAGTTTAGACGAGTGACCCCAATGTAGGATTCTCTTCCGATCGGTTTCTGATACGAACGTCTTACCAGGAGGGAGACGATTTAGACTCACGGGAGCCACCTGCATCACTCTGGCGGGATCGATGATATGTTTAGGCTCATCTTCGAGATCCGACACCAGGAAAGACCGAGACAAGGCATCCGCCTTGACGTTTTTGTCAGCTGGGCGAAAATGCAAAAGAAAATCGAAGCGGGCAAAAAACAAGGACCACCGGGCTTGACGAGGATTAAGTCTCTGTGCCTGCTGGAGGTATGCCAGATTTTTGTGGTCCGTGTAGATGATTACCGGATGAAGAGCCCCTTCGAGTAGGTAACGCCACTCCTCCAATGCCAACTTAATGGCCAATAGCTCTCGATCTCCTATGGAGTAGTTGCGCTCGGAGGAGGAGAAGAGTTTGGAGAAGAAACCGCAGGATACCATCCTCCCGGATGGCGATTTTTGGGTAAGAACCGCTCCGGCTCCAGCAGAGGAAGCGTCCACCTCCAGGAAGAACTGCTTGTTGCCATCTCGGGCGATGCAGCACTGGAGCGGAAGAGAAGGTCTGTTTCAGAGAAAGGAAGGCCTCCTCTGCTTCGGGCGTCCACTGTTTGGGGTTAGCATCCTTGCGAGTGAGCGCTGAGATTGGAGCAGTCCTGGAAGAGAAGTGCGGTATGAAGAGACGGTAATAGTTGGCAAATCCCAGGAACCGCTGAATGGCCTTCAACCCCTCCGGTCGGGGCCACTTCTCGATGGCAGACAATTTCTCCGGATCCATTCGTAGGCCTGTCTGAGAAATGATGTAGCCCAGAAACGGAAGCGATGTCTGCTCAAAGAGGCACTTCTCATATTTGGCCAAGAGGTGATTCTGCCTGAGCCTGAGCAGAACCTGACGAACATCCCTCCGGTGAGACTGAAGATCCGGAGAGAAGACCAAGATGTCGTCAAGGTACACCACAACGCAGGAATAGAGGAGGTCCCGGAAGATGTCGTTGACCAACTCCTGAAAGACTGCTGGAGTATTACAGAGACCAAAGGGCATCACCAAGTACTCGTAGTGGCCGTCCCGGGTGTTGAATGCCGTCTTCCATTCATCTCCTTGACGGATACGAACCAGGTTGTATGCTCCACGAAGATCTAGTTTGGTGAAGACTCTAGCCCCTCTAAGACGATCAAACAGTTCTGGAATGAGCGGAAGAGGGTACTTATTCTTCACCGTGATCGAATTTAGGCCTCTGTAGTCAATACAGGGACGGAGAGATCCGTCTTTCTTTTTAACGAAGAAGAAACCTGCTCCCGCTGGGGAGGTAGATTTCCGGATGAATCCCTTTGCTAAGTTCTCCTCGATATATTCGGACATCGACCTGGTCTCAGCAGCAGACAACGGGTAAATACGCCCACGGGGAGGCGTAGTACCGGGCAACAGGTCAATCGGGCAATCATATGGTCTATGCGGGGGTAATGTCTCTGCTTCCTTTTTATTGAAGACATCAGCAAATGACCAATATGGAATCGGGAGTCCAGGTAGATTAGCAGGTGTAGGAGAAGAATAGACAGGATGAACAGGCACCAGACATGTTTTATGACAGTCCTGTCCCCAGCGAAGAACCTCTCCATTCTGCCAGTCGAGCACAGGTGCATGTTTTTGGAGCCAAGGCAGACCTAGTAAGAGAGCATGAGAGAGTCCAGGTAAAACATGAAACGAGATGCTCTCAGAATGCAACATTCCCACCTGCAGGGTTATGACTTCAGTGATAAGTCGGATGGGACGAGGTAGGAGGCCCCCATCCACAGCAGCAACAGATACAGGTTCAACAAGAGGTTTGGTGGGAATGTGATACTTCTCTACTAGAGCCTGTGACACGAGATTCCCAGCTGCTCCAGAATCAAGTTGGGCCATTTCAAAGTGGCGGTTCTTGCCGATCAGAATTGAAACCGACAGCAGCAGGGATGAAGAGGATTTATTTTTGTCTAGATTGACCTCTCCGAGCGAACCTAGACACAGGCGTTTTCCCGACTTCTCCGGACAGGTTTGGATCCAGTGCTCCTTACTGCCGCAGTAGAAGCAACTTTTCTCGGCACGGCGTGAGTCCTGACGGGCTTTGACCATCTTGGTCTGGTCGACCTGCATAGGCTCAGCAGGGTGCACCTGAGGAGAAACGGAAGAGGTTATAGATCTCTGACACGAGGGTGCAAGATGGGAAAACTCTTTTTTACGGGTGATCTCTTTGGCTCGTTCCTGGAACCGTAGATCAATTCGATTGGCAAGATTTATTAAATCATCAAGCGAGGTTGGAATGTCCCGACCGGCAAGTTCGTCTTTAATACGGCCGGACAGACCCTCCCAGAAGACCGAAATTAGAGCTTCATTGTCCCAAGCTAGTTCTGAGGCTAAAGTCCGGAACCGTATGGCATATTGACCAACGGTGAAACTCTCCTGACGGAGACGCAGCAGAGATGATGCAGAGGAAGTCTTCCGTCCAGGTTCGTCGAATACCTTCCGGAAGGCCGAGAGAAACGCAGGCAGGTCAGACACCAGAGGATCCTCTCTCTCCCAGAGAGGGTTAAGCCAGGCCAGGGCCTCTCCAGTGAGATGGGACATGATGAAGGCAACTTTGGCCCGGTCAGAGTTAAACTGGTGTGCCAGGAGTTCAAAATGCAGGGTGCACAGATTAATGAAACCCCGAGCCAGAGCAGGATCGCCTCCAAACCTAGGAGGAGCTGACAGTCGGGGTCCGGAATGGAAACCACGGAATTGGGAATCAGCGGGACTGACGGATTTTGAGTCATGGCTCCAGCGATGGTTGCTATTGATGATTTCAGAGTGTCCAGACGGGATTTGACGTTCCGCAGGTGACCCAGGATGGCCTCCTGTTGAGACCTCTGGCGAGACAGCTCATGACACAGTTCCGGGAGTGAAGGGGTTTGGGTGCCACCGGGTTCCATGGCCCGAGCAAACTGTAACGGGTCTGGTGGGTGGAACTACTGACGAGACAGGTCAGGTTGGTGGAACCACAAAGCTTTATTATACAAGAGAGTTTACTTGTAAGAGAGCGGGTGGCACCTGGGAAAAGGGCAGGGATTCACGGCAGGAGATATATTTAGTTTCTGGACAGGCAGGTTTGTCACAGCAAGTGACCAAGGAAGTCTCTGGGCAGGCAGGTTGTAACGGTAAGTAACCGAGGCAGTCTCTGGACAGGCAGGTTGTCACGGCAAGTGACCAAGGTAGTCTCTGGGACAGGCAGGTTGTCACGGCAAGTGACCAAGGCAGTCTCTGGGACAGGCAGGTTGTCACGGCAAGTGACCAAGGCAGTCTCTGGGACAGGCAGGTTGTCACGGCAAGTGACCAGGCAGTCTCTGGGACAGGCAGGTTGTCACGGCAAGTGACCAGGCAGTCTCTGGGACAGGCAGGTTGTCACGGCAAGTGACCAGGAAGTCTCTGGGACAGGCAGGTTGTCACGGCAAGTGACCAGGCAGTCTCTGGACAGGCAGGTTGACATGGCAAGTGACCAGGCAGTCTCTGGAACAGGCAGGTTGTCACAGCAAGTGACCAGGCAGACTCTAGACAGGCAGGATGTCACAGCAAGTGACCAGGCAGACTCTAGACAGGCAGGTATATACGACCTGATATGGTGGAGCCTCCAGGTAGGCTGCAGTCGGATGGCAGATGATCGCTCCCAGGTGAGCAGGCAAGAGCCGGGGATCTCTGCAGATGATGTCCGAACTTCCGGATGGAGCTGCAGTCGGATGGCAGATGATCGCTCCCAGGTGAGCAGGCAAGAGCCGGGGATCTCTGCAGATGATGTCCGAACTTCCGGATGGAGCTGCAGTCGGATGGCAGATGATCGCTCCTAGGTGAGCAGGCAAGAGCCGGGGATCTCTGCAGATGACGTCCGAACCTCTGGATGGAACTGCAGACGGATGGCAGACAGGCAAGCCGACAGGTAACAGGCAGGAAACTGGAATCAGGAGCTGATGGCTGAAACAGAGTTAGACTGCACAGGAACAACATTGCTCGGGCACCTACATTAAGGAGGAAGCCCTTAATATAGGGTGGAGTCCTCCAGCATTGGCTGGAGACTGATTTGGAAAATGTGCGCGGCTCCTTTAAGAGCGGGGGAGGGTGCGGGCGCGCGCCCTAAGGCCAGTAGCAGGGAAGGAGCGCGCGGGACCAGCAGGGCGGAAGGAGGGCGCCGAGGACAGGTGAGGAGAGCGACGTCCCTGTCTGGCAGCAGGCAGGGACGCGGGCGCTACATCTTGCGAGTGGCGCTGTACGGGTTCTGCCAACTCCAAGGATTGCAGGAATCAAGTCTGTCCACATTGACTCCTCCTCCTACTCCAGTTCCTCAGAATCATCACTGCAGGAGCCGTCACGGTCTACCTCCACATGGACCCGTGAACGCTTACCTGATGCGACCGATATGAGCACAGCCGTGGCCAAACGTCAACAGGCCGTCCTGAAATTAATTTCCATGGGGAATCGAAGCCACACAGCGCAGGAGGTCTGGAATGCCATCAAGCAGGAGAGCGACGTGTGGTTTTTGCCAGCGAATCTCCAGCCAGGCTTGGTAGTGTGTGACAATGGCCGAAATCTGGTGGCAGCTCTGGGCCTTGGCAACCTCACTCACATACCATGTCTGGCACATGTGCTCAACTTGGTCGTGCAGAGTTTTTTGAGGGACTATCCGGATCTTGATGCACTGCTGCACAAGGTCCGCCTAGAGTGCGCTCACTTGCGACGTTCCAGCATGGCCAGATCGCGCATTGCAGCTCTGCAACGCAGATTTCGCCTTCCTGAACATCGCATCATATGTGATGTACCCACCAGGTGGAATTCCACGTTACATATGTTGGAGCGGTTGTGTGAGCAGCAGCCAGCAGTAATGGAGTATCAGCTGCATCAGGCGCAATCAACTCGCAATTTGCGCCGTTCACACTTCACCACTACTGAGTGGGCCTCTATGAAGGACATCTGCCACGTTTTGCGTCCGTTTGATGAGTCAACGCGGATGGCGAGTGCAGATGATGCACTAGTTAGCCTGACTGTCCCCCTTATCTGCCTGCTTCAAAAAAAAATTCAAACACTAAGGGATGAGGTTTTGGAAGAGGTGGAGGATGAGGAGTCACTAATTCCATCACCTTCTGGACAGTCAGCGCAACGTGGTTCCTCACAAAGGGCTGGGCAGGGCTCACTTTGTGAGGAGGATGAGGAGGAGGAGGAGTCAATGGAGGAGGAAGACATCGCTCCAGAGGGAGGTACACAACGCTCTAGTCAGTATGTAGAGCGAGGGTGGGGTGATGCAGAGTAGGCAGAGATGACGCCTCTTGCAGGGGACAGCGTTTGTTGGCCAGTTGGGAGTCTGCAGCACATGGTTGATTTCATGCTGCAGTGCCTGAGAAACGACCGCCGCATCGCCCACATTCTCACCACGTCTGATTATTGGGTGTACACCCTCCTAGACCCTCGCTACCGGGACAACTTACAAACCCTCATCACACCGTTGAACCGGGAGCGTAAAATGCGGGAGTACCAAGACACACTGGTGCAATCCATAATGTTCTCCATTCCAGCCGAGAGCACTGCTGCTGCTACTGCTTTACAAAGCAGCTCTGTGCGTCGAGGCAGTGGAGACAGCTCTGCAACAAGAGGGAGCACAAGCAGCGCCTCTGCACAGGGCAAGACCAGTATGTTCCAAATGTTGCAAAGTTTTGCGGCAGCGCCACAAATGTCTACACCATCCGAGACGGCTCCAGTCAGCAGGAGGCAACGTTTCCGTAAGATGGTGACAGACTACATGTCTTTCCCTCTCAGTGTACTCCCAGATGGCTCTTCCCCATTCAAGTTTTGGGTCTCTAAGCTGGATACATGGCCAGAGCTTAGCCAGTATGCATTGGAGGTGCTGGCTTGCCCTGCTGCCAGTGTATTATCGGAGCGCGTCTTTAGTGCTGCAGGTGGTGTAGTAACAGACCGTCGCATGCGACTATCCTCCGATAATGTAGACCGGCTTACTTTTCTGAAAATGAACAAGGCATGGATCTCGCCAGAATTTGTCTGTCCGTTTTCAGATTAAATAACTGGTTCGCAACGTTATCCATGTCTCCTGTTATGTTCATCTTTCTACCAACTGAACTCTACTCCCTGGGCTACAACACTGGCAGTTGCTGCTCAGAAGTGTCGTGTCCACAGACCAATACACAAGCTACAGTGTTACTGGCGTTCAGTAATGTCAGCTGTTCCCCTGCTGTGTGAACGGCAAAAAGTCATGCTGCCTCCACCCTGTTGTCTTCTCATCCCTGGGCTTCAACACCGCCAGTTGTTGCTCGGAAGTGTCATTGGCACGGGTACTCACTCCTGCCCAGACTGGTTACAGCACGCCATCTGTTTCCTGTCAGTGTAAACGTCACTTAGCCTCCAATAAGTTGTCCTGTCGTGTTGCGGTCGGGTTAGCCGACTCTATGGTGCTTGGAGTTTTGGTGCTTCCTATGTGTGCTGCGGGATATGCAAATAAAGGCTGTTTCCGTTGTGACAATAGGACAATCACCCACTGTAGTACTGTGGGATTCGGTAACTGCGGCCGGCTCGCGGCCTGTCAACTTAAATTTCCATGGGTACCTTCTGCTACCCGTCCGGGTTCCAGTACCGTCAGCTGGTTCTCCGCAGTGCCTTTGCCCTAGGTGCCTCCATCTCGGTATCCGAGTTCCAGCAACGTCTGCTGGTCCTTGGTAGTGCTTTGGAGCACAGGTACCTCCTGCTTAGTAACCGTGTCCCAGTAACGTCAGCTGGTCCTCGGTTGTGCCATTGGCTCTTTTCCTTCTGCTGCCCCTCCGGGTTCCAGCACAGTCAGCAGGTCCTCGTTACTTGCATTGGCTCTTGTACCTTCTGCTACCCGTCCGGGTTCCAGTACCGTCAACTGGTTCTCCGCAGTGCCTTTGGCCTAGGTGCCTCCATCTCGGTATCCGAGTTCCTGCAACGTCTGCTGGTCCTTGGTAGTGCTTTGGAGCACAGGTACCTCCTGCTTAGTAACCGTGTCCCAGTAACATCAGCTGGTACAAGGTTGTGCTACAAATACAAGATACAGAACAAGAGACACAAGAACAATAAGCAGAAGATCTAAAAATATATGCTCTAAATTATAAGCAGAAGAAGACTAAGCAGTGTATGGGGGTGAGTCCGTTCCTCCTCGTGGTGCCCCTGGAAAATGCCTGCTGCTGCAGGCTAAACTGAACACGGACAAATACTGTTGTAATTTAAATCTTTTGTGACAGCAAGAACGGAAGAATAAAAAATTCATACTTTGACAGATTACAAGTACAGGATTCTCTGTCACAAATAAGAATATGATGAAGAAGATGAAGTAGAATATGAATAAGAATAATAGTTTAATAAGAAGAATATGAGTAATGTTAACAAAAAGATGAATAGCAAGAAGTTTAAGAAGAAGATAAAGAAGGTGAAGATGAAGAATAATTTGATGAAAAAGATGATGCTGCTGAAGATTATGAAGGAAAAGTGTGTCAAAAGTTAAAAAGGTGAAGAGCATGGAAGTTGTGAAATATACATATTTGCCAAAATAGAAAAACGTGAACAACATTGTCAATTTCTTCGTCAATCCGAACATCTTTAAAAAAAAAAATATTTATGCTATTCCATTTGATTGGGTTAAACATCTATGCCTTTAATGTCTCCTCAACCTTCCCCAATACATTCTACATTACTCTTTGTTGTTTTCCTTCATGTACAATTAACCAACAAGGCAAGAATGGGTTTTTTTTAATTCCGATATTTTGTTCCCATAGACTTACATTGGATTTCCGGTATCGGTATCGGGTATCGCCGATATTTTTTGGGTATCGGCGATACCATTCCGATTCCGATACTTTTGGATATCGGAAAGTATCGCTCAACTCTAGTAGAAGGGCCTGCCGGGTAGTAGTGAAAAGTTCTTAGGAAGTTAGCTCAGACGGGGCCAGCGTGCCCAAGTGTCCACAAGGGCTTAGGCCTGGACAACCAGCAGCCACGCAATGTTAAAGGACAGCAACCCACGTTACCCACAGTCGCTGCATAGTCTCGCAGTGGGCCTAAGCAGAGAGGAAAGATGTGGCGTCTTACCACCTGGGCCAATGCTTTTAGGGCAGAAGTTGGCTGGACTAAGGAAATGAAGGGAGCTGGAGCTTCAACGAGTTCTGTACAGACGGGCCGGATGCTTCACCGGGGCCACCAAACATAATGATTGATGAATTCAGTACTGAGGCGAAGTAGTCTGAATTAAGTGTCATTACGGTGAGGTCAGGCTTGGAAGGAACTGGGGAGCAGTCTAAGATGGTCCGGTCCGGAGCGTGTACTGCACAGAAGTGACAGCAAGGCAGGGAGAGAAAAAGAAACAAATGTAACACCTGTTGTGCCAACTGTGGATGTAACATGTACGTGTGAAGAGTTGAGTAAAGAATGTGTTCAAGTTATTTTGGACTGTGTCACCATTACTGGGGTCTCAAGGAAGGGGGACCATCGATGCCTGGGAGGTGCCCTGGAGGAGTGGAATCTGGAGATGCAGGTACGCCAGAGAGAAGGACACCGTTTCATATAAGGGAAGGGCTGGACATGGATGTTACGGTAATCCAGGTCACGACACAGTCCTGAGAATCTGGCGCCTGCGCAGTGAGGATCTCTACGCCTGTCCCCCATCTCTGCCGCTTTCCTCCACCTCTTTCCTCACTGCGCAGGTGCCAGATTCCCAGCCCCGCAGTGTGAATACATCATAACACACTACGGGGCGGGATCTGGGGCTGCCGCTACACGCAGCGCCGGTGACATTGCAAGAAGGAGAGGAGGCGGGGCTGGAAACAAGAGGGGGGTGATTAACACCTCTGAGGCCGTTGACACAGGGGGAGAAGACATACCTCCTGACACAATAGCGGTATGTCGGACAAATTATAAAAGTCTGTATTTCAGCGATCCTAGCGATCGGAAACCTAACAGCAACCTTCACAGAATGCAGCCTTACTGGTGCTGAAGGTGGCTTTCTTTTACAGATTCCCTTTAAATTGCATCCTGTATGGACAATTGTATCTTAAATTGGAGTATAATATCAGCCATATCAGTTGTCTACTACCAACTTTCATATATACGAACAGCTTGCTAGGAATTGATAAAACCCAAATAAGAAAAATAATATAATCACTGTGTTAAATTAACTTTCGTTGTAATTAAAGAGTTTTGTCTTGCGTGTTTTTTTTTTTTAATGACTGTGATCCAAGTAAGAGAAGTCGGGCTGTGATCAAAATCTCCGTAAAACCACATATCTATTGCCAGTCACTTTCTCAAAATTGCAGTAAAAAGCATTTTCAGTGCAATTTCAGACAACCATGGCAAAAAAAAAAATAATGCAGTTTTACTACAATGGGAAATTATTACTTAGCCTATTAGGGAAGACTTTCACACGTTCAGTATTTGTTGAGTATTTTACCTCAGTATTTGGAAGCCAAAACCAAGAGTGGAACAATCAGGAAAAGTATAAGGCCGGGGTCACACTTGCGAGTGCAATACGAGAAACTTGCGCGAGTCTCTCTCATCAATACCCGGCTCTGCTGCCGGCACTAGGACCGGAGTGTGCGGCTGCATGTATTTCTATGCAGTGCACAATCCCACACTTATTTTTTGTTTGGCTTTTTTACTAGGTTCACTAAATGCTAAAACTGACCTGCCATTATGATTCTCCAGATCATTACGAGTTCACAGACACCAAACATGTCTAGGTTCTATTTTATCTAAGTAGTGAAAAAAATTCCAAACTTTCTAAAAAAAAAAGCGCCATTTTCCAATACCCGTAGCATCTCCATTTTTTGTGATCTCGGGTTGGGTGACGGCTTATTTTTTGCACGCCAAGCTGACGTTCTTAATAATACCATTTTGATCGCCCGTTATTGCATTTTAACTATTGCCTGTATGTAGTAGAATTACTCACTTGCTAGGTGCGCCGACCACAGCAAGCTGGCAGTGACGACCATAGAAGTCTCCAGGAGACCTCGGGTTGTCATGCCAACTCACCAACGACCCGGGATCACGTGATGTGGGTCACCGATGGGCAGATTTCCAGCGTGATTGCCACGAGCGCTTGTTAAATGCCGCTGTCAGCGTTTGACAGCAGCATTTAATGGGCTAATAACCGCGGGTGATAGCGATTCCACCGCTGCTGTTCCGGGACATGTCAGCTGCTCAAAATAGCTGCCATGTGTTGGGAAAGATGTCTGCTCACCGCCAGAGTCCACATTAAAGGGAGGGAGTCCAACACCAGCGTAAATGTACACCGATGTCGGAAAGGGGTTAAAAAATGAAAATAAATAACAACCACAAGATGGATTTCATCACCAGGTATCATTTTAATCAGTATAACGGCGCCGACCTGACACTGTCTGTAGGTTACTGTGCACAGTCCTGCTGACAGGTTCCCTTTAAGAAGGGGTTGTCCTAGTTGTGGACAACCTCTCTAATTATTCAATATTTACCTGGTAAAAACGGAAAATTGTTGACATCCTAACAGCACAATTTCTTATTTATAGACTGGAGTAGGTTCTTTTGAGAATAGAATCTGTCGATTCAATTTCTGTGTAAAAGTGATTTCCTCTTTCATTAGTAAACAGCATCTGGACTCCCACAGCCGGGGGCAGGACTCCTTACAAAGCTGCTGTATCATAGTGACTGCGCGCTACAATCTCCTGTCCCGCTCCGTCCACAGGCAGAGGACAGTCTTCAAGAAACTGTGGCTACTAGCAATCAGCTCCTCCACATTGTGCAATTTACATTAAAAACATAAAAACTCCCAAATTCACAGTCACGTGGTTGGAGTTCATGTCTCTTATGACAAGTAATAAATTATATTTGTAAATGTCTTGATCTGATGACTTGTGGGACACAATTTTCATTTGATTTTCTTGTTTGAAACAAATGTTACCAGGGGTAAGAAGGAAACACGATTTTCTATTCTGATGTCATTATTCCTGGCTTCTAACACTATGACTTTGCAACTGAAAGGCACCAATGTTTTATCTTTGTTATGTGCATATTTCACTGACAATCCTTAGGCAATTCACAAGAAAAATGCCACGTTTGAGCATGA
>JARQOD010000009.1:14553322-14660590 GCA_033576555.1 Oophaga sylvatica
GGTGCTGTAAAACGACAGTGCGTAGATCTGCCACCTCCAGGCTGAGCTGCTGCAGTTGCCCTGTCAGAGCAGTGATAGGATCCATAATGGATTAAAAACGGTTTCGGGCAGAGCTAATGTAACAACTATGTTGTCAGGTGTCCCAGGAGCAAGGGCTCCTTCCCTGACCCTAACGCTAGGGGCACCCTAGCTCGCCCTGTTTCCCGGATTACTTCTGATGGTGAAGACGCCGGAGCCACATACCTTGCCTTAGCTCCTGAATCCGCCCTAAGTCTGTACCCTTCCTCCACCCAGGGATGAGGGGAGTTTTAGTATACTGTAATACACTAACCAGACTAACAACAAGATAATATGAACAGGGGTAACAAAAAATACCAAACATCCAAATATACTCACACATACAACAGAGGAACGTACCATTGAGTGGAGGATGGGGTTAAACCAAAGTAGGAGAAGAAAGGGAATTATCACACACTCAAAACCTAGAAACAGTCACAGATAAACACACAAAGCGCTTTCTCCAAGATTAGCCACCGACAACCTCCAGCCATGCAGCAAAAACTTACTCTAACAATGAACCCTAGCCAGGACCCAGTTTATATAGGAGATGGGAGTGGCTAACAGTGCACAGCTGAGCCTTAACACAGGAAAGCTTCCTGGAGCTCTCAACTCAGCAGATTAACCTCTGTACTGCTAAAATAAACTTGTACCATTTAATATGAAGGTGAAGTTCTTCTAATCAGTGCAGGAGTAGAAGAAATCAAACGTTGCGGTCTTCTGGCTCCACTCTGTCGCGGTAAACCCATGACGTGCATTTTGTGTTTACTTGTGTTATCTTTGTCTAATATTTAAATGTTTGGTGACCTGAAACATTTAAGTGTGACAACATGCAAAAGAATAGGAAATCAGGTAGGGGGAGCACTTTTTTACACAACTTTATGGCAAGCAGAGCACTGATGTAAAACTGATTACCATTATATGGTCACTGTATGGTGGTAATATCAGTCTCAGTACAGTGGTTTTGATTAAACCCTAAGTGACAGAGCCAATTTGGTACTTACACACGTGGTCAAAATTGTTGGTACCCCTCGTTTAATGACAGAAAAACCCACAATGGTGACAGAAATAACTTGAATCTGACAGAAGTAATAATAACTAAAAAATCTATGATAATGAACAAATGAAAGTCAGACATTGCTTTTCAACCATGCTTCTACAGAATTTAAAAAAAAAATAAAACTCATGAAATAGGCCTGGATAGAAATGATGGTACCCCTGAAAATAATGTGACAAAAGGGACATGTTAAATCAAGGTGTGTCCACTAATTAGCATCACAGGTGTCTACAATCTTGGAATCAGTGAGTGGGCCTGTATAGAGGGCTACAGATACTCACTGTGCTGTTTGGTGACATGGTGCGTATCAGGCCGGCGTCACACTGCCGAGTTTGATGCGAGTTAGTCGCACGACTTTCTCGCATCAACACCCGGCACGGCCGCCCGCTCTCGGACCCGAGTGCGCGGCTGCATAGAAATACATGCAGCCGCACACTCGGGTCCGAGAGCGGGCGGCCGTGCCGCGTGTTGATGCGACAAATTTGTGCGACTAACTCGCATCAAACTCGGCAGTGTGACGCCGGCCTCACACTCAACATGGACCAGAGGAAGCGAAGGAAAGAGTTGTCTCAGGAGATTAGAAAGAAAATTGTAGACAAACATGTTAAAGGTAAAAGTTATAAGACGATCTCCAAGCAGCTTGATGTTCCTGTGACTAGTTGCACATATTATTCAGAAATTTGAGGGTATGTGCATATGTTGCAGATTGGTCTGCAGAATTTTCTGCACAGAATCTGCATCTCTTGGCAGAAACCGCAGGTCAAAATCCACGCAGTTTTTATCCTTTTTTTGTCCTTTTTATCTGCAGATTTACTGCAGTTTTTATGCAGATTTCCTCTGCGTTTTGAGACCTGCGGATTCCTATAATGGAGCAGGTCTCAAAACGCTGCGGATTTGCACAAAAGAAGTGACATGCTGCAGTTTTAAATCCGCAGCAAACCTGAGCAGAAAAATCTGCAGCATGTGCACTGCGTTTTTTGATTTCCATTGACTAGAATGGTACTGTACATCACTTGCAGTTCTGCTGCGGATCCGCAGCGGATCCACAGCAGAATCCGCAACGTGTGCACATACCCTAAGCTCCATGGGACTGTAACCAACCTCCCTAGACATGGCCACAGGAGGAAAATTGATGACAAATCAAAGAGATGGATAATACGAATGGTAACAAAAGAGCCCAGAAAAACTTTTAAACAGATTAAAGGTGAACTTCAAGCTCAAGGAATATCAGTGTCAGATCGCACTATCCGTCGTATGAGCCAAAGTGGACTTCATGGGAGACGACCAAGGAGGACACCATTGTTGAAAAAAAATCATAAAGAAGCCACACTGGAATTTGCCAAATTACATGTTGGCAAGCTACACAGCTTCTGGGAGAATGTCCTAAGAACAGATGAGACAAAAATGGAACTTGTTGGCAAGGCACATCAGCACTATGTTCACAGACGGAAAAATGAAGCATATTAAGAAAAGAACACTGCCCCTACTGTGAAACATGGAGGAGGCTCTGTTATGTTCTGGGGCTGCTTTGCTGCATCTGGCACAGGGTGTCTAGAATCTGTGCAGGGTACAATGAAATCTCAAGACTATCAAAGGATTCTAGAGAGAAATGTGCTGCCCAGTGTCAGAAAAGCTTGGTCTCAGTCGCAGGTCATGGGTCTTGCAACAGGATAATGGCCCAAAACACACAGCTAAAAACACCCAAGAATGGCTAAGAGGAAAACATTGGGCTATTCTGAAGTGGCCTTCTATGAGCCCTGACCTAAATCCTATTGAGCATCTTTGGAAAGAACTGAAACATGCAGTCTGGAAAAGGCAACCTTCAAACATGAGACAACTGGAGCAGTTTGCTCTTGAGGAGTGGGCCTAAATACCTGTCGAGAGGTGCAGAAGTCTCATTGACAGTTACAGGAATCGTTTGATTGCAGTGATTGTATCAAAAGGTTGTGCAACAAAATATTAACCCTTCACCCCAAGGGTGGTTTGCACGTTAATGACCGGGCCAATTTTTACAATTCTGACCACTGTCTCTTTATGAGGTTATAACTCTGGAACGCTTCAACGGATCTTCGCGATTCTGAGATTGTTTTCTCGTGACATATTGTACTTTATGTTAGTGGTAAAATTTCTTCCATATAACTTGCGTTTATTTATGAAAAAAATGCAAATATGGTGAAAATTTGGAAAATTTAGCAATTTTCAAACTTTGAATTTTTATTCCCTTAAAACAGAGAAATATGTCACAGAAAATAGTTAACAAATAGCATTTCCCACATGTCTACTTTACATCAGCACAATTTTGGAACCAAAATTTTTTTTTGTTACAAAGTTATAAGGGTTAAAAGTTGACCAGCGATTTCTCATTTTTACATCAAATGTACAAAGCCATTTTTTTTAGGGACCACCTCATATTTGAAGTCACTTTGAGGGGTCTATATAGCAGAAAATACCCAAAAGTGACACCATTGTAAAAACTACACCCCTCAAGGTACTCAAAACCACATTCAAAAAGTTTAACCCTTCAGGTGCTTCACAGGAGCTGAAGCAACGTGGAAGGAAAAAATGAACATTTTACTTTTTAGTCACAAAAACTATCTTTTACAAACATTTTTTTTATATTCACAAGGGAAAAAGGAGAAAATGGACCGATAAAGTTGTTGTGCAATTTCTCCTGAGTATGCCGATACCCCATATGTGAGGGAAAACCACTGTTTGGGCGCACGGCAGGGCTCGGAATGGAAGGAGCGCAGTTTGACTTTTCCAAACCAAAATTGGCTGGAATTGCGAACGAACGCCATGTCGCGTTTGGAGAGGCCCTGATATGCCTAAACAGTGGAAACCCCCCACATGTGACCCCATTTT
Source organism: Oophaga sylvatica (assembly GCA_033576555.1). Taxonomy (NCBI): domain Eukaryota; kingdom Metazoa; phylum Chordata; class Amphibia; order Anura; family Dendrobatidae; genus Oophaga; species Oophaga sylvatica. The sequence continues at coordinate 14,557,299 of JARQOD010000009.1, forward strand.
GGAAACTAGACCCCCTAAGGAACTTATCTAGATGTGTGGTGAGCACTTTGAACCCCCAAGTGCTTCACGCAAGTTTATAATGTAGAGTCGTGAAAAAAAAATCATATTTTTTCAACAAGCATGATGTTTTAGTCCCCAATTTTTTATTTTCCAAGGGTAAGAGGAGAAATTGGACCACAAAAGTTGTTGTCCAACTTGTCCTGAGTACGCTGATACCCCATATGTGGGGGGGAACCACTGTTTGGGCGCACGGCAGGGCTCGAAAGGGAAGGAGCGCCGTTTGACTTTTCCAAACCAAAATTGGCTGGAATTGCGAACGAACGCCATGTCGCGTTTGGAGGGCCCCTGATGTGCCTAAACAGTGGAAACCCCCCAATGTGACCCCATTTTGGAAACTAGACCCCCTAAGGAACTTATCTAGATGTGTGGTGAGCACTTTGAACCCCCAAGTGCTTCACACACGTTTGTAATGTAGAGCCATGAAGAAAAAAAATCATATTTTTTCCACAAGCATGATGTTTTAGTCCCCAATTTTTTATTTTCCCAAGGGTAAGAGGAGAAATTGGACCACAAAAGTTGTTGTCCAACTTGTCCTGAGTACGCTGATACCCCATATGTGGGGGGGAACCACTGTTTGGGCGCACGGCAGGGCTTGAAAGGGAAGGAGCGCCGTTTGACTTTTCCAAACCAAAATTGGCTGGAATTGCGAACGAACGCCATGTCGCGTTTGGAGGGCCACTGATGTGCCTAAACAGTGGAAACCCCCACATGTGACCCCATTTTGGAAACTAGACCCCTAAGGAACTTATCTAGATGTGTGGTGAGCACTTTGAACCCCCAAGTGCTTCACGCAAGTTTATAATGTAGAGCCGTGAAGAAAAAAAATCATATTTTTTCCACAAGCATGATGTTTTAGTCCCCAATTTTTTATTTTCCCAAGGGTAAGAGGAGAAATTGGACCACAAAAGTTGTTGTCCAACTTGTCCTGAGTACGCTGATACCCCATATGTGGGGGGGAACCACTGTTTGGGCGCACGGCAGGGTTCGAAAGGGAAGGAGCGCCGTTTGACTTTTCCAAACCAAAATTGGCTGGAATTGCGAACGAACGCCATGTCGCGTTCGGAGGGCCCCTGATGTGCCTAAACAGTGGAAACCCCCACATGTGACCCCATTTTGGAAACTAGACCCCCTAAGGAACTTATCTAGGTGTGTGGTGAGCACTTTGAACCCCCAAGTGTTTCACTAAAGTTTATAATGCCCTGGCGTGAAAAAAAATATATTTTTTTTCCCACAAAAGTGATTTTTTTAGTCCCCAATTTTTTATTTTCCCAAGGGTAACAGGAGAAATTGGATCCCAAAAGTTGTTGTCCAATTTGTCCTGAGTACGTTAATACCCCATATGTTGGGGGGAACCACTGTTTGGGCGCACGGCAGGGCTCGGAAGGGAAGTAGTGACGTTTTGGAATGCAGACTTTGATGGAATGGTCTGCGGGCGTCATGTTCCGTTAGCAGAGCCCCTGATGTGCCTAAACAGTGGAAACCCCCCAAGTAACCCCATTTTGGAAACTAGACCCCTAAGGAACTTACCTAGGTATGTGGTGAGCACTTTGAACCCCCAAGTGTTTCACTAAAGTTTATAATGCCCTGGTGTGAAAAAAAAAATATTTTTTTTCCCACAAAAGTGATTTTTTTAGTCCCCAATTTTTTATTTTCCCAAGGGTAACAGGAGAAATTGGATCCCAAAAGTTGTTGTCCAATTTGTCCTGAGTACGCTGATACCCCATATGTTGGGGGGAACCACTGTTTGGGCGCACGGCAGGGCTCGGAAGGGAAGTAGTGACGTTTTGGAATGCAGACTTTGATGGAATGGTCTGCGGGCGTCATGTTCCGTTAGCAGAGCCCCTGATGTGCCTAAACAGTGGAAACCCCCCACAAGTAACCCCATTTTGGAAACTAGACCCCCTAAGGAACTTACCTAGGTATGTGGTGAGCACTTTGAACCCCCAAGTGTTTCACTAAAGTTTATAATGCCCTGGTGTGAAAAAAAAAATATTTTTTTTTTCCCACAAAAGTGATTTTTTTAGTCCCCAATTTTTTATTTTCCCAAGGGTAACAGGAGAAATTGGACTCCAAAAGTTGTTGTCCAATTTGTCCTGAGTACGCTGATACCCCATATGTTGGGGAGAACCACTGTTTAGGCGCACGGCAGGGCTCGGAAGGGAAGTAGTGACGTTTTGGAATGCAGACTTTGATGGAATGGTCTGCGGGCGTCATGTTCCGTTAGCAGAGCCCCTGATGTGTCTAAACAGTGGAAACCCCCCACAAGTAACCCCATTTTGGAAACTAGACCCCCTAAGGAACTTATCTAGGTGTGTGGTGAGCACTTTGAACCCCAAAGTGTTTCACTAAAGTTTATAATGCCCTGGTGTGAAAAAAAAAATAATTTTTTTTCCACAAAAGTGATTTTTTTAGTCCCCAATTTTTTATTTTCCCAAGGGTAACAGGAGAAATTGGATCCCAAAAGTTGTTGTCCAATTTGTCCTGAGTACGCTGATACCCCATATGTTGGGGGGAACCACTGTTTGGGCGCACGGCAGGGCTCGGAAGGGAAGTAGTGACGTTTTGGAATGCAGACTTTGATGGAATGGTCTGCGGGCGTCATGTTCCGTTAGCAGAGCCCCTGATGTGCCTAAACAGTGGAAACCCCCCACAAGTGACCCCATTTTGGAAACTAGACCCCCTAAGGAACTTATCTAGGTGTGTGGTGAGCACTTTGAACCCCCAAGTGTTTCACTAAAGTTTATAATGCCCTGGCGTGAAAAAAAAATATTTTTTTTTTCCCACAAAAGTGATTTTTTTAGTCCCCAATTTTTTATTTTCCCAAGGGTAACAGGAGAAATTGGACCCCAAAAGTTGTTGTCAAATTTTTCCTGAAACGCTGGTACCCCACATGTGGGAAAAAACTGTTTAGGCACACGTCGGGACTCGGAAGGGAAGTAGTGACGTTTTGGAATGCAGACTTTGATGGAATGGTCTGCGGGCGTCATGTTCCATTTGCAGAGCCCCTGATGTGCCTAAACAGGAAAAAAAAACCACAAGTGACATAATTTTAGAAATTAGACCCCCAAGAAGCTTTTCTAGATGTGCCCCCCTTCTGGAACTAATCTTTCCTGTAAAGTAAATTAGTAGTGCATGGAGGTGTGGTACAATTTGAAGCAATCCTTCATACACAGGCCAGGTTTTTCGGGGCAGGTGTCGCACTGATAAATGGTGTCCTTGCGTATTCCCCTTTTGTAACACACTCGGCACCTTTTTTGCGACTTACCTTTTTTTGCAGTTTGCGGGACCTCCCCGGGAAATGCTGGCCTGGTACAATACGAGCACCTTCAGTTCCGGAAGTACTGGGGCCCTCTCCTTCCTGAGCGCCAAACATCAGGGCCTTGATCATTACCTCCTGGAACTGAAGGTACGACATATTGGTATGGCGTGCACATCGTGACAGCAGGAAAGCGTTGAGCATTGCCATTTGGACGATGTGCACGGACAGCTTCTTGTACCACACCTTGGCCTTTCTCAAAGCACTGTATGGTTGGAGGAGTTGATCAGAGAGATCAACACCCCCCATGTATTTGTTGTACCCAAGTACACAGTCCGGTTTGCGGACCTGTGTAGAGGTACCCCGTACAGTGCTGAGGGCGCTGCCATCACCGTGTATGGTGGTCAAGAGAAGGACATCCCTCTTGTCCTTGTACTTGACCACCAGAAGGTGGTCGCTACATTGGGCTCTGCTCTCACCCTTTCTGAGCATCTGCCCAAGCAGCGTCTTCGGGAGGCCCCTTGTAATGTATGTGGTACAGTTCATATAGCGTCTTGTGCTTGGGTGCGATGAAAATACATGAGACACAGGTTTGATATAGAAAGTCTTGTATTACTTCATACAAGTTGGCAAAAATAGTCACACAGTTTGCAGACACAGAAGCAGGAGACACAGCAGGCCAGAGTAATCTAAGCTCAGCAATCACTCTCCACAACAGGTTCAGGATCTTCTTCTCTGTTACCGTAAGTCCATGCAAACGTGAGTCTTTCAAAGAGCAGGGTTCAGAGTCCACAAGTGCTTCAGAGTTCCTCAGTAGGAATAGCTGGAGTACAAGGTCCAAGGCTTTAGGAGTCAGGTCACAGGTTCACTGCAGGCTAGATTCTGAAGCACTGATTGCTCAGCTGTGGCTGCTTAAGAAGCAAAAGGAGAGAATCAGGGCGGGAACATGCAAGCTGGAAACTCCATTTTGACTGAGGGCAAGATAGCTGCAGCAAGACAGAAAGTAAAATGGCTGACGAACAAACTGAGTTTCAGGAACATGTACACAGAACCTTACATTACTCCCCCCTTAGGGACAACCTCCGGATGACCTCAGGCCAGGCTTGTGTGGGTACCTCTGATGAAACTGACGGAGCAAGCGAGGAGCATTAACGTTATTGACTGGTTCCCATGAGTTGTCCTCCACTGGGTAGCCCTGCCATTTAATCAGATATTGTAACTGATTTCTATACAACCTGGAATCTAAAATCCTTTCCACCACAAATTCTTCCTGACCATCGACTAGCACTGGGTCAGGGCAAGGAGAAGAACGTCCAGGAAACGTATTGGGTGTCGCAGCCTTTAGTAGGGATACATGAAAGACAGGGTGAATTCTCATAGTTCTGGGCAGTTGAAGACGACAAGCAACGGCACTTATAATTTTACTGATTTTATAGGGTCCAATGTACTTATGTCCCAACTTAGACGATGGAATCCTTAACTTAAGATTTCTGGTTGACAGCCAGACCAAGTCTCCTACCTTGAAAGCTGGTGCAGGTTTACGAAATTTATCTGCTGCTTTCTTGTACCTTTCCTGAGCCGATTCCAGATTCTCCTTTAGAAGATCCATATTCTTCTGTAAAGACGTGATTCCTTCAGCCACTGCTGGTAAAGGCGTTTCTATGGGAAATCATGGTAGAATGTTAGGATGATAACCTAGATTAGAGTAAAAAGGAGACTGCTTAGTGGAGGCACTCTGAGAGTTGTTATACGAGAACTCAGCTAATGGAAGTAGATCCACCCAATCATCCTGTAGGTGGCAGATAAAGCAGCGGAGATACTGCTCCAGGGTTTGATTGGTTCGTTCGGTCTGTCCATTAGTCTGAGGATGAAAAGCAGAAGAAAGGTTTACTTTAATGTCCAATGCTGCACAAAAATTTTGCCAAAACCTAGAAGTGAATTGCACCCCTCGATCCGAAATAACCTCATCCGGTACTCCATGTAAGCGAAACACATCTTTAATCATCAAATCTGATGTCTGTTTTGCAGTGGGTAAGCCGACACAAGGGATAAAATGAGCTGCCTTTGTTAGACGGTCAACCACCACTAGAATGGTGTTCTTCCCTTGAGAGGTTGGTAACTCCACAATGAAGTCCATAGAAATGGATCCCCACGGGCGGGACGGGGTGGGAAGAGGCTGTAACAGACCAGTTGGTGAGGAGCGAGGTGTTTTGCATCTTGCACAGACTTCACATGAAGTGACATAGTTTAAAACATCCTTCCTGCAAGTGGGCCACCAAAAGAAACGAGAGAGAAATTCCTGTGTCTTTAGAATTCCTCTATGCCCAGCTATCTTGGAATCGTGAATGAGTTGCAATACTCTCAATCTGACTGTTTCAGGAATATACAGGCGTTGTCCCTGAATCCACACACCATTCTTAAAGACAAGACTTACGTCCCTTGGGGGTTGTGCCAAAAAGGAATCCGCATGGTATGCTTCCTTGATGTCCTTAAGTAGGTCTTGATTATGAATTACTCCTAGGAATCTAGAGTCAGGAAGAATAGTCTTAGGAGGAGTAATTGGACGTGTCTCTGCTGAGTAAATCCTAGAGAGTGCATCAGCCTTTCCATTGCGCGATCCTGTTCTATAAGAAATGATAAAATTAAATTGGTTTAAGAAAAGATTCCAGCGAGCCTGGCGAGGAGTCAGGCACTTAGCCGACCTGATAAACTCAAGGTTACGATGGTCTGTCAGGACGACTATTTGCTGTGCAGCTCCCTGAAGAAGGTGTCTCCATTCTTTGAAGGCAGCAATAATGGCCAACAACTCTCTATTGCCCACATCGTAGTTCCTCTCAGCCGAAGACAACTGCTGGGAAAAGAAGGCACAGGGATGCAAGACATTCTTCTCACCTGTTCTCTGAGAGAGTATAGCTCCAACGGCACAGTCTGAAGCATCCACCTCTATTATGAAGGCAAGCTCGGGGTTGGGATGTACTAGGATAGGTGCAGTGGTAAATTTATCTTTTAGACGGGAAAATGCTTCCTGGGCTTGGGGAGTCCAGGAGAACCTAGACTCTTTCCGGGTAAGTTGGGTGATAGGTGACACTGTTGTGAATGGGTTAGAGATGAGTTCTGAGCAGAGGCTCCCTCTGGTGGTTACAAGCGGTGCTAGTGAGGATTGTGAGGACTGGGAATCAGGTGTTACTGACTGGTCTTATATAAGGGAGTCATTTTCCCATCAGGGTTGCCGGTGATCAATTGTTCTGGTCTGAATCCTTCATTCCAGTTTCCCTTGTAGCCTGCTGTGTCGTGTCTGCATCTCCTGCTTACAGATAAGACTTTTGCTTCTTTTGTGTTTTTGCTGTGTTTTTGCATTTTGTCCTGCACTTCTTTGGGGGCCTTCAGGGTCCCTCCGGGGGCTTCTGCCCTCTCAGTTTAGTTCAGCCACTGAGTTTTGTTCTTTTGCTTTTTCCAGTTTTTTCAGTGGCTGCTGTTTTGATTTTGTTACACCAGAGAACTAATTTAGGTGGTAGAGGTCGTGTGATCTCAGGTGATTTTGAAATTAGTAGAGTTGGTGCTTTTCAGGGTTTTCTGGGATTGCAGTAAGCACCCTTCCTATCCTTTTCTATTTAGATAGTTTGGGCCCCAGCGTTTGCTCATACTATTTTCTTTCTGTGTCAGTATTTCCTCTTGTCTAACCGCCATTACATGTTTGGGGGCTTTCTGTTGTCTTTGGGGTTCTGCTCCGGGGCAGATAGCTTTCCTATTTCTATCTTTAGGTGTAGTTAGTTTCTCAGGCTGTGACGAGGCGTCTAGGACCAACGTAGGAACGCTCCACGGCTGCCTCTAGTTGTGGTGGTTAGTCAGGGTACTGCAATCTCATAGATTCCAACTGCTCTGGTGTATTGCCTTTTTACCTGCACTCCTCAGCTACCGAAACATAACATGACACTACCTCAGAGAAATTTCTAATGAAACGTCTATAGAAGTTGGCAAACCCGATGAAGCGCTGTACCTCCTTCACATTTCTAGGACTTGGCCAATCCTTGATGGCTTGGGTTTTGCTTCCATCCATACTAATTCCTTGTGTAGACAGTACATACCCAGAAATTGAATTTCGGTCCTATGGAATTCACACTTTTCAAGTTTGATGTAAAGATGATTTTGTCTTAGACGTTCCAAGACCATTCTCACATGTCCATAATGTTCCTCTGTGGAGTTAGAAAAAATTAGAATATCATCCAAATAAATTACCACGAATGTATCTAGGAGATCCCTGAAGATGTCATTCACCAAGTGTTGGAAAGTGGCTGGGGCGGTACTCAGACCAAAAGGCATAACTAGATATTCAAAGTGTCCATAGCGTGACCTGAATGCAGTCTTCCATTCATCCCCAGGTCTAATACGGACTAAGTTATAGGCCCCACGAAGATCTAGTTTAGAGAAAATTTTGGCATGTCGCACTCTCTCCAATAACTCAGGGATTAAAGGCAATGGATAACGGTTTCTAATAGTAACCTTATTGAGTTCCCTATAGTCTACGCATGGTCTCAGAGATCCATCTTTCTTCTTTACAAAGAAGATGGGTGCACCTGCAGGAGATGAAGAGGGGCGTATGAAGCCCTTGGCTAGATTTTCGTCTATGTAATCCTTTAAAGCCTTTAGCTCGGGCCCCGCCAGGGGGTAGATCTTACCAAAAGGTATCTCCGCTCCAGGCAATAATTCAATTGGACAATCATATGGACGGTGAGGAGGAAGCTGGTCAGCGTTCTTCTTGTCACATAAATCCACATAGTCCTGGTATACAGCTGGTAGTTCAGGGACTGACATGGTTCCTTTAGGAACAGAGCAAGCTGAAACTTTTGGACTCATCTGTTTCTCTGGAAAGTGTAATTCCTTGGTTCTCCAGTTAATGGTAGGATTCTGAGCCTGCAGCCATGGTAGCCCTAGAATAATGGGAAAGTGGGGAGAAGAGATAAGCATAAAGGACAGTTTCTCTTGATGATCTTTACCCATAAGAACCCTCAAAGGCTCTGTTTCCTGATCCACTGGTCCAGAGGTCAGCAGGGAGCCATCCACAGTTTCCATCTGTACTGGAGTAGCCTTCTTCACTGAACGTATCCCCTGTTTCAGAGCAAAGGAGACATCCATAAAATTTCCACTTGCCCCTGAGTCGATCATAGCAGAGCTAGACACCCAAGCTGAGTCAACCCAGAGTTTGATGGAAAGAAAGCAATGAGAATTGTTTTTCTTACAACTCAGCTGGGACACCGCTGAGGAAACTTGAAAAATGGCAGCGTTTACACAGTCAACGTCCTCAGAGGTAACGGAGTTTAAGTCCGAGAAATCAAGATCTGTTGCTGCAGATCTCTCTGGAGCCTGAGGCTCGGACCTGACAGATCCCCTCTCGCAACACTCACAATGAATGAGTGCTGCAGTAGTCTTACGAGAACGGCTGGGGCAGTTTATAATGAAGTGCCCTGACTTACCACAATAGAAACATAGATTCTCCTTAAAACGATGTTCCTTGCGTGCATCACTAACCCATCGTTGTAAAGAGTCTACCTGCATGGGTTCAGGTTCAGGTTCCCGTGTAATCCTACTCAAAGGTTCCTTAGCTGGAGAGGAAGGTAGGAAAAGGTTAGTGCGATTGCTTTCGAACCATCTCTCTTGCCTGCGTTCAGTCAGACGAGTATCAATACGGATGCAGTAGTTAATAAAGTCACCTAACGCAGTGGGAGGGTCGGCACGAGCAAGTTCATCCTTAATCAGTGGAGATAACCCCTTTCGAAAAATAGATTTTTTGGCGGAACTGTCCCAGGTGGTATCAAGGGCCCATCTCCTGAACTCCAAGGCATATTCAGCTACCGAGTGCTTACCTTGGCGCAAAGCTAACATGGCTGCTTCAGCTGTTGCACCTCGATTGGGGTCATCAAACACCTGCCCCATGGCTGAAATAAAAGCATCAAGGTGATTCAAACAATCATCCTCAGTCTCAATCAGAGGGTTTGCCCACATCAAAGCCTTGTTGGTAAGCAACATAATTATAGTAAGCACCTTAGATCGTTCAGTGGGAAATTGTGAAGCATGTGCAGAAAAAAAAAGATTGCATTGATTAATAAATCCCCTGAATTTCTCACGTTCACCGCCAAAACGAAAAGGGGGCAACTTGGGAATCCCAGAACTCGGGGCTACGGCAGGAGCCTGGACTCGCTCTTCTAGAACCTCAATCCTGGCTCGCAAATCCTGGGCAGTCTGTCCAAACACTTGCAAATTGTGATTAGTGAGGTCCTGTAGGCTTGAAAAACGGGTCTTTATATTCTGCAAATCTGCAAGGATATTATCAGTCACTCCGCAAAGTTCCTTTATGCGGGCCTCCATTTTCCAGATCTTTTAAGACAGGAGTACTGGAAGAAGAGGAGAGGAGAAAAAAAAAACAATAGTGTTTACCTGTGGTAACACTGCAGAGAGAAAAAAAAATTAAGGGAACTGCTCACCTGGAATGGTTGTGAGAAGTCACAACCACTATCATCACAGAAAGTTCACCCGGACATCTGATATCCACAGTTACAGCAGACAAAAAAGAGAAAAGAAAAAAAAAAAACAATAGTGTTTACCTGTGGTAACACTGCAGAAAAAAAAAACACTTAAGGGAATTGCTCACCTGGAATGGTTGTGAGAAGTCACAACCACTGTCATCACAGAAAGTACAACCGGACATCCGATATCCACAGTTACAGCAGACACAGCCTTTCCAGACCCAGCAGACACTAACGTTTTGGCTTCAGAATCTTGTAATGTATGTGGTACAGTTCATATAGCGTCTTGTGCTTGGGTGCGATGAAAATACATGAGACACAGGTTTGATATAGAAAGTCTTGTATTACTTCATACAAGTTGGCAAAAATAGTCACACAGTTTGCAGACACAGAAGCAGGAGACACAGCAGGCCAGAGTAATCTAAGCTCAGCAATCACTCTCCACAACAGGTTCAGGATCTTCTTCTCTGTTACCGTAAGTCCATGCAAACGTGAGTCTTTCAAAGAGCAGGGTTCAGAGTCCACAAGTGCTTCAGAGTTCCTCAGTAGGAATAGCTGGAGTACAAGGTCCAAGGCTTTAGGAGTCAGGTCACAGGTTCACTGCAGGCTAGATTCTGAAGCACTGATTGCTCAGCTGTGGCTGCTTAAGAAGCAAAAGGAGAGAATCAGGGCGGGAACATGCAAGCTGGAAACTCCATTTTGACTGAGGGTAAGATAGCTGCAGCAAGACAGAAAGTAAAATGGCTGACGAACAAACTGAGTTTCAGGAACATGTACACAGAACCTTACACCCCTCTGATTTTTGCGGACGGTACCGCAGGCTGCGGTACCACGCGCAAAGAGGGATTTGTGGAGTGGGATACTGGTATAAAAGTTATCGGTGTAGAGGTGATAACCTTTATCCAGCAGTGGGTGAACCAAATCCCACACAATTTTCCCACTCACTCCCAGGACAGGAGGACACTCAGGGGGTTCAATCCTGGTGTCCTTTCCTTCATAAACTCTAAAACGGTGAGTGTACCCTGAGGTACTCTCACACAGTTTGTAGAGTTTGATTCCGTACCTTGCCCTCTTGTTGGGCAGGTACTGACGGAATCCGAGCCGTCCCTTAAAATGAACCAAGGACTCATCCACACAAATGTCCCTTTTGGGCACGTACACTTCAGCAAACTTTTTGTTGAAGTGTTCGATGACTGGCCGAACTTTGAACAGACGGTCAAAGTTGGGGTCATCTCGTGCGGGACACTGTGCATTATCGTTATAATGCAAGAATTTCTGGATGGCCTCAAAACGCGTCCGGGCCATGACCATTCGGAACACTGGAGCGTTATATAAAATATCAACACTCCAATATTGCCGAAGTTCTGGCTTTTTCAGGATCCCCGTGTGAAGGACCAGGCCCCAAAACTGCATCAATTCAACTGCGTCTACAGGAGACCAGTTAGAATATGATGAACGGGGGTTTTGCTCCAAAAATTGACGAGCGTACAAATTTGTTTGCTCCACCATGTGGTTAATAAAATCCTCAGAGAAAAAGACTTTGAAAAAGTCTATTTCTGTGAGGCCAGTGGTGTCAAACCTGATTCTGCCACAAAATCAGGAATCAGTGGCTCGTAATTTTCGGGGGGCGAGGTCCACACGGGATCCGCAGTGGGTTGCGCTGGTTCGGCTTCGGCTTCATCTTCGTCTTCTGGAATGGCGGCAGATGCCTCATCTTCTGTCCTGGGGCATCTGCGTGGTGGTTCCGCAGGACCCGAGGAGGAAGATGAGGAGGGGGAAGAGGAAGAGGAGGAGGAAGAGGAATCTGAAAAATAAAGAAATGTGGGATCCTCTCCCTCGCTATCAGTGTCGGAGGCAAGAAAAGCGTATGCCTCCTCCAATGAATAGCGCTGTTGGGACGAACGGGACGGGTGGGACTTTTTTTTGTAAATGTGGTGCTTGGGTGTACTTTATTGATAACTGTGTATGTGTGGGGGGAGGATAGTGCTTGGTGTAAACTATGCTGAAAAGAAAAATCTAAAAGAAAAAAAAAATGGGGAGAAAAAAATGCCTGTGAAAAGAAAAGTCTAAAACAGCAGGCCCTAGCTCTGATAAGTGAACTGCGTCACTTCTCAAAGTTCGGCGGCTGCTAGATGTGGCGCAAGGAGAGGGTGAAAAAAAAAAAAAAGGGAAAACAGCCGGCACGAGATCTGATAAGTGAACTGCGTCACTTATCAAAATTCGGCGGCTGCTAAATGTGGAAACGGAGGCGGCGCAAAGGCGGGTGAAAAAAGAAAAAGGAAAAAAAAAAAAAAAAAGGAAAACAGCCGGTGCGAGCTCTGATAAGTGAACTGTGTCACTTGTCAAAGTTCGGCGGCTGCTAGATGTGGCACAAAGGGAGTGGCGCAGGGAGGGGGTGAAAAAAAAAAACAGGAAAACAGCCGGCACGAGATCTGATAAGTGAAATGAGTCACTTATCAAAATTCGGCGGCTGCTAGATGTGGAAACGGAGGCGGCGCAAAGGCGGGTGAAAAAAAAAAAAGGAAAAAAAAAAAGAAAAGGAAAACAGCCGGTGCGAGCTCTGATAAGTGAACTGTGTCACTTGTCAAAGTTCGGCGGCTGCTAGATGTGGCGCAAAGGGAGTGGCGCAGGGAGGGGGTGAAAAAAAAAACAGGAAAACAGCCGGCACGAGATCTGATAAGTGAACTGAGTCACTTATCAAAATTCGGCGGCTGCTAGATGTGGAAACGGAGGCGGCGCAAAGGCGGGTGAAAAAAAAAAAAAAAAGGAAAACAGCCGGCGCGAGCTCTGATAAGTGAACTGCGTCACTTATCAAAGTTCGCCGGCTGCAGGGTGTGCGCACGGAGGTGGCGCAAAGGGGGCTGAGAGCACGAGTGTTGATCGGTGAAATGCGTCACCAATCAATGCTCGGCGGCTGGGTGTGCACACGGAGGTGGCGCAAAGGGGGGTGAAAAAAAGGAAACCCGCCGGACGCGAGCTCTGATAAGTGAACTGCGTCACTTATCAAAGTTCGCCGGCTGCAGGGTGTGCGCACGGAGGTGGCGCAAAGGGGGCTGAGAGCACGAGTGTTGATCGGTGAAATGCGTCACCAATCAACGCTCGGCGGCTGGGTGTGCGCACGGAGGCGGCGCAAAGGGGGGGTAAAAAAAAGGAAACCCGCCGGACGCGAGCTCTGATAAGTGAACTGCGTCACTTATCAAAGTTCGAAGGCTGCAGGGTGTGCGCACGGAGGTGGCGCAAAGGGGGCTGAGAGCACGAGTGTTGATCGGTGAAATGCGTCACCAATCAACGCTCGGCGGCTGGGTGTGCACATGGAGGCGGCGCAAAGGGAGGGTAGAGGGGGTAAAAAGAGGGGGAAGGGGGATGGGGAGGGAGGAAGAGAGGGATCAACACTTACGGTTGTAGTCTCTCTTCTTTTTTCTATCTTCTTTTCTTTTTCTCTTCTTTCTTCTTCTTCTGTCTTCTGCACTACAAGGCCCAGCACAGGAGAGATCTGTTGTATGACCGCTCTGCAGGAATCCTCAGCAAGTGTGAGGACCCCTGCAGAACGGTCACTCACAGGTCAGAGCCAGGTGATACAGGTCACAGAGCGGTCAATTCGCTTCTGTGACCTGTGATTGGTGGGATCCATCATAACAAGATCCCACCAATCAGAGCTCTCCTGGTTACCCTGGCAACCTGCCCAGGATCGGAGCTCACAGCTCCGATCCTAGGCAGGTCACAGCCAGGGCAGCAGCCAGGTCACCTGCAGGGCACAGCGCGGTCACACAGCGATCAGACCGCTGCTGTGCCCTGTGATTGGCGCGATCGACGATGTCATCGATCGCGCCAATCAGCTCCTCCAGGCCCTACTGGGCCTGTCCTGAGCCTCCACAGCAGGATCGGTGCTTTTACAGCACCGATCCAGCCAGGATCAGTGCTATTACAGCACCGATCCGGCAGGTCAGCAGCAAGTCACAGCGCTCCTGCGCCGCGGCTGTGCCTTGCGATTGGCGCGATCGACGATAACATTGATCGCGCCAATCAGCTCCTGCAGGCCCTGCTAGGCCTGTCCTACGTTCCGGCCTAGGATCGGTGCTTTTATAGCACCGATCCAGCAGGAACCGGCAGGGCACAGCGCGGTAATACCGCTTCTGTGCCCTGCGATTGGCGCGATCGATATGATCGGCGATCGCGCCAATCCGGGGGGTCTGCATAGTGCTAGACCCAGGCCTAGGATCGAGTACATCGGTACTCGATCCTAGCCTGGGATCTCACTGTTTCAGCCCATCTGATTGGCTGAAACAGTGAGGAAAGGCTGCGATTGGCTGTTCAGAATTGAACAGCCAATCACAGCGATCGGGAGGCCGGAGAGGGGAGGACGCAGCCCGGGATGCCGACGTCATCTTCCTAGAGGTAAGATGGCATCGGAATTTTAATGCGATCACCGCGACTTAAGTCGCGATGTCGCATTAAAGGGCATGACGTACTATTCCGTCCATGGGAATTAGGTCCAGGGTCACATGGACGGAATAGTACGTCTGATGGCAGAGAGGAGTTAAGTTAATGGTACCATCATATCTGTTCAGGCCTATTTCATGAGTTTTATTTTTAAAAAATTCTGTGTAAGCATGGTTGAAAAGCAATGTCTGTCTTTCATTTGTTCATTAGTCTTTATTTACAAAGTTTTACAATGAAATATGCAATCATAGATGTCAGATGATTAAAATATTTTTTAGATCATCATCACTTAATGCCAAAAAGACAATTTCGACACGCATGGGCCTTTGTAACAACCCTGCTGGCATCACTGCATGGCCTTCCATCCCCCACACACCAACTTACTTACTGCTCCAGGCCATGCTGTGATTTCTGTCTGCTGCCAGCTCCATGCTCTGTACCTCTTGCTTTCTATCTGTTCTGTGCATGTTTCCTGGCTGTGTGCATAGGAGGGCGGCGCCAGAACTCTCTTGTTTTTATGTAGTCAGGGTGCACCTGTCTAATTTGTCCCTGACCAATTACCATGAGGCCTCTAGTATTTAGGGCAGCTCCACACTGTGGATCTGGCCTGTGCAATGTGTTAACTCAGTTAGTGTCTAGCTACTGAGCTGCCAGGTCTTGCTCTGTGTTCCTCCTTTCTTGGAGGCGTCACTCCTAGCTTTGCCTTGTATCTGTCTGTCCGCCCACCAGGAGGCAGAATATCCTGGTCTCTGTGCTATTGCTTCTGACCTTATCTTGTACTTGTCTTTGCTGCCCTCCAGGAGGCAGAATATCCTGGTTCCTGTGTGTATGTCCCTGTACCTTGTCTCGTGTCATTACCTTGTCTGAACTCTGTCCTACCTCTGTCTCTTAGTCTCGTCTGTGGTTTCTTTCCCTGCTGTGTCTTGCCTTGTGTTCTCTCTGAACGACTTTCTGCCTCTTCTCCGCACTCCTGCGGTTCTGCTCCGTTCCACTCTTCTTTGCTCCTGCTGCTGCAGAAATCTCTTGCTGCAGCTCCTCTGCATATCTTGCGGTTCCACTCTGCTTTGCGCTTACTGCACAAATCTCTTGCTGCAGCTCCTCTCCGCATATCTTGCGGTTCCACTCTGCTTTGCTCCTGCTGCAGGAATCTCTTGCTGCAGCTCCTCTCCGCATATCTTGCGGTTCCACTCTGCTTTGCTCCTGCTGCAGGAATCTCTTGCTGCAGCTCCTCTCCGCATATCTTGCAGTTCTGCTTTGCTTCACTCCTGCAGCTGCGGAACCTCTTGCTGCAGCTCCTCTCTGCAAATCTTGCGGTTCCAATCTGCTTCACTCCTGCAACTACAGAACCTCTTGCTGCAGTTCCTCTCCGCATACCTTGTGGTTCCGCTTTGCTCCTGCCGCTGCAGAACCTCTTGCTGCTCTCCAGCCCTTCTCCGCAGCAATGCGGTTCTCCTGCTGTGTGAACCTGTTTCTCCATACACCATTCCTTCCAGTCTGTACCAGTACCTGCTCATGCTGTGTGAACAGGTCTCTGTTTCCCATACACCAATCCTTCCAGTCTGTACCAGTATCTGCTCCTGCTGTGTGAACAGGTCTCTACCTGTTTCTCCATACACCATTCCTTCTAGTCTGTACCAGTACCTGCTGTGTGAACAGGTCTACCTGTTCCTCCATACACCATTCCTTCCAGCCTGTCCCAGTACCTGCACCTGCTGTGTGAACAGGACCCTACCCATTTCACACACCACTGTGTCCCTGTCTCAGCTGTGCCCGCCAGCCCTGTGTCTCAGCCGTGCCTGCCAGCCCTGTGTCTCAGCCAGCCCTGTGTCCCAGCAGTGCCAGCCTGCCCTGTGTCTTTGCGGTGCCTGCCTGCCCTGTCTCAGCCGTGCCTGCCTGCTTGTGTCCCAGCCGTGCCTGCCTGCCCTGTGTCTCAGCCGTGCCTGTCTGCTTGTGTCTCTGCCGTGCCTGCCTGCCAGTGTCTCAGCCGTGCCACTGTGTAGCCCAGCTACGCAGGCACACATGAAAATCCAGGAGAGTGCACAGGAAGGTAACAGCAACGCTTGATATTCATTCACTGTCACTCACTCTTTCAGACACACCCATCTGATATATAGGAGGGAGTGACACGTAGCTTAAGTGGTTAGTCAGTCAGCCGACCTAGGAGGGAGAGTAGTGGAATCTGTTTTCTTGTCTTCGGACGGATCAGCTCAGTATCAGTCCAGTCGGGACTTAGAGTATACTGAGGGCTGCTCAGCGAGTCCTAGAGAAAGCTGACTTCGCCATTGAAATCTACAAGTGCTTATGTTAAGAGCGTGAAGCAGGGCGAAGGGCACAGTGGAGAAGTTAGAGAAGTGCTTTAGGTATTGGATTGCCTGCACTAAATTGCCGGACACCGGGGTCCGAAGCGTTGCTACAGTTTCAAGCTCAGTAACAAGAAACCCGGAGGCATCTGGACTACAGGTCGCAGAGAGCAGCCCTAAGTGTCAATACGTAACCGGAGTCAGGTGGAACAGGGACTTTGAGCAAGGCCATGCAAAAGTAAGGACTTAGTTTCATCACTTAGAAGGCTCCACCACAATGTTGGCCGGGCAGTACAGCTATTGAGAAAGCTGGAGATTCAGAGTTAACTTCGCTTCAGGCAAGTTGGACTCACCTACATATTGAAGTTAAGGAGGCCTCTAACCTGCTCAGCTGTTACCAAAATGTGCACTCTCCACCCCGACCAGCTCTCCGGGACCTGATGAACCATCTACCAGTAAAAGGTATGAAAAGAAGCTGCACTGTGTGCGACTGAATTATTATCTACACCCCGCAACAACACCACCATAGACTTCCAGGGACTCGTCTCACCTGTGGGAGACTTACCACCAAGCTGCCCCATAACATCCCCTGTGAAGATCATTACAGCAGCGCTGGTTCAATTAACCAGATACCACAGGTGGCGTCACGAACTACCTATCCTAATAATCCCCTGTAAATATCCCCCCCCATTGTATGAGCGCCCAGGGCCACGGACCGAGTCCCGCTGCCAGTGACAAACCCCATAGACTTTCATGGGCTCGGTGCCGAGTACCCCATTGCCCTGGTACTAAGTGCGACTCAATCTCTGGCGTCACGAACAGGATGCGAAACTTGCAATTGTGAGTCCTGTGTGCCTATTGAACTGTTTATTTCGTGAAAAAGACTGTTTGCTGCATTTGGCGCCAAATACCGCCATTTTACCGCCAAGTTGGCGCCCTGAGGCGCTGGTGAAGAAGGTGGGTGTGCATTCGTGGGCGTGTACCCCCCCTGAGGCGCGAAAGATATGGCCGCCCTCTCCAAATGCTACTATAATGTGCGGTCCTGCCCCACTGCAAAAGAAATCCGCCTCCTCTTCATCCTCTATCCGAAGAGGAGGAGACGCAAATCCCGCCTCCACGGAAGAGACCGGACTGTTCCAGATGGACACTACAGTCTGGCTTGGGACGAGATGGCGGAAGGACAGGAGAATCTGTGCCGAGGACCGGAAGATTTCCTACCTGTGCCGGAGCTGTCCCCAGATAGGGACACCGACCCCGCCATGATGGAGCTGCGGAGGGAGAATGAGGAGCTGAGAAAGAAGCTCCAAAGTCGTGCTGAACTGCAGGAGACGGAGAGACGCTGGCGCGCCCAGACACAGCGGCTGCTGTGGGACGCAGTGTTCTCTCCTATAAGCCAAGGGCCGTCTCCTGAATTCCTGAAATCGCTGCTGGAGAAGGCTGAGGGACGACCGGAGGTTACCACCGAGAGTGCTGTACCTGATCCCACCGATGCGGAGGTGGAGGAGAAGGAGGCTGAGGAGGTATTACCCGGACCGGAGTGCCAGTCAGGCCAGGAGGCCACAGCAGAGCACCGCTCCCCGGTAAGGTCACCGGAGGGGTCCCAGCCATCGCTGCCGGAAGTCGACTGGGACGAGATGGAGCGATTAGATGACGTCACCTATGCTGTTCAGTGGGAAAGTGAGTGGCGCCGTCGTGAAGAGGAGCAGCGACGCCAACAGCAGGAGGAAGATAGGAAAAAGCAGCGAGACCGACAGGAGTGGCATGAAAGGTTCTTCGCTGAGAAGGAGGCCATCCGCCAGGATAAAGGTACCCGACGGGAACCGCGACGGCAGGGGTGCGTCGCCGAGTTTCAGCTTCGCAAGGGCTGGGGCTTCATCCGCGAGCCGGGCCTCTATCAAGGGGTCTTTGTAAGTCGCAGAGACGTAGAATCCCACCTGCCCATCGGTCATCCTGGGAGGGACCTGATTAATGGGGACATTGTGAACTACACCCGCCACTGGGGTCTGAAGGGGTGGTATGCCCTGAACGTCTCCATCGTCAGCGACCCCGTCCCCGACGCTGGAACCGGAGCGTCCAGTTCAGAGCTCCCACAGCACCAGCCGTGCCCCGGCATCGCCCCCTACATCGCAGACGGCGACCTGCTCGACATCGCAACTGGCGACCTACCCGGCATCGCCCCCTGCATCGCAACCGGCGACCTACGTGGCATCGCCCCCTGCGACAATTCAGCATCTCAGCCGCATCGCAAGCCAAATCTCACTATGTGGCACCCTCAGCAACGCCACTTGCGTCATATATGGCGGAGGCACCCGATGGGACCTTAGTTAGAATGAGGACTGTGGCCACTCAAACGCTGATAACGGGCCATGACTTATTCGTAATGCGTTCCAAGGAGCATCGCGTCGTTCCAGCCCCAGGAGTGGAAGACGTCATTGAAAGTTTATAAAAGTGAAGACCGGTAGGACCCAGACAGGGGTTTACCGCATTCTAGAGATTGTAAAAAGTTTGAAGAAATATTTGCCATTTTTTTGCACTTTATTACTGTGTATGTATAGTGTTTACATATTGAGTAGAATACCCGGCTGGGTACAAGGAAAAGGAATTTTGAAAAATTAAAAAGTAATGATTGCCTATTTGCATAGAATACCCCGGTTGGGTAAATCCAGTGAATTATAGTGAGTATACTTGAAAATTGAAGTTAATATATGTGTCTATAACCATGCCATTGGACTGAGAGGCTGTGGACTGTGCCAGCCCAAGAACTTATCTTTGTAAATAGTTGCGCTTCGGTGCATTATCTTGGTTTTACATAAAACCACTACTACATTCTACCTCTGAAGAAAAACCCGTATGGTGGGCCTAGAGTGAGGTCTGCAGTCAGAAGTCCTGCAGCCCACCCAGGACCCACGTGGGAGGTTTTTGGTGCGGGTCCTCCACAAGAATATTGTCTGATATTGTGAATATTTATGAGAAAAATGTTTTGATACTTTTGTATTTTCCTATTGTACAAATTGTAACGTTCAAGAAGTCTTACCTCCCGGATGGGAAGAGTTGAAATGTTATTGTTAATGCAAAACAAAATGCTCTTTTTGTCTTTTACAGCCCGGGAGTGCTGTGTTTTACCAAGGGGGGATGTGTAGCCCAGCTACGCAGGCAGGGCCGCCATCAGGGCATGAGAACCCTTACTGCTGTATGGGGCCCGGTCATTAGGGGGGCCCGCCGCCCGAGCACGCAGGTCCGCGCTCGGGCCCGGGGGCCCCCCACATTTTGAGGCTCCCCCTGCACCTCAAGGGCCCCCAGCTAGCGGCACATCACGCAGCCGCTATGGGGGCCCCTGTGTGGCAGGGGGGCCCGCCTGCCCCCAGCGCCGACTCCCCCCGCCGCTGCATTGAACTATACCGGCGTCAGCCGGCACAGTTCAAAGCAATAATGGAGGAGAGAGCGTCAGCTGACGCTCCCTCTCCCATCATTCCCCGCTCTGCCTCTGACACAGCGCGCTCACTGTGTGCCGGGCAGAGCAGGAGACAGGAGCTGGGAGCAGCGCTGGCACGAGGATGAGGTGAGGAGTGTTTTTTTTTTATAAATCTGTCCTGCTGTGGGGCCGGCCATTCCTGGGGGGGGAGGAGAGATGAGGGCTGTAAAATGTGGGCCCTGCTGTATACTATGGAGGCCCTGCTATATCCAATGGGGGACCTGCTGTCTACTATAGGGGCCCTGCAATATACAATGGGGACCCTGCTGTCTACTATAGGGGCCCTGCTATATCCAATGTGGGCCCTGCTGTATACTATGGAGGCCCTGCTATATCCAATGGAGGCCCTGCTGTCTACTATAGGGGCCCTGCAATATACAATGGGGGCCCTGCTGTCTACTATAGGGGCCCTGCTATATCCAATGTGGGCCCTGCTGTATACTATGTGGGCCCTGCTGTACACTGTGGGCCCTGCTATATACTATGTGGGCCCTGCTATATACTATGTGGGCCCTGCTGTATACTATGTGGGCCCTGCTGTATACTATGTGGGCCCTGCTGTATACTATGTGGGCCCTGCTGTATACTATGTGGGCCCTGCTGTATACTATGTGGGCCCTGCTGTATACTATGTGGGCCCTGCTGTATACTATGTGGGCCCTGCTGTATACTATGTGGGCCCTGTTGTACAATGTGGGCCCTGCTGTATACAATGTGGGCCCTGCTATATACTATGTGGGCCCTGCTGTACACTGTGGGCCCTGCTATATACTATGTGGGCCCTGCTATATACTATGTGGGCCCTGCTATATACTATGTGGGCCCTGCTATATACTATGTGGGCCCTGTTGTATACAATGTGGGCCCTGCTATATACTATGTGGGCCCTGCTATTTACTATGTGGGACCTGCTATATACTATGTGGTCCCTGCTATATACTATGTGGGCCGTGCTATATACTATGTGGGCCGTGCTATATACTATGTGGGCCCTGCTATATACTATGTGGGCCGTGCTATACACTATCCGGGCCGCGCTATACACTATGTGGGTTGTGTTATATACTATTGGGGGATATATTATATTTTATAGGGTGGCTGTGTTATATACTATGTGGCTGTGTAATATACTATAGGGGGCTACGTTATATTCCTTTGGGGAGGCAGACTGTATGATATTCTATTCGGGGATACATTATATTCTATGGGGGCTGTATTATATTTATTATATTCTATGAGGGGTGATTGCATCATACTCTATGAGGGGGCTCCATTATACTGTATGAGGTGGCTACATTGTATTCTATGGGGGCTGCATTATATTCTATGGAGGGCTAGATTATATTTTATGGGGGCTTCATTATACTTTGAGGGGGCTCTATTATATTCTATGGGGGGTTTACATTATACTCTGTGGGGTGGTTGCATTATACTCTGTGGGGTGGTTGCATTATACTCTGGGGTGGTTGCAATATACTCTGTTGGGTGGTTGCCTTATACTCTGTGGGTTGGCTGCATTATGCTCTGTGGGGTGGCTGCATTATGCTCTATAGGCTGACTGCATTATACTATATGTGGGCTGCATTATACTGTATCGAGGACTATGGGGAATACATTATATCATATGAAGAACTATGGGGTGCATTATACTATGGGAAGTGAATTGTACTACATGGATGACTATGGCGGTGCATTATACTATATGGAGCACTATGAGGAGTGTATTATACTATATGGATGACTGAGTGTATTTTAATATATTGAGGGCTATTAGGAGTGTATTATACTATATGGAGGACTATGGATACATTATATGTAGTGCACATTATAATATATGGAGGACTATGGGGTGTATTATACTAAACAAGCAAAATGCTGCATATTCATCGAGTGATTGGTGTTAATGTGTCATTGGTGAGAGCATGGTGCAGAAGTGAAGTTTTTCCATGAAAGGGCGGAGGGATTTTGGAAGGTTTATGTGGTGGAGGAGGAGCTAGGGTGGATACGGAACTGGGGGGTGGAGCCTGGGCGGAGTCTCAAGGGGGCCCCATAAATTTTGCCAGTATGGGGCCCCGAAATTCCTAGTGGCAGCCCTGTACGCAGGCACACATGAAAATCCAGGAGAGTGCACAGGAAGGTAACAGCAACGCTTGATATTCATTCACTGTCACTCACTCTTTCAGACACACCCATCTGATATATAGGAGGGAGTGACACGTAGCTTAAGTGGTTAGTCAGTCAGCCGACCTAGGAGGGAGAGTAGTGGAATCTGTTTTCTTGTCTTCGGACGGATCAGCTCAGTATCAGTCCAGTCGGGACTTAGAGTATACTGAGGGCTGCTCAGCGAGTCCTAGAGAAAGCTGACTTCGCCATTGAAATCTACAAGTGCTTATGTTAAGAGCGTGAAGCAGGGCGAAGGGCACAGTGGAGAAGTTAGAGAAGTGCTTTAGGTATTGGATTGCCTGCACTAAATTGCCGGACACCGGGGTCCGAAGCGTTGCTACAGTTTCAAGCTCAGTAACAAGAAACCCGGAGGCATCTGGACTACAGGTCGCAGAGAGCAGCCCTAAGTGTCAATACGTAACCGGAGTCAGGTGGAACAGGGACTTTGAGCAAGGCCATGCAAAAGTAAGGACTTAGTTTCATCACTAAGAAGGCTCCACCACAATGTTGGCCGGGCAGTACAGCTATTGAGAAAGCTGGAGATTCAGAGTTAACTTCGCTTCAGGCAAGTTGGACTCACCTACATATTGAAGTTAAGGAGGCCTCTAACCTGCTCAGCTGTTACCAGAATGTGCACTATCCACCCCGACCAGCTCCCCGGGACCTGATGAACCATCTACCAGTAAAAGGTATGAAAAGAAGCTGCACTGTGTGCGACTGAATTATTATCTACACCCCGCAACAACACCACCATAGACTTCCAGGGACTCGTCTCACCTGTGGGAGACTTACCACCAAGCTGCCCCATAACATCCCCTGTGAAGATCATTACAGCAGCGCTGGTTCAATTAACCAGATACCACAGGTGGCGTCACGAACTACCTATCCTAATAATCCCCTGTAAATATCCCCCCCCATTGTATGAGCGCCCAGGGCCACGGACCGAGTCCTGCTGCCAGTGACAAACCCCATAGACTTTCATGGGCTCGGTGCCGAGTACCCCATTGCCCTGGTACTAAGTGCGACTCACCACCGTCTCCCCAAGCGGGATCAGCAGCCACAACCAGACACCACCCTGGAGTGGCACCTGGCAGCTGCCTGCCGCACAAGCCTGACCTCACCATCAGAGGCTCCAGTGAAAGCCAAGGCAGCTGTCTTAGGCCTCTTTCACACTTCCGGCGGGCGCCTGACGGCGCCCCCGGCATTTTGCCGCAGCGCCGCATCAGAGAACCTGATGCGCCGCCGGCGGCCGCATGCGGTTTTTTGCCGGATGGTTTCTGATGCCCGGAGACATCAGAAACCATCCGGCAAAAACAAAAAACGTTACATGCTGCGTTTTGTCCGGCCGCCGCAATGTACATTTGCGCCGCATCCGGACAAAACCGCATGCAACGCACTGACATGCGGCGCCATCCGGCGCTAATGCATGTCAATGCGAAAAAAGCCGCATGCGGCGCATCAGGTTTTCTGATGCGGCGCTGCGGCAAAATGCCGCGGGCGCCGCAAGGCGCCCGCCGGATGTGTGAAAGAGGCCTTAGTCAGCCCCCTTCCAGGGTAGTCTGGTTTGTGGCACAGTGGGGCCACAACCCCCTGGCTCACGCCCACCAGTTAGGGCATGAACGTGACAGCCTTGATCAGACTTGTCACAGAATACATTAATTTAGATATAGGTGAATAGCATAATGAGTGGTATTTAGGTGGAAGACATAATGGCCGCTAGGTGCTACTCGAAGTGACTCACTGTTTGCATTCCACGTGTCTGCTCAACATGCGATTTGCTCACTTTCGATCACATGGTGACCACTTTCTCTTCTGCTTCTCTCAAGCAACATATACAACACAAAGGACAATACCACATACCGTAACTATGTGTTCATGAATGTAACATATAATGTTAGTGTCACTGTCTCAGAAACCTGTATGTGTGGACAATGGTTACCTAAAGGACAAGTTGGTAAAAAAAACCACAAGGAACCTATACAAAAAGAAGACCGACCATAAAGACCAAGATAGTG
Source organism: Oophaga sylvatica (assembly GCA_033576555.1). Lineage (NCBI taxonomy): Eukaryota > Metazoa > Chordata > Amphibia > Anura > Dendrobatidae > Oophaga > Oophaga sylvatica. The sequence continues at coordinate 14,581,526 of JARQOD010000009.1, forward strand.
GGAGGTGGATGGACAAAATAGGAGAGAGAGGGCGCACACCTAGGTATAAAAACAAAATAAAAAAAATACAAGGGATAAATAAAGTGGAGGAACAAAATTGTCTGCAGGTGTATATACAATATTTAAATAGGAGGTCACATATAATTATAAATAATATATTGTGCCAGACAAGTAGATCAAGAACAGTCTCATATAATCTATTTTGTAGACTCTCTGGTAAAACAAAGGCTGAGTCAAAAAACATGCATGTAGGAATAGAGGCAGACACTGCCACTGACTTTATGGTCGGTCTTTTTCTCTCAAACAAGACTATTAAGAGAAGCTCAATAGAAAGCAGCCACTATGTGATCATAAGTATGCAAATCACATATAAGCAGTCATGTGGCGAATGTGGAAACATCAAAATCCATCACCAAGTACATTGCACACTGGATTCTGCATGTTTAGAGATTTTGTCAAATTGCATAAAGGTCCAAATGAACCCTTTGAATCATTAATCATAAATAATTCCCACAAAACATGTGTAAGTGAACATGTATTGCTCCCTGAATAATCAGAGTGTCTCGAACAGCAATAATGCCAACAGTGCCAAACATAATGCTCCTGTAGTGTCTCCAACCTGAATAGTGCCCAAAAATTAAACTGTGGCAGAGGTCTCCCATAGGTTCCCTAAAGTGCCTCTGAAAGTAATAGTTTCTCAAGGCAGATTTCCTAACCCTATACATGCTGCTTCTCCAGCTTTCAGACAAGGCCTTCTAGCTTCTGTTCACTTCTAGCTTCTGTTCACTTCTAGCCATGTGTTCATCACCACCCTTTTAGTTGAAGGTGGCATGCACGCTCTAGTGCCACACTTCACCTCTGCTATGGCACAGTCTGAAATTAAGCACCCTATACACATTAAATGGCTGTCAATGGTTTGACAGGGAGCTATATCAGCAATTTCTCCCACACCCAGGAGCGCTTGTTTTGCTTTGGGAGAACAAAGTGATCAGCAGTCTTCGGGTAGCCGCCAGTAACAGCTCATCTGTGAGGGTGCGGAGTGTTGCACCTCCACCGATCAGATACTGATGACCTATTTTAAGTATAGGTCATCAATAATAAAATAGTGGCCAATACCTATTCTTTCAGTAAAAAGGAGGTACAACGGCACAGCGATTACTATGGAAGCAGATTTACAGGGGAAAACTGTGGAGAAGACGTAACACTTAAGCCGCCGCCTTCATTCTCAGTGCCGCTAATATACCATCACTTACAGATATGAGTGCCCCTTTACGTGTCAGTGTATTTTATTGTCCCACATTGCACATATCCATAGCATCAGTGAGATCCAAATGTTCACAAGAATTGTGGACCCGAAAGGAGGTGCTTGAATAGTGCTGCAAGTGAGCATGTGTGGTGCCATCCACTACCTCAATGGAGTCTCCAAAGCTAGCATCTTTCAAGAGGAAGACAGCTGGCTCTCTACTGCCACCTGGTGGAGGAAGCCACTCTATAGGTCACTAATGACCCCAAAATGAGCTTTGCCACATGATGTGGGAGACTGTCTTAAAGGATTATGTCCATCTACAAACAACTATTTTGGGGGTTCTTGTCTCTTGCTAATGCTCAGTAAGGCTGGGTTACATTGCGTTCTGGCAGTCCGTTAGACGGACTGCGTTACACCGCGGTGTAACATGGTGTAACGCAGTCCGTTAACGCTGCCATTCACCCCCATTGTCGGGCGCATTGCAACGCATACCGTAAAGTGGCATGCGCTCGCGACGTGCCGTCATTCAGTGACGGAGCCTCGGACGCGGGCTGCAGCGTCTGGGCTCCGTCACCGCTAGCACAGATGACTCATCTGTGCTAGCACACTGCGCTAGCGGGTATAGCATAACGCGATCGCGTTATGCTATACCGTTACCAGCCTGTCAACGCTATGTCTTGAACGGGCTGGTTAAAATGCAGTGTGAACCTAGCCTAAGTCTTTGTTGGAAGTCATGTGGAAAGACTCATTATAGGACCAACATTGACTAACAGTATGGTTTTCTCCAATAGATGGCACTATAAGGACATTTTTTTCTTATTAGAAGAGGATAATTTGCATATCTTTATTTCCAGGGAGTATTGCCTGACAATCGGTATGGGGACGCGTGCCATCAATCCCCGCACTCAGACCGCTGTAATCGTGGAGGACGGGCTGAAATATTAGCATATCTCATACGATCACAGGTGGAGCTTGGCGCTGCTAATGGCCGAGCTTCTGCAGTAACAAGCCAGGGACAGTGCCAGAACCGCCCCTGGCTATTAACCCCCTAAATGCTGAAATCGTACTATTTAGAAGGCAGGGAGAGGGAAGTGGCTCCCTCTCCCTGCAGATTGGTGCCCCCGTAACATCATTGCGTTGCCATGATGGGCTGGGATCGTCATGATGCCCCCCCGAGTCACCAAGCTACGGAAAGCATCTTAGACCATGCTCAGAGTATTATCTAAGATGCTTCTGTCAGCGCAGCACTGACAGGTATAAAGTATTGCAAAGAACGCTGTAAAAAAAACCAAAACATGGCAACTATGGTTTTTCATCATACCGCTGGAAAAAAAAGTGGAATGTGATCAAAAAGACAAATGTATAAAAAGATGTATTGCTGGAAACGTCATCTTGTCCACAAAAAAACAAGCTGCCATACGGCTCCATTAGTGGAAAAATAAAAAAGTTATAGCGCTCAGAATAAAGTGATGCAAAAACAATATTTTTTCTATAACATTTTTTATTGTGTAAATGTGCCAAAACAGAAAAAAATATATAAATGTGGTATTGCTGTAATCGTACTGACCCGAAGAATAAAGCTGCCTTATCAATTTACCACATGAGGAGTGTCATGAAAAAAAACAATTTCTGAATTGCTGTTTTTTGTTCATTTTACCTTCCAAAAATCAGATTAAAATCAGATTATACAAATAAAAATGTCAACTTGTCCCGCATAAAAACAAGTCCTCACATGACTCTGTTGGCAGACATATGGAAAAATAACAGCTCTGAAAATATGGCGATGCAAAAACTAGTTTTTGCAAAAAAAAAATAAAATTCTGAAACAGAGAAAAACTATATTGTGAGGAACTCAGCCGGCCGCCACACGGTAGCCCGGGTATCACAGCTTCTGATACCACCGCCGCTACCAAATGTGACGGACGATCCCTTTCCTCCCACGTCACCAATGGGACGTAACTCCACAGGTACAGCTCTCCGGCGCCCCCCTTTGTCTCTCAGGTCAGTAAGAGAACTGCACCTAGAGCAAATGGCCGCCGGGGAAGGTGTCCTGCTACCCACTGGGTATTCTAAGATTCGTGATCAGAGTAAAAGCATCAGCCCAAGATTAATTTTATGGTTTAATTTGCCTTAAGGGCGCACTAGATAATTACAGAAATATACAGTAAAGCTATACAACGTAACTACAATGGAATGGCAGTCAGAGTAAAAATACAACAATAATGTACAAGGCTTAAAGGTATTAGCTATAGATCAATATTACCGGGTTGTAGTATGGTCATGGGAAGGCAGGGGCTTTGCCATTCCCAGGTAGTAGTCTTCAGTTACTGGATAGTCCCCAAAGCATATGTTGCTGCACCCTTGGCAAGACAAATCCGTTTTCTTTTGGTCCTTTCCTAGACCATCTTCTTGGCTTCTGTGTGTGAAATGGAATGAGAGACCAGCCTCTTCTTGGCTACAGCTTTTAACCCTGCTAGGCCCTTCCCCATTTGCTTTGAAGCCCGCATATTAACTGGCCTGCAATTCATATGGAGCAGGAAACAATGGCTTGAGCTAGAGCTATTTACCATATGACTGACCATCTTATTCAGACCCTGGCCTAAACCAATTAGCATGTAAAGGCCTATTGATTCATAGTGGACATCAAAGCTGGTCGTACTGGATATGCTAATAGGCCCTGTGTAGCTAAAAGTCTGTGGCTGTGTGAACTGACAAAATGGAGGCTGGTACAGGCCCTATACAAAATGGCGACAACCTTTTCCTTACACCTCCCTGCTTTTGAGGGCGCTAGGGGGTATCACATTCCTGTGTTCCCCCGTGCACCCTACCGCACCCTCTCCTTGCCGGGACAACCCATCAGCGTTACCATGGTCACTGCCTTTTTTGTGGCGAATGGTGAAATGGTACTGCTGGAGAGCGAGGCTCCAGCGTAGCAACCTCCCATTCGTCCCAGAGACCGTGTGTAACCAGCTGAGGGGGTTGTGGTCTGTTTCCACGGTGAATTGGCGTCCGTACAAGTATGGCTGCAGACGCTGCAGGGCCCACACAATTGCCAGACATTCCTTCTCCATCGTGGAATAGGCCACTTCCCTTGGCAGGAGCTTCCTGCTCAGGTACAAAATGGGGTGTTCATGGCCCGTAGTGTCAATCTGGCTGAGCACAGCACCGAGGCCGAAGTCGCTGGCGTCGGTCTGCACTAAGAATGGCCGCGTGAAGTCGGCTGCCTGTAGTACCGGAGAACTAGAAAGGGCGGTCTTGAGCGCTTGGAAAGCTGTCTCGCAGGCGACTGTCCAGTCGACTGCGACGGGCAGCCTTTTCTTGGTGAGGTCCGTCAGGGGCTTGGCCAGGGCACTATAGTGTGGAACAAACCTCCTATAGTACCCAGCAGTACCCAAAAAGGACATCACCTGCTTCTTGGTCCTGGGGGTGGGCCAGGATGCGATGGCATCCACCTTCCCAGGCTCTGGCTTCAGAGCTCCCCTACCTACCCGGTGTCCCAGATAGTGGACCTCACTCATACCCAGCTGGCATTTTTCCGGCTTAATGGTCAAGCCTGCTCGCTGGATCCGCCCGAGCACCTGCGCCAGGTGCTCTAGGTGATCCTCCCAGGTGGGACTGAAGATGGCAATGTCATCCAGGTACGCGGTCGCATACCCTTCCAGTCCCTCGAGCAGCGTGTTGACCATCCGCTGAAAAGTGGCAGGGGCATTCTTCATGCCGAAGGGCATCACCGTGGACTCGTACAGTCCGAATGGGGTAATAAAGGCAGAGCGTTCCCGTGCCCTAGGGGTCAGGGGAATCTGCCAATACCCCCTGCTCAGATCCATGATGGTCAGGTACTTGGCCCCGGCCAGCTGGTCGAGCAGGTCATCGATGCGCGGCATTGGGTACGCATCGGTGACCGACACAGCGTTGAGCCCCCTGTAGTCCACGCAGAACCGCGTAGTTCGGTCCTTTTTAGGGACGAGGACTACAGGCGAAGCCCACGCGCTGTTGGACGCTTGGATCACCCCCAGCCTCAGCATCTCGTCTATCTCTTGGCGCATCTGCTGCTGCACCTCAAGAGAGACCCGATATGCTGAACGCCGGATTGGGGGGTGGTTACCAGTGTCCACGTCATGGACTGCTGCCTCAGTCCTTCCGGGCAGGCTGCTGAACAGCTCCCGAAAGGGGTGCAGGGTGGCCCCCAGCTGGGAACGTTGGTCCTCCGAGAGCTGGTGGCCAACCCCCACATCCTCGATGGATCCACCCGACTTGGCTTGGGTGAGCAGATCGAGGAGGGTTTCTGCCTCTCCTTCCTCTGGAAGGTTGCACACTGGGTGAGCATAAGCCTCCCGCTCATGATGGGCCTTCATCATGTTCACATGGAAGGCCTTCCTCCTACCACGGGCGTGGTCCAGGGTGACCAGGTAGGTGACGGCGTTGAGCTGCTCGTGCACGAGGTATGGACCCTCCCAGGCCGCCTGAAGCTTGTTTTTGGGTACGGGGACCAGTACCCACACCTTTTGACCCACCTGGTAGGTCCGCTCACAAGCATTCTGGTCGTACCATCGCTTCTGGTCAGCCTGAGCTTGGGCCATATTGTCATGCACCAGCCGTGTCAAGGCCATCATTCGGTCTCGGAAGCGCACGACATACTCAATGACCGACACTCCAGGGGTGGCTAAATTCCCTTCCCATGCTTCCTTCACCAGAGCAAGGGGCCCCCGTACACGTCGCCCGTACAGGAGCTCAAAGGGGGAGAACCCCGTTGAGGCCTGTGGAACCTCCCGGTAGGCAAACAGCAGGTGTGGGAGATACCGCTCCCAGTCTCTCCCGTGGGAGTCGACCAACATCTTCAGCATCTGCTTTAAGGTGCCATTGAACCGCTCACACAAGCCATTGGTCTGTGGGTGATATGGGCTGGCCACCAGATGTTGCACCTGTACCTGCTTACAGAGAGACTCCATCAGCTGCGACATGAACTGGGTCCCTCGGTCGGTGAGCATTTCCTTGGGAAACCCCACTCTGGAGAAAATCTCCAGTAAGGCAGTGGCCACTTTGTCGGCCCGAATGGACGACAAAGCTACCGCCTCGGGGTACCGGGTGGCATAGTCCATAGTTACCAGTGGGGCTTTGGGGCGCGGCCCTGCCTTCCCCACCCTCTGACAGGTGTCACACGAACGGCAGTAGGCTATCACCTCGGTCCTCATTCCAGGCCAGTAGAAATGCTGAGCTAGCCTGGCCCTGGTTTTAGTGATCCCTAGGTGTCCGGCCATTGGAATCTCGTGTGCGATCTGCAACAATTCCGCCCTGAACGGATGGGGTACCACTAACTGTCGGTCCCTGGGCCACGCCTCCGGTGAACCCTGCTGGACCGTTACCCGGTGCAGCCGTCCCTGGTCCCAGACCACTCGCTCGCGGTCGGACTCCAGGGGAGGCTGTGCCGCCTGTTCCTTGAGAGTCTTCAGGCTAGGGTCAGCTTCCAACGCTGCCTGAAATCCCTGACTAGATATGGCAAGAATTGATGAAACTGCCCTGTCCTCTGTCAGTTCCCCGGGATCTGTCTCCTGGCTACTGTCTGACTCGGCAGCCACTTGGTCAGAGAGGGGGAAACCGTCGGACCTCCGCGAGGCTCCTTGGGCTTCAGCTCTCCCACTCCTGGTAACAGCGGCCACGACCGCTGAGACCACGGGTAGCGCCTGCTTTCCCTCCTCCTCTGACCAAGTCGCCGGGTCAGGCAGACTTCCCTGACTTCCTGACATCCCGGATGTGGGGAATTCTTGACCTGGGGTCCTACCTGGTGACTCCTCTCCCGGGACGCCCCCTCCCCCCATGGCCTGCTCCTCTTCCTGCAGGGGCCCTAGACTCAGCAGGCTGGATTCACTTAGGGGCCCTACACTGCCCATAGCAGCCCCTCCCTCCACCTCTGAGCTCTCCCCTACAGCCTCCTCACCTGTCCTCACTGTGAGCCCTGTGTGTGTAGTGTCAGTGCATGGCTTACCATCAGGTTTCACTCCCTCCTCCACTGTTGGAGGCACATACAATACATTAACATTAGCATTCACAGTAGAGTCATGACATTCTTGGGGAGCCGGACTTGGGGGTTCAGTGGCCACATACTGGGACACTAGCCGCCCCAAATCGGTCCCAAGCAACACATTTGCAGGAATATTCGGCGTCACTCCCACCTCCCGCATCCCCCTCCCGGCACCCCAATCCAAATACACCTTGGCAACGGGCAGCGCCGGTTCAACACCTCCAATTCCGGAGACGGAAAGGGTTTTCCCAGGTACCAAGTCTTGAAGGGACACCACCTCAGGGCGTACCAGGGTTCGTTCAGCGCCTGTGTCCCGCAGTCCCATGACCGCTGAGCGGCCGATGGTGACGGGTTGGTAATTGTCTAGGGACCTCCCACCACCCCCTCCCACACACAAAACAGTGGACGGTTTCTGGGACAGGGATGGGGCCTTCTGGCGCTGGGGACATGCAGCCTTAAAGTGTCCTGGCTGATTGCAATTATGGCAACGTCTGGGTTCTGTTCCTGGCTTGGAGAGGGCAGCCGGGGGTACACCCCTTGCACTCTGGGGGCTGGATATGGGGCTGGGGCAGGATTGGGCTTACCCCCTCTCCAGGTGCTGCTGGCAGGCTTCTTTGGCTCCGGCGCCCTGTTGTTGGCATACTCGTCTGCCAGGGCAGCTGTAGCAGAAGCCCCCTTTGGTTTCCGGTCACGGAGGAACTGCTGGAGGTGCTCTGGGCAGTTCCACAAAAATTGCTCCACGACAAACAGTTCCTGGACCTCCTGGCGGGTAGTGAGCTCTAGACCCGAGGTCCAGTGCTCCGCAGCTCTCAGCAGGGCCCGCATGTGGTCGGTCCAGGTGTCCTTTGAACCCCGCTGCAGGCTCCTGAACTTCCTGCGGTACGACTCCGGGGTGAGGTTGTAGTGCTGGATCAGGGCCCGCTTGATGCTGTTGTAGTCCTGCTCCTCCCCGGCAGGTAAGTCCCCCAAAACTTCCAGGGACTTACCCCTCAAACGGGGGGTCAGGTACCTTGCCCACTGATCCGGGGCCAGATGATGTTGGAGGCATGTCCTCTCAAAAGCAAGCAGAAAGGAATCCAGGTCTCCATCCTTTTCAAGTAAGGGAAAGTCCTCCGCCCGGACCTTGGGAGCCCTTGTCTCCGGTGGGCCTGGTGCGTCCAGTGGGGGCCCGTGCTGAGCCATCTCCAGTCGGTGCCGGCGCTCCGCAGCTTCACGGCTGTAAGGTTCTATGTATATATTCCTGAAACTCAGTTTGTTCGTCAGCCATTTTACTTTCTGTCTTGCTGCAGCTATCTTTCCCTCAGTCAAAATGGAGTTTCCAGCTTGCATGTTCCCGCCCTGATTCTCTCCTTTGCTTCTTAAGCAGCCACAGCTGAGCAATCAGTGCTTCAGAATCTAGCCTGCAGTGAACCTGTGACTTGACTCCTGTAAGCCTTGGACCTTGTACTCCAGCTATTCCTACTGAGGAACTCTGAAGCACTTGTGGACTCTGAACCCTGCTCTTTGAAAGACCCACGTTTGCATGGACTTACGGTAACAGAGAAGAAGATCCTGAATCTGTATTGGAGAGTGATTGCTGAGCTTGGATTACTCTGGCCTGCTGTGTCTCCTGTTTCTGTGTCTGCAAACTGTGTGACTATTTCTGCCAACTTGTATGAAGTAATACAGGACTTTTCTATATCAAACCTGTGACTCCTGTGTTTTCATCGCACCCAAGCACAAGACGCTATATGAACTGTACTACATACATTACAAGATTTTGAAGCCAAAACGTTAGTGTCTGCTGGGTCTGGAAGGCTGTGTCTGCTGTACTGTGGATATCAGACGTCCGGTTGTACTTTCTGTGATGACAGTGGTTGTGACTTCTCACAACCATTCCAGGTGAGCAATTCCCTTAAGTTTTTTCTTTTTGCAGTGTTACCACAGGTAAACACTATTGTTTTTTTTTTTTTTCCTTTCTTTTCTCTTTTTTGTCTGCTGTAACTCTGGATATCAGATGTCTGGTTGAAACTTTCTGTGATGATAGTGGTTGTGACTTCTCACAACCATTCCAGGTGAGCAGTTCCCTTAATTTTTTTTTCTCTCTGCAGTGTTGCCACAGGTGAACACTATTGTTTTTTTTCTCTCCTCTTCTTCCAGTAATCCTGTCTTAAAAGATCTGGAAAATGGAGGCCCGCATAAAGGAACTTTGCGGAGTGACTGATAATATCCTTGCAGATTTGCAGAATATAAAGACCCGTTTTACAAATCTACAGGACCTCAATAATCACAATTTGCAAGTGGTTGGACAGACTACCCAGGATTTGCGAGCCAGGATTGAGGTTCTAGAGGGGCGAGTCCAGGCTCCTGCCGTAGCCCCGAGTGCTGGGATTCCCAAGTTGCCCCCTTTTCGTTTTGGCGGTGAACGTGAGAAATTCAGGGGATTTATTAATCAATGCAATCTTTTTTTTTTCTGCACATGCTTCACAATTTCCCACTGAACGATCTAAGGTGCTTACTATAATTATGTTGCTTACCAACAAGGCTTTAATGTGGGCAAACCCTATGATTGAGACTGAGGATGATTGTTTGAATCACCTTGATGATTTTATTTCAGCCATGGGGCAGGTGTTTGATGACCCCAATCGAGGTGCAACAGCTGAAGCAGCCATATTAGCTTTGCGCCAAGGTAAGCACTCGGTAGCTGAATATGCCTTGGATTTCAGGAGATGGGCCCTTGATACCACCTGGGACAGTTCCGCCAAAAAATCTATTTTTCGAAAGGGGTTATCTCCACTGATTAAGGATGAACTTGCTCGTGCCGACCCTCCCACTGCGTTAGGTGACTTTATTAACTACTGCATCATTATTGATACTCGTCTGACTGAACGCAGGCAAGAGAGATGGTTCGAAAGCAATCGTACTAACCTTTTCCTACCTTCCTCTCCAGCTAAGGAACCTTTGAGTAGGATTACACGGGAACCTGAACCTGAACCCATGCAGGTAGACTCTTTACAACGACGGGTTAGTGATGCACGCAAGGAACATCGTTTAAGGAGAATCTATGTTTCTATTGTGGTAAGTCAGGGCACTTCATTATAAACTGCCCCAGCCGTTCTCGTAAGACTACTGCAGCACTCATTCATTGTGAGTGTTGCGAGAGGGGATCTGTCAGGTCCGAGCCTCAGGCTCCAGAGAGATCTGCAGCAACAGATCTTGATTTCTCGGACTTAAACTCCGTTACCTCTGAGGACGTTGACTGTGTAAACGCTGCCATTTTTCAAGTTTCCTCAGCGGTGTCCCAGCTGAGTTGTAAGAAAAACAATTCTCATTGCTTTCTTTCCATCAAACTCTGGGTTGACTCAGCTTGGGTGTCTAGCTCTGCTATGATCGACTCAGGGGCAAGTGGAAATTTTATGGATGTCTCCTTTGCTCTGAAACAGGGAATACGTTCAGTGAAGAAGGCTACTCCAGTACAGATGGAAACTGTGGATGGCTCCCTGCTGACCTCTGGACCAGTGGATCAGGAAACAGAGCCTTTGAGGGTTCTTATGGGTAAAGATCATCAAGAGAAACTGTCCTTTATGCTTATCTCTTCTCCGCACTTTCCCATTATTCTAGGGCTACCATGGCTGCAGGCTCAGAATCCTACCATTAACTGGGAGACCAAGGAATTACACTTTCCAGAGAAACAGATGAGTCCAAAAGTTTCAGCTTGCTCTGTTCCTAAAGGAATCATGTCAGTCCCTGAACTACCAGCTGTATACCAGGACTATGTTGATTTATGTGACAAGAAGAACGCTGACCAGCTTCCTCCTCACCGTCCATATGATTGTCCAATTGAATTATTGCCTGGAGCAGAGATACCTTTTGGTAAGATCTACCCCCTGGCGGGGCCCGAGCTAAAGGCTTTAAAGGATTACATAGATGAAAATCTAGCCAAGGGCTTCATACGCCCCTCTTCATCTCCTGCAGGTGCACCCATCTTCTTTGTAAAGAAGAAAGATGGAACTCTGAGACCATGCGTAGACTATAGGGAACTCAATAAGGTTACTATTAGAAACCGTTATCCATTGCCTTTAATCCCTGAGTTATTGGAGAGAGTGCGACATGCCAAAAATTTTTCTAAACTAGATCTTCGTGGGGCCTATAACTTAGTCCGTATTAGACCTGGGGATGAATGGAAGACTGCATTCAGGTCACGCTATGGACACTTTGAATATCTAGTTATGCCTTTTGGTCTGAGTACCGCCCCAGCCACTTTCCAACACTTGGTGAATGACATCTTCAGGGATCTCCTAGATACATTCGTGGTAATTTATTTGGATGATATTCTAATTTTTTCTAACTCCACAGAGGAACATCATGGACATGTGAGAATGGTCTTGGAACGTCTAAGACAAAATCATCTTTACATCAAACTTGAAAAGTGTGAATTCCATAGGACCGAAATTCAATTTCTGGGGTATGTACTGTCTACACAAGGAATTAGTATGGATGGAAGCAAAACCCAAGCCATCAAGGATTGGCCAAGTCCTAGAAATGTAAAGGAGGTACAGCGCTTCATCGGGTTTGCCAACTTCTATAGACGTTTCATTAGAAATTTCTCTGAGGTAGTGTCACCTATCACTCAACTTACCCGGAAAGAGTCTAGGTTTTCCTGGACTCCCCAAGCCCAGGAAGCATTTTCCCGTCTAAAAGATAAATTTACCACTGCACCTATCCTAGTACATCCCAACCCCGAGCTTGCCTTCATAATAGAGGTGGATGCTTCAGACTGTGCCGTTGGAGCTATACTCTCTCAGAGAACAGGTGAGAAGAATGTCTTGCATCCCTGTGCCTTCTTTTCCCAGCAGTTGTCTTCGGCTGAGAGGAACTACAATGTGGGCAATAGAGAGTTGTTGGCCATTATTGCCGCCTTCAAAGAATGGAGACACCTTCTTCAGGGAGCTGCACAGCAAATAGTCGTCCTGACAGACCATCGTAACCTTGAGTTTATCAGGTCGGCTAAGTGCCTGACTCCTCGCCAGGCTCGCTGGAATCTTTTCTTAAACCAATTTAATTTTATCATCTCTTATAGACCAGGATCGCGCAATGGAAAGGCTGATGCACTCTCTAGGATTTACTCAGCAGAGACACGTCCAATTACTCCTCCTAAGACTATTCTTCCTGACTCTAGATTCCTAGGAGTAATTCATAATCAAGACCTACTTAAGGACATCAAGGAAGCATACCATGCGGATTCCTTTTTGGCACAACCCCCAAGGGACGTAAGTCTTGTCTTTAAGAATGGTGTGTGGATTCAGGGACAACGTCTGTATATTCCTGAAACAGTCAGATTAAGAGTATTGCAACTCATTCACGATTCCAAGATAGCTGGGCATAGAGGAATTCTAAAGACACAGGAATTTCTTTCTCGTTTCTTTTGGTGGCCCACTTGCAGGAAGGATGTTTTGAATTATGTCACTTCATGTGAGGTCTGTGCAAGATGCAAAACACCTCGCTCCTCACCAACTGGTCTTGTCAAGATCCCGTCTGGGTTGGAGCCGATGTTACTGCAAACACTAGGGGAAGCAGAGGCAGGTAGCGTAGTCAGATGGCAGCCGGAGGTCGGTACACAGGAGAGCAGTGTTTGTAGCAATGGATCAGGCGGAGAGCGTAGTCAGAAGGCAGGCCGAGGTCGGTTCACAGGAGAGCAGTGTTTGTAGCAATGCATCAGGCGGAGAGCGTAGTCAGAAGGCAAGCCGAGGTCGGTTCACAGGAGAGCAGTGTTTGTAGCAATGGATCAGCAGGAAACGCTTGACTAAAGGCTTGGAGCTCAATAATCTCGCAATGACACACCCACAGGGCCAGGTTTATATAGGGTGTGTAATTGGCAATCAGAGGCCCAATCAAGAGAGCACTAGGTGTAGCCAATCAGGAAGAACAGTCAATGGTATCTGGGTTCAGCAAGGAACTTTGCAGCCAGCAGAATAGCTCAGATGGTAGAGCTGCTGGCCAGTGGACAAGAGGTACTGGGTTCGACTCCTGACAGTACTCCCCTCCTTCCAGGATGGCCTCTGGACATCTCAGGAGCTGGCTTATCCGGGTACCTTTGATGAAAGGCTCTTGTTAGTCTAGGAGCATGGACGTTGTCCCTTGGTTCCCATGAATTTTCCTCTGGTCCGTAACCCTTCCACTGCACCAGATACTGCAGTTTACCTCTGAATTTTCGGGAGTCCAGAATCTTATCCACAATGTATTCTTCTTCACCACGGATCCTTTCTGGTGGAGGAGGTGGCTGAATTCTTCCTGGAAACGGGTTTTCACAGAAGGGTTTGAGCAAGGATATGTGAAACACTGGATGAATCTTTAGATTGTTGGGAAGTTTTAAACGAAAAGCAACCTGGTTAATTTTTGCAGAAATTTGAAAAGGTCCAATGAATTTCTGACCCAATTTGGAGGATGGCACATGTGTCTTAAGGTTTTTAGTGGACAGCCAAACTTTGTCTCCAACCTGAAGAGCAGGGGGCACTCTCCGATGTTTATCTGCTGCTTCCTTATATTCTTCCTGGGTCTTGAGCAATATCTCTGATAATTCCTTCTGGGATTCCTGTAATTTTGTAAGCCTGTCATTAACAGCAGGAATGGGAGTGTTCACTGGCAGATTAGGGATAAATACTGGATGTACTCCATAATTAGCAAAAATGGGGTTTGAGATGTAGCGCTATGTATGGAGTTGTTGTAGGCAAACTCTGCTGTTGGTAAATAGTCCACCCAGTCATCCTGAAGATAGGAAATGAAGCAACGGAGGTATTGCTCCAAAGTCTGGTTCGTTCTCTCCGTCTGGCCATTGGACTGAGGATGGAAAGCGGTAGAAAGATTCACCGTGACTCCCAAGGCTGTACAGAAACTCTTCCAAAATTTTGACGTAAACTGAACGCCTCTGTCAGACACCACGCTGTCAGGAATTCCATGTAACCTGAATACTTCTTTGATCATCAGTTCTGCAGTTTTTTCAGCAGTAGGAATTCCTTCAGTTGGAATAAAGTGGGCCATTTTTGTGAGTCGGTCCACTATGACAAAGATGACGGTCATCTGTTTGGAAGGGGGTAGTTCCACAATAAAATCCATGGAAATAGATCCCCAAGGCCTGGATGGAACTGGGAGTGGTTGCAAGAGTCCTAGAGGAGACGATCGTGGGGTCTTGTTTCGTGCGCATGTTAAACAGGTTGAAACATATTTCCTCACGTCCTTCCTACAATTAGGCCACCAAAAGAAACGAAGTAGTAAGTCTTGTGTTTTTGCAACTCCAGGATGTCCTGCCAGTTTAGAATCATGGACACTTTTGAGGACTTCAAGGCGAGAAGATTCAGGTACATATATTTGGTGTTTCTGCATCCAAAACCCTTCTTTGAATGAAAGATCGACGTCTTCCGAAGGATGGTTAAGGAAAGAGTCCTCTTGATATCCATCTTTAATTCTATTACCTAGTCCTCTAGAGTGCAATATTCCCAAAAAATTTTTAGGGCCTAGAATTGTATCATCATTACTAGACCTCTCCTGAGGTTCCGAACACATCCTGGACAGGGCGTCAGCCTTGCCATTCCTTGAACCAGGCCGGTAAGAGATTATAAAATTGAATCTTGAGAAAAATAAGGCCCATCGTGCTTGTCTTGCAGACAATCTTTTTGCTGTACGGAGGAATTCAAGATTCTTGTGGTCCGTGAGGACAGTCACAGGGTGATTGGCACCTTCCAGAAGATGTCTCCACTCGGAGAAGGCAACTTTAATGGCTAACAGTTCTTTATTACCAATGTCGTAGTTCTTTTCTGCAGATGACATGGTGTGGGAAAGAAACGCACATGGGTGAAGTTGCATCTTGTCCCCAACTCGCTGAGACAGAATAGCTCCCACTGCAGAGTCCGAGGCGTCCACTTCGACAGTAAATGGCAATTCAGGATTTGGGTGTACTAACAATGGAGCAGACGTAAAAAGAGTTTTCAACTTGTCAAAAGCCTCCTGTGCCTCTGGAGACCAGAAAAATGCTTTTGTCTTTTTTGTTAGTGTAGTAATTGGTAGTATGATCCGTGAAAAGTTCTTTATAAATTTTCGGTAAAAATTTGCAAATCCTATGAAACGCTGGACGTCTTTTAAATTTCTTGGAACAGGCCAGTCCACTACAGCATTGATTTTGCCGGGATCCATGCTCAGACCTTCTGGGGAGATGATATATCCCAGAAATTGGATACTGGTTTGTTCAAACTCACATTTTTCAAGTTTAATGTAGAGATGGTTCTCCTGTAGTCGTTCCAAGACTAACTGGACGTGCCTGCGATGCTCTTCCAAGGTGTCTGAAAATATAAGAATGTCATCGAGATAAGCCACAACGAATTGGTCCAAGAAATCTCGAAATACATCATTAATAAAATGTTGAAAGGTGGCTGGGGCATTGCTAAGGCCAAAGGTCATAACAAGAGATTCAAAATGTCCATATCTCGTTCTGAAGGCAGTCTTCCACTCATCTCCTGGGCGAATCCGTATGAGGTTGTAAGCCCCTCTAAGATCCAGCTTCGTAAAGATTTTCGCAGAACGGAGTCTCTCAAATAGTTCAGGAATCAAGGGTAGCGGGTAGCGATTCTTGACAGTGATATTATTCATCTCTCTGTAGTCAATACATGGCTGCAGAGTGGAGTCTTTCTTTCAACAAAGAACAGGGGTGCCCCAGCTGGAGATGTGGAAGGTCGAATAAAGCCTTTCTCTAAATTTTCATCCAGGAACTTTCTTAATACCTTCAATTCAGGTTCGGAAAGATTGTAAATCCGTCCAAATGGAATGGTTGCTCCTGGCAGCAATTCAATGGGACAGTCATAAGGACGGTGAGGAGGTAATTGATCTGCTTTCTTCTTACTGCAGACATCAGAGAACTGCTGATATTGAGGTGGTAGTTTCTCTTCCTTCTCATGCGAAATCTCAGAGATTTGGACTTGTTGGAGAACAGGGGGTTCCTTATGACAATTATTCTTACAGTAGTCAGATGGAAAGGTGATGGTCCTTGATGCCCAGTTGATAGAAGGGTTATGGACTGAAAACCAGGGGATCCCTAGAATAACCGGAAATTTCGGAGATGAAATAAGGTGGAAACTGACAGCTTCATGATGATCCGGGTCGATACAAATCTCCAGTTCGATTGTCTCATGCGTGACAGGTCCAGAAGACAAAGGTGATCCATCCACAGTTTCCATTTCAATTGGTGTGGATTTGGTCCTACTGGAAATATCATTATCACGTGTAAATTTTAAGTCCATAAAATTTCCTCCTGCTCCCGAATCCAACAGGGCAGAGCATTGTATTTTTTGGGTGCCCATTACAACCTGAATGGGGATTACAAAATGAGATGATGTGGTATGTATTTTGTCTATTTCTGGCGTTACTGATGAGATAGTCTGCAAGATGGAATCCGACTGCTGAGAAAGGTCCGTATTGCTGGCAGACCTGTTGTTGGTAAAGGCTATAGTCCTTTTGTTAGGACAGTTGATGGCATAGTGTCCAGGGTCCCCACAATAGAGGCAGAGATGTTCTGCACGTCGCCTCTCCTTCTCCTGTGCAGAGAGTGGTCTTCGGATGACGTCGATCTGCATCGGTTCAGACACAACTTGCGTCTTTTCTTGGTGGTCTGATGCTGAAAATGAGAAGCCAGGGCTATTCCCAAGTGCTCGCAGTCTCTCCTTTCTCCTTTCAGTAAGTCTCTGGTCAATCCGGATACATAGTTGAATAAAGTCCTCCAACTGGTCAGGGGTCTCAACCCTGGCAAGCTCGTCTTTCACTGGTTCTGATAACCCTCGTCGAAATTGACTTCTCTGGGCCGCTGGATTCCAGGTGGTGTCGGCCACCCAGCGACGGAACTCCGATGTATATTCCGCAACAGAGCGACGTCCTTGGCGCAAATTATGTAATTTGGTTTCTGCTGTGGCACAGCGGTTTGGGTCATCAAAAACTTGATTCATAGCTGCGATGAAAGCTTCCAGGTCATTAAGGAGGGCATAGTCCTTTTCTACATAAGGTGAAGCCCAAGCAAGAGCTTCATCCGTCAGGAGATTTATCATGAAAAAAAAACTTTCTTCCTCTCACTGGTAAAGGGAGCAGGTTGCATCTGGAAGTATATGCGGCATTGATTGAGGAATCCTCGGTACTGCTTGCGATCCCCACTGAACTTTGCAGGCAGCGGCAGCCGCGCATTTGATTCGGACCCTGAATTGCGCACGTCCAGTAGTTGTTTTTGTAGCTCAATTACTTCCTGTTGTATCGCCGTGAAATCAGTTTGTAACTTGGCATATTTTCCTTGAGAGTCCGTACAAAAACTTTGAAGCTCCGTAACTTGCCGTCTCAGGGTGTTCACAGCGGACTCCATTTTGGCGCGAGATTATTCTGTCAAGATCCCGTCTGGGTTGGAGCCGATGTTACTGCAAACACTAGGGGAAGCAGAGGCAGGTAGCGTAGTCAGATGGCAGCCGGAGGTCGGTACACAGGAGAGCAGTGTTTGTAGCAATGGATCAGGCGGAGAGCGTAGTCAGAAGGCAGGCCGAGGTCGGTTCACAGGAGAGCAGTGTTTGTAGCAATGGATCAGGCGGAGAGCGTAGTCAGAAGGCAGGCCGAGGTCGGTTCACAGGAGAGCAGTGTTTGTAGCAATGGATCAGCAGGAAACGCTTGACTAAAGGCTTGGAGCTCAATAATCTCGCAATGACACACCCACAGGGCCAGGTTTATATAGGGTGTGTAATTGGCAATCAGAGGCCCAATCAAGAGAGCACTAGGTGTAGCCAATCAGGAAGAACAGTCAATGGTATCTGGGTTCAGCAAGGAACTTTGCAGCCAGCAGAATAGCTCAGATGGTAGAGCTGCTGGCCAGTGGACAAGAGGTACTGGGTTCGACTCCTGACAGGTCTGTTACAGCCTCTTCCCACCCCGTCCCGCCCGTGGGGATCCATTTCTATGGACTTCATTGTGGAGTTACCAACCTCTCAGGGGAAGAACACCATTCTAGTGGTGGTTGACCGTCTAACAAAGGCAGCTCATTTTATCCCTTGTGTCGGCTTACCCACTGCAAAACAGACATCAGATTTGATGATTAAAGATGTGTTTCGCTTACATGGAGTACCGGATGAGGTTATTTCGGATCGAGGGGTGCAATTCACTTCTAGGTTTTGGCAAAATTTCTGTGCAGCATTGGACATTAAAGTAAACCTTTCTTCTGCTTTTCATCCCCAGACTAATGGACAGACCGAACGAACCAATCCACCCCTGGAGCAATATCTCCGCTGCTTTATCTGCCACCTACAGGATGATTGGGTGGATCTACTTCCATTAGCTGAGTTCTCGTATAACAACTCTCAGAGTGCCTCCACTAAACAGTCTCCTTTTTACTCTAATCTAGGTTATCATCCTAACATTCTACCACGATTTCCCATAGAAACGCCTTTACCAGCAGTGGCTGAAAGAATCACGTCTTTACAGAAGAATATGGATCTTCTAAAGGAAAATCTGGAATCGGCTCAAGAAAGGTACAAGAAAGCAGCAGATAAATTTCGTAAACCTGCACCAGCTTTCAAGGTAGGAGACTTGGTCTGACTGTCAACCAGAAATCTTAAGTTAAGGATTCCATCGTCTAAGTTGGGACATAAGTACATTGGACCCTATAAAATCAGTAAAATTATAAGTGCCGTTGCTTGTCGTCTTCAACTGCCCAGAACTATGAGAATCCACCCTGTCTTTCATGTATCCCTACTAAAGGCTGCGACACCCAATACGTTTCCTGGACGTTCTCTCCTTGCCCTGACCCAGTGCTAGTCGATGGTCAGGAAGAATTTGTGGTGGAAAGGATTTTAGATTCCAGGTTGTATAGAAATCAGTTACAATATCTAATTAAATGGCAGGGCTACCCAGTGGAGGACAACTCATGGGAACCGGTCAATAACGTTAATGCTCCTCGCTTTCTCCGTCAGTTTCATCAGAGGTACCCACACAAGCCTGGTCTGAGGTCATCCGGAGGTTGTCCTTAAGGGGGAGTAATGTAAGGTTCTATGTATATATTCCTGAAACTCAGTTTGTTCGTCAGCCATTTTACTTTCTGTCTTGCTGCAGCTATCTTGCCCTCAGTCAAAATGGAGTTTCCAGCTTGCATGTTCCCGCCCTGATTCTCTCCTTTGCTTCTTAAGCAGCCACAGCTGAGCAATCAGTGCTTCAGAATCTAGCCTGCAGTGAACCTGTGACTTGACTCCTGTAAGCCTTGGACCTTGTACTCCAGCTATTCCTACTGAGGAACTCTGAAGCACTTGTGGACTCTGAACCCTGCTCTTTGAAAGACCCACGTTTGCATGGACTTACGGTAACAGAGAAGAAGATCCTGAATCTGTATTGGAGAGTGATTGCTGAGCTTGGATTACTCTGGCCTGCTGTGTCTCCTGTTTCTGTGTCTGCAAACTGTGTGACTATTTCTGCCAACTTGTATGAAGTAATACAGGACTTTTCTATATCAAACCTGTGACTCCTGTGTTTTCATCGCACCCAAGCACAAGACGCTATATGAACTGTACTACATACATTACAACGGCGTTCTGCTTGCTCACGCTCCGCAGCTTCACGGCGTTCTGCTCGCTCACGCTCTGCTGCTTTCTCTGCCGCCACCAGGAGTCTTTCATAGGTGGCGTCATTACCAGTCTCGAGCTGCGCCATAGCCGCTTGGAAGAGGGTCTCCGATCTGGACAGGCTGGGACGGGCAGGGGGGGGGGGCAGTCCACTGTGAGACTGAGCACGGGGGTCGGGCTCCTTGGGGAGCCCTGGCCGAGCCCCCCTCATCGGTATTGAACCCCTCATAGGCCACAGCATTGGCCTCCCCCTTTGCCCTACTCCTGGTGCCTTCCGCCATCTTGGGAACCTTTGGTTACTGAGACACAGCTGCAACCCTGACCTTGCACACAACTTGTTATATTTACACTCTGACCGTCTAGTGCTGGGCTGACCTTAAGACCCCAGCAGTGAAAGTACTGCTGGTAGTCTCTAGTGTCTGGGAGTAGGGGTCCCACGCACACTATTACTCTGATCCCACCGCTGCCACCAATTTGTGAGGAACTCAGCCGGCCGCCACACGGTAGCCCGGGTATCACAGCTTCTGATACCACCGCCGCTACCAAATGTGACGGACGATCCCTTTCCTCCCACGTCACCAATGGGACGTAACTCCACAGGTACAGCTCTCCGGCGCCCCCCTTTGTCTCTCAGGTCAGTAAGAGAACTGCACCTAGAGCAAATGGCCGCCGGGGAAGGTGTCCTGCTACCCACTGGGTATTCTAAGATTCGTGATCAGAGTAAAAGCATCAGCCCAAGATTAATTTTATGGTTTAATTTGCCTTAAGGGCGCACTAGATAATTACAGAAATATACAGTAAAGCTATACAACGTAACTACAATGTAATGGCAGTCAGAGTAAAAATACAACAATAATGTACAAGGCTTAAAGGTATTAGCTATAGATCAATATTACCGGGTTGTAGTATGGTCATGGGAAGGCAGGGGCTTTGCCATTCTCAGGTAGTAGTCTTCAGTTACTGGATAGTCCCCAAAGCATATGTTGCTGCACCCTTGGCAAGACAAATCCGTTTTCTTTTGGTCCTTTCCTAGACCATCTTCTTGGCTTCTGTGTGTGAAATGGAATGAGAGACCAGCCTCTTCTTGGCTACAGCTTTTAACCCTGCTAGGCCCTTCCCCATTTGCTTTGAAGCCCGCATATTAACTGGCCTGCAATTCATATGGAGCAGGAAACAATGGCTTGAGCTAGAGCTATTTACCATATGACTGACCATCTCAAGGGTATGCCACACTAAACAATATCGCTAACGGGATCGCTAAAAAACGTCACTATTTAGCGATCCCGTTAGCGATGTTGTTCAGTGCGGCAGCTTCCAGCGACGAGCTTCCTGCTGTGATCTCGCTCGTCGCTGGAATCGTTCCGGACCCTATTTCATCGCTGGCGCTCCCGCTGGGTAAGTATCTTATCGCTGTGTGGCACCTTTTCTTAGCGATTTAGCGGTACTTTTGTACCGCTAAAGTCGTTAAGAAGATCGCTAACGGCGATAGCGTTGTTAACTATATCGCTAAATGCGGTAGCATTTAGCGATATAGAAACAATCCCTCTAGCGATCTCATTAGTATGCAACGCTAACGAGATCGCTAGCGGGATAGCTTAGTGTGGCAGTACCTTCATTCAGACCCTGGCCTAAACCAATTAGCATGTAAAGGCCTATTGATTCATAGTGGACATCAAAGCTGGTCGTACTGGATATGCTAATAGGCCCTGTGTAGCTAAAAGTCTGTGGCTGTGTGAACTGACAAAATGGAGGCTGGTACAGGCCCTATACAAAATGGCGACAACCTTTTCCTTACATATATAAATCTGGTATCGCACCGACCAGAAGAATAAAGTCGTCTAATCGATATTGAAGTCAACAAATTGCAGTGTAAAGAGGCATTTAAATATCTGGGGATACAGATTTTCTTGCCGATGTCAGAGTACCTTAATATTAATTTGATGCCATTACTTCAAAAATTTTAAATTAAAATAGAGATATGGAATAAGCTACATTTAACGGTGGTGGGAAGGATAAACCTTTTTAAAATGATCCTGATGCCTAAACTACTATATATTTTACATAATGCACCTGTGTGGATATCTAAAAAAAGGTTTAAGTCTTTGAATATGATGATTAGAGCTCAGGTATGGGGGACGAAACCGGCAAGAATAAAGTTAGAAATCCTTCAGAGACCTAAAGATGAAGGTAGAATGGCGCTGCCAAACCCAGAAATATATTTTCTGGCTGCTCAGAGTCAACATTTTAGAGGGTGGTCAAGAGCGGGTCCTGGTGGATCTGTTAAAAAAATGTTGGAACATAGCATGGGGGATAGACCAGTGCTAGAGGGATTGGAGGGAGGTAACGTTGAGAGACTGGGACGGGAAATGCCAACTTTAGAACTTATAAATAAAATCTGGAACACAATAAAGAAGGTGAGAGGAGTAAAAGGATTAACCAAATTTACACCCATATGGAATAATAGTAACTTACCGGAGATACAAAAAATAGGTACTATAAGAGAGTGGAAAGAAATAGGAATAATGTATATGTTTCAAATAATGGAAGGGGAAGAAATCAAATCTTTCCCACAGCTACAAAATGAATTCCTACTACCAAACACAGAATGGTATCATTACGGGCAGGTTAAGCATGCAATTAGAACCCAGAGAACACAACAGAGACTGCTAGTGGAGACTGATTTAGTTTTAGAGTACATCTGTCAAGAGGGAACCACTAGGGGAGTAATTTCAAGTACATACAGAAATTTGATGCATACTTTTCTTCTGGGATTCCCATTAAAAGCTAAGCATAAGTGGGAAGAAGAAATGGGGAATATAGGAGATGATATATGGGAAACTATATTGGAATATATACCCAAGCTCTCTATGAGCGAACCTGCAAGATCGTCACATATTTATGTAGTTCATAGAGTATATAGGTCACCGTTAATAATGCACAAAATGGGGTTGAGGGTAAATTCGGATTGTCCGAGATGTAAAATGGATAAGGCGGGTATATTCCATATGATGTGGGAGTGTCCTAGACTTTCAATGTTTTGGTCTGGAGTAATCAATATGATTGAAGGGGCGTATGGATGTGAGGTCTCGGGGATCCTGTTACGTGTCTACTAGGATATGTAGAAGAAATCTTAGTTAACAATAATAGTAAAATAGCTATAGCTAGATTGCTTTATTGCACTAGAAAATTAATCGCAAGAAATTGGACCAATCCTGAGCCCCCATCGGGGGAGGAATATTCTAAAAGAGTAAAACATATTGTACAATTAGAAAAAGGAATTTATGAAAAAAGAGGTAAACTGCATTTGTATGAAAAAATATGGGCGCCCTGGATACAATATAAAGGATTGTAAGAGGGAAATTGTTTAACCTGTATTGTATTCTATACACCATTCTTTGTATATGATGCTTTTCCTTTTATTTTTTGATTCTTGCCAAAAAGGGTAGCAAGACTATAATTTCGTATATACACTTTCTGTCTTAATAAAGAAAGAGAAATAGGATGCTGTCGGTAGGGGTGGGGAGGGGGGAAAGGGTTTGAGGGGTTGACTGAGATTGTTATCTTGTTTAGCTTATTCAACTGGTTTGAATAATATTGTCTGATTTAAAGATGTTCAATAAAAATTTATCTGATTTAAAAAAAAAAAAGTTGTCTAATCACTTATACCACAGCGAGGCATTAAAAATAAATAAAACCAATTCTTCACCTACTGTTGATTTGTTCATTCTGCCTCCCAAAGATCGCAGTAAGGCTCGACTCACATTTATCCTGTGCACTATGCTGAGCGCTTACATTGGGGTTTCCATGTAAATTTCTGAAATACATGATTCAGATGAAACCTCTGATGCAAGATTCCCTAAAATGAGCCAGATGGAGGCACTGTGGTCTCAGTCTGGCCTGTGATCCGGTGGTGTCTGTCTTGTTAGGTGTGCATAAAAGTGCCATCGGCCACAGTTTTGTGCACTTCTGAAAAGAAGGACACCACTTAACAGAGGTCAGATGGAGTCCAGAGTAACTCTGCTACCTCATTATAGTGAATGGATCCCTTGGGGGTGTCATCTGAATTACATCATTCGGAGATTAAGATGGAAACAACAAAGTGCTCATGTACAGCGCCAGATAAATGTGATCCCAAATGTTATGTAAAATGTGCCCAATAGAAGTGTCAACTCAATCCACAAAAAACGTCTCCACTCAGGTCTGTCATCTGTTAACAGAAATATAGGGGGCTTCCATGTTACTGGTAGCACAAAGGTTCTGGAAAAATAAAATGGCTCCTCACCCCTCAAAAGAAATTCAGCAACGTGTCAATATGATCACTGTACCCCTAGATGAATTGAGAGGTGTAGTTTGTAAAATAGGGTCACATGTGGGGGGGGGTTCTGCTGTGCTGGCACCTTTCTGGGCTCTCCCAATGGGTAATGGCACCCACAAATCATAACACTAAATTCTGCATTATAATATTGAGCTCCTTCCCTCCTGAGCTTTGCGCTGTGCCTCAAAAGTAGTTCCTGATTACATTTAGGGTATTGGTGTACTCAAGAGAAACTGCACAACAAACTTTTAGGTCCATTTTTTATATTAGCCCTTATAAAATTTGGGGCTAAAACAACATTTTAGGCTAGTTTCACACCAGCGTCTGACTGACCTGCGTCGGTCAGTGCACGGCCGCCACTAAGCTCCGCCCCGTCCACGACTCCTCCCAATCGCTCCGCCTATGGGCGCATGACGCCGCATGCTACCTGCGCACCCTATCTTTAGCGTTGGGTTCACAGGCTGTACGCAGGTATGTGTTTGCCGGTGCATGCATCCTTTTGACGGTGCGCCAAGCGCACCAAAATGCAACACGGTGCGTTGGGCGCAGGTTGGTGCACCATCAAAAGGACGCATGCGCCGGCAAACGCATACCTGCGCACGACCTGCGAACCCAATGCTAAAGATAGGGTGCGCAGGTCGCATGCAGCGTCATGCGCCCATAGGCGGAGCGATCGGGAGGAGGCGCAGCCGGGGTCAGACGCTGGTGTGAAAATAGCCTTAGCAGTAAAAATTAAATTATTCTTTTGTCGCCACTCAGTGGTATAAGTTTGTGAGGCACATGTGGTGTCAACATGCTCACTGCTAGATGAATTCATTGGTGGGTGTAGTTTGTAAAATGACATCACTTATTGGGGGTTTCTGCTGTTCTGACACCTCAGGGGCTCTGCCAAAGTGACATGGCACCTTCAAACCATTCCAGCAAAATCTGAACTCTTCCATTCTGAGCTTTGCACTGTGCCTCAAATTTCTGATATTTACAGAAATAAACACCAGTCATATTGAACAAATGTTACCAGTATCAAGAAGTACAATATGTCAAGAGAAAATAATGTCAGAATCGGTGGAATTCCAGAGTTATTACCTCAAAAAGTGACAATGGTCAAAAGTAAAAAATGAGGCCCGGTCATTTACCCACAAAGTGGTTCAGTTCTTAAGGCCTCTTTCACACTTCAGTCGTGTGACGTCAGTCAAAATCCGTCAAAATGTGAAAAAACGGATCCGCCATTTTTTTTTGGCGGATCCGTTTTTTTCCCATTGACTTGCATTAGTGACGGATTTTGACGGATTGTCATCCGTTAGGTCCTTTTTTGACGGATCCGCCAAAAAATTGGCGTCCGTCGTTTCAGAAAAACGTCCAATGCAACGTTTTTTTTGGTCCACCATTTTGTATAATGGCCGCCTATGGGCGGCAGATCCGCTGGCATCCGTCTTTGACGGAATCCGCCAGCGGATCTGTCGCTTCCATAGAAAACCATTGAAAATGCTGCCAAAACTGTCTGGAGTTCTCTCTCTCTCTCTCCTCGGTCCGGACATGCGTACCTGCATTTTCCGGGTAGAAAATTTCTTTTTCCGGGTTGAAAAGTTCATGACGGATCCGTCAGAAAAGTGATCCGCTTGCATCCGTTTTTGCACTTTTCTGGCGGATCCGCCATTTTCACTCTTTGGCGGACGTCGCACGACTGAAGTGTGAAAGAGGCCTAAGGGGTAAAACGAGGTGAAATGTCAACTGATGATCAACCTCGTTCCGGACGTCATTCAATTTCCCGAACTGATGAAAATGTGACGAAAACTCTGCAAGTCATTCTGGAAGATCGCATCAGACCATTTATGAACTCGTGGAATTGACTGGGATTTCCTGGTGTTCCTGTCAGCGAAAGTTAAAGGGGAATTGGGCATGAAATGAGTTGCAGCAAAATGTATTTTTCACAACAGCCAATTGCAATGTTATTCTTCCCAAAGAAAACAAAAAATGTCATAGTCACATAATGTCAGTGTGAATCAGACATCACAAAATAAGCAAAAGATTGAACAAGTCATTGAGAAAAAAAAAAAAATCACTGGATCCAAACGCAACCTACCCCAACACAATCAGCTGGCATAGTGACTTGGAAGGAATTGGCAAAATCTAGTGGCGGAGGCCCCGTACTACAAGAGCCCAGACCCTCCATAAAACTCCCTTTGTATACTGCAATACTGGGGTATTTTGGTACAAGCAATCAAGAGGGAAGTAAAAAAACAACAAATATAAGGCCGGCGTCACACTGCCGAGTTTGATGCGAGTTAGTCGCACGACTTTCTCGCATCAACACCCGGCACCGCCGCCCGCTCTTGGACCCGAGTACGCGGCGGCATAGAAATACATGCAGCCGCACACTCGGGTCTGAGAGCGGGCGGCCGTGTCGGGTGTTGATGCGAGAAAGTCGTGCGACTAACTCGCATCAAACTCGGCAGTGTGACGCCGGCCTAAAAAGTGAAATCACCCAATTCCCAAATCTAAGGGCTCATTCACATGTCTGTGAAAAAATGGTTCCGGTGTCATCAGTGTTTTGGAACAGTGCGCCATCAGGGTCCGTTTTTACCATAAGGCCGGTGTCACACTAGCGAGTTTGATGCGAGTAAGTCGCACGACTTTCTCGCATCAACACCCGGCACGGCCGCCAGCTCTCGGACCCGAGTGTGCGGCTGCATAGAAATACATGCAGCCGCACACTCGGGTCCGAGAGCGGACGGCCGTGCCGGGTGTTGATGCGAGAAAGTCGTGCGACTTACTCGCATCAAACTCGCCAGTGTGACGCCGGCCTTAGTGTTTTTTTGCGGGTGGATAAAAAAGAAATAAATGACAAAGTTTCTCCTATACTTTACAATGTTAGACACGTACAGCACACGGACTGTAACACTGACGCCATCCACGTGCTGTACGGGTTTTTCATGGTCCCATAGACTTGTCATTCATGCGGCCGGAAAAGTACGGACATGTGAACAGCACCATAAATTAGAATGGGTGCGTGTTGTTTCTGTAAAGTAAATGGATAGAAGACGTACGTCTGAATGAGGCACGGAATTTGGTATCGCAGCGTCTGCAAAAGTCCAGTTTATCAAAATATAAAATTAATCAGGCTTTTAAAAGGGCAACCCACGGAAAGGAAAAAAATAAATAAAAAGCTGCTGTAATTTGGTCACGGCACCTACAGAAAAACGCAACAAAAAGTGATCAGAACGTCCTATACAAAATGTGATAGAGATACCACAACGTGCCACGAAAAAAACAAGCCTGGACAATCGTGTTTCCAGGACATTTTGTTTTTACCACAGAACGAACACCATAAAAAATGCCTCAAAAAACATGGCGGAATCACATTTTTTCTTCCAATATTACATCGTTTTTGTCCTTTATTCCCACTTACACGTCCACTGAATGATAAAATGAACGGTGTCATGCAACACTACAATAAAAATAATAAAAACCCCTAAGGCTTCATAAGGCTGTGTGCACAGGAACATAGAAAGGTCTTGTGAGCAGAGAACAAAAGCACAAAAAGAAGGGGTTAATGGACTCCTCCTGCTGAGCAGGCCGCCCTATAACAGCACCACGGAACGGTAGCTTTCCCTCACGCATTCAACAAGATTTTTTTCCCAAGCGTCGTAATACACAAGTGTAATGACGGTGTGCGCAGTATACAGTCTGTGGTAAACAGCGCTGCGTCATTGCGCGCTCCATTCCTGTTACTGGCAAACAGTGACGATTACCACAGTAAAAATGGCGCTGGCTGTTTCAGTCTCTCACAAGATGGCGGCTGTTGCTAGCGGCTTCTAAGCCTGTTTAGTTACCATGTGACATTGCCCGTTGTATTGTAGCTACGAACACGGCTACTCGAATATCTAATGCCTATTGGTCTGTGCCTTGGGAAGTCCCGCCCTCTTAGAGCGTTCATTGGTTAGCTGAGGACGGAGGCTAATTCAGGAGAGCGCTGATTGGTCAGCAATTTCCACCGCTGGGCGTGTCCTGCTAGTGCGGAAGCGTGTGACAGCCAGCGGGGAGGCTTGTTGTGACTGACAGCATCACGTGAGTGACTACAGGTGACTGCTCGGGCCGCTGTCTCAGTGTGTGTGTGTGTCTGTGAGGGGGCTCTGTGCTGCTCTGCAAAGCTCCAGGTTATTCTTTGGTTATTATGGGGCTGGATAGGATTGTCCTTAAAATTTTGCCTTAAAGCAGAGAGTGTGTCAATAAAAAAATGAGCTGCTGTACTTCCCCTCCCCAGCACCGCCTGCCTGCTGCTTGCGGTCACCTCATGACTACAGCATGCATCACCGCTGCAGCCAATCCCTGGGCTTAGCAGCAGTGCTGCTGTACACGGAATGAGTGGGACGTCATTGAAGATCTCTACATCAGCATGCCTGCTAAGCCCAGGGATTGGCTGCAGCGGCGATACATACTGTAGATCTGTCACCGCTGCAGCCAGTGACCAGGAGCAGCACTGGTGTGGGAAGTCCAGCTGACAGCCCTTTAAGGGATTGTCCCAGTGCGTACATTTATGGCCTCTCCACCAGATAAGTGTGTAGTAGACACGGGTGCCGTTCATCTACATGGGAGTCCTGACCACCTCTCCTGACACCCTGAGCTAGATTCGGGCCCTATTATTGGACATGCCATAAATGTAGGAGCTGGGACAACGCCTTCACATGATAAACCCTTTATTTTGCACCCAAGCTGCAGATCACACACTTGGCCTTGATCTTTGTATTTCTGCTGGAATTATGGGTTAATATTCGGTGACAATCTAATAGTGCTCCCAGAGCTGGAGACGTCTTCTGGTTCTTTTTCATTAACCCTTATTTTCCGGTGATGACATTTCTCCCAGTGATTTCCATGGAGCTCTTTGGAAAAATATTCAGCACTGTGAGCGCAGTGGGAAACCTGTTCACGAATCCTTATCGAGTGCGGGAGGTGGCACTTTTGGACTATGTCGGATGCCATCGAATTCGGGAAGATGGACGAGTCTTACTCTACAGGAGCAAGTCGGCAAAATCGTGGGAATGTCTCTTGGTAAATCCCCTCTCTCCACAAAATGCCTTTCGGTGAGTTCCCTCTTGGCTTTCTCCAGGGCAGCTTGCTAAACTGTTACCAATTTTGTCAATCTAGAAATGACGTAAAGGGGAGTTAAGGATTGTGTCTTGGTGACTGGGACAGATGGCAGTCGGTGTATGTGTCCATCCCCTGCCTTGACATCTCTGGGATATATGGGCGTTATTCACTACTCGAACCTGAAAACCTGACTCTAGGTAATCTTCTGTACACTGATTACATCAACATCTCTCCCTAAGGATGGAGTCACACTAACGTATAAAAAATCGGTCTGCTGCTGATCCAGAAAAGTAGGACCAGTGTCATGCGAGTATAATGCGATTTTTATCACCTAGTATTCGTATACAATGCGTTTTTAACATCAGCTTTTACATACAGTAATTCTGTCATTTAAAGCTAGTTTACAAACAAAGCAATCTTATATACAGTTATATGACAGACTAAATAGAGATCCTGTACACATATAATAAGCTTCACCATTTAGTGCCTTTCATATGGCACTAAAAGGTGTTTCGCCTTATTTAACCTATTAAATAAATAATAAAAAAAATGATGTTGGATCCCCACTATTGTTCATACCCAGTCAAGGTAAAGCAGACAGCTGTGAGCTGATATTATCGGGCTGTGAAGGACCTTTCCCAGCCTAAAAATACCAGCCCGCAGCTGCCCCGGAAGTGGAGCATCACATGAGATGCAATAATTCTGGCACTTGGCCTTGCTGTTCCCGATTGCCTTGGTGCGGTGCCAGCTGGGGTAATGGTTGATAGGGTTGATGTCAGCTGGCATGAAACCCAGGGGTTAGTAATGGAGAGGCATCCATCTCAGGTGAGCACTTACTCATTTAATAACATTGATCCGAGTGCAATGCGATATTTTGTCGCGTTGCACTGCTCCGTATTATACGCCAGTGTGAGCGAACCCTAAGGCCGGAGTCACACTGGCGACAAAATCGGACGACTGCAATGCGATGAAATATCGCATTGCAGTCGGACCTATGTTAATCTATGGAGCAGCTCCCAGTATCCGATTTTTTGTGGTCCGTTTTAAACGTCCGTGTACAATCGCAGCATGCTGCGATTGTCACCGATTGTCGGTCGACAATCGCCAATGCAAGTCTATGGGAGCGATGAAAAATCGGATTACAAACGGACCACACTGTGTGACTTGCGATGAAATCGCATCGGTGTCCTTTAGAAAAGCCGGCAATTCATCCCCGCCTATACTGTAAAATCACACTGACAGCTTTAATAAAGACTAGAAAGAATAGATATATACACATAGAACATATATATATATATATACATGTCATTGTGACATGTACATATACATATATTTATAGTTCCTAGACTTCTACATACTGTAATAGGCGCTAATTCAATTGCCGGGTTTTGTGAAATCACAGAAGCCGACATGAAATGATACATTGTTTCCACACATTTAACCATGTAATTTCATGTATTTTTATATATGTTTGAAACATACAATTACATGAGTGTATTTGTGCAAAATTTCAGACATGTAGGGTTAATTAAAGGTGTAATTTCGTTGAAAAAAAATGCGTGGGCTCCCGCTGTATTTTCTCCACCAGACAGACAAAGCAAAGCGAGTGGGGGCAGATAATAATAGCCTAGGGAGGGTACATTTTTTTTGTGCCCCCACTGGCTACTAACATCTGCCCCCAGACACCCCAGAAAGGGCAAATCTATAATTAGATTCGCCCTTTCTGGCACTTTGCCCGTCTATTCCCATTGCCCTGTAGCGGTGGCGAATGGGTTAATAATCTCACCTTACTGTCACCTTGCAATTGAAAGGTGACCTTAAGGCAGGTTAATAATTGAGAGCTGTCAATTAGACAACTATCAATTATTAATCCTATTGAAGTAAATAAAAGAACACACACACTTTAAGAATAAATAATTTTAATGAAATAAAAACAAATTTTTTTGACCATATTTTATTTTACACTTAATCCGTGCGAAGCCATTGATCTCCTAAAATAAAGAAAAAAAAATAAAACAACATTATTCTTACCTATTCCGCCGATCTGTCACGTCCCACGCTGTAATCCTTCACAAAGGGTTAACTAGCTTTGAGCCAAGCAGTGCAAGTAATCCTGCATGCTCAGCTCAAAGCTCATGAATGAATAAGTTCCTCTCCTGGCGACAGGAGAGGATGTGTTTCATGAATGAAGCTTAATTGATTGTGTCCACTTTCCCTTTAGGTCAGGTCACTACAGTTAAATTGGCAATAAATCAATTAAGCTCCATTCATGAATCTATTCCTCTACTTTCGCTGGGAGAGGAACTTATTCATTCAGGGGAATACAGGTCTGAGACAGCATTATTAGCTCTCTGCGACCTGTAACCTGTTAACCCTTTCTGATGGATTACACCGTGGGACCTGACTGTACATCGGATTGGTAAGTATAATTTTGCTTTTTTATTTTATTTTTATTACAGGAAATGGTTTTAGCAGGAAAATAAAATATGGTCAAAAACTGTGTGATTATTTAATTAAACTTATTTTTTATTAAACTGTGTGTGTTTGATTTTTCTTTCATACAATAGGATTAATAATTGATAGTTGTCTAATTGACAGCTATCAATTATTAACCTGCCTTAAGGTCACCTTTCAATACTAAGGTGACAGTAAGGTGAGATTAACCCATTCGCCACCGCTACAGGGCAATGGGAATAGACGGGCAAAGTGCCAGAAAGGGCGAATCTAATTATAGTTTTGCCCTTTCTGGGGTGTCTGGGGGCAGATGTTAGTAGCCAGGGGGGGCACAAAAAAAATGTACCCTCCCTAGGCTATTATTATCTGCCCCCACTCGCTTTGCTTTGTCTGTCTGGTGGAGAAAATACAGCGGGAGCCCACGCATTTTTTTTCAACGAATTTACACCTTTAATTAACCCCTACATGTCTGAAATTTAGCACACATATACTCATGTAATTGTATGTTTCAAACATATATAAAAATACATGAAATTACATGGTTAAATGTGTGGAAACAATGTATCATTTCATGTCGGCTTCTGTGATTTCACTGAAGCCGGCAATTGAATTAGCGGCTATAACAGTATGTAGAAGTGTAAGAACTATAAATATATGTATATATATATGTCACAATGACATATATATATATATATATATATATATATGTGCTCTATGTGTATATATCTATTCTTTCTTTTGGCATTTAAATACTATTCTTTTGGATCCATTATATGTCAGTTTTGCAAGCCTGCGAGAAAATCTCGCAAGTCGGATGAAAATCGGATGTTACAAGGTACACACACATGCGATTAAATCGCATCTTTGAAGGTAAATCGGATGACAGAAGGATGTGTGATGTTTTTATTTTGATCCGATTGTCGACCGTCTAAAACGGACCGATTTTTTGTGGTTGTGTGTGACTCCGGCCTAATACTAGTTTTCTACAGTGAAAATGATTGTCATAAATTAAAGAAGTTAA
Organism: Oophaga sylvatica; assembly: GCA_033576555.1. NCBI lineage: Eukaryota > Metazoa > Chordata > Amphibia > Anura > Dendrobatidae > Oophaga > Oophaga sylvatica. The sequence continues at coordinate 14,614,268 of JARQOD010000009.1, forward strand.
AACAGATTATGACCTATCCACAGGATAAGTGATAAATGCCTGATTGGTGGTTGTCCAATCGCTGGGACCTACAACGTTCTGCAGAAGAATTTTATTTCCTTTTGCAAATGTTGCGCTGGATCTGCCGCCCGTCTGCCGCTCCATTCATTCTCTATTGGACTGCTGGAAAAAGGTGAGCGATCAGCAGCCCCAAAGTCTATGAATAGAGCGGCCGTCGAGCATGTGCTCTGACACTCCATTGTAACAGGTGTAATGTTTCTTTATTCTGGCGATGCGTGCAGGTCGCAGCGGTCAGACTTCCAGCTATCAGCCTCCCAACGATCAGCACGTTATCACTTATCCTGCACGCAGGCGATAACTTGTTTTAATTGGACAAACCCCTTTAACTAATATTATAATATGTCACTGATCATGATCATATTTTGCAGCATGAACATGATGATAAAGCAGAGAGGCCCCTTTCCACAAGAGCTTACAATCTAGATAATAAAGGAGGAATGACACAATACATACATTACAGTTTTGTCCCTGGAAAATGCCCCATGGATTGGCAAAGGGGATACAAATAAACCTGCAGGAACCAGTCCCTTTGCCAGTATCTGAGCCAACACAGACATAAAGTGCCGATGGATGCCACAGGGGAAGCTAACTGAGGACTTTTTGAGACATTTGCTACCACATCAGATTGTGATCAAGTGCCGTCAATCTGCTTATGAGTTTGCCAATGAGCCAGAGAATGGGTGCAGCATGAGAGAAGTCCTGCAGTGCAAGAATATGATAAGGGAAGATGAGGGTCATAATATTAATGCCAGCGCCACAACGCCTTCACTATTTTTCTGTTCATGGAGCCTTGTCTGAACATGTGCATGGTAATGCTTGGCGACCGCTCATAGTAATGCAGTTCATCTTTAAAAAAAACGTGTAATCCCAAAATGACCTAATGTTTAAATCAGGTTTTTATGTTAAATATATTTTTTAAAAAATATTTTTTTATATCAAAATCTGTACAGTAAAACCTCCAAATGATATAAAAAAATCTTCCAATTTTCACACTGGTTGCTAAGGTTATTCTAGACTCATACTTCCTGTTGTTTCATGAAATAGCCACAATGGTCAGACCCCCAACCCTATCATATTAACCCCTTACCAACATCGGGTATATATAATGTCAGACTCCCTCCCTTTGATGTGAGCTCCGGTGGTGAGCCCACATCTTTCCTGGGACATGTCAGCTGTTTTGAACAGCTGACATGTGCCCGCAATAGCCGCGGGTGGAATCGCGATCCACCCGCGGCTATTAACCCGTTTAATGCCGCTGTCAAATTCTGACGGCGGCATTTAACAAGCGCTTCCAGCCATCGGGCCGGAAATACGCTCACCGGTGACCTGCGTCACGTGATCGCGGGTCACCGGTGTGTCTGCATGACAACCCAAGGTTTCCTGGAGACCTATATGGTTGCCAGTGCTGGATTGCTGTGAGCGCCACCCAGTGGTCAGCGCTCACAGCAAGTGAGTAATTGAACTACATAGAGGTGATTGGACTATGGCAGCACATGCCAAAAGTGAAAAAATAAATATTTTTTAAAATATTAAAAAAATAAAAGTTTAAATCACCCCCCTTTCGGCCCATTCAAGATAAAACAATAAAACTAAAATTAAACATACACATATTTGGTATCACCGCGTTCAGAATCGCCCGATCTATCAATAAAAAAAAAAGGATTAACCCGATCGCTAAACAGTGTAGGGAGAAAAAAAAATTCATAACGCCAGAATTACGTTTTTTTGGTTGCCGCGACATTGCATTAAAATGCAATAACAGGCTAACAAAAGATCATATCTGCACCAAAATGGTATAATTAAAAACGTCAGTTCGGTGTGCAAAAAATAAGCCCTCACCCAATCTGATATCACAAAAAAAGGAGATGCTACGGGTATCGGAAAAGGCGCAATTTTTTTTTAGCAAAGTTTGGAATTTTTTTTCACCACTTAGATAAAAAAAGAACCTACACATGTTTGGTGTCTATGAACTCATAATGACCTGGAGAATCACAATGGCAGGTCAGCTTTAGCATTTAGTGAACCTAGTAAAAAAGCCAAACAAAAAAACAGTGTGGGATTGCACTTTTTTTTGCAATTTCACCGAATTCGGAATTTTTTTCCCGTTTTCTAGTACATGACATGCTAAAACCAGTGATGTCGTTCAAAAGTACAACTCGTCCCGCAAAAATTAAGCCCTCACATGGCCATATTGATGGAAAAATAGAAAAGATATGGCTCTGGGAAGAAGGGGAGCAAAAGACGAAAATGCAAAACTGAAAAAGCTCGGGGGGTTAAGGGGTTAAATCACCTAATGAGCGTGTGCAAAGGTCATTGTGAAGGGAGAAAGAGCAGTAAGAGATGATCAAAATATCATATATACCCCAAAATATTATCAAGAAAAACATTGACTGAGGGTGCGAAATTTGACTGAAAATTGAAAAAATTATGGGTCTCAGAAAATGGCAATACAAGCAATTTTATTTTTTTTCTTAAATGAATTTCCAATTTTTTTTTTACCATGTAAATAAGAAGAAAAAGGATACATTTGGTATCACTGTAATCATACTGACTTGGAAAGTCATTTTTACCGTATAAAAGGAAAATATAAAAAATGATGACGGAATTGCTCTTTTTTATTTTTTAGAATTTTGCTGCCCTTGACATTTTTTTTTCCTGCTTTGCATGACAAAATGAATGATGTTATTCAAAAGTACAAGTCATCACACAAAAAACAAGCCCTCTTACTGGTATACTGGCATGTGGACGGAAAGATAAAAAAGTTATGGCTCTTAAGGTACTGTCACACTAGAAAAAGGGGAGAGAAAAGCAAAAGTGCAAAAAAAAAAACCTTGCCCTTTTGTTAAAGGGGTTATCCAGGAATGTATTATTTTTTTACTATGAGCCAAACAAACTAACAAACAGGTAATTGCTAACTACCTTCCTGTACTATCCGATGCCGGCTTAAAGTGGTCACCGACCGCACATGTCTGCGATTCAGCTGCTCCATGTTAACAGAGCAGCTCTTTCTCTGCTCTTCCGTTTGCTCTGTTGATGGGGTGTGACTGTCAACATCATGCTGATTGATACCCGGCTTCCCGCAGTTAGGAAGTGGGGAGCTGGCTGTCATTTATCATGGCATCGACAGTAACGCCCTGTCAACAGAACAACCCAGAAGAGAAGCTGCTGCCCTGTACAGGCGACGTCAGCAGAAGCCACAGAGATGCCGGCAGGAGGGGGTCTGTGACGGCAGAGATTGGCGCTGGGAGAACAAACAAAAATCTGATTTTAAACAATAGGTAATTTCCTGATACATTCCCTTCAAGTAAAGATGAAGCCCGGATGCTGAAGCATAAATTGGCATTTTCTTTAAATTGATTATCCAGTCCATAAATTGTAGTAAAATAAAAAAGGCTCAGAACAGTTATGGTGCTTAGTTTTTCCCTAGCGGTGTGTGCAACATGGTATTGTCAACCTGCCGGAAATGCTTGTCTCCGCTAGCGATTGATGTAGTGGCCATTTTTGGCTTGTAAGATCACTTCTGCCTGAGCGTACTCATACAGGCTACAAAGCCTATTTTTTCTGGTGACTCCATGCTCCAGTCGCCTAAACTGCGCACTTTTCGGGCAACCTTTGAATATTCAGCGGGGTCTCGGGACCTGGACCCCATCAGCCTGTAGGCAATTAAAGTGTCTGCAACATACAGTGGGTTCAAAAAGTATTCAGACCCCTTTAAGTTTTTCACTGTTGTTTCATTGCAGCCATTTGGTAAATGTAAAAAAAAGTTCATTTTTTCTTATTAATGTACACTCTGCACCCAATCTTTACTGAAAAAAAAACAAAAATGTAGAAAATTTTGCAAATGTAATAAAAAAGAAAAACTGAAATATCACGTGGTCATAAGTATTCAGACCCTTTGCTCAGTATTGAGTAGAAGCACCTTTTGAGCTTGTACAGTCATGAGTCTTCTTGGGAATCATGTAACAAGTTTTTCACACCGGATTTGGGGATCCTCTGTCATTCTTCCTTGTACATCCTCTCCAGTTTCTTCAGGTTGGATGGTGAACGTTGGTGGACAGCCATTTTCAGGTCTCTCCACAGATGCTCAATTGGGTTTATGTCAGGGCTCTGGCTGGGCCAGTCAAGAATGGGCACAGAGTTGTTCTGAAGCCACTCCTTTGTTATTTTAGCTCTGTGCTTAGGGTCATTGTCTTGTTGGAAGGTGAACCTTCGGCCAAGTCTGAGGTCCAGAGCACTCTGGAAGAGGTTTTCATCCAGGATATCTCTGTACTTGGCCGCATTCATGTTTCTTTCAATTGCAACCAGTTGTCCTGTCCCTGCAGCTGAAAAACACCCCCATAGTATGATGCTGCCACCACCATGTTTCACTGTTGGGATTGTATTGGGCAGGTGATGGGCAGTGCCTGGTTTTCTCCACACATACCGCTTAGAACTATTATTATTATTATTTATTTATATAGCGCCATTAATTCCATGGTGCTGTACATGAGAAGGGGTTACATACAAAGTTATAGATATCCTTTACAGTAAACAAATTTACAATGACAGACTGGTACAGAGAGGAGAGGACCCTGTCCTTGTGGACTTACATTCTAGAATTATCACCAAAAAGTTCTATATTCGTCTCATCAGACCAGAGAATCTTATTTCTCATAGTCTGGGAGTCCTTCATGTGTTTTTTAGCAAACTCTATACGGGCTTTCATATGTCTTGCACTGAGTAGAGGCTTCCGTCGTTCCACTCTGCCACAAAGGCCCGACTGGTGGAGGGCTGCAGTTATAGTTGACTTTGTGGAACTTTCTCCCATCTCCCTACTGCATCTGTGGAGCTCAGTCACAGTGATCTAGAGGTTCTTCTTTACCTCTCTCACCAAGGCTCTTCTTCCACAATTGCTCAGTTTGGCTGGACGGTCAGGTCTAGGAAGACTTCTGAAGGTCCCAAATTTCTTCCATTTAAGGATTATGGAGGCCACTGTGCTCTTAGGAACCTTGAGTATTGCAGAAATTCTTTTGTAACCTTGGCCAGATCTGTGCCTTGCCACATTTCTGTCTCTGAGCTCCTGGGCCAGTTCCTTTGACCTCATGATTCTCATTTGGTCTGACATGCACTGTGAGCTGTGAGGTCTTATATACACAGGTGTGCGCCTTTACGAATCAAGTCCTATCAGTTTAATTAAACACAGCTGGACTCCAATGAAGGAGTAGAACCATCTCAAGGAGGATCACAAGGAAATGGACAGCATGTGACATAAATATGAGTGTCTGAGCAAAGGGTCTGAATACTTATGACCATGGGATATTTCAGTTTTTCTTTTTTAATAAATTTGCAAAAATTTCTGCTTTTCTGTTTATCAGTCAAGATGGGGTGCAGAGTGTACACTAATGAGAAAAAAATGAACTTTTTTGCATTTACCAAATGGCTGCAATGAAACAAAGAGTGAAAAATTTAAAGGGGTTTGAATACTTTCCGTACCCACTGTATAAAAAAACTAAACTACTGAGGGCTTTTTTTTTTTAAATACATTACAAGGAAAAAGCTGGCACATTGATTGGTACAGAGACTTGGCCTGGAAGATCCATTCTTTCTGGACTGAAACTGTGCCAGCTGGGTTATTAAATGACAGGTTTGGGCAGAGTTAAATCTGTCTTAAGGATACAAAAATGTCATCAATTTCCTTGTATTCGGTTGCAGGAAGCATTAGGTTTCACTATTAGGTTAATTTTTAAGCAAATGTGAATCGGTGGCATTTCAGCATTTAATGTACCAGGCTGACTGCTGGTCTAATGACCAGAACTACCAGTGTCATAGATCTCCATGATGCTGCTGGTTACATTAGATCCCCTGTTGGGCCTGTATGTGTCTCTAGAGTCCAGATGTAGAAATAGCCGGTATTCTGCTGATGGGAGGTTGACATTGGAGTGTTTTTGCCCTGAAGATTACTTGTCTTACTAATAAAGGAGTCATCGCAGAAGGACAACCTCTACATGTATTCCCTATTGGGGCTTATAGTCATAGATTGGGATCCCAGAAAGGAAAGCTGCTTATCCCATAATTGCAATTTACTTTACTCTGTTTTTGTGTATAGATATTGTTGTTTTGGTCCCTCCTGCTGTTCTTTCATTCCCTTTTTAGAATGTCTAGCTATGATTAAGGGTTTTTCTACCCGAAACGCGTAAGCATTATGTTGTTTTTTAATACGAGCATATTCTGTCAATTTTTTTTTTTATCCAATAGGATTAAAGGCTAAGTTGTAGCTACTTTCTTTTGGTGCTAGAGAACATCCCTTTTGGAGCATTTAGTAATTAGGCCCTTCGATCCTCTAAGGCTTCGTTCACATTAGCGTTTGGGGGCTTTGCGGAGGGCTGCGTACTTCCTCTGCTAAGCCCCGCCTACTTCCACATACCTATCTTTAACATTGGGTACGCAGGACATGCGGATGTATGCGGATGCATTGTTTTGACACGCCCGCCGACCGTACGGGAACGCAACAAGTTGCGTTTTGCGCGGACGGTGGGCGCGTCAAAATGACGCGTCCGCATGTCCTGCGTACCCAATGTTAAAGATAGGTATGCGAAAGTAGGCGGGGCTTAACGGAGGAAGTACGCAGCCCTCTGCAAAGCCCCCAAACGCTAATGTGAACGCAGCCTTACACACAGTTTGTAGAGTGATTCATGCTGTAATAAGAAACTTTTAGACCCCATTGAACCTGAGAATAGAGAGACCGAAGAACGAATGCTGCGCCCCAATTCCCTGTACCCCAGATGACTAAAAATACCATTGCGCAGGAAGAAGGAACCGCAGCAATGCAGAGACCTCTTCCTTCTGAGGTTCATGGGTGTCTGATGGACCTAATTCCTCTCTGCACTACATGGACTGCCGCCGATTAGATTAGCAACTAGCAGGGCTATGGAGTCGGTGTTGGTATAAAATGGACCGACTACTAAATTTATAATATATTGAGTTCAGATCAGTGCAGGATGTGATGTAAATGTTTTCATAAGAATTTGGGAAAGTTCTGAAATGTCCTATAAATGTCTGTTCTGTTCTTGATCTGAGGTTCTCGGCTTTTAGTTGAGATGAGTCTGTGCTGCACTTTATGTACATGTTCAGTAGTGACAGGTGATGTGGAGTCGTAGTGGAGATGAATCTGTGCTGCACTTTATGTACATGCTCAGTAGTGACCAGTGCTGTGGTGTCGTAGATGAGATGAATCTGTGCTGCACTTTATGCACATGCTCAGTAGTAACCGATGCTGTGGAGTTATAGTGGAGATGAATCTGTGCTGCACTTTATGTACATGCTCAGTAGTGACCGGTGCAGTGGAGTCGTAGTGGAGATGAATCTGTGCTGCACTTTATGCACATGCTCAGTAGTGACGGGTGCTGTGGAGTCGTAGTGGAGATGAATCTGTGCTGCACTTTCTGTACATGCTATGTAGTGACCGGTGCAGTGGAGTCATAGTGGAGATGAATCTGTGCTGCACTTTATGTACATGTTCAGTAGTGACCGGTGCTGTGGAGTCGTAGTGGAGATGAATCTGTGCTGCACTTTCTGTACATGCTCAGTAGTGACCAGTGCTGTGGAGTCGTGGTGGAGATGAATCTGTGCTGCATTTTCTGTACATGCTCAGTAGTGACCGGTTCTGTGAAGTCGTAGTGGAGATGAATCTGTGCTGCATTTTCTGTACATGCTATGTAGTGACCGGTGCTGTGGGGTCGTAGTGGAGATGAATCTGTGTTGCACTTTATGTACATGCTCAGTAGTAACCAGTGCTGTGGGGTCGTAGTGGAGATGAATCTGTGTTGCTCTTTATGTACATGCTCAGTAGTGACCAGTGCTGTGGGGTCGTAGTGGAGATGAATCTGTGCTGCACTTTATGCACATGCTCAGTAGTGACCGATGCTGTGGAGTCGTAGTGGAGATAAATCTGTGCTGCACTTTATGCACATGCTCAGTAGTGATCAGTGCTGTGGAGTCGTAGTGGAGATGAATCTGTGCTGCACTTTATGCACATGCTCAGTAGTGACCAGTGCTGTGGAGATGAATCTGTGCTGCACTTTATGTACATGCTCAGTAGTGACCAGTGCTGTGGGGTCGTAGTGGAGATGAATCTGTGCTGCACTTTATGTACATGCTCAGTGGTGACCGGTGCTGTGGGGTCATTGTGGAGATGAATCTGTGCTGCACTTTATGTACATGCTCAGTAGTGACCGGTGCGGTGGAGTCGTAGTGGAGATGAATCTGTGCTGCACTTCATGTACATGCTCAGTAGTGACCGGTGCTGTGGAGTCGTAGTGGAGATGAATCTGTGCTGCACTTTCTGTACATGCTCAGTAGTGACCAGTGCTGTTGAGTCATAGTGGAGATGAATCTGTGCTACACTTTATGTACATGCTCAGTAGTGACCAGTGCTGTGGAGTCATAGTGGAGATGAATCTGTGCTGCACTTTCTGTACATGCTATGTAGTGACCGTTGCAGTGGAGTCATAGTGGAGATGAATCTGCTGCACTTTATGTACATGCTCAGTAGTGACCAGTGCTGTGGAGTCATAGTGGAGATGAATCTGTGCTGCACTTTCTGTACATGCTATGTAGTGACCGATGCAGTGGAGTCGTAGTGGAGATGAATTTGTGTTGCACTTTATGTACATGCTCAGTAGTGACCAGTGCTGTGGGGTCATAGTGGAGATGAATCTGCTCTAGTTTATGCACATGCTCAGTAGTGACCAGTGCTGTGGAGTCGTGGTGGAGATGAATCTGTGCTGCATTTTCTGTACATGCTCAGTAGTGACCGATGCTGTGGAGTCGTAGTGGAGATGAATCTGTGCTGCATTTTCTGTACATGCTATGTAGTGACCGGTGCTGTGGGGTCATAGTGGAGATGAATCTGTGTTGCACTTTATGTACATGCTCAGTAGTCACCAGTGCTGTGGGGTCGTAGTGGAGATGAATCTGTGTTTGCTCTTTATGTACATGCTCAGTAGTGACCAGTGCTGTGGGGTCGTAGTGGAGATGAATCTGTGCTGCACTTTATGCACATGCTCAGTAGTGACCGATGCTGTGGAGTCGTAGTGGAGATGAATCTGTGCTGCACTTTATGCACATGCTCAGTAGTGATCAGTGCTGTGGAGTCGGAGTGGAGATGAATCTGTGCTGCACTTTATGCACATGCTCCGTAGTGACCGGTGCTGTGGAGTCGTAGTGGAGATGAATCTGTGCTGCACTTTATGCACATGCTCAGTAGTGACCAGTGCTGTGGAGATGAATCTGTGCTGCACTTTATGTACATGCTCAGTAGTGACCAGTGCTGTGGGGTCGTAGTGGAGATGAATCTGTGCTGCACTTTATGTACATGCTCAGTAGTGACCGGTGCTGTGGGGTCATTGTGGAGATGAATCTGTGCTGCACTTTATGTACATGCTCAGTAGTGACCGGTGCGGTGGAGTCGTAGTGGAGATGAATCTGTGCTGCACTTTATGTACATGCTCAGTAGTGACCGGTGCTGTGGAGTCGTAGTGGAGATGAATCTGTGCTGCACTTTCTGTACATGCTCAGTAGTGACCAGTGCTGTGGAGTCATAGTGGAGATGAATCTGTGCTACACTTTATGTACATGCTCAGTAGTGACCAGTGCTGTGGAGTCATAGTGGAGATGAATCTGTGCTGCACTTTCTGTACATGCTATGTAGTGACCGTTGCAGTGGAGTCATAGTGGAGATGAATCTGTGCTGCACTTTATGTACATGCTCAGTAGTGACCGGTGCTGTGGAGTCATAGTGGAGATGAATCTGTGCTGCACTTTCTGTACATGCTATGTAGTGACCGATGCAGTGGAGTCGTAGTGGAGATGAATTTGTGTTGCACTTTATGTACATGCTCAGTAGTGACCGGTGCTGTGGAGTCGTAGTGGAGATGAATCTGTGCTGCATTTTCTGTACATGCTATGTAGTGACCGGTGCTGTGGGGTCATAGTGGAGATGAATCTGTGTTGCACTTTATGTACATGCTCAGTAGTCACCAGTGCTGTGGGGTCATAGTGGAGATGAATCTGTGTTGCTCTTTATGTACATGCTCAGTAGTGACCAGTGCTGTGGGGTCGTAGTGGAGATGAATCTGTGCTGCACTTTATGCACATGCTCAGTAGTGACCGATGCTGTGGAGTAGTAGTGGAGATGAATCTGTGCTGCACTTTATGCACATGCTCAGTAGTGATCAGTGCTGTGGAGTCGGAGTGGAGATGAATCTGTGCTGCACTTTATGCACATGCTCCGTAGTGACCGGTGCTGTGGAGTCGTAGTGGAGATGAATCTGTGCTGCACTTTATGCACATGCTCAGTAGTGACCAGTGCTGTGGAGATGAATCTGTGCTGCACTTTATGTACATGCTCAGTAGTGACCAGTGCTGTGGGGTCGTAGTGGAGATGAATCTGTGCTGCACTTTATGTACATGCTCAGTAGTGACCGGTGCAGTGGAGTCGTAGTGGAGATGAATCTGTGCTGCACTTTATGTACATGCTCAGTAGTGACCGGTTCAGTGGAGTCGTAGTGGAGATGAATCTGTTCAGCACTTTATGTACATGTTCAGTAGTGACCGGTGCTGTGGAGTCGTAGTGGAGATGAATCTGTGCTGCACTTTCTGTAAATGCTCAGTAGTGACCAGTGCTGTGGGGTCGTAGTGGAGATGAATTTGTGTTGCACTTTATGTACATGCTCAGTAGTGACCAGTGCTGTGGGGTCGTAGTGGAGATGAATCTGCTCTAGTTTGTGCACATGCTCAGTAGTGACCAGTGCTGTGGAGTCGTGGTGGAGATGAATCTGTGCTGCATTGTCTGTACATGCTATGTAGTGACCGGTGCTGTGGGGTCATAGTGGAGATGAATCTGTGTTGCACTTTATGTACATGCTCAGTAGTAACCAGTGCTGTGGGGTCGTAGTGGAGGTGAATCTGTGTTGCTCTTTATGTACATGCTCAGTAGTGACCAGTGCTGTGGGGTCGTAGTGGAGATGAATCTGTGCTGCACTTTATGCACATGCTCAGTAGTGACCGATGCTGTGGAGTTGTAGTGGAGATAAATTTGTGCTGCACTTTATGCACATTCTCAGTAGTGATCAGTGCTGTGGAGTCGGAGTGGGGATGAATCTGTGCTGCACTTTATGCACATGCTCCGTAGTGACCGGTGCTGTGGAGTCATAGTGGAGATGAATCTGTGCTGCACTTTATGCACATGCTCAGTAGTGACCAGTGCTGTGGAGATGAATCTGTGCTGCACTTTATGTACATGCTCAGTAGTGACCAGTGCTGTGGGGTCGTAGTGGAGATGAATCTGTGCTGCACTTTATGTACATGCTCAGTAGTGACCGGTGCTGTGGGGTCATTGTGGAGATGAATCTGTGCTGCACTTTATGTACATGCTCAGTAGTGACCGGTGCGGTGGAGTCGTAGTGGAGATGAATCTGTGCTGCACTTAATGTACATGCTCAGTAGTGACCGGTGCTGTGGAGTCGTAGTGGAGATGAATCTGTGCTGCACTTTCTGTACATGCTCAGTAGTGACCAGTGCTGTGGAGTCGTGGTGGAGATGAATCTGTGCTACACTTCATGTACATGCTCAGTAGTGACCAGTGCTGTGGAGTCATAGTGGAGATGAATCTGTGCTGCACTTTCTGTACATGCTATGTAGTGACCGTTGCAGTGGAGTCATAGTGGAGATGAATCTGTGCTACACTTTATGTACATGCTTAGTAGTGACCAGTGCTGTGGAGTCATAGTGGAGATGAATCTGTGCTGCACTTTCTGTACATGCTATGTAGTGACCGTTGCAGTGGAGTCATAGTGGAGATGAATCTGTGCTGCACTTTATGTACATGCTCAGTAGTGACCAGTGCTGTGGAGTCATAGTGGAGATGAATCTGTGCTGCACTTTCTGTACATGCTATGTAGTGACCGATGCAGTGGAGTCGTAGTGGAGATGAATTTGTGTTGCACTTTATATACATGCTATTTAGTGACTGATGCAGTGGAGTCGTAGTGGAGATGAATCTGTGCTGCACTTTCTGTACATGCTCAGTAGTGACCGGTGCTGTGTGGAGTCGTAATGGAGATGAATCTGTGCTGCACTTTATGTACATGCTCAGTAGTGACCGGTGCTGTGGGGTCGTAGTGGAGATGAATCTGTGCTACACTTTATGTACATGCTCAGTAGTGACCGGTGCTGTGGATTCGTAGTGGAGATGAATCTGTGCTGCACTTTATGTACATGCTCAGTAGTGACCGGTGCAGTGGAGTCGTAGTGGAGATGAATCTGTGCTGCACTTTATGCACATGCTCAGTAGTGACTGGTGCTGTGGAGTTGTAGTGGAGATGAATCTGTGCTGCACTTTATGTACATGCTCAGTAGTGAACGGTGCTGTGGGGTCGTAGTGGAGATGAATCTGTGCTACACTTTATGTACATGCTCAGTAGTGACCGGTGCTGTGGATTCGTAGTGGAGATGAATCTGTGCTGCACTTTATGTACATGCTCAGTAGTGACCGGTGCAGTGGAGTCGTAGTGGAGATGAATCTGTGCTGCACTTTCTGTTCTTGCTGAGTAGTGACTGGTGCAGTGGAGTCATAGTGGAGATGAATCTGTGCTGCACTTTCTTTACATGCTGAGTAGTGACCGGTGTAGTGGAGTCATAGTGGAGATGAATCTGTGCTGCACTTTATGTACATGCTCAGTAGTGACCGGTGCTGTGGAGTCGTAGTGGAGATGAATCTGTGCTGCACTTTATGTACATGCTCAGTAGTGACCAGTGCTGTTTGGTCGTAGTGAAGATGAATCTGTGCTGCACTTTATGTATATGCTCAGTAGTGACCGGTGCAGTGGAGTCGTAGTGGAGGTGAATCTGTGCTGCACTTTATGTACATGCTCAGTAGTGATCAGTGCTGTGGAGTCGTAGTGGAGATGAATCTGTGCTGCACTTTATGTACATGCTCAGTAGTGATCAGTGCTGTGGAGTCGTAGTGGAGATGAATCTGTGCTGCACTTTATGTACATGCTCAGTAGTGATCAGTGCTGTGGAGTCGTAGTGGAGATGAATCTGTGCTGCACTTTTTGTACATGCTCAGTAGTGACTGGTGCAGTGGAGTCGTAGTGGAGATGAATCTGTGCTGCACTTTATGTACATGCTCAGTAGTGATCAGTGCTGTGGAGTCTGAGTCGGGGAAATTGAGGAGTCAGAGGTTTGGCTTTCCGACTCCACAGCTCTGGCCACCAGTGTTATATTCCTCCTGCATTGGCTTTCCTTGCTGATAATCCCTAATCACAGGGGGTTACAGATGCCAGACTTGGCTTCATTTACCATGGCGTTACCTTCATTCACATATTTGCTCACAATGTAATGTTTCCAATCTCCTCTCAGTCTATTTCAGGTGGATTCTGAGACTGAAGCTTTACGTCTGTTCCAAGAATATGCAACCAAAATGCGTCCATTCTATGAGAGCTCCAGACATGGTCTCCGCCTGGACATTGTCCAGCTACTAACAGACTGTCTGCGTGGGCACCCCAACTGGTCTTTGGCACATGTGGCTGTAGAGTTGGGTCTTCGGGAAAGTTTTAAACACAACGGCATTCTCAGGTAGGAAGAAGCTAATGGTACGTTGTGACCTAGAACTGTTTAGGTGCGCAAAAAATGAAGTAATTTTTTGTATTCTAGTCTGGCACAAGTCTTCTAATCTAAACTGATTCATGACTACCACAAAGTTAAGTGAAAGATAAGAGTTAAAATCCCTACCATCTGCATGAGCTCACTGACACTTCAAAGTTAACTCATTTTGCAGTCTATGTACGTAGAGGCTGTAGAAGCTAAATGGTTTAAAGGGTCATTCCCATCTTCATGAGTCGGTATTGTCAGATAGTGCTTGGAAATACAAGCAGTTTTGCAATTTACTGCTTAACATTTTCAGCCGTTTTTGACATATTAACATTTTTTATTTTCTTTTGTTTACATCTCATTGCCTTGGAGACCGACCACCACAGCTAGCCCTCATAACATGCACAGTTCTTTCAAGCACTTTTCTATTTAGCTTGTAAGCTCTGTTTTGAAGCTGACTGAGGTCTCTGGAGCACACTGTTACTGCCTAATTCCGGTCAGCCCCAGCTCAGTGCTTGCAAGCTCCACATGAGCAGTGGTCGGTCTCCTAGGCAACGAGCTGTAAACAAAAGTGTTAATATCTCAAGAACGGTTGCAAATTTTAATAAGCAGTAAATTACAAATGTGTTTTTACAAACACAATCTGACCATATCCATCTCTGAAGATGGGAATAACCTTCTAACATTAATAAAGCCCTGTTGAAGAAATTTCTTTTGTTAAAAATTGTGTGCATTTCTTAAATAAAGTCCTTGAGGTCCGAACCGTAATCCTATATATAGGGTTACCTTCTGTGCTAGGTAAGAAGTTGGTATTAACAGGAAGAGTAGGTGGACTTAGATGTTGGAGACATTGCCCCTGACCCGATAGCAGAAAAATGAGGATTAACAGCAGATTTTGCTTAGTTTAGAAATTTATGACCGTAGCCTTACAGCGAACAACAGCAAAATCAGAGAAACAAGCAATGACAATGGCAAATATATAGAAGCAATGAGGACAGGTGTGTTTGAGTAGCTCCTCCAGCCTTAGGCCTCGTTCACACATCACTGATTTTCTCATATGAGAAAATTGGTCTGAGTTTGATCAGGGTTTTCTTTATCAGAGTCTCGTCAGAGTTCGGTCAGTGTGTAAGGGTTTACCATCAGGGTTTGGTCAGAGTTTCATTTCTGATTAGAAAAAAAAAATATGTCTCTATCTTCTCCTATCTACCAGTCTGTGAACAAGGGAAAGCACTCGGATGTCGTCTGAGTGTGGTTGCTGATTTCGAGCTGAAAATCGGATTAAAATCAGACATGTCTGCCCGATTTTGTGCAGAATGTTCGTTCCTTGAAAAATCATAAACATGTGAATGGCGACCATGTGAGAAACATGAGTAGCACTCGTATGAAAAAATTGTATGATGTGGATTTTACTGACCGACATGTTAATTTGAAGAGATACTTTCACCATACAACACTTAGAGAAGATGACTTCTGCTCGTGCAACTTTAACTGGAGCCGTTTATTTGCTGAAGCCATAATACTCTTTAATCTTTTACGTTATAAGATTGATCAGCACAACTTTTCAAATTCGAAAAAAGGAACAATAGTTACTCTATAAAACTCCATCACCGGTGTCGACAAGCCGTAATCAAATGCTTTTTGTGGGAAGCTCAATTATTTTTCTTTGTATGCAATACAGACATTTTCTTTTCCAGGAGTGTGAATAGTACTGAATGTGACGATGGCTGCACCCCACTTCACCTGGCTTGCAAGAAAGGGGATATTGAATGCATACAGGAGTTGGTAGAAGAGTGCCAGGCTCGTGAGGATATTGCTGACGTCAACGGCGAGACCGTGTACCACTATGCTGCCCGGCAAAACAACCCCCGTGTCATTGAGGTTCTTATTTTTGTCCTGTAATGTCTTTCCTTAGCATTTCATGATTATTCTTCAGTAATGCGCAATGTGACTGCACCAAACCTTTGTAAAAATCCTCATCAGGTCCACAGTGCAGATTTGTTGCATTCCTGTAATGCTGTTTCTATCCAATCTCGGTTCCTGATCCACAACACTCTAAAGGAAATCATATACTGGTTTTGAAAAGTGTACCAAATCTGCACTGTGTGATCAATGGTTTACGATTAGTGATGAGCGAGTATACTCATTGCTCGGGTTTTCTCGAGCACGCTCGGGTGGTCTCTGAGTATTTGTAAGTGCTCGACATTTAGTTTCTGTTGCCGCAGCTGCATGATTTATGGCTGCTGGACAGCCTGAATACATGTGAGGAACGTCTGTTAAGGAATCCCCACATGTATTTAGCCTGTCAAATAGCCGCAAATCATGCAGCTGCGGCAACAGAAACTAAATCTCCGAGCACTTCCAAATACTCGGAGATCACCCGAGCATGCTCGGGAAAACCCGAGCAACGAGTATACTCACTCATCACTATTTAAGATACTACCTGGTTTGAATGAATTACCTTTGCTTGTTGTGTGTCTTACACATGTTCTCAGATCCTGTGCTCCGTACCTTCTGTTGGTATCAACCACCTGAGCAACACCGGAGAGACTCCATTGCATGTGGCTTGTCGCATGGGCAAAACGGAGTCAGTCCTAGCCTTTTTGCGAAGCCATGCTCGCTGTGATGTCCTTGGAAAAGATGGATACGCCATTCACACGGCTATGAAATACTCAATGAAAGGGTGAGGCAGACACACTATTCCTTCAGGCATTGCTCCATCTCGATAGATAGATAGATATACAGTTGTGTGAAAAAGTATTGCCCCCTTCCTGATTTGCTATGTTGTCACAGTTAAATGTTTCAGATCACTAAACAAATGTAAATAATAGACAAAGATAACACAAGTAAACACAGAATGTAGTTTTTAAATGAAGGTCTTTATTATTAAAGAAAAAAGAATTCCAAACCTACAGGGTCCTGTGTGAAAAAGTGATTGCTCCCTCCCTTAAAACATAAATAACTCGGTTATCACATCTTTGGAAAGCTGAGTTCAAATTCCGTAGCCACACCAAGGCCTGATTACTGCCACACCTGTTCTCAGTCAAAAAATCACTTAAATAGGACCTGCCTGACAAAGTGAAGTAGACCAAAAGTTCTTTGAAAGCAGGAGATCTTGATGTGATCCAAAGAAATTCTGGAACATATGAGAAACAAAGTAATTGAGATCTATCAGTCTGGAAAAAGGTTATAAAGCCATTTCTAAAGCTTTGGGACTCCAGCGAACCACAGTGAGAGCCATTATCCACAAATGGCAAGAACATGGAATAGTGGTGAACCTTCCCAGCAGTGGCCATCTGACCAAAGTTACCCCAAGAGCGCACCGATGACTCATTTAAAAGGTCACAAAAGACCCCACAATAACATCCAAAGAACTGCAGGCCTCACTTGCCTCAGTTTAGGTCAGTGTTCATGAATCCACCATAAGAAAGAGACTTGGCAAAAATGGCCTAAATGGCAGAGTTCCAAGACTAAAACCACAACTGAGCAATAAGAACATAAAGGGTCTCAGTTTTGCCAGAAAACATGTTGATGATCGTCAAGACTTTTGGGAGAATAGTGTGTGGACTGAAGAGACATAATTTGAACTTTTTGGAAGGTGTATATCCCATTACATCTGGTGTAGAAGTAACAGCATTTCAGAAAAGCAATATCATACCAACAATAAAATATGGTGGTGGCAGTATGATTTTCCTGGGGCTGTTTTGCTGGTTAAGGAACTGGAAGACTTGCTGTGGTAAACGGAACCATGAAGTCTGCTGTCTACAAAAAAATCCTAAAGGCCATCTGTTCGTGACCTCAAGCTGAAGTGCACCTGGGTTATCCAGCAGGACAATGATCCAAAACACACCAGCCAGTCCACCTCTGAATGGCTTAAGAAAAACAAAATTAAGACCTTGGAGCGGCCTAGTCAAAGTCCTGACCTTAATCCGATTGAGATGGTGTGGTATGACCTTAAGAGGGCAGTTTATGCTCGGATACCCTAAATGAGGCTGAATTACAATAATCAGATTGAGATACTGTGGCATGACCTTAAAAATGTGCTTCATGCTCAAAAACAATCCTATATGGCTGAATTACAACAATTCTGCAAAGATGAGGGGACCACAATTCTTCCAGAGCGTTGTAAAAGACTCATTGCCAGTTATCACAAACGCTTGATTGCAGTTGTTGCTGCTAAGAGTGGCCCAACCAGTTATTAGGTTTGGGGGGCAATCACCTTTTCACACAGGGCCCTGTAGGTTTGGATTTCTTTTTCTTTTTCCCTTAACCATAATAAAAACCTTAATTTAAAAACGGCATTTTGTGATTACATGAGTTATCTTTGTCTAATATTTACATTTGTTTGGTGATCTGAAATATTTAAGTGTGACAAACATGCAAAAGAATAGGAAATCAGGAATGGGGCAAACACTTAATCACACAACTGTGTATCTGTCCATCACATTCAGAGTTCTGTTAAATATAACATATTCACTGTAGGCAGTACTGCATTTTCATTACTATAGTATAATTGTATAAGCCCCAGATAGATTTTTGTTACTATGTTTAGCCATTTATTAGTTATCCTGGATGCTAGATTGGGACAATCAGAGTTGGAGCTAATAGGCCATAGTAGTTTTCATGTTTTTTTGTTTTGTTTATTTTTTCATTCTCAAAAATCCTTTCTTTACTGAGGCCATATTGTTGCTTTTTTGTATTAAATTCCCAAACAAAAAACATAACTTTTGTTTTACCTAGATGTGCTGAAGCTATATTGGATGTTGCAGCAGACCAGGTCCATGTTGAAGATCCTAAATATCATGCAATCCCTTTGCATTGGGCAAAGACTGCTGAGGTATGACATTGCTGGACATCCAAAACAGAAAGCCTTTTTTATTCTTTTTCTCCAGTTAAATGGAGCAGCGGATTAAGCCAAGTGTGCCCATTTATGGGGTGATTTTATGTGTATGACAGCTAGTGATAGACATGCCAGCAACCTGACTGGCACTAGCCTGGCCTTGTTCACATTGGAGATGGGCCAGGCTTTTTACTGCAACATTCTGTGGCAACAGCTTGGTGCAACTGTGTTATTTGCATAGAGCAGCAACTATTGCAAAGTCCATTAAATCTGCTACCGTATATCTAGTGCTTTTTGCAACATGTGCCGGTTTAGAAACTGTTGTTGCCCCATCAGGAGCACGTTTTAGGTGCAAAGAATGTGCCAAAAATGTGTAAAAGGTGCCAGTCCAGAAACGGGGTCCTATATCCCCTTTCTGGCTGGTGCTGGAAGTCGCTGCGACCAGAGAGGTGGCTGCACATAAATGGCTCCATCCACTTATGTGGGAATTCTGCTCATGAGACAGATGTTGTCTCAGGTGAGATCTAATTGGTTTTTTTTTCGCAGTACAAAAAAAAAACAAGGGTCCATCAAATTCAACAAAAAGATGGGCTACCAAAGGAATAGAATAAGGCTGTGGGTAAACTTTAGAAGTTTGGTTTGTGCTTTTGATCTAAATGGTTGGACAGGGAGCAGCACACTACCACCAGATGGATAGGAAACCTGAAAGATAACCCTGTGCAAAGGCAGAAAGAATAGTAAGAGTAATAGAGTATAATGCATGGTTTGTACATTGTGTTCCACTTCTATGTACAGGAATAAAGATTTTTATATAGTGTTTTGAGACAGCCCGTTTACTTATTTACTTGTGTTTCCGTTTTTCTTTCTGTAGATGGCTGTACTGGTGCTCGAGCGCGGTAGTAAAGTTAATGCTGTAAGTAGAACAGCAGAAACTCCTTTGCACATTATGGTTAAGAAGGAGCGATTTGACTGCGTCATGGTGCTCTTGACAAATGGAGCAAACCCAAATTCTAAGGGTGAACATGGAAATTCAGCCCTGCATCTTGCTATGAAGGTATGGCAGTTCCTAATGGTTCACTTTGATATTGGTTGTTGTTCTGCTAGTTCCCCCTTGTTCTACTAGTCTAGCGCCAAATTGTTTCAGAACCCCACAAGGTCTCAGAAGATGTTGTACGGTATTCAGCAGTAAGATACTAGCAGCAGAGCCACCAAGTCCTGGAAATGGCAAAGTGGGACCTATGGATCGGAAGCGTTTTTACAGCTGTCCCACAGATGAGGTCTGATGCATTTTCTGGCCTTGTCGTGATACTCAAACCATTCCCGAACAAGTTTGGCAACATGGCAGGAGCATCGTACTGCCTCTGCTATTAGAGAATCCTGTGTCCTTGGTCTGGAACAATGTTTAGGCAGATGCACCATGTCAAACGAATACCAGCCCTGAGATTTTCCAGCAGAACATTGCTCAGAGCATCACACTTTTCTGCAATGGTGCATCTTGGTGCCATCTCTTCCCCAGCTTAATGACACCAGCAGCCATCCAAATGTTGTACAATTGTGATTTCACAGACCAGCCCCCCTCCAGTTCTGATTTCTCACGTGTCCATTATATATATGCCTTTAGCAGTGGACAAGGGCAACACTCCGACAGGTCTGTGGCTACGTAGACTACTCATTTCACCAGTCTACTGCTTAATAGGTACTAACCAAAGCATTCTGGGAACACCCCTCCAGACCTGTGGTTTTGGAGATGCTCTGACCTGACCCAGTCATCTGGTTATTAGTTTGAACTTTTTCGAAATGATTTAGATCTTAATACTTGCTCATTTTAACGGTTTGTAAAGTATTACTTTTAAGAACTGGGGTGCGCACAGTACCCCAGAATCCAGAAAGCTGTGAGGTCGGGGAGCATCGTGGTCCGGAAGACAGATCATGGGACAGACCCATTAGTGGTAGCTCAGTGCCGCTATTATTTCTCAACCTTTCTCGGCTTCCTGTGTGGACAAACGGGAAGGCAATACGCATTCATCTGAGCCTGAAGAACACTTGTGATCACAGCTCCTATCATCCTGAGTTTTATCCTGAAAGTATAAAAAAAAATCTTTTGAAAATGGTGCCCACCGTGCCTGCGCAGTAGCAGCTATCGGTGTATATAGCTGTGAACCGATAGCTGCTACTGTGCTGGCTGCACAATCTTGCTAGAGAAGAAAGAAAAAATTCCTCCTCCAAGATGGCGCCCACCGCGCCTGGGCAGTAGCAGCTATCGGATCACCTCTATACACACCGATAGCTGCTACTGCGCAGGTGCGGTGGGCGTCATTTTCAAATGGATTTTTTTTCTATACTATATTCATGATGTAAACTAGGGGGCAGGTCACTGAGGGATCACTGACCTGTCAGCAGTCTGAGAAAAAAATCACAGCATGCATTACTTTCATCTGAGTCTCGGATGACACTTATCCATTCAAGTCTATGGGTGCACAAAAAAAACAAAATTGCAGCATTCACTACTCTTCCGAGTCTCGGATATGCGTTAAAAAAAAAAAAACTGATCCCACACAGAACAATCTGCGTAGTATCTGATTTTTATAGACACATTTCTCTTATTAACCTAGGAAACTCTATTTGATCATGTACACTTTTTAATGTAGATGTATGAAAACTGAACATACTCGAATGTCAGACGGACACTTCTACAATTAGATGTCTCACTTTGTGTAGTTTGTGTTCCATTTTATCCAGTGTAGTTAAAAAAGTCACTTTTTTAGAATTATAGAAATTTCACTCTGTAATATGAAGTATAGTGTTGCACTGTGAGTGTATTAATTCTCAATGGTTCAGGTAGATTGATTCTGAAGTCTTCCATGGGGCTGCTTGGCTGTTCACAGGTGCAAATAAACCATGGCTGAATCTGCATTAGCTCTACATGCCCGGCCATGGAAGCTTTCGTTGGAACAGTATGGACAACAGTTTGGCCACTAGATGGCATTCCTTTGCTTTTAACCTTTTAGGCGGCAGGATCTTTGGTAATTGCTGTCATAACTGTGGCACAGCATTACTAGGATGATATCGCAGCAGTGATGAAGACCTAGATAGGTACCCAGCGGTCATGGCTAAATCCTAGCTAATGACTGAATAGTATCTTTGATGATATTAGATTAACTCAACACCCAACTTAGGCGGAAAGCAGTGAAGAACTGACATCTACATGATTCTTCCTCAACAGAAAGATCACCTGGAGCTTATTAAAGCCCTCATGGTTTTTGGTGCTGATGTGGAGCAGGCTAATGATTTTGGGGAAACGCCAGGACTCCTTGCAGCTAGAGCAAGTAAAGGTAACACATTTCAATCACTATAGTGGTAAGTTAATAGTGGAAAATGTATATTTGACTAATATCAAGCACATAATGTCTTCTACAGTGCAAGCCATCAAAGATCCCACCTCCGACCCCCCCCAGACCTGTCACAGAAAAGGGAGTTACTAGGCTCCTCACTTCTTCTCTCCCTACTACCTGCTCCACTGGTCCTATTACCTCACATCTCCTCCAGTCCCTTTCCCCAGGTGTCACTGCCCAACTAACTAAAATATTTAACCTCTCTTTCTTCCAGACTCTTTTTTTATTTTCTTCATCATTCAAACACACTTTTCTTGAAAAAACAAAATCCCTTGACTAGAACTGTGCTGCTAATTACAGACCATTCTCTGATCTCCCCTTCATCTCTAAACTACTAAAATATTTGATTCACTCCAGTCTAATCTGCTATCTCTCAGATCTCTTCTTGACCCTTTAATATCTGGTTTTTGCTCCTTACGCATTACAGAAATTGCCCTTACAAAAGTCTCTTAACGATTTACTAACAATTAAATGTAATGGTCAATGCTTCCTGCTGATTCTCCTGGATCTCTCTGCAGCATTTGACTCTGTGGATCACCAGCTCCTCCTCACTATGCTCCTCTCTATCAGCCTCAAGATACTGCTTTCTCCTGGTTCTCTTCCTACCTTTCTGACCGCTCCTTCACTGTATCATTTACTGGCTATTCTTCATCTCCTCTTTCCCCTACTGTCAGTGTTCCTCCAGATTCACTACAAGGCCCTCTCCTCTTCTGTCTATACACTGCCCCTATTAGGCAAACCATCAGCAGATTTGGTTCCCAGTACCATCTTTATGTTGATGACACCCAATTATACACATCGTCTCCTGACATCACCCCTGCCATGGAGTGTCTGTCGCTATCTGTAATATAATGTCCTCTCTATTTGAAGCTGAATCTCTCCAAAACTGAACTTCTTATTTCAGCTGCAGATGGAAGGAAGAGAGCCACAGTATTCATTACTGATGGGTAGGCGGAGCCCCAGATCAGGATGTTACCTCAGATCAAAAGAGTGATGACTGGCTGGCCCCTCCAGCTCGGGCTCCTCCTACTCAGCTCCAGTCTAAGATTTGAGGTCCAGAGGATGGTCGCTGCTAATGCAGCTCCTCAGAAGATTTTATTATTTTAATATTCGGACAGGAGACTTGGATCACTAGTTGGTCTAGAGGTCTCAGGGGTACCAGCGCTGCTGTACCCCAACCTCTCCCTTGGCGGATCTGTATTTACTCAAAGTCCCTGCAGAATCCTTGCCGGCCCTGGGGGATGAGGAGAGCTTCTCTGGCGGGAACGCAAACCACACGTGCGGTCACTGCGTTCTTCGCCCTGGGGGGAAGCATGGGCACTGCGCCAGAAACCCCTGAGGGTCCCTGTGGCGCCTTGGCTGGTGAGTACTCCACACAAATTTTAATAATAATTATGTGTGAGTGCTTTAGCGTCTGAATGAGCAGCGCTATTACTAATGTCAGTATGCTTCAGCGCTGCTGTGACAGCGTTACTACATGTATGTCAGTATGCTTCAGCGCTGCTGTGACAGCGCTACTACATGTAATGTCAGTATGCTTCAGCGCTGCTGTGACAGCGCTACTACATGTAATGTCAGTATGCTTCAGCGCTGCTGTGACAGCGCTACTACATGTAATGTCAGTATGCTTCAGCGTTGCTGTGACAGCGCTACTACATGTAATGTCAGTATGCTTCAGCGCTGCTGTGACAGCGCTGTTACAAGTAGATGTGGTGATTTTTTGTCCGCAGGCAGATAGCTGCAGGACAGAGAGGGAGCAGGAGCGGGGAGAGTTCGCGCTCATTATTTGAGCTGGCGGGGGGCGTGGCCTATCTATCCCGGTCTTTTGAGCAGGAAGACGCGCGCTCTGGCGTTTCTCCTGCGACCCCCTCACTGTGGCGGCCATTACTCAGGCTCCTGGGCTCCTCGGACTGCTCCTCTCCTCATAAGACACCACGGCCAGCTGGGTGAGTGCGGATTCCTCACCCCGCAGCGCAGCGATCACTATCCTGCAGCTGCAGTCTCATCAGAGACATAAAAATTGGCTGGGGCTCACAAATATATATATATTTTGGTGAGTTTGCAATATTAACCCCTCTGAGGGTTATTTCTACCAGCTAAATTTGCTGACTGAATACCGCTGGGGTAACCCTGCTTGGTGGAGCGTTAACCCTTCAGCGTTTGAAAAAAAAAAAAAAAAAAAAACCGCATAGTTTTTTGCTGGTATTACCGCTTTGACCTGCTCATACAGGTGAGACATGTCTGAACAGAGTTCAGATGCCGCGGATCACGTCCCAGTGCCATTGCGGCAATCAGATACGCAGACCTCCACAGCGTCTAGCGCTGCGGTCGACAGCGGTGGAAAATTGGATGATATCGCTCGATCGATTAATAACTTGTCTGACCTTTTAGGTCAATATGTGTCTGCTAATTCCTCTCAGAGGAAGCGACGCAGGCCGTTACCGGCCTCTACATGGAGCGAGTCAGATGTATCTGATATTGGGCAGAGTTCCCCTTTAAATTCGGATGGAGAAATATCCGATTCAGATGCGGACGAGCCGCAGGGGCGTTCCTCTATGACGAAGCGTACGGAGGCATTAATTGAAGCCATGAGAGATATACTACAGTTACCGGAGGAGGTAACTAGTCGTCCTGGTAAATCAGCACGCATGTTCCAGGAGTCTCGTGCTTCGCGCACAACATTGCCAGCTCTGGATGAGCTTAATGGTGTAATAGAGGAGGAACGTCTATGTCCAGATAAGCGTTTTCATGGAACGCATTTCTTTGATACACTTTATCCTTGCTCTACGGAGTTAAAGGCTAATTGGACTTCTGCTCCTGAAGTGGATGTGTCTTTGTCTCAGCTTAGTAAATCCTCTCTACTCCCTATTAAGGGAAAAGCGAGCTTACAGGAGCCTTTGGATAGAAAGGCAGAGTTGGCGGCAAAAGCAAGCTATGAGGCTGCGGGTCATGGATTTCGAGCAGTGCTAGGATCCATGTGTGCTGCTAGAGCTTCTCTAAGCTGGTTGGCACGTCTGAAGACGGAGTTGCAGAATGAATCTCCGTTATCTGAGATACGGGAAACTTGTGAATGGTTAGAAACGGCAGCCTGTTATATCTTTGATGCCGGTCTGGATACGGCATCTCTGCTGGCCAAAGCGCAAGCTTCAGCGGTCACAGTCAGAAGAGCTTTATGGCTCAGACAGTGGGCCGGGGACGCAGTTTCCAAACAAGGGTTGTTGGCCTTACCTTACAAGGGTGGCCATCTTTTTGGATCCGACCTTACAGAGCTGATTTCCAAGGCTAAGGCGAAGGAATCAGCATTACCACAGCGAAGGGCCATGGCCTCGGTGTCCAGTAAGCCTGGTGTTTATAGTGGTCGGCGGTC
Source organism: Oophaga sylvatica (assembly GCA_033576555.1). Classification (NCBI taxonomy): domain Eukaryota; kingdom Metazoa; phylum Chordata; class Amphibia; order Anura; family Dendrobatidae; genus Oophaga; species Oophaga sylvatica. The sequence continues at coordinate 14,639,556 of JARQOD010000009.1, forward strand.
CTTTCGGGGCCGAGGACGATCTAGTCACTCCTCGTGGGGATCGGGTCGTCCTTCTTTCTCAGGAAAGAAATCCTCTCAGAAAACTCGTACTTCCTGGAAGCAGAGTTTCCGCCAGAACAAGCGGGAACTTGACAAGAAACCCGCAAAGTCGGATTGACGCCAGGGGTCCACTCGAGGATTCTCGAGTGGGGGGTCGCCTGCTTCTTTTCAAGGAGACTTGGATGGCTCGCGTTCCAGATTCCTGGGTAACGCGGATAGTGTCGGCAGGCTATTTCATAGAGTTTGCTTCTCAACCCCCAAATGTTTTTTGTCAATCTCGCGTTCCGTCGGAACCCGAGCTTGTTGTCGCTCTACAGCGAGAGGTCGAATCGCTACTACAAAAGGGTGTAGTGATACCGGTTCCGTCAGAGGACCGAGGGAAAGGTTTTTATTCCAACCTTTTTATAGTTCCCAAAAAGGAGAACAAATTTCGCCCGATTCTGGATCTCAAGCGATTAAACCGGCATGTCCATGCCCGGAAATTTCGCATGGAGTCGCTTCGTTCCGTTGTGGCAGCTCTGTCACAGAACGATTTTCTGGTGTCAATCGACATTCGCGACGCCTATTTGCATATTCCCATCGGAAAGGCTCATCAGCGCTTTCTTCGATTTGCCATAGGTCAGAATCATTACCAGTTCGTGGCTCTGCCGTTCGGCTTAGCCTCAGCGCCAAGGGTCTTTACAAAAATTCTGGCGCCCCTCATGGCACTCCTTCGAAGACAGGGGATTACGATTCTCCCTTATCTGGACGATCTTTTGATCGTGGCTTCCTCGGAGGAGGAGGCGTTGACGGCTCGGGATTTGTCTCTTCAGTTTCTGAAAGACTTCGGTTGGCTGGTCAATTGGGAGAAGTCGTCCCTGGAACCATCGAGGACAATTCTCTTTTTGGGAATGCATCTCGACACGTTTCGGTCGGTAGTTTCCCTACCACCAGACAAACAGTCATGTCTTCTTCGACATGTACAGATTATGACATCCTCAACGGCAATGTCCCTACGGAAGTGTATGCGTCTTCTGGGACTGATGGTGGCGTCCATGGAGGCAATTCCTTTTGCCCAGTTCCATTCCAGGACTCTCCAAAGGTTCATCTTGAGTCGATGGAACCAGTCGCAATCGCTGGATTGCAGTGTCACCATTCCTCGCGCGGTGCGGGATTCTCTAGAATGGTGGTTACGTCCAGGGGTTTTCTCCCTGGGGAAGTCTTTCCTCCCTCCGAAGTGGTCAGTTATAACCACCGATGCCAGCCTGTCGGGCTGGGGGGGTGTTTGGAACAATCTCTGGATTCAGGGGGTATGGTCATCGGAAGAGTCTTTTCTTCCGATCAACATCCTGGAATTGAGGGCGATTTTCCTTTGCCTCCGACATTGGACGGTCCCTTTGAGCGGTCTGCCAGTCCGAGTGCAGACAGACAATGCGACGGCTGTCGCGTATATCAATCACCAAGGTGGGACAAAGAGTTCCAGACTCATGGTAGAGGTGTCCCGAATTCTGATTTGGGCAGAGGCCAGTGTACCAGCCATTTCGGCGATTCACATTCCAGGGGTTCAGAATATTACAGCGGACTTTCTCAGTCGCAGAAGGATGGATTCCGGGGAATGGAGCCTCCACCCGGAAGTTTTTGCACTACTGTGCTCTCGCTGGGGAACCCCCCAAGTGGATTTGATGGCATCCAGGTCCAATGCCAAGTTACCGACATTCATGTCCAGGTACAAGGACCCGAAGGCGGTGGCGGTGGATGCTCTAGTGGCTCAGTGGGATCAGTTCGAGCTGATCTATGTATTCCCGCCGATATCCTTACTTCCTCTAGTGCTGCGTCGGATCAGACTAGAGAGAATTCCAGCTATTCTGATAGCTCCAGACTGGCCAAGAAGGGTGTGGTTTTCGACAATAATGTCGCTGTTGGCGGCACCTCCGTTTCCACTCCCTCTTCAACCGGACTTGTTGACTCAGGGGCCCGTTTGTCATCCGGACTTGATGTCCCTGCGTTTGACGGCGTGGCTCTTGAGACCGAAATCTTGACCCGTAGAGGTTTTTCAGCCGAGGTCATTGCTACCCTTCGTGCTGCAAGATGTCCGGCTACTACTAGGATTTACCACAAAATTTGGGAAACCTTCTTTTCGTGGTGTTTGGGGTCTTCTCGGAACCCGAGAAAATTTTCCATTCCCAACCTGTTGGCTTTTCTGCAGCATGGGCTAGACAAGGGTTTGGCAGTTAGCACTCTGAAAGGTCAGATTTCTGCTCTGTCCTTATTGTTCCGGAGAACCATTGCTTCGAATAGAGACGTGCTCTCCTTTTTCCGAGGTATCTCTCGTAAGTTTCCGCCGCGGAAGGCACCCGTGTCTCCTTGGCGGCTCAACCTTGTTTTGGAGGCTCTTCAGCATAAACCTTTTGAGCCTATGGTTTCTGCTAGCCTTTCTTTACTTTCTTGGAAGGTGGCCTTCCTTGTTGCAGTTACTTCCTTGAGGAGAGTTTCTGAGTTGGCAGCTCTTTCTTGTTCGCCTCCTTTTCTGGAGTTTTTTCCGGATCGTGTAGTGCTTCGCACTCGGGGTGATTTTTTGCCTAAAGTGGTGTCACAATTTCATGTTAACCAGGATATTGTGTTGCCTTCACTCTGTCCGGATCCGAAGAATACGAAAGAGCGAGATTTGCACACATTGGATTTAGTGCGGGCCTTGAAGTTTTATCTATCTATTACTCAAGGTTTTCGTAAGACGGACTCCCTGTTTGTGGTTCCAGCAGGTCGTCGGCGTGGTCAACGAGCTTCCAAGGATTCTATAGCTCGTTGGATCCGGTCAGCTATTTTGGAAGCTTACCGTCTTCGGGGTGAATCTTGCCCGATTAAGATTCGAGCCCATTCCACGAGAGCTGTGGCCTCATCGTGGGCTTTTTATCAAGGTGCCTCGGCAGTGCAGCTCTGCCGAGCGGCAACTTGGCGCTCTGTCCACACGTTTACAAAGTTTTATAAAGTGGACGTCAGTGCTTCCGCTGATGCAGCCCTCGGACGTAGGGTCCTGCAGGCAGCTGTAGTTTAAAGTTCTGGATGAACTTGTGTTTAGCGCTGGTTGCGTTTTGTTGTTAAGGTTGTTGGGTTTCTGCCTTTTATTGGTTTTTCCCACCCTTATTTTTGAACTGCTTTGGGACGTCCCATCAGTAATGAATACTGTGGCTCTCTTCCTTCCATCTGCAGCTGAAACACGGATTTTGGTAAGAACTTACCTGTAAAATCCTTTTCAGCGAAGGAAGGAAGAGAGACACAGCACCCTCCCAAGGCAGAAGTGTGTTGATGTTTTCAGATGCAGCGCGACCCTTATCTGATAGCGATTATCTGGGCTGAGGTCAGCGCGCTAAGGCTCTGTTCCAGCATCGCCAGCTCATCGCAGTAGTCAGGTTCCGTGAGTAGTACCTGGAACTCTGTGGTTTTTGGCTTTCTTTGCATGCATAACCTGTATCCTTGTGTTTTTTCTCTGAAGTTCCTTCAGAAGGGGTTATGTTGCTCCGCTGGTGATCTTGGTTCTTTTCCTAAAAGCTTTGGAACGACTGGAGCTGAGTAGGAGGAGCCCGAGCTGGAGGGGCCAGCCAGTCATCACTCTTTTGATCTGAGGTAACATCCTGATCTGGGGCTCCGCCTACCCATCAGTAATGAATACTGTGTCTCTCTTCCTTCCTTCGCTGAAAAGGATTTTACAGGTAAGTTCTTACCAAAATCCGTGTGTTTCCTCCCTCTACTAACCTACCTATACCCGATATTTCAATTTCCTTGGGTGGTTCAACCATAACTCCCAAGCAGCACACTTGTTGTCTTGGGGTCATATTTGACATAGAACTTTCCTTAATTTCCTGCATCCAATCACTCGCTCCCTCATGTATCTTGAAAACCTCTCCAGAATCCAACCTTTTATCACCTTTGAAACAGCAAAAACTCTTACTCTCGCTCTGATTCATTCTCGTCTGTTCTGCTGCATCTCTTCTGATTGGTCTCTCTCTTGCCAAACTCTCTTCTCTCCAATCCGTCCTGAATGTGGCAGACAGGGCCGTATTTCTGTCCTGCCGCTACACTAATGCCGTCTCTCTGTGCTAGTCATTGCACTGGTTACCCATTCGCTACACAGTACAATCTAAAGTTATCTCTCTCACCCACAAAGCTCTCAACAGTTCTACAACTGATCTAAGATTAACATCCTCTATAATCCGAACCTCGCACCTCCATCTCCAAGACTTCTCTCATGCAGCGCCAGTTCTCTAGAATATACTACCCCGGATGATCCGACTTATACCTTACTCCAACATTTTTAAGGATGCTGTAAAAACACATCTCTTTAGACAAGTCTATCACCTCACTTTACTATTCTGGCTCTTCTCTGTTCCCCATTTCTAAATTTTCCTCAGAATCTGCTCCCTCCTGTTCATCTGCCTCCATATCCTCTATGCATCCAATAGTAGTTGATAATTGCACTTACACTGACACTGATGCAGCGTTATCTGAAACCATGTGTGGACCATACATGACAAGCATGTTCTACCTATTGTGTCCTCCTAGTTCCTTATAGATTGTAAGCTTGCGAGCAGGGCCCTCACTCCTCCCGTATCTAAGTGTTGCTTTGTAATGTCTCTGTCTGTACATGTCCCAGCCTAATTGTAAAGTGCTGCAGAATATGTTGGTGATCGGCAGCAAGTGGGGAATACCCATCAATATATTAGGCACTCACAATCATTTGTGAAATCGGCAACAGGTGATAGATGTTAAAACGTTCATTTTACTAAATCATTATAAAACCTCATCAAATAATGCTGCTTAAAATAATAACATACAGAAAAGACAACACTGAAATTCCAACCAGGATCTTGTGCCCATAAAATATGGAGCAATTGAAATTTCCTGAGATCAGATAAATAACTGAGAGAATGGGATCAGGGATGATACAGGAGCTCAGATCTGAGGTTGTAATGTGACCACCAATTGATCCCAGTCGCTTATCAATGATTATTAGACCATAGGACCTCCCTGTCATTGGTGGGTATGGTCCGTTACACCTTCGCTGCGTCCTCTCCGGTTGCTAAGCGATTGGGGCATTCTGTGACGTATATGCGTTTCATGGTGTCCAGAAGTGACGCCGGCGTGCATCCCAGGTACCGGACGTGTTGTGGTTATAACCCACGACAGGACGCGCGTACTTCTAAACAGGAGTATAACGGTAACCATGCTAATGCCTTTCTATTGGACGCCGACACATGAGTTTCACCACCTGTGCTATCGTTAGGTTAATTAACTATAGGTCATATTGCCTGCCCAAAGGCTTCCATGGGCTTTGCTGAAGAGATAGCATTAGACAGGAATGGCTAATTATTCTCGGCACTAGCTTTCTTTAGACTCCCACCACATTATGTGCTTTGGTCACCTGAAGACTCCAAAGGGTAGAAGCGTGTCGGAACTCACTTAGTAATCAAGCAGGGCCTCCTTAATAGGGCTAGTTGTGTTGTGGACTGCCCTTGTTAGGGCAGGAGTAATGGTGGATGCAAGTTATTGTAGCTCTACAGTCATGGCCAAAAGTTTTGAGAATGACACAAATATTAATTTTTACAAAGTCTACTGCTTCACTTTTTCTAATGGAAATTTGCATATACTCCAGAATGTTATCAAGAGTGATCAGCTTAACAGCAATTACTTGCAAAGTCAATATTTGGCTAGAAAATGAACTTTATCCCCCAAAACACATTTCAACATCATTGCAGCCATGCCTTAAAAAGACCAGCTAACCTCTTTTCAGTGATTGCTCCATTAACACAGGTGTGGGTGTTGATGAGGACATGGCTGGAGATCAATCTGCCATGATTAAGTAAGAATGACACCACTGGACACTTTAAAAGGAGGCTGGTGCTTGGCATCATTGTTTCTCTTCTGTTAACCATGGTTATCTCTAAAGACACACATGCAGTCATCATTGCAATGCACAAAAATGGCCTAACAGGGAAGAGTATCGCAGCTAGAAAGATTGCACCTCAGTCAACAATCTATCGCATCATCAAGAACTTCAAGGAGAGAGGTTCCATTGTTGCCAAAAAGGCTCCAGGGCGCCCAAGAAAGACCAGCAAGCGCCAGGAACGTCTCTTAAAAGTGTTTCAGCTGCGGGATCGGGCTACCAGCAGTGCAGAGCTTGCTCAGGAATGGCAGCTGGCAGGTGTGAGTGCATCTGCACGCACTGTGAGGCGGAGACTCTTGGAGCAAGGCCTGGTCTCAAGGAGGGCAGCAAAGAAGACACTTCTCTCCAGAAAAAACATCATGTACTGACTGATATTCTGCAAAAAGTACAGGCAGTGGACTGCTGAGGACTGGGGTAAAGTTATTTTCTCTGATGAATTCCCTTTTCGATTGTTTGCGACATCAGGAAAACGCCTCATTCGGAGAAGACAAGGTGAGCGCTACCACCAGTCTTGTCTCATGCCAACTGTTAAGCATCCTGAAACCATTCATGTGTGAGGTTGCTTCTCAGCCAAGGGAATCGGCTCTCTCACAGTCTTGCCTAAAAACACAGCCATGAATAAAGAATGGTACCAGAATGTCCTCCAAGAGCAACTTCTCCCAACCCTCCAAGAGCAGTTTGGCGATCAACAATGCCTTTTCCAGCATGATGGAGCACCTTGCCATAAAGCAAAGGTGATAACTAAATGGCTCAGGGAACAAAACATAGAGATTTTGGGTCCATGGCCTGGAAACTCCCCAGATCTTAATCCCATTGAGAACTTGTGGTCAATCATCAAGAGACGGGTGGACAAACAAAAACCTAAAAATTCTGACAAAATGAAAGTATTGATTGTGCAAGAATGGACTGCTATCAGTCAGGATTTGGTCCAGAAGTTGATTGAGCGCATGCCAGGGAGAATTGCAGAGGTCCTGAAGAAGAAGGGTCAACAGTGCAAATATTGACTTGCTGCATTAACTCATTCTAACTGTCAATATAAGCTTTTGTTACTCATATGTTTGCAATTATTATATTTCTGTCTGTGATAAAAACATCTGTCAAACACACATAAAAACCAGAGGGCAGCAGATCATATGAAAATATAATATTTGTGTCATTCTCAAAACTTTTGGCCATGACTGTATAGGGTTACTCTGATGCATCTTGGACTTTCTTCAAATGACCCAGAACCTGCCTGTCTGTTATGCAACGCCTAATGGGTGAGGATGTTCCTTTTTATTCCCCATCTGCATTATCTTACCACTGTGAGGACAGGTATAATTACATGGATGTCTTTTTTATATAGGAATATTTTGACCATTGTCACTTTTATTCCATTATTATTTGGACAAGATTGAGCAGATCAACACCAGGGTTTGCTCTACTGGTTCAATCAGACTCTCACTGTCCAACTATTCCTTAACTGGACTATTGAAACAGATTGATAAGTGACTGGGATCAAATGGTGGCCACGACGCAGCTCAGGTCTGAGCTCCTGGATTTGATGCTTCTATATACTTTTGCACCTGGATCATCCCTGATCCCATTCTCTCTGTTAGTTATTTATCTGATCTCAGGAAATCTTAGGGAAAGGGGCCCTGTACCATCCCTAGGACTGGGGCCCTAACTATCCCTACTTCCAAAGTTACCTCTAAAGTTGCTCCATGTTTTACAGGCACAGGATCCCGGTTGGAGTTCATAGTGGTTTACTAATATGTATGTTTTGACATTATCTATCACCTATGACTGAATTCACAGAATATATTGGTGCTATAGAAATAAAATTATTATACCAGCTTTCTCTTCGGATGGCTTGTTCAATCTTCAGTCGGTGTATTACGGTATTATTCATGTTTTCTAACGTACTTCTTCCCATCACCGCTTCAGTTGCATCTATGATAAATCATGTTTTCCATTACCATTTCAAAAGCTGGATCCACCCATATATGATGTTTTTCTTCCCCTCCGCCATTTAAAGGGTCCAATCGCAAGGTGTTGCTCGACATGCTTTGTAACGTAGGAGCACAGCGCTGTTTTCCCCCTGGCACCCAGCTTCCAGTAGCGGCATCCTTCCCCACACCAGCGCCCCCTGTGGACAGAAATAGCAGCATAGGTAACCTGACTGTCTCCTGCACAGATCTTCCCTCCTACAATCATGCCGGCAACTCAAAACTTAATTTTTCACGTCTTTTTTTATTTTTAATTTACGACATTATTACCATGAAATAATATCTTTCATCATTCATATGGTTCTGAGTTCCCAGTAATGGTGGTGACCTTACTCTTACTGAGTGTATCTTCTCCTACTCCTTTTCCTTTTTGCAAGCCTCCTTTCTACATCTCTGTTGCTCCTTTTATTTTTCCAGGTGTTTTTTTGGTGTTTTCCACAATTGATGTGGGAATCCTTTCTTTTAACCCACAATGGTTTCTTCTTTGCAAGCTTTCCTTTACAGATCTATACGTATAAGTCTTGTAGGTCTTTGTGTGTATATAAGGAGACTCAGATCTCTGTATCTATGTGATGCGTGGGAACCTCATTAATTCCAATAAATAATGTTGCCTGCTGTTTAGATCACTCTTACGAAACCTTTCTGAAAGAGTCATGGAATAGAACAGGGATCGGCAACCTTCGGCACTCTACCTGCTGTCAAACTACAACTCCCAACATCCCCTGACAGCTTGTTGCTCTCATGGTATGAGATGAGATGCAGTTCCACAACAGCTGGAGTGTCAAAGGTTGCTGATCACTAGAATTATCTACTCGTCAGTCATGGGTTTCCGTAATGACTTTCTATTGGCTTTCATCACTTTTCTATTTATTTCTTATCCTAGTAATGAATGGCTTCTTTATCCATTGGCTTCTTTTCCTTACTTACTGCTGTTGGATTCTTTGCCGGTGTTCTAAAATTTGTTTGTTCTTATTACGAAGGCTTCCAGGACTTGTTATATGTTTCCACCGCTTTAAGCAGTATGATGGGGTCACATGACTGTGTGGATTTTACGGGAGACAGCCTAAGAACGTGAGTGACATATGAGGCGCCCTAGTATGAGTTCCACTTACCCTGTTTGCCTGCTGACATATATACAGTTGTCTGAAAAAGTGTTTGCCCCCTTTCCTGATTTTCTATTCTTTTGCATGTTTGTCATACTTAAATGTTTCAGATCACCAAATTTAAATATTAGACAAAGATAACTCAGGAAAACACAAAATGCAGTTTTTAAATGAAGGTCTTTATAATTGTCACACAGTGACTGTACGTGGTTAGGGAAAGGGGCCCTGTACCGTCCCTAGGAATGGGGCCCTAACTATCCGTACTTCCTAAGTTACCTCTAAAGGTGAGGAGGTTTGGGCCACCAGCCTAACTGTTTTCCTGTTATTCCCTAAGCTGTCCCCTCAACCCTGAAGGCCTGGGACAGAAATACTATTGTATTAACACGTAAGACAAACCGGGTAACAGAAAGCAACAAACATCCAAAAACACTCACCAAAGGTAGAGAGGTATATAGGGAAGGATAGGAATGTACTAACCAAGTGGGAATAGGACAAAGAGGAAAGCATGCAGCAATCTCCAGTAGCAACAACGATCTCCAATTCAGCACAGCGTTTCCAAGAAGCTAGTAAGCAAAGTTTTCACTGGCAAGGAAGAGAAGGTCTGATCAGCATAGAAAGGGTCGTTAACCTCTTCAGTACCAAAGGAAACTACATTAATTTAATATGAAACACAAACACATTGGCTAAATGGAAAGAAAAAAGAAATCCAAACCTACAGGGTCCTGTGTGAAAAAATAATTGCCCCTAAACCTAATAACTGGTTGGGCTACCCTTAACAGCAACAACTTCAATCAAGCGTTTGCAATAACTGGCAATTAGTCTTTTACGATGTTCTGGAGGAATTTTGGCCCACACATCTTTGCAGAATTATTGTAATTCAGCCTCATTTAGGGTATCCGAGCATGAACTGCCCTTTTAAGGTCATACCACACCATCTCAATCGGATTAGTTTTTCTTAAGCCATTCATGTACTTGCTGGTGTGTTTTGGATCATTGTTCTGCTGCATAACCCAAGTGTGCTTCAGTTTGAGGTCATGGCCGGACATTCTCCTTCAGGATTTTTTGTTTGGCAGCAGAATTCATGGTTCCATTTACCACAGCAAGTCTTCCAGTTCCTGAAGCAGAAAAATAGGCCCAGACCATCACACTACCACCACCATATTTTACTGTTGGTATGATGTTCCTTTTCTGAAATGCTGTGTTACTTCTACACCAGATGTAATGGGACATACACCTTCCAAAAACTTAAACTTTTGTCTCGTCAGTATTTGAGTATTCTCTCAAAAGTCTTGGGTATCATCAAGATGTTTTCTGGCAAAACTGAGATGAGCCTTTACATTCTTTTTGCTCAGCAGTAGTTTTCGCCTTGAAACTCTGCAATTCAGGCCATTTTTGCCTAGTCTCTTTCTTATGGTGGAGTCATGAACACTGACCTTAAGTGAAGACCTGCAGTTCTTTGGATGTTGTTGTGGGGTCTTTTGTGACCTCTTGGATGAGTTGTCACTGCGTTTTTGGGTAGTTTTGGTCTGTCGGCCACTCCTGGGTAGGTTTGGGTGTTTTCGCCATTTGTGGATAATGCCTCTCACTGTGGTTCGCTGAAGTCCCAAAGCTTGGCTTTATAACCTTTTCCAGACTGATAGATCTCAATTACTTTGTTTCTCATTTGTTCCGGAATTTCTTTGGAGCGCTGCATGATGTCTAGCTTTTGACTATATTTTGCTCTACTTCACTTTGTCAGGCAGGTCTTATTTAAGTGATTTCTTGATTGAGAATAGGTGTGGGAGTAATCAGGCCTGGGTGTGGCTAGGGAATTTGAACTCTGCTTACCAAAGATGTAATAAACCACAGTTAATTTATATTTTAAAGGGGGGAAGGCAATCACTTTTTCACACAGGGCCCTGTAGGTTTAGATTTATTTTCTACCTGCTCTTTATCTTCCTACTCCTACTGATTTCAGGGGACATCTCCCCCAACCCTGGTCCACCATCCCCCAACCTCAATCCCTACCCTACCTCATACCGAAACCATAATAATCTTATTAATATTACTTGCACTCCCTCATCTCCTTCTTTCAATTGTGCCCTCTGGAATCCACGGTCTGCATGCAACAAGCTATCCTTCCTGCACAACTACTTTCTGAACTACTCTCTTAATCTGTTGGCCCTCACTGAAACCTGGATTCAGGATTCTGACACTGTCTCCCCTGCTGCCATTTCCTATGGTGGTTTACAGTTCTCCCATTCCCCGAGACCCACAAACAGACATGGTGGTGGAGTTGGCATACTCCTGTCCCCACAATGCACTTTCCAGGTCATCCCCCCAATTCCATCACTCTCATTCCCTTCTTTTGAGGTCCACACCATCAGGCTCTTCCATCCCCTCTCCCTCAGAGTAGCGGTCATATATCGGCCCCCAGGCTCACCCACCCAGTTCCTTGACCACTTCTCAGCCTGGCTGCCGCACTTCATGTCCTCAGAACTACCAACCCTTATCCTTGGAGACTTCAACATCCCCATTAACAGCCCTACTTCCACATCTGCATCTCAGCTTCTATCACTAACCACTTCTCTAGGCCTCTCACAGCTTTCAACCTCTGAGACACACAAGGATGGCAACACCCTTGACCTGGTCTTTGTCCGCCTCTGTTTAATCTCCCACCTAAATAACTCACCGCTTCCACTCTCTGACCACAACATTCTCTCCTTCACGCTCACAAATCCTCCACCACCCCAGCGCACTCCTACCTACCACACATTCAGAAATCTACAAGCCATTAACCCTCAGACACTTTCAGACTCCCTACACTCATCGCTGTCCCCAATCTCCTCTTTTTCCTGTCCTGATCTGGCTGTTCATCACTACAATGACATTCTTAAAAGCACCCTTGACCAAGTAGCACCGCTCACCCTCAGAACCTCCAAACACACAGTAAAACAGCCCTGGCTCACATTGCAAACTCGACTTCTTCAGCGATGCTCTAGGAGTGCTGAACGCCTCTGGAGAAAAACCCGCACACCAGAAGACTTCATCCACTTTAAATTCATGTTAAGAACTTATAATGCTGCCCTTCACCTCGCCAAACAGACCTACTTCACCACACTGATCTCCTCACTAGCCAACAACCCCAAGAAACTTTTTGACACTTTTCACTCCCTCCTCAGGCCAAAAGCACAAGCCCCTATCACAGACATTTGTGCTGACGACCTGGCCTCCCACTTTATAGAAAAAATAGATACTATCCGTCAGGAAATCTGCTCTCAACCACCAAGTGCTGTGACTCCCATCCCACCCTGCATTTCCCCTGGCTCACTTTCCACATTTGATCCCATCACAGAAGAAGAAGTCTCCAGACTCCTCTCTTCCTCTCGTCCGACTACATGCACTACCGACCCCATCCCCTCACATCTCCTCCAGTCTCTCTCTCCAGTTGTCACAACTCACCTAACTACAATCTTTAATCTCTCACTCTCCTCTGGCATTTTCCCATCCTCCTTCAAACACTCCATCATTACTCCATTACTAAAGAAACCCGCTCTTGACCCTTCCTGCACAAACAACTACAGACCGGTCTCCAATCTCCCCTTCATCTCTAAACTTTTGGAGCGCCTAGTCTACTCCCGCCTCACCCGTTACCTCTCCACTTACTCCCTCCTAGACCCTTCACAGTCCGGCTTCCGCCCCCTACATTCGACTGAAACTGCACTCATCAAAGTGACCAATGACCTTCTTACAGCAAAACGTAACGGCGACCACTCTGCTCATTCTTCTCGACCTTTCTGCAGCTTTCGACACGGTTGACCACCGTCTCCTACTCTCTAGGCTCCAGTCACTAGGTATTAAGGACACTGTTCTCTCCTGGTTCTCCTCCTATCTTTCTGACCGCTCCTTCAGTGTTTCGTTCTCTGGCTCCACGTCATCTCCTCTTCCTCTCACTGTCGGTGTACCCCAGGGCTCAGTCCTTGGCCCCCTTCTCTTCTCTCTCTACACGGCCCCAATTGGACAGACCATCAGCAGATTTGGCTTTCAGTACCATCTTTATGCCGATGACACACAACTATACACGTCATCCCCCGACCTTACCCCCGCTGTTCTACAGAACACCACCGACTGTCTGTCCGCAGTCTCCAACATCATGTCCGCTCTCTATCTGAAACTTAACCTCTCCAAGACTGAACTCCTTCTGCTCCCGCCGTCTACTAACCTCCCTAAATCTGACATTTTCCTCTCTGTGGGCGGCACCATAATAACACCCCGGCAGCAGGCTCGCTGTCTGGGTGTTATGTTTGACACCAATCTCTCCTTCACCTCCCATATACAATCTCTTGCCCGCTCTTGCAGTCTACACCTAAAGAACATCTCTAGAATCCGCCCTTTCCTCACAATGGAAACAACAAAAACCCTCACTGTAGCATTGATCCACTCCCGCCTGGACTACTGCAACGCTCTATTACTTGGCCTCCCCATTATTCGACTATCCCCTCTCCAGTCCATCCTTAATGCAGCAGCCAGGGTTATCCATCTGGCTAATCGGTACTCGGACGCGTCCGCTCTTCGCCAGTCCTTACACTGGCTGCCCATTCATTATAGGATCCAATTCAAAGTACTGGTTCTCACCCACAAAGCTCTCCACAGTGCAGCACCCCCCTACATCTCCTCCCTCATTTCTATCTATCGGCCTAACCGACTGCTGCGCTCTGCAAACAACTTTCGACTAACCTCTGCACTAATCCGTACCTCCCACTCCCGACTCCAAGACTTCTCCCGCGCTGCGCCAATCCTCTGGAATGCTCTACCCCAAGAAATTAGGACTATCCACAATTTGCATGGTTTCAGGAGCTCCCTCAAAACACATTTGTTCAGAGTGGCCTATCACATTCACTAACCAAAGTCGTTCTATGTTTAAGTGTGTATGTGTAGCCCATTCACTATCTCCATCCATGCCTCACTCCCTCAAGATGGCTGGACCATCATTGTAAATGCACCATTGTATATACACACCTGTACTTTGTATCTCCCCCACCTCATTGTAGATTGTAAGCTCTCACGAGCAGGGGCGGCTTATTTTGCTTTAATTATTGTATTGTTAACGTTGTTACCTATGACTTGTGTTTTGAAACTGTTAAACTGTAAAGCGCTGCGGAATATATTGGCGCTATATAAATAAAGATTATTATTATTATTATTATTATTTTCTCTTAATAATAAAGACCTTAATTTTAAAAACCGCATTTTGTTTACTTGTGTTATCTTTGTCCAATATTTTAAATTTGTTTGGTGATCTGAAACATGTAAGTGGGATAAACATGCAAAAGAATAGGAAAGCAGAAAGGGGCAAACACTTTTTCACACAACTGTATGTATACACAGTTTGCAAAAGTTTGGAGAGGAAGAATGTTTTTAAAAAATTGAAGTGCTACTAGTTTATTTTTATCAGTTCACATATTGTAAAATGAATAAATAAACAAAACAGAAATCTTAATCACCTCAATATTTGGTGTGATCGTCCCTAGCCTTTAAAACAGCACCAATTCTTCTAGGTACACTAGTAATTGCGCACAGTATTTGGAGGAACTTGGCAGGGAGGTTGTTGCAAAGATCTTGGAGAACCAACCACAGATCTTCTGTGGATGTTGCTTGCATAAATCCTCCTGTCTTTGTTACCCAGACAGAATTGATGATGTTGAGATCAGGACTTTGTGGGGCCGTATCGTCACTTTCAGGATTTCTTGTTCTTCTGTATGATGAAGATACCACTTGCAAATCCTGTATTCTCCTTTGTGAAATAAAAATAACAGACACTTCAAAGTATATGTATGGGCTTGTATTTCTCAGCATTGAGGACTACATTAATCTTGACCAAATTACCAACTCCATTTGCTGAAATATGAAATACAGCCCCAAACTAGCAAGGACCCTCCACCATGCTTCACTTTTTTTTTCTGCAGACATTCTTTATTGTACCGTTCTCCGGCCCTTCTGCAAACAAACTGCCCTGTGTTAAGTAAAATATTCCCTATTTTGACTCTTCAGTCCAAGGCACCTGTTGCCATTTTTCTACCTTCCAGTTTCTATGTTTTCATGCATAGTTGAGTCACTTGGCCTGGTGTCTGTGTCAAAGGCATCACTTTTTGGCTACAGTTTTTCCATGAACACCACTTCTGGACAGACTTCTCTTAACAGTATATGGCTGTAGCTGGGTCCCACTGCTTGCTGCCTATTCTGAACTGAAGACGCTGCTGGGCGTCTTCCAATTTAGAAAGAAAATAAGCGCGATGTGTCTTTCATTTGCTGCACTAAGTTTCCATGCCGGTTCACTACATATGTGATCCTAAATGTTGCCCATTTCTTGGCTCTTTTTCAAAAAAGCTTGAACAGTGTAACTTGAAATCCTAATCTGCTTTGAAATCTTTGGAAGAGACCTTGCTGATGCAGTATAACTACCTTAAGTCTTGTTGCTGTGCTTAGTCTTGCTAAGGTGTATTACCTGTGATATGACAATGACGCTGTCTTCCACAACCTCACCTTTTGCAGCAGAATTTATTTGTTCTGCATTCAGTTTTAAGCCTCCAATACAGCTGTTTTAGGTTCATTAAAAAGCTGTTTCAACCTACATATGAAAATGGTGATCCTTATCACCTGTTTGGTATAAATGGTTACTCATACACCTTACTGTAATCCTGAACAGGGGGTAGTAGTTAAACCATGAAAAATACGACCACAGATCCGATATATAGAAAAGTACAAAATTTTATTAACGATTATGGACACAGGTGAATGCAGAAAACAGCAAACTTAGATAAAATGTGGAAAAAAGTGCAACCATGGAAAGAAGCACTAGCACTCACAACACCTGAGCAAAAAATCAATCTTGGTACATGACAAAACAAGAGAGCTATAATATAGGGAGACAAACAGGAAACCTATCGGAAAAATTAGTAATAATTATATGCATACTCATATATGAAATGTGAATGACACAAAGGGTTAAAATGAGATATGCAAAAATGATTAGTAAACAGATGGCAAAATATCAGGACAGGACAATACCTATCCTGTTTATTCGCAAGAAACCAAATAGGTACTGTGTCTCCCCAATATGGACAAAAACATATATAGCCCAGATCGAATATTAAAGTGTCCAAATGCCTGATCCAGTGTTACCCATGGTATCCCTAATAAAGGCACCGGTACAGGCAGCTCCACAAAACCAAGAAAGACAAAGCCTACAGTGTCATACCTGATAAGGTATATAAATGGCGTGCTCAGGGTACTAAGTGCCAGGTGCGTCTGCCCCGACGCACGTTTCGGAAAATAATCCTGCAAAATCCCTGACTTCGTGCGAGTGTACCTAGAAGAATCAATGCTTTTTTTGAAGACCAAAGAGCATACTCTGTGTCACAAATGCTCTTACTAACAGAACAGCACAGTACATTAGTAGTGTAGTTCACCATGGTATATTAGTTGTGTAGTCCACTGGCTGTAAAAATAATATTACTACACCTCTAGATATCACATCTGCATTTCTCGTCATATTCGTTGCAGAGAAATCCATTTAGCAAATGCATTTATCAACGTTTTAGGCCTTAGCCCAACTCCTCTCATAGCCACAGGCAGGATGGCAAAGGCCAGTGATAGCCAAGTGTTGGTTACCAAATACCCGTGAGTGTGAAAATGTAAAAAAAACTGATATATGGAGAAGAGGTTTAATCCATTTATACCTGCAGGCAGGATCGTCTTCTGTGCTTGGATGGTGGTGGAATTCGTGGACTGGTTCTTATTCAGCTGCTTATTGCCATAGAGAAATTAGCGGGTCGTCCCATAAGAGAGCTCTTTGATTGGGTTTCTGGCACCAGTACTGGTGGCATCTTGGCATTGGCCATAGTACATGGTAAGTTAATCCTCATTTTCTTTTTAGGTTAAAGGGAATCTGTCACGCCAATTTTGCCATATCAACTAAAGATATGGCTGAATAGTGCGTCCCATAACAAAGCTATCAGTATTTACCTTATATCCTGATACCCCCATTTTCATATCAAAATACCTTAGTAAAGTTTGTATTTGGCGCTGTCAATCAGGGCGGTCAGGTCAGGAGGGCGGCGTTTTCTATGTCCTCCCCGCTCCTCGGCATCACTTGCATCACTTGAATCCCACAGACGGCGTTCGGCTTCCCGCAATTGCGCATTTCCAATTCGGCCCCGCGCATGCGCAGTGTGCTTTGCCCAACAGTGGGCAAAACATAAAATCATTACAGCGCATGCGCTACTCTTTCCTTGCCCCGGAAATGACTGCTTGCCTTGGACGACTTCCGGGGCAAGGAAAGTGAATGACAATAGTTGCACACGCGCTGTAATGATTTTATGTTTTGCCCACTGTTGGGCAAAGCACACTGCGCATGCGCGGGGCCGAATTTGAAATGCCCAATTGCGGGAAGCCGAACGCCATCTGTGGGATTCACAGACAGCGATACGCAAGTGATGCAGAGGAGCGGGGGGGGGGAACATAGAAAACGCCGCCCTCCTGACCTGACCGCCCTGATTGACAGCGCCAAATACGAACTTTACTAAGGTATCTTGTTATGAAAACGGGGGTATCAGGATATATGATACCTACCGATAGCTTTGTTATGGGACGCACTATTCAGCCATATCTTTAGTTGATATGACAAAATTGGGGTGACAGATTCTGGTTTTTGCTTTAGTATATTTTCATTTTTAGGGAATAGACTGTGATAGAGAGATAGAATTTTTTGTATCCTTACATTATCTTTCTACTGTCTCCTCATGAGTATAACATTCATTTACAATGCAGATAAAAATGACTCCTGGGCTCACAGATCCTCCGCGATCCTCCAGGGGGCATCACAAGCCTGTCAGATCGTTAGGAAATAGACACTAAAACGTTTTGAGCTTATTTTTATGTATGTACAGTTTTAGGAAGTAGTTGTGAGGTTATTGATTTTACTAAGCTGTATAGTTTTATTTTGAAAAGCTTTATGTGGATTTAGACAAGCTGACCCACGGTGTCAAACAACTGTCAACTGGCTACATACAAGCCGATCGGAAGTTGTCTGAAACTGACAATATTAGTGGGATAGAGCAACTATGTAATGTAAATGGGGCCTCCCAACTATGCCCTGAAAGATGATGTTTTAGGAGAAAGGGGTCTTGGACCTCTTGAATTTAAGTCTCATCCTTTTGTTTCCACTGAAGATTTTTTCGACAGAGTTTTTTGACCACAGCTTGCTCTATTCCCCTAATAGAGAAAACAAGAACTTTGAACATGATTTCTCAGCCCTACCTCTATCTAAGCTGTTTAGGCTCCTTGAGATGTTGGCAAAGTTATAAGATTTGGCACGGGCAACTGAGTATCTGAGTATTAACTCCTGGGACCAACCATGGAACAAATGTGTTACAGCATCACAGCCCACAGTGGAATGGTCACTGTTCAGTAGCACAAGCAAATACAAAAAAGATACTTTCTATCATATCTTATCAGAGAAATCTGCTACTTTCTACACTTAAGAGCCACTTCTCCTGTTTTCTGAACTCTGAAATACTGCTAAATTCCATCAAAACGAGATGAAGAATTACTATGGTAACACATTACCGCTGCCTTTTTGAGGTTTATAGAAAAGGTAGGGAGCAGAACAAGAGAGGCAGGGATAGAGACACACAAACCCCTGCTGCTTTAATAAAGTATGAATCCAGCACTGGAGTCAGCTAAACACTGCTCAGTACTCCTGTATAATGTCCTCCATGCTGCCGCTGCTTGTGATCATGCGCTACGAAACACCGGTGCCAAATACTGAGCAGTGTACTCCCTACTGCTTACAGTCTTTGTAGCCGTGCAGTATTGGCTGATGTCTGCATTTGTGAAATGAGAAGACTTGAGGACTTTGTTCAAGGAATACAAGACGTGCAGAGATTGATTATTAACTACAATATATAAGACTTACTTTGAAATGTAGTTACACGTTAAGCGTGTTCTTTGAGCACCATACTTATCGTTTCATTATAGCCATTAAGTACGTCACACCATGTTCCGATATTCTAAGAAACGTCTTTGGATTTTGTCACTCCTGATACTTTGTTCTTGTGGCAGATAAGCCGCTGCCAAAGACGTCCATAGAGTATTCCCCAGTCCTTTTTGAAAACGCACAATTGTTTGATCCTGTATCGGTAAGAGTATGTGGAGGAACAGCTGTCAGTATAGCACTTAGCCATTTCCAGCAAACCTATAGACAATGATTTGAACTTGAGGTCCAAAATAGGCGCCTTTGCTCCATTCAAGGACTTTGAGCACCTTTCTTGGATTTGCTGGGGGTCCCGGCTGTCACCCCCACCCCCCAGCCAGGTACAGTGGCATGGAAAAGTTTGGGCACCCCTGGAAAAAATGACTGTTATTGTGAACAGTTAGGCAAGGTGAAGATCAAATGATCTCTAAAAAGGCCTAAAGGTTTTTTGATAGTTTGTATAGTCACTGATGTCTTAGGCTTGGTATGTGATGTGTAATTTCACTTGCATTACAGCATGGATCATTATGCATCATTCTTCTAATCTGATGACACTTTGTGAGCAACACCAAAAGAAGCCTTCACTAGGGAAAGTCACACTGGTCCTACTTTTGGAATTATGGTGTGGGGTGGTTGGCTAGTCAGACTTTTCTTCTTTCCAGCTACACTAAGAGCTTGGCGTTACATTGATTTGAACATGGAATCTGGGATATGGCCATTTTATCCAAATTGTCTAATGAGCGGTTTATCAACACGACAAAGTAAGGCCGCATGTTGCTCGTGCTACTGTGAGAAGCCTGAATGCCCAAAATGTGCTACCTGTCTCACATCGATCACATTTGGATGTCATTGGTCAGCAATTCTAAAGGAAGCTGCCAGCAGTGGATCTTGATGATTCCTCAGACAACCATTAATAACCTCGTTGATAGCAGAGAAGGCTGTAAGTGCCTGTACTGCTGAATGTGATGCTCATACTTGTTACTGAATAAATTGAGCTGTTTTGAAAATGTTATTTCCATTTTGTCATCATTTGCATATTAGTTACATGTCTATCCATCGTGTGATTTCCATAATTTTACAACTTTTCCTTCTTTTTAGTGCAATTTTAATGTTAAGTGGAGTAGTTGCTTCTCTTTTTTATTTTACTTTAAGGTAAGAAAAACCCTTTAGACATCAAATCTAGGGTTTGGCACTGTACACTAGGGGGCAAAACACCAAGAGGTTAAGAAGACATTGGTTAATTTCAATAACCAGTAGGGTCTGAAAGCGCTACTTGTAATACAAAAAATGTATATTTTTAGGGGGTGTACACTTGTACAGGGCACTGTGCATATATAAATGTATATGTTTGTTCTGGCAGGAAAATCCATGGAATACCTTCGCTGCTTGTACTTCCGCATGAAAAATGAGGTTTTTCGCGGATCACGACCTTATGAGTCTGGACCTCTTGAGGATTTTTTAAAAAGGGAATTTGGGGAGGAAACCAAAATGACAGATGTGAGGCACCCCAAGTGAGTTGAATCTAAATAAAATGTTTAATTTTTACTGATCTTTTAACTCTAATAATGTTTATACAAGTTTGCTGTTTTTTTGTACTGTAGTCATTTTTTTGCCCTTGCCCAGTTCTTAGTTTTAGTTTTCTTTAATGTCCTAGGTTTGTGTGTTTTACTGCCTTGACCCCAATGTTTCTTTCATGTTAATGCCATCAATATAAGGCTTTAAAGAGCACATTTCGGTGGGGCTTGGTTATGCAGCTGAGCTGTGCAGCTGCACTGGATCAAAGTTCCAGATATCCTGTAAAGAATACAACCTGAATTGACGTAATATAAGTTTCGCTCCCTGGCTGGAATTTGGAAGGTGTTGAGAGGAATCTGCTGGGCTCCGTGTGGCAGCGGTGGAGAAGGCAAAAAGACCCGGTGCCCCGAGGCCCTTAAGCGAGCTGCATGCTGACGAGAAAGTGGTGACCATCGACAGGC
>JARQOD010000009.1:14660690-14831922 GCA_033576555.1 Oophaga sylvatica
CCTCCAGTCTCAGCTTAGCCTCTCATGATGTGTGCAACCTCTGCTTAGCTTTAGGGAATTCAGAGAATCTGCTCCTTGGCTGTGTGTCTATAGACTTATATCCCTTGTGAACAAGCTAACGCGAAACGCGCGTCAGGGGTGCCCAGGCCACACCAGGTATGACCTCCCGCTGGCAGCTTTATTTTATTTTTTCAGCAGTTTAATTTGCCCTATGTTGTAATATGTAGACTGTTTTTGGTTGCATCTATTATTAGCATTTGCCGTGGGCTTTGCACTCACATGCTGACACTTCTAACAGCTAGCACGGTGGGAGAGCACATTCCTTTTACTAGTTCTTATGTGCACAGATATATACTATATAGGAGCTAGTTTTTAGCCTATTACTAGCCAATGTGGCAATATATGTAATATACATGCACTTTTGAAATATTTTTTACAGTGTTTGTACCTGTTAATATTGGCCTGCTTCTTGCTGCATCCTTTTGTCCCCATTGGATTTTTATCCTAATTATAGAAAAATATTTAGAGTTGAGAGTCCTCAGTGGTTGATACCTTTTAATGGCTAACTGAAAAGATGGTAACAAATTGCAAGCTTTCGAGACTACTCAGGTCTCTTCATCAGGCTGAACTAATACAAAATCTGAAGAATCACATATTTATACACAAAAACTGGCTAACACGGTACGAAGATATACATCTTTACTGTATCCTAATTATATGCATTTTTACTCTAATAAAAATTTTGTATTTTATATGTCAAAAAGCTTCCCTTTTCTCCTTTTTGAATTTATATCAGCATTGACCCAGTGTGTGGGAATAGGGCGGGGGTCTTCACATAAACATTTTGACAAGGAATTTATTCTTTTAGTTTTTTGGCATGAGTCAGAGCTTAGCGACGTTGGGGCAGACTCTTGTAGTTGCAGGATCCGTTTTGTTGGGCTTCACATTGGATGCAGTAATCATGACAATATGACTGACACTTTACTGTCATACCATTTACTTGTATGCACTTTCGTGATATGTGTGGTGTGCTCCTGTGCCATGTGTAACTTATGCCTATTGTTTGTGTGACACGTAGGATATTTTCCCATGTTCGGTGTATGATGTGTGCTCTGTGCTTGTGACATGTATGATGTTTTCCTGTGTTGTTTGTGCATTCTGATTTTTGTGTGACAAGTGCTTGTGTGACCTGTGTAATGTGTGCACTACACTGTGCTTGTGTGCTGTGCATTACGTGCTCTGTACTTGTGTGCCGTGCATGACATGCTCTGTGCTTGTATGCCGTGCATGACGTGCTCTGTGCTTGTGTGCCGTGCATGACGTGCTCTGTGCTTGTGTGCCGTGCATGACGTGCTCTGTGCTTGTGTGCTGTGCATGACGTGCCCTGTGCTTGTGTGCCGTGCATGACGTGCTCTGTGCTTGTGTGCCTTGCATGACGTGCTCTGTGCTTGTATGCCGTGCATGACGTGCTCTGTGCTTGTATGCCGTGCATGACGTGCTCTGTGCTTGTATGCTGTGCATGACGTGCTCTGTGCTTGTGTGCCGTGCATGACGTGCTCTGTGCTTGTGTGCTGTGCATGACGTGCCTTTTGCTTGTGTGCGGTGAATGACGTGCTCTGTGCTTTTATGACGTGCTCTGTGCTTGTGTGCCGTGCATGACGTGCTCTGTGCTTGGGGGCGGGGTATGGCGTGCTCTGTGCTTGCATGACGTGCTCTGTGCTTGTGTGCTGTGCATGACGTGTTCTGTGCTTGTGTGCCATGCATGACGTGCTCTGTGCTTGTGTGCCGTGCATGACGTGCTCTGTGCTTGTGTGATGTGCATGACGTGCTTGTTTGCTGTGTATGACGTGCTCTGTGCTTGTGTGCCATGCATGACGTGCTCTGTGCTTGTGTGATGTGCATGACGTTCTCTGTGCTTGTGTGATGTGCATGACGTTCTCTGTGCTTGTGTGTTGTGCATGACGTGCTCTGTGCTTGTGTGTTGTGCATGACGTGCTCTGTGCTTGTGTGATGTGTATGACGTGCTCTGTGCTTGTGTGATGTGCATGACGTGCTCTGTGCTTGTGTGCCGTGCATGACATGCTCTGTGCTTGTGTGCGGTGTATTACGTGCTCTGTGCTTGTATGACGTGCTCTGTGCTTGTGTGCTGTGCATGACGTGCTCTGTGCTTGTGTGCCTTGCATGACGTGCTCTGTGCTTGTATGCCGTGCATGACGTGCTCTGTGCTTGTATGCCGTGCATGACGTGCTCTGTGCTTGTATGCCGTGCATGACGTGCTCTGTGCTTGTATGCTGTGCATGACGTGCTCTGTGCTTGTGTGCCGTGCATGACGTGCTCTGTGCTTGTGTGCTGTGCATGACGTGCTCTGTGCTTGTGTGCCTTGCATGACGTGCTCTGTGCTTGTATGCCGTGCATGACGTGCTCTGTGCTTGTATGCCTTGCATGACGTGCTCTGTGCTTGTATGCCGTGCATGACGTGCTCTGTGCTTGTATGCCGTGCATGACGTGCTCTGTGCTTGTATGCTGTGCATGACGTGCTCTGTGCTTGTGTGCCGTGCATGACGTGCTCTGTGCTTGTGTGCTGTGCATGACGTGCCTTTTGCTTGTGTGCAGTGAATGACGTGCTCTGTGCTTTTATGACGTGCTCTGTGCTTGTGTGCCGTGCATGACGTGCTCTGTGCTTGGGGGCGGGGTATGGCGTGCTCTGTGCTTGCATGATGTGCTCTGTGCTTGTGTGCTGTGCATGACGTGTTCTGTGCTTGTGTGCCGTGCATGACGTGCTCTGTGCTTGTGTGCCGTGCATGACGTGCTCTGTGCTTGTGTGATGTGCATGACGTGCTTGTTTGCTGTGTATGACGTGCTCTGTGCTTGTGTGCCATGCATGACGTGCTCTGTGCTTGTGTGATGTGCATGACGTTCTCTGTGCTTGTGTGATGTGCATGACGTTCTCTGTGCTTGTGTGTTGTGCATGACGTGCTCTGTGCTTGTGTGTTGTGCATGACGTGCTCTGTGCTTGTGTGATGTGTATGACGTGCTCTGTGCTTGTGTGATGTGCATGACGTGCTCTGTGCTTGTGTGCCGTGCATGACGTGCTCTGTGCTTGTGTGCGGTGTATTACGTGCTCTGTGCTTGTATGACGTGCTCTGTGCTTGTGTGCTGTGCATGACGTGCTCTGTGCTTGTGTGATGTGTATGACGTGCTCTGTGCTTGTGTGTTGTGCATGACGTGCTCTGTGCTTGTGTGATGTGTATGACGTGCTCTGTGCTTGTGTGATGTGTATGACGTGCTCTGTGCTTGTGATGTGTATGACGTGCTCTGTGCTTGTGTGTTGTGCATGACGTGCTCTGTGCTTGTGTGTTGTGCATGACGTGCTCTGTGCTTGTGTGATGTGTATGACGTGCTCTGTGCTTGTGTGTTGTGCATGACGTGCTCTGTGCTTGTGTGATGTGTATGACGTGCTCTGTGCTTGTGTGATGTGTATGACGTGCTCTGTGCTTGTGATGTGTATGACGTGCTCTGTGCTTGTGTGTTGTGCATGACGTGCTCTGTGCTTGTGTGTTGTGCATGACGTGCTCTGTGCTTGTGTGATGTGTATGACGTGCTCTGTGCTTGTGTGATGTGCATGACGTGCTCTGTGCTTGTGTGCCGTGCATGACGTGCTCTGTGCTTGTGTGCGGTGTATTACGTGCTCTGTGCTTGTATGACGTGCTCTGTGCTTGTGTGCTGTGCATGACGTGCTCTGTGCTTGTGTGATTTGTATGACCTTGTTTGTTGGTGTGTGGGTGTATATGATGGGGTCTGGTGAGATTTATGTGCTATGGCTGTGTTGTAGTCCCAGTCCGGCCCTGCTTTCTACTAGTCTTTTCACACGTTCCTGAGACTCTGATTTTGCCTGTGATTTGTAAGACTTTGTGAATGAATCTAATGACAGGTTCCCTTTTAAAGGATTATCCTCATGATATAAAATCTGTAAAATTGCAAAATGCTTGTAAAAGCAAGCTACTTTATAATTTACTTGTTAATAAGAACGGCGAGGATTTTTAATAACAAAGGTGTTTCTAATTCTATTGTGTACTGCCCATTGCTAAGGATACCAGCTACCACTGGTTTCCACCGGTTAGCTACACGTGCTTGTAAGCACTGCTGTGAAGCTGGCTGGTTTGCCGGATCGGCTACCTTCAGTGCCACCGCGCTAGTCCGGTGATGCAGAGGGAAAGCTGTCTCCACTCGGAACAGAGCCATCATTGTGCTGGGGCCAGAACTGTGCAATCCCCAATGCTGCAAAAAGTTAGTCAGTCAATCAGAAGCGCACGGTCCTAGGAAGTCAGGAGGCAGGGGAGCTGTGTGCTCCTGAAGAAAGACCATGGAAAAACTCATGTAATGTCTGTACAACCATCTTTTGGGTTTGACTTTAAACTAAGAAAACGAGCAAATAAATACCCAAAATAAATTTATATAGTACTCTTCAATATAGCACAAATTTCAAGTAGACACCACAATATTAGAACAAAAGAAAACTCGAAAAATAATCACCAGAAAATATCACTAATAAAATTTCATTTTATTAAATTTAGACACCAAACAAGAACACAAAAGCTTTTTAAAAACAAATAATTTAGACATAATAAAAGAAAAAAATAATATTAAAACCAACAGGGTGGAGTAAGCGGTGGAGTATGTGTCCCACCCCTTCATTCAGAATTTGTGGCACTACCCTACTCTGGCTCTCCATTAATTTAGTATCTGTCACCTATTCATATTAAAAGGAATAGAGAGAGGGGGGATCTTTAGCACTTGACTGTGTCCACTATACTTTTTATGGAGTGGCTTTGTTCCAGTAGCATTCGAAAACTGCCTACTGCCACCAGCATCGG
The DNA here is from genome assembly GCA_033576555.1 of Oophaga sylvatica. Lineage (NCBI taxonomy): Eukaryota > Metazoa > Chordata > Amphibia > Anura > Dendrobatidae > Oophaga > Oophaga sylvatica. The sequence goes on from JARQOD010000009.1 coordinate 14,665,565, forward strand.
TAACAGCTGATAGGTGGGAATGCCAGGTGTCCATAATCTACCAAAAGAAAATACTAGAATGGAATAAAAAAATGTAACAACAAAGTTTATTGAGATTAGATGTGCATGGGTTGAGCATGTATATGTATGGGGTGTGTGGATGAATTGTGTTCTGAACGAGTGTTTGCCATCAGCTGTCTTTTATGTGTGTGGCCACTTAATTTCCCTCTAGAGATAAATGATCCGTGCTATCACATTTCTCTGTTTATGAAATACTTTGACATAAATGTTATCACAGATCAGTTATCTATTCTATTATTTCTAAACACTGTTTTTCGGTGATCACTTTGTATCTCCGTTCATACTGCACCTACATACACAAATGATACACCATTTGAAAGATCAAATGACCTGCAGGTGGCAGCACACTACCCCAAAGCACACTACCACAATGCTGCTTACAGACAACACAAACAAATCCAAACATTTGCCTTGGGGTCTTTCCAGCTTGCCCAGCCTATTTCAGGCACATTGGAGGATTACACACTTCACTGCAGGTGAGTCACATATGCAAACACATTTGTATACATGCACTGCTTTTTCGCTGATTACTTCGCCCCACACACACATATAATACACCATTTGAAAGGTATACTTGCTCCCTTCAGCAAGAAAAGAGCCAAACAAACTACACATTCACGATTTTATCACTAAATACAGTTTAAACATTAATTTTCATAAACCTGCAGAAAGACACAATGACCTGCAGGTGGCATCTCAAGCGGAAGACATTTTTTGGCCTCTACTTATCAAACCAATTTATTGTATTACCAATCTACATATATAAATACCTGTCTGTGTTCGTCATCTCATGAAATACATTTACATTTGACCAGTTGCTTTTTCTGAAATTGCCTGCGCCCCTGATGACCAATGTGCGAAAATTTTGCACGTGCCAAGCTAGTCATATATAATATATATAATTTACAGTGGCTTCCATGTACCGTACTTAATAATGTTTTACTAATCATGCACCTTTCTAATATCGTTTTGGTTTGTTCTTTCATTATTACTTAGTCAGGGAAAGGAAACATAAACTTGTTTTTTGAAGGTTTTATAGAAGTCTCCATAACTTTTAATCTCACAGTGAGTAATCTTATTAACATACAATTCCTTTAATAATATATTATTATGTTTTCGTCTATTCTATCCAGGGAAAAGGCGAGCAAGTAAAGAAGTTAGGTGTGGTGGTATCACTAGGTACCGGGAAACCTCCACAAATACAAGTGAGCTCTGTTGATGTGTTTAGGCCATCTAACCCATGGGAGGTGATGAAGACTGTGGTTGGAGCAAGAGAACTGGGCAAGATGGTTATAGACTGTGTATGTATAGCTCACCCAGAGCAAGGACTGTCCAGTTGTTCTGTGTATTCAGCTTGCATACACACATTTACGCTAGTTGTGTCTTTACAGTGCACAGATTCAGATGGACCAGCTGTAAATAGGGCCCAGGCATGGTGTGAGATGATAGACATCCCATACTTCAGGTGAGCATGTTATTGATTTTATACCCTAAACTAATGGAACGTATTTTAAGGCACTTTGACCCTTAACGACATATGACGTACTGTTACGTCATATGCCGGGTCCCCATCTTTGGTGTGGGCTTGCAAGCTGAGCCTGCCTCTTTCCCGGCAAATGATGGATGTGATGTTCAGCTATCATCTGCCTTTAACAGCCACGGGTGGAGTGGAGCTGGAGAACCATGTTGCTGAGTAATTTTTACAGTGTATTGAATATTATAACCACCCCCCCACCAAAAAAAAAGCTGGAATTGCTCATTTTGCCACACTTGGAACTTTTTCCCGCTTTCCAATACAGTACATGACAAAATGACTTGTGGCACTCAAAAGTACAACTTATCCTGCAAAAGGTAAACCCTCATAAAGCTATGTGAATGGAAAAAATAAAAAAGTTATGTCCCTTGGAAGAAGGAGAGGAAGAAGCGAAAAATTGTCTTGTCAGGGAGGGGTTAATACTGATTTACATCCTTACTTTGCTTGCAAATTTTTTGTTTTTTCATTTTAGAGATGTCCAGGGTTTAAATTTTATGCTAATGGTCTGCAAGTGCAGCGGAGAGGGAACCTGCACTTGCAGCTTTGCCTATTCCTGTCTGCTGCTGTCGACCTCCGCTCTTTGACTGAGAGGTTTCTCTTCCTTCAGTGACCTGCCTCCTCTGCATGGGAATTCACACAAGTGCCATCATTGCTTGGGGCAGTGCATTTGCAGTAAGGTCCCGATGACATGATGAGCGCAAGACTATTGATTTGCGTATGCACTGTCCCTTCTGAGCAGGGGAGACAGGTCACTGAGGCAAGAATGACCGGTCAGTCAGAGACAGGAGGCAGACAGTGGGCAGGGAATAGGGAGGCAGGGAAGGAGAGCTGCAAGTGCAGTGCAAGTGCTCTTGCAGCTCATTAACATAAAAATGTAAACGTATTTCTCTGAAATGGAAAAACTAAATTTTACAAAGATGGTAAGAATTTAATCAGCATTAAAGGGCCTTTCCTCATATGCCATTAGTTATGGTATACAGTTCTGATGACAGGTTCCTTTAATATGTTAAGTGAATAATCTGAATGGGGTGGTGGTATCCATAACTTCTGTTTATTCCTGAGTGACGACACCAATACAGAACTGCCGCTAGAAGTGTGAATGGAGCAGCGGTGGAGTATGTGTCCCACCCTTCATTCAGAATTTGTGGCACTACCCTACTCTGACTCTCCATTGACTTAGTATTTGTCGCCTATTCATTGGGTAGGTGACAACTGCTTCTGACTGGGATATCCATTTAATGACTGTATAACTATAAAAATATGATGCTATGTACTGTATTTGTCAGGATGAATATGCCTCTCTAATCATCCTGCTTGAGACTGACATGTAACCTTCTGTGGTCATCTTATGTCTGTTTTTTTTTTTTTTAATATCCATACTGTAGATTGAGTCCGCAGCTCCAAACAGATGTGATGCTAGATGAAATTAGCGATTCAGTGTTAGTAAACATGCTGTGGGACACCCAGATCTACATCTACCAGCAGAGGGAAGAACTACAAAGACTAGCAAGCCTTTTACTGGCACCCTGAAGGCTGAGCTGTATCAGTAAGTGCCGTATATCATCAGTTCTCTGCACGGGGACAGGAAACGTGCTGTTTTATGGGGCTGAATTCAGTCTTCTGTAGCCGTATTTGCTGGTAGACTGTATAATGTATCTGTATAATGCATAAATGCATTAAGTATTATTCTGTTAGTTATAGAGCGTGACAATGAAGTCCTTGTCTTTCAGGTGTAGTCACTGACAAAAGGTATAATTTGCTGTGAAACGACTGGAACTGGTATGGACTGACAGCAGCCATTGAAGAAACATCCCTACTCATACAGCCCGTGTCCAGCATTTCTGCCTGTGGATGATATTCAGTACATTTCACCTTGACCCTAATGAACCTTTTCTCCCTGATATAAGGTCTCCGTCACTCACTGCCACTCACCTTTGGACTTCATAGCTTGCAAGTTATCTATTTCCACAGGATACGTGATAACTTGATCATTTCTGGGCAGTGATCACCAGAACCCCCATTGATCCTACGTTTGGGACTCTAAAATGTGTCATTTTTCATTGTTTATGGGACTGCTGGAGACTGTGCCGTACTTGGCCATCTACCCTAATCCTATAGACAAATAACTAAACAGGTTGTCCAGCCTAAAGGCTGGGTCTCACATAACGATACACCAGCGATCCCGACAACGATATGCACTTGTCAGGATCCCTGGTGTATCGCTACATGATCGCTGCTGAGCTGCCAAACAGGCAGCTCAGACAGCGATCTGGGACAGCGACACTGCGGGTAAACATCGCTTAGTTACCCGCAGTGTACGTTGGATACCAGCGCCCTGATGCAGGGAGCTGGTATCCAAGGTACACAGCGGGTTTCCAAGCGCTGCGCGGTGCCTGGAAACCCGCTGTGTACCTTGGATACCAGCTCCCTGCATCAGGGCGCTGGTATCCAAGGTACACAGCGGGTTTCTAGGCACAGCCCCGCGCCTGGAAACCCGCTGTGTACCTTGGTTACCAGCGGATCGCTGGTCTCCTGCCTGTCACACGCAGCGATGCGTGCCTGTCAGCGGGAAACCAGCGATCAAAAAAAGGTCCTGACATTTCAGCGACGATCAGCGATACCCGGCAGGGGGGCTGATCGTCGCTGAATGTCACACACAGCGATATCGCTGGTGAGCTCGCTGCTGCGTCACAAAACTAGTGACTCAGCAGCGATCTCGGTAGCGATATCGCTATGTGAGACGGGCCTTTAGGCTGCAAGACTTGTGACTGCAGACTTGTGTGTCCTGACATTGCGCACACTGTGAGGATTCTACGCATGTGAGTGATCATGGCCGATGGACTGGGACACACAAATTAATTCTTAAATCTTCAAATGTACAAAGTTTCAGGCCTGTGTGGATTTTTAACCTCTGGATGTCAACATGGATGTTCGCATTCACATTAATATAGCAATCTTGAAAACTGTACAAAATTATATAGATCAGCAAAACATATTGTAAACTTGCTTATATTCTTAGTGTACAGTGGCTATTCTGTATTTATGGACAAGTCATTAAAGGGGTATTCCCATCTCCAAGATCCTATCCCAATATGTAGTAGGTGTAATAATAATAATATCAGTAAATGCTTCCACTGAGATATCTAGTATAGTTCTTCTGATAAGCTACGTCGCTTACCCCAAATTGCTTAGGTATCCATGGCTATAACCACTAACAATAATCTAACTGTCACTGTATGAGTGGTCGTAACCATGGATACCTTATCTACTGCAACGCCTTGCACATGGGGTAAGCGACATAGCAAATCAGAAGAACTTTACTAAATTTCTAATTGGAGACATTTGCTAATATTATTATTATTATTACACCTACTACATATTGGGATAGGGTCTTGGAGATCAGACTACCCCTTTAATGCTAACAGGCAGCCGCATCACATCCATCTGATCGATGTCTCGTACACATTCTCTACATCTAGGAGACTATTAGCAGATTGCAAGCTGCTATTCACAGCAGCCAGTAATCTGCGGACTAGTCACTGGACCTCATGCTACACGTTGCCTGAGCTGGAGCCTGAAACTTACAGCCGCTACTGCCAAAGATACACCTTCACGTGGGCTCATATAAAGGTGACCTTCCACTTAAAACTCCTCAAGGAACAAATATTACAAATGTAACTTTTTTTTTTTTTAAATCCATAGGCAATATATGAATAACACTTCATAATTTATTACTGAATTATTGCTGCTCTTTTTCCAGCATACACTGAAGTATTCTTTGATTTAAAATTTTTAGTAAATTGTCTATAAGTGAACGTATACTGTAATAAAAATATTAAGAAAATCTATTTTTGCTGCTTTTCCGTTTTTATCCAGGGTAGAAAACAGGATTGTTTCCATCTGTAGTAGGAAGTTTTGAGCATCCGTCCTCGTCCTACTATTACCAGCTTGGTTTGATTGACAGGTCTTTCCCCATTTGTGCATATGGTGAGATCTGTCAAGTTTGTGATAATGATAACATATTGCAACCAGTATTCCAGCATTTATTTGACTCACTTACACGCACTGTTTATTATAACTACAAAACTTATGCTGAATCTATAGGCAGATTTTTGTTATGCAATCTGAGGGCAGCATGAGGTAGGGGGAGAGACCCTGATTTCAGTGATGTCACTTTCAGGTGCTTCTCACAAAATGAGAATTTCATCAAAAACTTAATTTATTTCAGTTCTTCAATACAAAAGTGAAACTTGTGTATTATATAATCATTACACACAGAGTGATCTATTTCACGTGTTTATTTCTGTTACTGGTGATGGTTATGGCTTACAGCCAATGAAAACCCAAAAGTCATTATCTCAGTAAATTAGAATACTTTATAACACCAGCCTGAAAAATGATTTTAAAATCTGAAATGTTGTCATACTGAAATGTATGTTCAGTAAATGCACTCAATACTTGGTCGGGGCTCCTTTTGCATCAATTACTGCGTCAGTGCGGCGTGGCATGGAGGCGATCACTGCTGAGGTGTTATGGAAGCCCAGGTTGCTTTGATAGCAGCCTTCAGCTCGTCTGTATTGTTGGGTCTGGTGTCTCTCATCTTCCTCTTGACAATGCCCCATAGATTCTCTATGGGGTTATGGTCAGGTGAGTTTGCTGGCCAATCAAGCACAGTGATACTGATGTTTGTAAACCAGGTATTGGTACCTTTGGCAGTGTGTTTTGTGTGTGGATGTTTGGGTGGGGAGGCTATGGGGGTGTCATGCTGCACATGGGGAGGCTATGGGGGTGTCATGCTGCACATGGGGAGGCTATGGGGGTGTCATGCTGCACATGGGGAGGCTATGGGGGTGACATGCTGCACATGGGGAGGCTATGGGGGTGTCATACACATGGGGATGCTATGGAGGTGTCATACACATGGGGAGGCTATGGGGTTGTCATGCGGCATATGGGGAGGCTATGGAGTTGTCATGCGGCACATGGGGATGCTATATGGGTGTCATGCAGCACATGGGGAGGCAATGGGTGGGGGTGTCATACAGCATATGGGGAGGCAATGGAGGTGACATACTGCACATGGGTAGGCTATGTGAGTGACATGCTGCACATGGGGAGGCTGTGTGGGGCTCATACAGTATATAGGGAGGTTGTGTGGGGCTCGTGCAGTATATAGGGAGGCTGTGTGGTGCCTCATGCAGTATATGGGGAGACTGTAGGGCTAATGCTGTATATATGGAGGCTGTGTGGGACTCATGCAATATATGGGGAGGCTGTGTGGGGCTCATGTAGTATATTGGGGAGGCTGTGTGGGGAGACTGTGGGGCTCATGCAGTATATAGGGAGACTGTGTGTGGCTCGTGCAGTATATAGGGAGGCTGTGTGGTGCCTCTTGCAGTATATGGGGAGACTGTAGGGCTTATTCTGTATATAGGGAGGCTGTGTGGGGCTCATGCTGTATATAGTGAGGCTGTGTGGGGCTCATGCAGTATATAGGGAGGCTGTGTGGGGCTCATGCTGTATATAGGGAGGCTGTGTGGGGTTCATGCTGTATATAGGGAGGCTGTGTGGGGCTCATGCTGTATATAGGGAGGCTGTGTGGGGCTCATGCTGTATATAGGGAGGCTGTGTGGGGCTCATGCTGTATATAGGGAGGCTGTGTGGGGCTCATGCTGTATATAGGGAGGCTGTGTGGGGCTCATGCTGTATATAGGGAGGCTGTGTGGGGTTCATGCTGTATATAGGGAGGCTGTGTGGGGCTCATGCTGTATATAGGGAGGCTGTGGAGCTCATGCTGTATATAGGGAGGCTGTGTGGGGCTTATTCTGTATATAGGGAGGCTGTGTGGGGCTCATGCTGTATATAGGGAGGCTGTGTGGGGTTCATGCTGTATATGGGGAGGCTGTGTGGGGCTCATGCTGTATATAGGGAGGCTGTGTGGAGCTCATGCTGTATATAGGGAGGCTGTGTGGGGCTCATGCTGTATTTAGGGAGGCTGTGTGTGGCTCATGCTGTATATAGGGAGGCTGTGTGGGGCTCATGCTGTATTATAGGGAGGCTTTGTGGGTCTCATGCTTCATATGGGGGAGACTGTGTGGGGCTCATTCTTTATATGGGGGAGCCGTGTGGGGCTCTTGGAGTATATAAGGGGCTGTGAGGGGGCTCATACAATTTACAGAAGGGGCTGTACTTGGATTCAAACGATATATTAGGGGGATGTCAGCATACTTATTTCTGCTCAATGTTAAGTGATGCAATTAATATAATTATCAATAATATAATTATAATATATTGATAATAATATTGAGTAGAATTAATTTCAGCCTCTTGGTTCGGCCTTGACAACAGTCACAGTCTCTCATGTGGGCACTCGGGAAAACTAATTGCCCACCCCTGCTATACAGCAATACTGTGGTATTTCTGTGTAGAGCAAAAATCATGGTCTCCATTTGAGCTCCAACCAAAGGTTGGCTTTCATAGGAGTATTGTCATGGCAGGCACAGGATCTTCAGCAGGTCTCCAGCTGTCCTCGCAACCCCTCAATGCCCTGCCATTGCATTGGAGGGTGAGGAGGGAGGTTGGGCAATTAGATTGACAGCAGCATTTAACAGGTTGATAGCCAGATGTGAAGCTCTGTTCCACTCACAGTTATCAGAAGCAGATGATGGCTAAACAACACAGCCATCATCTGCCTGCAGAGATTCGGACTCCTTTCCTTATTTACAAACGTTTTTTTCACTTTACACTGTATTTAAAGGGGTTGTCTTCTGCTAGGACAACCTTCTTCTTGATCTAAATATTTTGGCACGATAAAATATAAAAGCTTCTACTCTCCTCCCGTTTCAGCGCTGTTCCAGTGTTGTTGGCAGTCGCATCCTCGGGCTATCGTGCGGTTGTATGACATGTGGTGCCCGGTGCCCAGTCAGTGCTGGTGTGACTGTCCCCACCTTAGTATGAATTGAACATGAAATGGAAGTCCAAGCTGCGGCTCCTCTCTGACTTCCTCTTCATGTTTAATACGTCCGAAGGCAGGGACAGTGACACCAGCGCTGATTGGGCGCCGGTCACCACGTGTCATAACAACCGCACGAGAGCCCCAGGACCGCAAGTGCTGACACCGCTGGAACGGTGCAGGAACAGGAGGCGAGTATAATCTTTTATATTTTATCGGGGCCAAACATTTAGATAAACTTATAGTGGACAACCCCTTTAATAGTCCCTTTAGAAGACTGCAATCATCAGCACTACTATGTATAGCAGAAATTTCGATCTCTTATGAACACCAGCCACAGACATGGGGATCATCAGCAGACCCCCGGCTGTCATGACAGCCCATCGGTGCCCTGCGATCACATCATGGGCGTGCTGATGGGAGCATGGAATAACGATATTGCTGTCTGTGCATGCTAAATGCCACTGTCACAGATTGACAGCAGGATTTAATAGGTTTCCTGGTCGGGCGTAGCTCTGCTTCACTTGCGGCTGTTAAAGGCATATAATGGTTACTTAAATCACTCGTATGTGCGGGAAAAGATGCGAGTGCAGCGGGCGAGCCTGTATCTTCTCAGTTTTCAGCACTGCTCTAGTCTTCTCTTGGATCATGTGACTGCAACTGTGACTAGCCGCCTTAGGCCGGGATCACACATGCGAGAAACACGGCCAAGTCTCGCATGTGAATTCCCAGCCCTGGCACCGGCACTCGGGAGTGGAGTGTGCGGCTGCATAGAAATACATGGAGCCGTACACTCCGCTCCCGAGTGCCGGCAATTCACATGCGAGACTCGGCCATGTTTCTCGCATGTGTGATCCCGGCCTTACACAGAGAAGTGACTTCTGGTCACTCAGAAGATGCTGGAGTAAGTTTATGATACTCAGAACAAGGCTCTCATAGACTTGTATTAAGAGAGGAACTAACGACTCGTGGTGTGAGCTGGCCAGTCAAAGCTGTGGCCACATGGTTCAGGACAGGACTAGAGCAGCGCTTGAAACGGCAGACGACAGCAACTGGTAAGTATTCTAATGCATGCTCTGTACAGATAGGGAATAATAAAAAACCACTGCAATGAGACTTTAAATATGCAAATGGCCTCTTCAGTGACTCAAAGGACAACAACTCTACAGCAGGAACCTGTCCCTCCATAGAGATATAGAATTCAGTCTAAGGGCCCCGTCACACATAGCGACACACCAGCGATCCCAACAACGATATGTACTTTTCAGGATCGCTGGTGTGTCGCTACATGATCGCTGGTGAGCTGCCAAACAGGCAGCTCAGGCAGCGATCAGGACTGCGACACTGCGGGTAACGTCGCTTAGTTACCCGCAGTGTACGTTGGATACCAGCCCGCTGGTGCAGGGAGCTGGTAACCAAGGTACACATCGGATTTCCAGGCGCTGCGCGACACCTGGAAACCCGATGTGTACCTTGGTTACCAGCTCCCCTGCAGCAGCGCGCTGGTATCCAACGTACACATCGGGTTTCCTGGCGCCGCCCGGCGCCTGGAAACCCGATGTGTACCTTTGTTACCAGCTGATCGCTGGTCTCCTGCCTGCCACACACAGCGATGCGTGCTGGCCAGCGGGAGACCAACGATCAAAAAAATGTCCAGGACATTCAGCGACGATCAGCGATACCCGGCAGGGGGGCTGATCGTCGCTGAATGTCACACACAGCGATATCACTGGTGAGATCGCTGTTGCGTCACAAAACTAGTGACTCAGCAGCGATCTCGCTAGCGAGATCGCTGTGTGTGACGGGGGCTTAAGGGAGGATTTTCATTAGGTTCCCATAGAGATGGCATTAGGTCCTGGCAACAAGAATTCTCCTTATCGCGGCTGCCGGGTACACATGAATCGGCCAATTTATGCGCTAAGCATTCTCAATTTTTCATATTTCTAATGCCATAATGCAATTCAATTTTCATATTTCATGTTTGCATGCTATAGCGCTACAGAGTGCTACTTTTTGTTTAAACAACTATGGGGATATGTCAAAAGTCAAAGATGCTATAGGATTTTTACAGGATGAAAATGATGAAATGGTAAGAAAGGATGTTGAGAAGGCAGAACTTTTAAATTCCTATTTTGCATCTGTTTTCTCTCAGAAAGGAAATGTAACATCAACTGATCTTCACTGTCCTATTAAAGAAATAGGGGAAGCCAGGATTTCTATAAACAGAGCGATAGTGAGGAAACACTTAGCTAACATAAATTAATTCAAGTCTCCAGGTCCAGATGAATTATACCCCAGAGTACTGAAGGAGATAGCAGAATAAATTTTTGAACCACTCTCCATAATCTTTGAAAAATCTTGAAGAACAGGACACGTCCCAGAAGACGGGAGAAGAGCAAATGTTGTTCCTTGCTTTAAAAAGGGGAAGAAGGTGGACCCAGGGAACTATAGGCCAGTGAGTGTGACTTCTAGACCAGGAAAGATCTTTGAATAAATTATCAAACAACATGTATGCAAGTACCTGGATAAGAATGAAGTGATTAACCAGAGTCAGCATGGGTTTGTAACTAATAAGTCATGTCAGACTAACTTAATTTCCTTCTATGACAGAATCACTGACTGGGTGGATCAGGGAAATGATGTAGATATAGTATATCTCGACTTCAGCAAAGCATTTGACAAAGTATCTCACACAATCCTTATTAAAAAAATGACTAAGTATGGAATGGACAAGACAACTGTTAGGTGAATTCAAAACTGGCTTGGTAATCGGACCTAAAGAGTGGTCGTAAATGGCTGCACATCCAGTTGGAAGAATGTCTCAAGTGGGGTACCACAAGGCTCTGTCCTGGGCCCTGTATTGTTCAACATCTTTATCAATGATTTAGATGAAGGAATTGAGGGTAAACTGATTAAATTTGCTGATGACACAAAGCTAAGAAGGATAGCTAATACTAGAGAAGAGAGAAAGAGGATTCAAAAAGATATAAATAAACTGGAGCAGTGGGCAGCAACTAACAGAATGGTTTTTAATAGGGAAAAATGCAAAGTACTACATCTGGACACTAAAAATAAAAAAACAGAATGAGAGGAATAGGGCTAAGCAACAGCACATGTGAAAGAGACTTGGGTATACTAATAGATCACAGACTGAACATGAGTCAACAGTGTGATACAGCAGCAAAAAAGGCAAATACAATTTTGGGATGTATTAACAGAAGCATACAGTATAGATCACGTGAAGTCATTATTGCCCTCTACTCCTCTTTGGTCAAACCTCACCTGGAATACTGTGTCCAGTTTTGGGCACCACATTTTAAAAAAGACATCATCAAACTGGAGCAAGTTCAGAAAAGAGCGACCAGAATAGTGACCGGTCTGCAAACCATGTTCGATGAGGAACGGTTACAGGATTTGGGAATGTTTAGCTTGCAAAAAGAAGACTGAGAGGAGACTTAATAGCGGTATACAAATATCTCAAGGGCTGTCACATTCTCATTTGCACAAGGAAAGACTAGAAGCAATGGGATGAAACTGAATGGGAGGAGACACAGATTAGATATTAGAAAAAACTTTTTGACAGGGTGATCAATGAGTGGAACAGGCTGCCACGAGAGGTGGAGAGTTCTCCTTCAATGGAAGTCTTCAAACAGAGGCTGGACAGACATCTGTCTGGGATGATTTAGTGAATCCTGCTTTGAGCACGGGGTTGGACCAGATGACCCAGGAGGTTCCTTCCAACTCTACCATTCTATGATTCTATGATTAACTCTACTGTCACCTAGAAGTGGCAATCCTAAAAGTCAATATCAGCCCTTTAAAGGGCCTTGCCACATGACCAAGTATCATGAAAGATATTTTTTAAAGTGACACATTAATGTGTTTCTCTGCTGCATTGTTTTTATTGCACAACACTGACGTAATTAATGGTATATACGTTTTCAGCTGGGTTAAAAATTAACAGAGGATATACGACAGATCATTCATTGTCTTGGAGGATTCGGTGTGATATGTTCTTAAAAGCCTTGAGGTGAGGATGATCTATAGTCAGTGATGGTGGTGACCCAGGAAGAAGCCGGCAGAACCATTGCTGCCACCATCCAGTAGCCCATCCTCTGCTGGTCAGGTGGCCTCTTGGACATAATGATTTCTGGCTGCATGGATCTCACAGATCGTTCTGGGCTCACACAGCCATATATCTTCTCGTCACATCTGTAATATTACTTATCCTCTTCTTTCTCCCCTTTGTGTGTAGATAAACTACAGACTGCGATCAAAGAGGCGAAATCCGAGGGAGCCATTCATTACGGCAGTTTAAGTGCGACCGCCGCCAAGAACAGCAAAATTTTGGAAGACGTCAACACCAGTTATTTTGACGGAACTGAAGTGAGTGCTTCCTTTTCTGGAGATACAGACGGCAGCGCTTGGTAAATATCAGCAGATCAGACAAAATAAATACTCCATGGATGGTGATAATGTACGGAACCCAGTGACCACACAACAAAATCCTGAATATTCATGGTCAGCGGCACATCCCGTCATGGGAAAGGACCCAGTGATCACCCTGTGATTACTACCTTTACCACCAGCATTCGTAAAATCAATAAATCGTAAACGTTGACAACTATTTAGTAGAAAGGGATGTACGGATCATTCTGCTGCTGGTCAAGAAGATATCCAGTGAGATGGTGTGCAGCAAAGAGAAGTTTTGTTAATTAACGCATTTCAGGGTTGAACAAACTCCTTCATCAGGAATAAAATGCAAAGAGGACAATGACTGAAATACGTTGATTAATGAAACTGCTCTTTGTTCCGCACCATCTTCTCCATTGGATCTTCTTGAGCAGCAGCGCAGCGTCCGTACATCCCTCTCTACTATTAAGACTCATGTAGAAATTAGTGCAATATAACAAGCCATTGTCCATTCTTTCCATGTTATTAGAGGACGGGGAGCTGCTTTACACAGACTGGAGGATGGAAAAAGACGGAGACACTGGAAGACTCATCCGTAAGTTGTCTGTATATACATCAGTGGTCCATAGAGCCATCCTGGACACTCCTCCTCGCCATGTGCACACGAAAGCAACGTTTTACAAGCTGCCCAAAAGTCTAACTATTGGAAGGTCATGTATCGTCTCCCATAGCATTATCTCCAGTATAACCGCTGACTGGGAGGATTGATTTTTGGCATTTGCAGGTGCTAAACTCTTGCAGAGACACGGCATCCATGATGGACTGGTCCACGCTGTGCAAAGATCTCCTTTTCGAAAGGACTTTGCACTCACTGTCGGGGGCTGGAACTTTGCTATTTGGAAGGAAGGAGTCACTGTGAGTATTACTATTCTGGACAGATGGACCACGGCGTGCGCTCATACCCCTACCACATTATATTGGGGATCAGGGATGTACGTCCTCCCAGAACTTACCCCAGGACCCATAAATAGCTGCAGGTTCTGGCTCTATAACCTTCGGGTCCTATAAACCCCAGACGTTTCTCCTGGTTCTTCTGCTTCAGATGGCAGAGGAATAATAACACAAGGCTCTGGTGGTGGACAGAGTCTTCTCCCTAACAGAATTCTTGTTCAAAATGTCTCTGTTGTATGACCGATGGAATCGCAATCAGAGGGGCCCCATTGATTATTAGAGGGTACGTCTGGGTTCTGTTATGTGTCCATATTTAGAAGAAAAAAGTTTTTCTGGCTGCTCTTTTTCTTCTATTTTAAACACTGACAAATAACCAAACCAAGACAGACCCCATAGGAGTCTATGTGGCCCCTCTGATTCCATTTGCTTCATATAACGGATCCGTTTTGGACATATATTCCATTTATCTGTTCCTAAAAACAGCACAAAGAAAAGGAAAGTGTAAACGGACGTGTGAACGAGAGCCTGAGATGGCATCTTGAGTCACATTTGAGTGTCTGGTCATTTTTAATTTTTTGTGAAGGTGGGATGAACACAAAACAGCAAGCCTGACATTTTTTCTTCAACTGCTGACCATGCAGGATCATTTTAGGCCATGACTAATGACGTATCCGTCTGAAACACGTAGGATGGCGTGATGAGCTCTGGAATTGTAATGAACATAAAATAAATTACGGTAGATGTTTTTAAGGATTTATCGTTGCTGTTCTAATTTCATACACCGTGAAAGGTATAAGGTCCAGAGCGGACCGATCCTCCAGTCGTGTTACACTCAGAAGAGGTACACTGCAGCCCACTGGTCCCTGTCCAGGCCCGGCGTCTTCTTCATTGGCAAGGAAGATGGAAATGTGGATTTCTGGAACTTCCTGGAGAAGACACATGAGCCGTCTTAGACGCAGAACATATCGGCAGCAGCCATCTCCTGCATTAAGCCCTGGATCATGTCCGGTAAGAGCCGAAATAATGCAAAATGATGATATGGCCATTTCATGTATGGGGTTGCTGTGCAGGTCGATGTGTCTCTATGGTTACAGACTACAAGCAAACTATGTGTAGTCTGAATACTGCAGTCATGTCTCATCTATCTATCTATAAACAGGGAAAATGAAGGCAACACTCCATATATCTTTAGGTGAAAAAAGGTGAATTTTTATTCAGACCCACATGGTGTGGCAACGTTTCGGCTCACAGTGAGTCTTTTTCAACGCCATGTGGGTCTGAATAAAAATTCATCTTTTTTCACCTAAAGCTATATGGCATGTTGCCTTCCTTTTTCCTGTTTATGGACTTTTTTGGCAAGTATTTCATGAATTGCTGGGGAGGCCTGTGCACCTCAAGTCATAATATTGTGCTGTTCCATTTTCTTATATCTATCTATTATCTATCTATCTATAGATCTATCTATTATCGATCTATCTTTCTCCTTCGTCTCATTGGGGGACACAGGACTGTGGACTGTGGGTGTATGCTACTGCCGCTAGGAGGCTGACACTAAGTAAACATAAAAAAAGGTTAGCTCCTCCTCCGCCGTATACACCTCAGCACTGGCCGCAGGCAAACCCAGTTCTTGCTTAGTGTCTGATGGAGGCACACGTCTGGTTATTTTTCCAGACCATTTTTTTTTTTTTTTTTCCTTTCCCACGAAGATGAGATAGGGGCGACGGATCCTATTGGAAGGGTCCGATCTCCCCAAACCATCAACGGGCGAGCACGTGGAGTAAAGCCTCCAACGTATCCTCTCCCGCAACGTGGGACATGAATGCCGGACTCAGCCCTGACCACCCTAAGGTATTGAAACCCTAGGCTGTACAGAGGCAAGAGTTAGTCCGTGCGGCCCCCACTGCACCACCAATGCTAGACTGCGGTGCTGCAAGGAGGCGGACGGTCCCTCTCCTCACCCTCTGAAGGGGTGATGGAGTTAGGGTTCCTGCACCGTCCTACCTTAGTTTGTTATGGAGTCCCCATTTTTACATGACGGAATCTTGTGGGATCACACATCGCCTGAGGATCGGGTAGAAGACTCTTACCTCCAAGGACGTGTGGCCAAGATACTGGAGCGGGTAGGAACCAGCTGTTCGTTCCCCCTTCTCCACAAGGGGATGAAGTCGGCGTCCGCCTCCCGCCTGGACTGCCGCGAGGGTCGCGGTCAGCGCTAGGCCTTTGCAAAATTTAGTCCCCGGCTTTTCCCGGGGACTAGGCCGCGGGCCGGTGTTTACTGTCCGGGCGGTCGTAAGGGGGAGGGGGATCCGCCCCCGGCGGCGTCTCCTTCCGGCGGACCCGCCCTCTGACTTGGGGACCTCCTTTCGCCCGGCTTCTGGGTCGCGGTTTTAAAATTTAGTCCCCGGCTTTTTCCGGGGACTGGGCCGCGGGCCGGAATTCTGTTTCCGGCGTCAGCCGGGGGGTGGGCCGCTATCGCAAGGGAGATCCGCCCCCGGCGGCGTCTCCTTCCGGTGGTCCGCCCTCCGACTTTAGGGCCTTAGCCGGAAATTTAGGCCGCGGCTTCGGCCGGCGCTAGGCCGCGGCTTCAAATTTAGTCCCCGGCTTTTGCCGGAGACTAGGCCGCGGCCGGAAGTAGGTGGGAGGCGCCTCTTGAGAGGCTTGTCTACATGAGCACGCCTCCCTGACAGAGGAGCGCTCCTTTTTGAAAAATTTTGGAGCTCTGTTGTGGCGTCATTAACAAAAGTCTTCCTACGCCAATGCTATTTGGACGCTGTTTTCAGGACGCAAGGGATACAGGACTGGGGTAAGTCGACACCGCTCAGGGGTTGCTACTACCTCCAGCCTGGTTGTTCCTCTTTACTCCGCACTCTTTTTTCGCCTCTCTACTGACCGTCACATCCAGTTCATTGCGGACTCTGTGACAGATCCAGAATGTCCAGAAGATCTAAGGTTCATACAGTGCTGTATACCGCATGCATTGCCTGTAGGTCCCCTTTTCCGCACACCCAGACTTCTCGGGTCTGCGAAGCCTGTGACTCTGAACGGGCTCAGGAACCCGCTCCTATAACTGAGCCTAGTGCGTCAGGTCCCCCTGAGTGGGCCTTGTCCCTGACTCAATCTGTGGCGTCATTAACAAGAGCGATCGAGTCCCTTCAAGCTCCCGATAGGAGCAGGGACAGTGGTTCACCCGTCTTGGCGACGTCTCATGAACCTCCGGCCTGCAGGGGCCGCGCTCTCACCAGGCAGACGCAGGGGAAGCGAACCCACACTGCGTCGCCTTTGCCGTCCAGGGCCTCGGCATCTTTCAGTTCCGTCTCTCGTTCTCCCTCACCTCTGGCAAGTGATCAGTATTCGGATTCTGATTCAGAAGAGTCCCTTAATTTTGAGGCACCAAATTGTCAGGACACAATTGACAGTTTGATTGAAGCTGTCAATCAAACTTTGGGGATAGACGATGAGTCCACCTTGACCTCCGGTCACAAGGTGTCCTTTAAAAGAGCCAGGCAAACTCATAAGGTTTTTGGGGCTCATCCTGAGTTTGAGGAACTAGTGCAGCGCCACCGAGAGAAACCGGACAAGCGCTTCGCAGGACAAAAGGCTCTCAATACTAGATATCCTTTTGCTCCTGAGCTTCTTAAAAAATGGGCGGAATCTCCTGCGGTTGATCCTCCTGTGTCGCGTTTGGCATCTAGGACGCTCCTCTCCCTTCCTAACGGTTCCTCGATCAAGGAACCTACGGATCGTCTGATTGAGAGTTTGGCCCGCTCGGTGTTTGAAGCATCGGGTTCTGCTCTCTCTCCTTCTTTTGCAGTGACTTGGGTTGCTAAGGCCATGATTTCCTGGTCAGAGTCTCTAAATAGAGCTCTTCATGGTATAGAGGTACCGTCTGAAGTAACCGAGATTTCTAATCAGATAGCGCTGGCAGGAGACTTCTTAATTAATGCGTCCATGGATGCGGCAAATTGCTCAGCCCTAGCTGCTGCTAATGCAATTGCCATCAGAAGATCTTTGTGGCTGAGAACCTGGCGAGCAGACTCAATCTCAAAGAAATCGCTTACATCTTTACCATATCAGAGTGGTCGGTTATTTGGCGAAAGGTTGGATCAGCTCATATCTGATGCGACGGGAGGGAAGAGCAGTTTTCTTCCTCAGCAAAGGATTAAGCAGCCTTTTCGCCGACAGCTTCAGCCTCGCTTTAGGGCCTTTCGTAACCCAGGTTGGGCCGCGCCAGCTACCTCCAGCTGTTCAGGTCGGCCTAATCAAGCCAGAGATCGTCAGGTTTCCTACAAGACCAACCCTCTGGGAAGAGGGCGATCTCAACAACCAAGATCTAGAGGCAAACTCCAGAAATATTCGGACAAATGACTGGAGGCAGAATCCGGTCAATTTATCCAGAGTAGGCGGCCGCTTACTCTGGTTTCGCCCCATTTGGCTATCAATTACTCACGACGAGTGGGTCAGAGAAGTAGTCTCCTCGGGGTACAAGATAGAATTTACCAGCCTTCCTTCAAATCGTTTTTTTCCCTCGCGCCTTCCCAAGGAGGAATCTCGGGTTCGCGCCTTATTCAGGGCGGTCGAGTCTCTTCGGCACAGCGGGGTTGTTGTACCTGTTCCGGAAATCGAAAAGGGTCAAGGGTTTTATTCCAACCTGTTCATCGTACCCAAAAAAGACGGTACCGTAAGACCCATTCTGGATCTAAAGCGACTGAACCGGTTTGTCAGAATTCGTCATTTCCGAATGGAGTCTCTCCGTTCTGTCATTGCAGCCATGGAAAAAGGGGAATTTCTAGCATCAATAGACATTCAGGATGCCTATCTTCACATCCCCATATTTCCTCCTCATCAGAGATTTCTTCGGTTTGCCGTCGGCAAACTTCATCTTCAGTTCGCAGCCTTGCCTTTCGGGCTAGCCACAGCCCCCAGGGTGTTCACAAAGGTTATGGCTGCTGTTGTATCCATTCTGCATTCCAGGGGGGTAGTCATCCTGCCTTACTTAGACGACCTCCTCATCAAGGGTCCGTCTTTTCAGACCTGCGAGGAAAGTGTCAGCATTACGTTAGACACCCTTGCTCGCCTGGGGTGGCTGGTGAATATGAAGAAGTCATCTCCCGTGCCATCTCGGAAGATTACCTTTTTAGGGATGAATTTCGACACCGCTCAGGGGTTGATAATTCTTCCTCAAGACAAGGCCTTGGTTCTCCGTCAAGAGGTACGGATCCTTCGCCAACCAATTCCTCACACCATCCGGTTTTGCATGAGGGTCCTAGGAAGGATGGTGGCAGCAATCGAGGCAATTCCATTTGCCCAATTTCATCTTCGCCCCCTTCAACATGCACTCTTGGCAGTATGGGACGGGAGCCCTTACTCCCTCAATCTTCGGTGTCGTCTGTCCCTGCAGGTCAGACAGACTCTAATGTGGTGGATGAAGAGCACCACTCTTCGACAGGGTCGGTTGTTTCCTCCAAATTTCTGGTTGGTTGTCACAACGGATGCCAGCCTGCTCGGATGGGGAGCAGTGTTTCGTCACCACACAGCCCAGGGAACTTGGTCTCAGCAGGAATCGACCCTTCCGATCAATATTTTAGAGATCCGAGCTATTCGGCTGGCTCTGAGGCATTTTCACCAGCATCTGGCGGGCCACCCAGTCAGAATTCAATCGGACAATGCCACGGCAGTGGCATACATAAACCATCAGGGAGGTACCCGCAGCAGGGCGGCCATGCACGAGGTAAAACAGATTCTGACTTGGGCAGAGGTAAATCACTCTGTGATTTCAGCGGTCCACATTCCGGGCGAGGAAAATTGGGCTGCGGATTTTCTCAGCCGTCACGGCATAGCGTCAGGGGAATGGTCACTTCATCCCGAGATTTTTCAGCAGATATGCCGACGCTGGGGAACCCCAGATGTGGACCTGATGGCTTCCAAGATAAATGCCAAGGTGCCCAACTTCGTCTCCCGGTACCGGGATCCGCAGGCATTTGCAGTAGACGCTCTGGTCCTACCATGGAATCAGTTTCATCTTCCATACTTGTTTCCACCAATAGCCCTTCTCCCAGGGGTGATCAGAAAGATCAGGATAGAGGGGGTTCCTGCGATATTAATCGCTCCGGATTGGCCGCGCCGCTCATGGTACGCGGAGCTGGTACAATTGCTCGCCGACGTCCCTGGCGACTGCCAGAGCGCGTGGACCTTCTCTCCCAGGGCCCAGTTTACCACCAGAACTTAGCGGTCCTGTGTTTGACGGCCTGGCCGTTGAATCTTGGATCCTGACCAGGGCTGGTTTCTCTAAAAAGGTCGCCGCAACGATGGCTAACGCCCGAAAGCCCGTTTCGGCTCGCATCTATCACGGTACTTGGAAGGTCTTTTTTGTTTGGTGCAGGGAACATGGTTGTTCCCCGCTTCGGTTTTCAATTCCAAACATTCTGTCATTTCTCCAGGCAGGCCTAGATTCAGGTCTAGCACCAAGTACGCTTAGACGCCAGATATCAGCCTTATCAGTGCTTTTTCAGCGAAGAATCGCGTCTAATTTTCAGGTTAGGACCTTTATTCAAGGGGTTGTCCATATAGTTCCCCCCTACAAGGCTCCCTTAGATGTTTGGGATCTCAATCTAGTCCTGGGAGTCTTGCAAGAGGCTCCTTTTGAACCTTTGCAGGAGGTTTCTCTGTCATTTCTTTCCTGGAAAGTGGTGTTTTTGGTAGCCATAACATCCATAAGGCGGGTTTCGGAGCTGGCCGCACTGTCTTGTCGAGCTCCGTACTTGCTTTTCCATCAGGATAAGGTGGTGCTCAGACCAACACCACCTTTTTTGCCTAAAGTCGTGTCCTCTTTTCATATTAATGAGGACATTGTTTTGCCCTCATTTTGTCCAGCTCCGACGCACCGAGTGGAGAAGGCTCTCCATACGCTGGATCTGGTGAGAGCACTCAGGAGATATGTTTCTCGGACGGCGTCCTTTCGGCAGACGGACACGCTGTTTGTTCTCCCTGAGGGTCGCAGGAAGGGACTCGCTGCCTCTAAATCAACCTTGGCTAGGTGGATTCGGTTAGCCATTCAGGAGGCTTACCGCATCAGAGGCGCGGTAGTTCCCGCAGGGATCAAGGCTCACTCCACCCGAGCGGTGGGTGCCTCCTGGGCCCTTCGGCATCAGGCTTCGGTGGAACAGGTTTGTAAAGCAGCAACCTGGTCCAGTCTGCATACTTTTTCCAAGCATTATAATGTCCATACCCAGGCTTCTGCAGATGCCAGTCTGGGTAGAAGGATTCTTCAGGGCGCGGTTGCGCACCTATAGGCAATGCCTGTTATAAATTACACTGTGGAGTCGATTTCCCACCCAAGGGACTGCTTTGGGACGTCCCACAGTCCTGTGTCCCCCAATGAGACGAAGGAGAAATACGGATTTTTGTGTTACTCACCGTAAAATCCTTTTCTCCGAGACGCTCATTGGGGGACACAGCACCCTCCCTTATAGCCGGCTGGCTTTATATTGAGTTAACTCTATTCTCCTTAAGTTGGTATCAGCAGTTTTTTCTTCTGGATATACTGTATCTGTGTTAACTCTTGATTTATTTTTTAGCCTCCTACTGCTTTTTGCACTAAACTGGGTTTGCCTGCGGCCAGTGCTGAGGTGTATACGGCGGAGGAGGAGCTAACCTTTTTTTATGTTTACTTAGTGTCAGCCTCCTAGCGGCAGTAGCATACACCCACAGTCCACAGTCCTGTGTCCCCCAATGAGCGTCTCGGAGAAAAGGATTTTACGGTGAGTAACACAAAAATCCGTATATCTCCTTTTCTTCTTCATTCACAAACAGAAGGGGGAAGACATCAGAGAGTAATAAATGACCGGATCAGACTACACCAGTAAACCTGGAACAACTAACTGACCGTCTCTTTTCTTGAATCTGAGCATTGGATGTGGAGGGCGAAAGTTGTTTTTTTTTTAAATGTTCAATTATGTGATTTAAGACTGCACCCGTGACTTCTTTGCAGGCGCAGGTCTGCCGGAAAGGGAGCTGCTTGTACAAATTGGCTATATTTTGGCCCATACACTCATTTGCTGACCCCCATCTACGATGTCCACATGCCATAATGGGTGGTTTTTGTGACACAACCTCTTCAAGGATTTCTCGTAAATCTCACGCTCGTACAAGCCCATAGATGAAGAATTAAATTGTGAGAACAAAGCAGATACAGACTCAAGATAATGAATTGCATCTTTATTAATGTATTATTTCCTGGCCGTGGCCGACGACAGTGGGACCCTCCATGTGTTAAAGATCCCATGGACCTTACATCACCCGTCCGCTAATGAGGTTGGTTCGGGGACAGATTCTTCACTCGTTTATTAATGTGTCATTTTATTGCCTCCTTTGATATTTGATCCGGCCTCCTATAGACTTCCACAATCTTTGTTTTTCTGCTTTTTTTCTATTACATTTCACTCTTGTCTCTTTCTGTGGTGGTACTAGAATGTTTTGACTACCCTTTTTCGGTGTCTGTACCAGCCTCACGTGCCATGTTAGATGGTTCTCGTGTATCGTGCACTGGCACATGCTGGCGTTAGTACTGTACGTACTACTAGTCATACTTCATTTTGTCTTATGGTTTTGTCTCTTACCACTGATCAATAGTGGTCCAAGTATGGGACACCATATTATCAGGGTATTTTCATAGGATCCTTGTATGGTAAAGGGATTATTGAGGTTGAAGCCTTTTAGGTGCTTCACCATATACATATAATGACTGTCAGACATATTGATCAGTCCTGATTCCTCCTGGTAATTTCCAGGGAATATAAAGGGATTGGACAGGAAAAGGGGCACCCTGTTGGGTCCTTGTCTGCCCCAAGGAAAACCAAGAGCTCCATATACTATTGGTAAATCCTATAGAAATAAATGTCTGTGTCTGCGCCCAGCTTCACAGCTTGCTCTTTGGCCCTGGTTCCTAGGTTGAAACCATTTAGCCCCAGTTTGCAGTTGTGACTCGATAGCACCATGCCAGAGAAACATGGGCACTAGGAGAGTAAGTGAAGTAGTATTGACCCCAACAACTGGGAAAAGTGGAGGGGAGTAATATCTGGACTCTATAGTTAATTGAGGTCCGCTGCTAAATCTGCTTGGTTGTAATTGAACATGAAAATTTTAATCCCATAATTCTATTTCAAACTAGGCCGTTTGCACTTCAATTATTAATAGACACATAATCTGCCGTGGCAGTACAAAGTGACTGGAAAAGGAGAGTGAATTAAAATAATTTTTATTTTTATTGAATGCAAAAAAATGTTAAAATGGGTTTAAGAAGACAGGGGAAGGATGGAAAGGAAACCTCCAAAAAAAAAAAAAATCAAGGAAGGGCACAGTAAATCCTGGAAAATAATTATGCCTGCAAACCAGACCAAAGGTGTTTAAAGGAATATAGCTTACAAAAGGGGAACTTGCATTGCAATATCCGCCATGGGACAGTTCACCATTCCTTTGCTTTGTCCCATCTGCAATTGTGGGAAATTGTCTGCAGCAATGTTCTCCTTTCTCTTCCACAGGGCACCGCCGTCCTGCATTACTTGGACAGTGAGGTCAGACGTCTGGAATATTATGAACAGAGACAGACATTTCGGGCTGCAGAGAAGAGAACCCTGGACCTGAAGGACCACAGCAAGAAAAGCGTAAGGGTCTCGCTCCACACTTCTCGGCCGCTGCACTGAGGTCACTTTGTGCTGTCACTTCTACTTGCTTTTATATCCATGACTGGTCACGTAGGATGAGAGGAGAACGTCAAGGAGTGTATCTCTGTCCTGTTTATGTCTAGGAAATCTCTCACCGGTGAAGTCTAAGGAGCAGCTGGAAAAGGAGATAA
Organism: Oophaga sylvatica; assembly: GCA_033576555.1. Classification (NCBI taxonomy): domain Eukaryota; kingdom Metazoa; phylum Chordata; class Amphibia; order Anura; family Dendrobatidae; genus Oophaga; species Oophaga sylvatica. Next base: position 14,689,325 of record JARQOD010000009.1, read on the forward strand.
GCCGAGAGTATGGCGCTGGAGAGCTCCGTGCTGATCAGTCTGGGGATGAAGAAAGACAACGAAGAAGGAACTATGAAAGCCTAATTCTCATAAGGACAGATGTTTGCATTCTGAAAAGCTACATAATGGTAAAAGCCCAGTGTATACATTGTACCATGGTGTACTGCGGTCACCCCCAACCTGGGGCTCTACAGATATCGCAAAGACTACAAATCCCAGCGTGATGGGAGTCATAGGTTTTGCAACACTTGGAAAGTCAAATGTTGAGAATCACCGGTGTGTTACATATCATTACATCCGTCACTGGTCTGATCATATAACGTGTGTTCATGTGGACTGTATAAATAAAGTTGTGTTGTAAAGAATTTGTAGTGTACTGACACTATTTAAGGTGAACCTCTCACTTCCTCCCCAGGTCTCCACCACCCAATGTGCTGGTGGAGTCTTCCCGTCATCCAAGTAGGGACATTTTTGTCTCAATTAATTTATTAAAATTAGAGTTGAGCAAGAAAAAAAAGAAAAAGAAAGACTGTGGTCCAGTGGCCCCGTCAGTAGTGTATGGCCTCTGGATCAGAGCCCTGTGAACCTCATCCCATCTGCTGACATCCTCGGTGCTTCTGCTGATTATTAGGCCCTGCAACGCTATGACATTGTGGCACGAAGCAGAAGAGGCGTTGAGGATATCAGAGGGAAAAAAGAAATTTGCAGGGCTGTCAATCAGAAACTACCAGTAAGGCCTCTGGATTTTGTTGACTGTCCATTTTAGGTGGAATTCTGATCCATCAGACGTGTATGGTGCACTCCATTCTCTTCTACGGGAGCAGTACTGCACGTGTGTGACCACCACTCCCATGGACAGTGAGAGGAGCAGTGGCATTACCCTGCAATCGGGACTAGGAGACTCCTATTCTCGTGATTAAGAGCAGCCTCGTTCAGACACTTCTGGCATGAATCAATGTGCATTAGCATAAGCTGTTCATGCAAGGAATTGCACAGATGTGGCAATATCACATTATCATCTACATGATTGATTTTTTTTCTTTAGTAAGAGGGTCCGGAGCTTTTTTTGCTATGTATTGGGTGCGTGGATGTACATACACGTGTGTGGGTAGGTGGGCTTGTGTACAGTCATGGCCAAAAGTTTTGAGAATGACACAAATATTAATTTTTACAAAGTCTACTGCTTCACTTTTTCTAATGGCAATTTGCATATACTCCAGAATGTTATAAAGAGTGATCAGCTTAACAGCAATTACTTGCAAAGTCAATATTTGGCTAGAAAATGAACTTTATCCCCCAAAACACATTTCAACATCATTGCAGCCCTGCCTTAAAAGGACCAGCTAACCTCTTTTCAGTGATTGCTCCATTAACACAGGTGTGGGTGTTGTTGAGGACATGGCTGGAGATCAATCTGTCATGATTAAGTAAGAATGACACCACTGGACACTTTAAAAGGAGGCTGGTGCTTGGCATCATTGTTTCTCTTCTGTTAACCATGGTTATCTCTAAAGAAACACGTGCAGTCATCATTGCAATGCACAAAAATGGCCTAACAGGGATGAGTATCGCAGCTAGAAAGATTGCACCTCAGTCAACAATCTATCGCATCATCAAGAACTTCAAGGGGAGAGGTTCCATTGTTGCCAAAAAGGCTTCAGGGCGCCCAAGAAAGACCAGCAAGCGCCAGGACCGTCTCTTAAAAGTGTTTCAGCTGCGGGATCGGGCTACCAGCAGTGCAGAGCTTGCTCAGGAATGGCAGCAGGCAGGTGTGAGTGCATCTGCATGCACTGTGAGGCGGAGACTCTTGGAGCAATGCCTGGTCTCAAGGAGGGCAGCAAAGAAGCCACTTCTCTCCAGAAAAAAACATCATGGACAGACTGATATTCTGCAAAAGGTACAGGCAGTGGACTGCTGAGGACTGGGGTAAAGTTATTTTCTCTGATGAATCCCCTTTTCGATTGTTTGGGACATCAGGAAAACGCCTCATTCGGAGAAGACAAGGTGAGCACTACCACCAGTCTTGTCTCATGCCAACTGTTAAGCATCCTGAAACCATTCATGTGTGGGGTTGCTTCTCAGCCAAGGGAATCGGCTCTCTCACAGTCTTGCCTAAAAACACAGCCATGAATAAAGAATGGTACCAGAATGTCCTCCAAGAGCAACTTCTCCCAACCCTCCAAGAGCAGTTTGGTGATCAACAATGCCTTTTCCAGCATGATGGAGCACCTTGCCATAAAGCAAAGGTGATAACTAAATGGCTCAGGGAACAAAACATAGAGATTTTGGGTCCATGGCCTGGAAACTCCCCAGATCTTAATCCCATTGAGAACTTGTGGTCAATCATCAAGAGACGGGTGGACAAACAAAAACCTAAAAATTCTGACAAAATGAAAGCATTGATTGTGCAAGAATGGACTGCTATCAGTCAGGATTTGGTCCAGAAGTTGATTGAGAGCATGCCAGGGAGAATTGCAGAGGTCCTGAAGAAGAAGGGTCAACACTGCAAATATTGACTTGCTGCATTAACTCATTCTAACTGTCAATATAAGCTTTTGTTACTCATATGTTTACAATTATATTTCTGTCTGTGATAAAAACATCTGTCAAACACACATAAAAACCAGAGGGCAGCAGATCATGTGAAAATATAATATTTGTGTCATTCTCAAAACTTTTGGCCATGACTGTATATAGGGCACTGACATACCATTTATCCTGCTATCGGTGCCTCTCGGTGTACGCGGTATCCGGCCCCCTGAACTCTTTGCATAAAAATCCTTCTTTGCTGCTCGGTAATTCGGGGTCTTCTACGTCTTAATGGTGGTAATGTGTCTAGTGGGTTTATAGTCAAACCTGTAGGAAATGAATATTACAGTTATCATCTATGGAGGAACATACACCAGGAATAAGGGGTGTCCTCTGCTTACACCAGGTATTTGTTAGCTACATCCCATGGGGAGAGACAAGTTGGCCACAGAATGCCCCTCTTTTGTGGTGCCTACGGAAAGGGGTTGCCCTATGTGTGTTCAGTCCATAGTGAAGAGGGATGAACTTCCTGAACTTTAGAAAGTACTGGAGCAGAACTGTATAGCAGGGGTGATTGTTTGGGGGGCAAGAAAAACCTGAGTAGTTCCTATATTTTTTCCAGAAACAGCTGGAATGGGACTGAGCTGCAATACCAGACCCAGCCTATTAACAAAAATGGTACTGTTTATAGAAAAAAAGACAACCCTGATAATGTTTCACATCCAATCTACCTCCCATGTAAACTGTGTTTTTAAGTAACCAAGTATCATGTATCTAAAAGTATTTTGGTCCGATTATGGCCATCCTTCCTGAACACTTTTAAGAAACTTTCCAAAGTATCGAAAGGCAAGTAAAGTTTCTAATATTTTTACACAGATATGATGAACAGCAACATTTTGGATTTTTTAAGGCACAAAAATAAAAAAACAATTTCCCCCATATATTTCCGTTAATTGGTAGGTAATTGAATGTGTTTCTAGTCTCTGAGCACCCCATGGAAACCTCGAGTGAGCGACCATCCGAGTGCATGAGCCAAAAGCTAACTGAAACATGGCGACAGTTAAAGACAGTTTAAGACCAACCCAAGCAAGAAGGAGGATCATCTGCTCTGAGGAAGAAACGCTGTACTTATTTGGAAGGTTAGAGGGGTACAGGGGGTCCCAGACTCCATGATCATCCCACCAAACTTCCCATCCGAGACTAGAATATCTAGAACGGTTTTCATCTTTGATTTTAGAGGACGCTAATTATCATATTGGGCCAAGATATTTTTGGGTTGTGGAATTTGAAGACCATGGAAGAAACCTACATAACAATGAAGAGATCATACAAAGTCAATTATGTTGATTTTTGAAGCCCTTTTCAGCTATATATATTAACATGGGTAATTTTTGTACACTTTTTAGGAGATGATGGTGCAAATTTTGGAGGGAGATCCCAACATTTACTAACAGCCTCCTTTCATGATGGGCATCTGACCACAACATTTGTGTTTTGGCAGAGATATAATACTTATGGGCGTCTTTTCTCCTCCAGATATTTCTAAATATAATGTACATAAGCGGCTAAAGATCTGACCTGACGTGATGAGGTACCACCCTTCTGAAAACTTCAAGACATTCACACTCAATTCAAATATAAAGCGAAACATTTTCCAAAATTTGGGAAATCACAAAAAGATGCTGTCTCTCCAACCGCTATCACTGCATCGATAGTTTGTTTCCACGGTGATGATTAGGACTGAGCGTTCTACTGGAGCATTTTAAATGGGAGGGACTTTCAGCAGCCAATAGGAATCAAGTATTAATTTTAAATGTAAACAATCTGCGTATTTTAGTTTTTTTTTTTCAAAACAGCCATTTGACAAGTTGGATAAGCAGAGGCTAATATATCAAGTCAAATTAAATTTACTGTGTAGCTGATTGATAAAACTTAACTTTTAATCTTATGGTTAAAAACCTAAAGTGCCAGAAGTGCATGTGCCAAACAAAAAAAAAAAACCCAAAATGGTGTATGTGAATAAAAGAAAGAACCACTGATTAGATGGATTTCTATTGAACTATTCAGCAGAAATAGTTATATATCCTTATGGTCCTATCCATATCCTGCAGATATTTCCCTTTTATTTCTTATTTTATATGGGGATACCTGCTGCTGTATAGATGGAATATAATCTCTTCATGCAGAGATATATAATTAGTGCAGTATGGATATAGATCAGAAGATGTATAGTATATATTATTTTGAAACCTCTTCTATAAACATGAAATAGTCCGATTTCCACTGAAAAAGAGGGGCTCTATGTCACCAGAGGTATAAACCATCACACAAGAGGATACATCTCTTACCATATTAAATTCATATATGCACACTAATTCATGCATGGATATGCTGTTTCTCAGTGGCTCTGAAAAATGCTCCTCATAAACACTGGAGCCATAGACTTTTGTCTCCTGTCATCAAAATGTGCCCTTAATACAGACCATCAAAAACCCAGCTTAGGAGCCCCAGAGTCATGCATTACTCTGTTATACATCAGTCTCACTGTGGGTATTATATTTAAATGATACTCATCTGCATCGTCATATTGCGGGCATAAGTACTGATTCAGCCTGGGGGAGACCCACGTTAAGCATTTGTTGTGAGGTCAAGCGGTCTCTACCTCTGAGGCTTCTCCCAACGCATTTCATCGATCAAGAATCATCAGGGGAGGTAGCGTGCTCTGTGTTAATAAGACAGGGATAGCGGTATGTGAAAGATCTCGCTTTTATAATTACCGGGTAAATGCTGCTGGAATTGACTTCCGGACGCCGAATGCATCATTTCCGGTATTTGGAACGCATCGTCTCGTTCATGAGGCGCATGCGCAATGGATGCAAAACATTTAGGTCTCCCGGAACGTCATTTCCGGTTTCTAGAGCAAAGCGCTCTGAGACTAAGAGCAGGATTAGTTGTCTGCAATTTGTGCGGACATGTGTTTTAAGTATCCGGCGTTTGCAAGATTATGAAAATACACACAATCATTCCTCAAATAAATAGAAGAATTTTGAAGGAATTGTGTGTACCTAGAACGAGACTCTATTGGTATCAAATATCTACCACATCAATAGAGAAAAAGCCTTCTTTGTGCATATGTGCAATGATTCAACGATCCCTTTGGTATTGATATTTAATGCGCATAACATATTATATTTAAGTAGTCAGATGTGGTGAATTACCCAGAAACCCAATATACCTCTACCAGGTTATATATGATTGCGATGGTACCTATCAAAGAGAAATGAGACTTTTTGAAAATATGTCATGTTTTTAGATACCGTAAGTAAAAACATAAAAATGGTTTTAAACTCATGGGATGATTTTAATGGTATGTCTTGTTTTTATATGAGTATAGGACATACCGTAGATACTATTCGTCCTATATAATGATATCAAATTTAGTATTTTTTCTTGAATGTAAATTTGGACACAGCAGACCTTCTTTGGAAAGATAGAAAGGGTGCACTCTACGGGACACCCTGTTGTACCCTATCTATTAAGTCCCTACCTAACGCGGAGGTTGGCACCCTAAAACCTGCGCAGTGGCGCCCCCACTCAACGGCGGCTCGCCCTATTCTAGATGCCCTATTGGTCCCTACCCTACAAGAAGGAATAGAAAGTAATAAGTTCATTTAAGCCTTTTGGGTAAGAAGTCTGGAGATTGAAAATCCAAAAAGTTTCTTTTTGTAGGATTCGTTTATCCCAATCTCCTCCTCTTTGATTTTTTCTGACTTTTTCAATACCCATAAAGGACAGAACTCTTGTGTCACCTCCGTGTATGTGATTGACATGGTTAGCAACAGGGGTGTCTCTCTTGTTGATGGTGTCCCTATGGTGTTCTCCTATTCTTTTCTTTAATTCTCTCCTGGTCTTACCTACATATTGTACGCCGCATCTACAGGTAATATTGTATATAACCCCAGTTGTTTTGCAATTGATGAATTGTCTAATAGGATAGGTTTTCTGAGTAGTGGTACTCGTGAATTCTTTTCCTTGTTTTAGAGCTCCACAGTATTTGCAACTCCCACATCTGTAGCAGCCCTTTATTTGGCTGCCTAACCAGGTGGGGTTGCTGGATTCTGAGGGGGCAAAATGGCTGCGTACCAGTCTGTCTTTCAGAGAACGTCCTTTTTTGAACGTAATTTGTGGGGTTATGGGTATCACACTGGTTAAATCTTTATCCATACTGTAAGACGGCGGTGTTCACACCGTGCAGTAACTGAGGCAGTGACCCAACCAAGTCCAAAGTAAACAGCTTTTATTCAGCAACTCACGGGTAAAACAGGAAAAGTCCTCCGGTACACAGCCGGGTTAACATCAGTCCATAAACAATGGTTGCCGGGGACAACGGCCGCGCCGGGCCGAACAGAGCCTGACAGGTGCAGAGCCGTCCCAGGCCTGGGTTCAGCTACACACAGTCCTGTGGAGCTTTCCTGCTTTGCTCCTAGCAGGGTCCAAACATAGAACAACACTAATCCTTAGTGCAGGAGTTTTAAAGACCTGTGGCAAAAGCCACTGGAAAACCCGGGTTGGAGGGAGGAGGCCGCCCCACTGCCTCCTGTGACCTCCTCCAAGAAATGAAGGCCCTGCCGGATTTTACTTAATCTGCCTTAGCCAGGTAGTCTGACTAGGTCATTGCTCACCTTCATTCCTGCATTGTAGCCGTAGCTGTGTGTGTGACTGCAATGCACTCCAATGGCTTTAATAGGTCTCTGTACACATTCTGGGGGAAATATAACGTCCCTCGTAAACGATCCCGGTCACTGCCTCACATATCCCCCCCCTCTGTTCAAACTTGTGGGGTTGAACATTTGCCACCATACAGGGTGCCCGGGACAGGGCATCCGCGTTTGCTTGCAACTTCCCAGGGCGATGTTCTACAGAGAAACTGAAATTTTGCAGTGACAGGAACCACCTGGTGACTCGCGCATTCCTCTCTTTTGCATTCCTCATCCATATCAAGGGTGAGTGGTCCGTCACCAAACGGAACTGACGCCCGAGTAAATAATAACGTAGTGATTCCAAGGCCCACTTAATAGCCAAACACTCCTTCTCTACCACGCTATAGTTTTTCTCTGCCGGGACAAGTTTTCTACTCAAGTAGGTGACCGGGTGCTCTTCACCATTCACTTTTTGTGACAAGACCGCCCCTAGTCCTACCTCCGAGGCATCTGTCTGTACAATGAAGGTTTCATTGAAGTTGGGGCTGATGAGGACCGGCTGTCCACACAGGGCCAACTTCATGGACTGAAAGACTTCTTCTGCCTGAAGGTTCCACCGAACCATTACCGTTTTCTTTCCTTTCAAGAGATCGGTTAGGGCCGCCGTTCGCCCGGCAAAATTAGGTATAAACCGGCGGTAATACCCAAGGATGCCAAGGAACGCCCTCACCTGTTTTGTACTCGATGGTTTAGGCCAGTTTTTTATGGCCTCAATTTTACTGATTTGGGGCTTGATAGCTCCTCGGCCTATCACATACCCAAATATCGAGCTTCCTCCAGCCCTATCGCACATTTTTTTGGGTTTGCCGTTAACCCCGCGGCTCTAAGAGAATCCAGCACCGCTTGTACGTGTGTTAGATGCGTTTGCCAGTCGGTGCTAAATATGATGATATCATCTAGATACGCGGACGCGTATTCCTGATGAGGCTTGAGCACTATGTCCATCAATCTCTGAAATGTAGCCGGGGCCCCATGTAACCCAAAAGGTAAGACCACATAGTGAAATAGACCCTCCAGAGTTACGAAGACGGTCTTTTCCTTTGCCGAATCTGTGAGAGGTACCTGCCAATAACCCTTGGTGAGATCGAGCGTGGTAAAGTACTGGGCCTGCCCCAGTCTCTCAATAAGCTCGTCCACCGGGGCATTGGATAAAGGTCGAACTTTGACACTTCATTCAATTTTCGGAAATCATTACAGAAGCGTAATGATCCGTCTGGCTTTAGAATCAGTACAATGGGGCTAGCCCACTCACTCCGTGATTCCTCTATGACGCCTAACTGAAGCATTTGTATTACCTCAGCCGAAATGGCTTGCCTCCGGGCTTCGGGCACCCGGTACGGTCTTATTCGCACCCTTACCCCAGGTTCGGTGACAATGTCATGTTGGATAACCGTAGTCCTACCTGGTAGCTCTGAGAACACGTCGGTATTGTTTTGCACCAGGGAGCGAGCCTCCCGTCGCTGCTGTTTAGTGAGGGCATCACTTATCCTGACCTCCCCCTTGGATGCTTCCCTGGCTGAAGGTATAGAACTCTGGTGATATGCCCGGGGTGATGTCTGTAACTAAACACTCTCGATCTTTCCAAGGCTTTAGCAGGTTTATATGGTAAATCTGCTCAGGTTTCCTCCTTCCGGGCTGATACACCCGGTAATTTACCTCCCCCACCTTTTCTCGAATCTCATATGGCCCTTGCCACTTGGTCATGAGCTTACTCTCGGCTGTGGGTACCAGTACTAATACCCGATCGCCCTTGTTAAAAGACCTGACTCTGGCTCTTTTATTATATGTGCGCCTCTGGGTTGCCTGGGCATCTAACAGATGTTCTTTCACGATGGGCATGACCACCGCGATCCGGTCCTGCATACTAGCCACGTGTTCAATTATACTCTTATGTGGAGTCGGCTCTTGTTCCCATGTCTCTTTGGCTACGTCCAACAGACCCCTAGGGTGTCTGCCGTACAATAACTCAAAGGGAGAGAACCTGTGGAAGCCTGGGGTACCTCACGGACAGCGAACATCAAATAGGGTTGCAACATGTCCCAATCCCTTCCATCCTTAGAAATCACCTTTTTTAACATGGACTTGAGGGTTCTATTGAACCGTTCTACTAACCCGTCGGTTTGAGGGTGGTACACCGAGGGGCGCAATTGTTTAATTTTTAGCAGTTTGCACAGTTCTCTTGTCACCTTGGAGATAAAGGGGGTCCCCTGATCCGTCAGGATCTCCTTAGGTAGTCCCAGGCAACAGAACATGGCAAACAGTTCTCGGGCAATAAGTTTTGCCGAGGTGTGGCGTAGTGGTATAGCCTCCGGGTATCGGGTGGCATAGTCGACGACCACCAGTATGTGTTGGTGGCCACGGGCGGATTTTACAATGGGCCTTACCAAATCCATTGCAATCCGTTCAAAAGGTACCTCTATTATTGGCAGGGGTACCAATGGACTACGGAAACTTGCAGTGGGTGAGGTCAACTGACATTCGGGGCAGGATTCGCAGTACCTTTTGACCTCCGCGTAAACTCCCGGCCAAAAGAACCGCTGCAAGATACGTTCTAGAGTTTTTTTTTCCCCTAAGTGGCCCCCCAGCAAGTGTGAGTGTGCCAAATCTAGAATCACCCTACGATACGACTGAGGTGCTACCAACTGTTCCACAACCTCTTCCCTGATTTTATCTACCCTATAAAGCAACTCACCACTGACTACCATGCGTGGAAATACCATATCTGCATTGGGCTGTTGGGCTACGCCGTTTACCTCTAGCACCCTTTCCCGCGCCTGAGTCAGGGTGGGATCTTGTAGCTGAGCTGTCCCAAACGTGGCCCTGGACACTTCCAGCTCGGGAATCGATGCGGTCTCCTCCACCTCTCCTGCCAGCACCTCTAAGGGAAACCTATCGGGGTCACACTCTATCCATATATGGGACACCCCTACGGCAGGTTAGTGGGGTACAGCATCTGTAATACATCTTACCAGGGGAGAATGGATTTTGTTTTTCCACAGAGTCCAGAACAGGGGCAAGTCTCTTCCCAACACAGCCCCATAGGGAAGATTTTTTACCACTCCCACCACATGTTTTATGTCTCCACATGGCGTGGACAAAACTACCTCCGTAGTTGGATAGTCTCGGAGGTCCCCATGGATACATACAACCCCGACCTGCCGTCCGCTGGGGTTGTCTCCTGCCACCAGTGACCCATGTACCAGAGTCACGAGGCTCCCTGAGTCCAGGAGAGCCTCCGTAGGGTACCCATTAACCAATACCTGGCATAGTTGGAGTTCAGTGTCCTGGGGGTCGAGGGTTGCTGTGCAGACGGTCTGGGCATACATTGAGACCCGGCGGCTATATCCGCAGTCCATGGGTTCCGTAGTCAGGGGACAATTAGCCATCACATGTCCCGGTCCCTGACACCGCCAGCACCTAAGGGTGGAAGTACTGTTAGGTCTTATGACAGTTTGGGAGGGAACCGGTCTCCTGCCACTCTCACTCCGGGGTTCCCCTTTAGCACGGGTACGGTGCTGACTGTCCCCAGCAGAGGGACGCGACCCCTTTCCCGATTCCGGGGTTGGCAGGGATCGGCGTGACAGCCGAGAGGGGGCGGGGTCTCGAATAAAGTCTTGAGTGGCCGAGTAGCGCTCGATCAAACTGACTACCTGGTCGAGTGTGCCGGGGTCGCCTTGCCCCACCCAACGTTGGATAGCAGCTGGCAGAGTCCTTACCAGCCGGTCAACCACCACCCTCTCCACCATCTGGGCTGGAGACAAAGTCTCTGGCTGGAGCCACTTCTTTACCAGCTGCAGAAGGTCATAAGCCTGAGACCGCGCGGGTCGTGTCTCCACATAGGCCCATGAAAATACACGCTGAGCCCTCACGTATGTATTAACCCCCAGTCGGGCAAGGATCTCACCTTTGAGCCTCTGGTAGTCCTGGGCGTCCTCCCGACTGAGATCGAAGTAGGCCTTTTGTGCATCGCTGACCAGAAACGGAGCTACTACTTCTGCCCACTGGCCGGCGGGTAGGTTTTCCCGCTCCGCTGTGCGCTCATAAACTGTCATGAAAGCTTCCACGTCGTCCTCCGGTCCCATCTTCCTCAACGCTGAGCGAACCCTGTCTCGGGCCTCACGACGTTCAGGGGCTGGTGCCGTCGAGATCTCCCGCAGTGCAGAAATCTGTTGCAGCAACAATTCGTTTGTTTTTTGCTGCTGCTGGTACAATAGCTGCTGTTGCTCATTGTGCTGTTGCTCCCGCTCCTGCTGTTGCCGCTGGAGACTCAGGTACTGCTCCTGCTGTTGTCGCTGAGACTGCAGCTGCTGCTGCTGTGTAATTACCAGCTGCTTTACCAGCTCCTCCATTTTGTCCACGGGTTGAGGCTGAAAAGTGGCCGGCCGGATTGGGGTCATGAAGCTGCCAGTGGGGGTATACCTCAGTCACAATGCCTGCATTCTCCAACCAATTGTAAGATGGCGGTGTTCACACCGTGCAGTAACTGAGGCAGTGACCCAAGCAAGTCCAAAGTAAACAGCTTTTATTCAGCAACTCACGGGTAAAACAGGAAAAGTCCTCCGGTACGCAGCCGGGTTAACATCAGTCCATAAACAATGGTTGCCGGGGACAACGGCCACGCCGGGCCGAACAGAGCCTGACAGGTGCAGAGCCGTCCCAGGCCTGGGTTCAGCTACACACAGTCCTGTGGAGCTTTCCTGCTATGCTCCTAGCAGGGTCCAAACATAGAACAACACTAATCCTTAGTGCAGGAGTTTTAAAGACCTGTGGCAAAAGCCACTGGAAAACCCGGGTTGGAGGGAGGAGGCCGCCCCACTGCCTCCTGTGACCTCCTCCAAGAAATGAAGGCCCTGCCGGATTTTACTTAATCTGCCTTAGCCAGGTAGTCTGACTAGGTCATTGCTCACCTTCATTCCTGCATTGCAGCCGCAGCTGTGTGTGTGACTGCAATGCACTCCAATGGCTTTAATAGGTCTCTGTACACATTCTGGGGGAAATATAACGTCCCTCGTAAACGATCCCGGTCACTGCCTCACATATCCCCCCCCTCTGTTCAAACTTGTGGGGTTGAACATTTGCCACCATACAGGGTGCCCGGGACAGGGCATCCGCGTTTGCTTGCAACTTCCCAGGGCGATGTTCTACAGAGAAACTGAAATTTTGCAGTGACAGGAACCACCTGGTGACTCGCGCATTCCTCTCTTTTGCATTCCTCATCCATATCAAGGGTGAGTGGTCCGTCACCAAGCGGAACTGACGCCCGAGTAAATAATAACGTAGTGATTCCAAGGCCCACTTAATAGCCAAACACTCCTTCTCTACCACGCTATAGTTTTTCTCTGCCGGGACAAGTTTTCTACTCAAGTAGGTGACCGGGTGCTCTTCACCATTCACTTTTTGTGACAAGACCGCCCCTAGTCCTACCTCCGAGGCATCTGTCTGTACAATGAAGTTTCATTGAAGTTGGGGCTGATGAGGACCGGCTGTCCACACAGGCCAACTTCATGGACTGAAAGACTTCTTCTGCCTGAAGGTTCCACCGAACCATTACCGTTTTCTTTCCTTTCAAGAGATCGGTTAGGGCCGCCGTTCGCCCGGCAAAATTAGGTATAAACCGGCGGTAATACCCAAGGATGCCAAGGAACGCCCTCACCTGTTTTGTACTCGATGGTTTAGGCCAGTTTTTTATGGCCTCAATTTTACTGATTTGGGGCTTGATAGCTCCTCGGCCTATCACATACCCCAAATATCGAGCTTCCTCCAGCCCTATCGCACATTTTTTTGGGTTTGCCGTTAACCCCGCGGCTCTGAGAGAATCCAGCACCGCTTGTACGTGTGTTAGATGCGTTTGCCAGTCGGTGCTAAATATGATGATATCATCTAGATACGCGGACGCGTATTCCTGATGAGGCTTGAGCACTATGTCCATCAATCTCTGAAATGTAGCCGGGGCCCCATGTAACCCAAAAGGTAAGACCACATAGTGAAATAGACCCTCCAGAGTTACGAAGACGGTCTTTTCCTTGCCGAATCTGTGAGAGGTACCTGCCAATAACCCTTGGTGAGATCGAGCGTGGTAAAGTACTGGGCCTGCCCCAGTCTCTCAATAAGCTCGTCCACCCGGGGCATTGGATAAAGGTCGAATTTGACACTTCATTCAATTTTCGGAAATCATTACAGAAGCGTAATGATCCGTCTGGCTTTAGAATCAGTACAATGGGGCTAGCCCACTCACTCCGTGATTCCTCTATGACGCCTAACTGAAGCATTTGTATTACCTCAGCCGAAATGGCTTGCCTCCGGGCTTCGGGCACCCGGTACGGTCTTATTCGCACCCTTACCCCAGGTTCGGTGACAATGTCATGTTGGATAACCGTAGTCCTACCTGGTAGCTCTGAGAACACGTCGGTATTGTTTTGCACCAGGGAGCGAGCCTCCCGTCGCTGCTGTTTAGTGAGGGCATCACTTATCCTGACCTCCCCCTTGGATGCTTCCCTGGCTGAAGGTATAGAACTCTGGTGATATGCCCGGGGTGATGTCTGTAACTAAACACTCTCGATCTTTCCAAGGCTTTAGCAGGTTTATATGGTAAATCTGCTCAGGTTTCCTCCTTCCGGGCTGATACACCCGGTAATTTACCTCCCCCACCTTTTCTCGAATCTCATATGGCCCTTGCCACTTGGTCATGAGCTTACTCTCGGCTGTGGGTACCAGTACTAATACCCGATCGCCCTTGTTAAAAGACCTGACTCTGGCTCTTTTATTATATGTGCGCCTCTGGGTTGCCTGGGCATCTAACAGATGTTCTTTCACGATGGGCATGACCACCGCGATCCGGTCCTGCATACTAGCCACGTGTTCAATTATACTCTTATGTGGAGTCGGCTCTTGTTCCCATGTCTCTTTGGCTACGTCCAACAGACCCCTAGGGTGTCTGCCGTACAATAACTCAAAGGGAGAGAACCTGTGGAAGCCTGGGGTACCTCACGGACAGCGAACATCAAATAGGGTTGCAACATGTCCCAATCCCTTCCATCCTTAGAAATCACCTTTTTTAACATGGACTTGAGGGTTCTATTGAACCGTTCTACTAACCCGTCGGTTTGAGGGTGGTACACCGAGGGGCGCAATTGTTTAATTTTTAGCAGTTTGCACAGTTCTCTTGTCACCTTGGAGATAAAGGGGGTCCCCTGATCCGTCAGGATCTCCTTAGGTAGTCCCAGGCAACAGAACATGGCAAACAGTTCTCGGGCAATAAGTTTTGCCGAGGTGTGGCGTAGTGGTATAGCCTCCGGGTATCAGGTGGCATAGTCGACGACCACCAGTATGTGTTGGTGGCCACGGGCGGATTTTACAATGGGCCTTACCAAATCCATTGCAATCTGTTCAAAAGGTACCTCTATTATTGGCAGGGGTACCAATGGACTACGGAAACTTGCAGTGGGTGAGGTCAACTGACATTCGGGGCAGGATTCGCAGTACCTTTTGACCTCCGCGTAAACTCCCGGCCAAAAGAACCGCTGCAAGATACGTTCTAGAGTTTTTTTTTCCCCTAAGTGGCCCCCAGCAAGTGTGAGTGTGCCAAATCTAGAATCACCCTACGATACGACTGAGGTGCTACCAACTGTTCCACAACCTCTTCCCTGATTTTATCTACCCTATAAAGCAACTCACCACTGACTACCATGCGTGGAAATACCGTATCTGCATTGGGCTGTTGGGCTACGCCGTTTACCTCTAGCACCCTTTCCCGCGCCTGAGTCAGGGTGGGATCTTGTAGCTGAGCTGTCCCAAACGTGGCCCTGGACACTTCCAGCTCGGGAATCGATGCGGTCTCCTCCACCTCTCCTGCCAGCACCTCTAAGGGAAACCTATCGGGGTCACACTCTATCCATATATGGGACACCCCTACGGCAGGTTAGTGGGGTACAGCATCTGTAATACATCTTACCAGGGGAGAATGGATTTTGTTTTTCCACAGAGTCCAGAACAGGGGCAAGTCTCTTCCCAACACAGCCCCATAGGGAAGATTTTTTACCACTCCCACCACATGTTTTATGTCTCCACATGGCGTGGACAAAACTACCTCCGTAGTTGGATAGTCTCGGAGGTCCCCATGGATACATACAACCCCGACCTGCCGTCCGCTGGGGTTGTCTCCTGCCACCAGTGACCCATGTACCAGAGTCACGAGGCTCCCTGAGTCCAGGAGAGCCTCCGTAGGGTACCCATTAACCAGTACCTGGCATAGTTGGAGTTCAGTGTCCTGGGGGTCGAGGGTTGCTGTGCAGACGGTCTGGGCATACATTGAGACCCGGCGGCTATATCCGCAGTCCATGGGTTCCGTAGTCAGGGGACAATTAGCCATCACATGTCCCGGTCCCTGACACCGCCAGCACCTAAGGGTGGAAGTACTGTTAGGTCTTATGACAGTTTGGGAGGGAACCGGTCTCCTGCCACTCTCACTCCGGGGTTCCCCTTCAGCACGGGTACGGTGCTGACTGTCCCCAGCAGAGGGACGCGACCCCTTTCCCGATTCCTGGGTTGGCAGGGATCGGCGTGACAGCCGAGAGGGGGCGGGGTCTCGAATAAAGTCTTGAGTGGCCGAGTAGCGCTCGATCAAACTGACTACCTGGTCGAGTGTGCCGGGGTCGCCTTGCCCCACCCAACGTTGGATAGCAGCTGGCAGAGTCCTTACCAGCCGGTCAACCACCACCCTCTCCACCATCTGGGCTGGAGACAAAGTCTCTGGCTGGAGCCACTTCTTTACCAGCTGCTAAAGGTCATAAGCCTGAGACCGCGCGGGTCGTGTCTCCACATAGGCCCATGAAAATACACGCTGAGCCCTCACGTATGTATTAACCCCCAGTCGGGCAAGGATCTCACCTTTGAGCCTCTGGTAGTCCTGGGCGTCCTCCCGACTGAGATCGAAGTAGGCCTTTTGTGCATCGCTGACCAGAAACGGAGCTACTACTTCTGCCCACTGGCCGGCGGGTAGGTTTTCCCGCTCCGCTGTGCGCTCATAAACTGTCATGAAAGCTTCCACGTCGTCCTCCGGTCCCATCTTCCTCAACGCTGAGCGAACCCTGTCTCGGGCCTCGCGACGTTCAGGGGCTGGTGCCGTCGAGATCTCCCGCAGTGCAGAAATCTGTTGCAGCAACAATTCGTTTGTTTTTTGCTGCTGCTGGTACAATAGCTGCTGTTGCTCATTGTGCTGTTGCTCCCGCTCCTGCTGTTGCCGCTGGAGACTCAGGTACTGCTCCTGCTGTTGTCGCTGAGACTGCAGCTGCTGCTGCTGTGTAATTACCAGCTGCTTTACCAGCTCCTCCATTTTGTCCACGGGTTGAGGCTGAAAAGTGGCCGGCCGGATTGGGGTCATGAAGCTGCCAGTGGGGTATACCTCAGTCACAATGCCTGCATTCTCCAACCAATTGTAAGATGGCGGTGTTCACACCGTGCAGTAACTGAGGCAGTGACCCAAGCAAGTCCAAAGTAAACAGCTTTTATTCAGCAACTCACGGGTAAAACAGGAAAAGTCCTCCGGTACGCAGCCGGGTTAACATCAGTCCATAAACAATGGTTGCCGGGGACAACGGCCACGCCGGGCCGAACAGAGCCTGACTGGTGCAGAGCCGTCCCAGGCCTGGGTTCAGCTACACACAGTCCTGTGGAGCTTTCCTGCTATGCTCCTAGCAGGGTCCAAACATAGAACAACACTAATCCTTAGTGCAGGAGTTTTAAAGACCTGTGGCAAAAGCCACTGGAAAACCCGGGTTGGAGGGAGGAGGCCGCCCCACTGCCTCCTGTGACCTCCTCCAAGAAATGAAGGCCCTGCCGGATTTTACTTAATCTGCCTTAGCCAGGTAGTCTGACTAGGTCATTGCTCACCTTCATTCCTGCATTGCAGCCGCAGCTGTGTGTGTGACTGCAATGCACTCCAATGGCTTTAATAGGTCTCTGTACACATTCTGGGGGAAATATAACGTCCCTCGTAAACGATCCCGGTCACTGCCTCACAATACACAGAATTGGCCAGTGTTTCATAATGATTTCCCTTAGTTCTTTAGACCCATTTGAATATTTGGTGATAAATCTAACGATGTTCTCTCCCTCTGTTTTTGTGTGGGGGTAAGAAGATCCTTTCTTTCTCGAGTCAGTGCTGTCTTATATGCGTCTTTCAAAACATGGTCTGGGTATCCTCGTTCTAGAAATCTGTGTCTTAATTCATCTGCCTGTTCCTTAAAAGTGGTCATGTTGGAACAGTTCCTCTTAATTCTGAAATATTGTCCTTTCGGGATGCCCTTTTTGAGGGGGATGGGGTGGTTGGATTCCCATCTAAGCAAAGAGTTAGAGGAAGTGGGTTTTCTGTATGTTTTAGTGGCTAATTGTCCACCTTCTCCTCTCTCAATCAGAATATCCAAAAAAGATATACTTTGAACATTAGCCTCAAAAGTGAAGTGGAGGCCAATGTTGTTATTGAGACCTTTTACATAGTCACCAAAGCTCTCCACATCACCCCTCCAAATGACAAACACGGCGTCGATGTATCGGAGCCAGAGCACAATTCTATCCTCCGATACATCGATTGAATCACCAAAAACAACATTTTCTTCCCACCAGCCCAGGAGCAAGTTTGCGTAGGAGGGCGCACATGGACTCCCCATGGCAGTGCCCAGAGCTGGTGGAAATACTTGCTGTTGAAAAGAAAATAATTTCTGGTCAAATAAAATTCAAGAGCCTTAAGGACAAATCGATTATGTTCATTGTATTGGCGTCCTCTAGTTTTCAGGTAGTACTCTGCAGCCATGATGCCCTTCTCATGTGGGATCAATGAATACAGAGCCTCAACATCAATTGATCCTAGGATCATGTTGTCGCCTAGCTCTATATTCTCGATTTTGAGAAGAAGGTCGGTTGTGTCTCTGATATATGAGCTAAGAGAGGAAACAAATGGCCTCAGTATTTTGTCTACATACAGACCTACAGTCATGGCCAAAAGTTTTGAGAATGACACAAATATTATATTTTCACATGATCTGCTGCCCTCTGGTTTTTATGTGTGTTTGACAGATGTTTTTATCACAGACAGAAATATAATAATTGCAAACATATGAGTAACAAAAGCTTATATTGACAGTTAAAATGAGTTAATGCAGCAAGTCAATATTTGCAGTGTTGACCCTTCTTCTTCAGGACCTCTGCAATTCTCCCTGGCATGCTCTCAATCAACTTCTGGACCAAATCCTGACTGATAGCAGTCCATTCTTGCACAATCAATGCTTTCATTTTGTCAGAATTTTTAGGTTTTTGTTTGTCCACCCGTCTCTTGATGATTGACCACAAGTTCTCAATGGGATTAAGATCTGGGGAGTTTCCAGGCCATGGACCCAAAATCTCTATGTTTTGTTCCCTGAGCCATTTAGTTATCACCTTTGCTTTATGGCAAGGTGCTCCATCATGCTGGAAAAGGCATTGTTGATCACCAAACTGCTCTTGGAGGGTTGGGAGAAGTTGCTCTTGGAGGACATTCTGGTACCATTCTTTATTCATGGCTGTGTTTTTAGGCAAGACTGTGAGAGAGCCGATTCCCTTGGCTGAGAAGCAACCCCACACATGAATGGTTTCAGGATGCTTAACAGTTGGCATGAGACAAGACTGGTTGTAGCGCTCACCTTGTCTTCTCCGAATGAGGCGCTTTCCTGATGTCCAAAACAATCGAAAAGGGGATTCATCAGAGAAAATAACTTTACCCCAGTCCTCAGCAGTCCACTGCCTGTACCTTTTGCAGAATATCAGTCTGTCCATGATGTTTTTTCTGGAGTGAAGTGGCTTCTTTGCTGCCCTCCTTGAGACCAGGCCTTGCTCCAAGAGTCTCCGCCTCACAGTGCGTGCAGATGCACTCACACCTGCCTGCTGCCATTCCTGAGCAAGCTCTGCACTGCTGGTAGCCCGATCCCGCAGCTGAAACACTTTTAAGAGACGGTCCTGGCGCTTGCTGGTCTTTCTTGGCGCCCTGAAGCCTTTTTGGCAACAATGGAACCTCTCTCCTTGAAGTTCTTGATGATGCGATAGATTGTTGACTGAGGTGCAATCTTTCTAGCTGCGATACTCTTCCCTGTTAGGCCATTTTTGTGCATTGCAATGATGACCAAACGTGTTTCTTTAGAGATAACCATGGTTAGCAGAAGAGAAACAATGATGCCAAGCACCAGCCTCCTTTTAAAGTGTCCAGTGGTGTCATTCTTACTTAATCATGACAGATTGATCTTCAGCCATGTCCTCATCAACACCCACACCTGTGTTAATGGAGCAATCACTGAAAAGAGGTTAGCTAGTCCTTTTAAGGCAGGGCTGCAATGATGTTGAAATGTGTTTTGGGGGATAAAGTTCATTTTCTAGCCAAATATTGACTTTGCAAGTAATTGCTGTTAAGCTGATCACTCTTTTAACATTCTGGAGTATATGCAAATTGCCATTAGAAAAAGTGAAGCAGTAGACTTTGTAAAAATTAATATTTATGTCATTCTCAAAACTTTTGGCCATGACTGTAGATTTTGAGTAAGGCTGTCTATGCCCGATACTATCGGCCTCCCCTTTAAAGGATGAAGACCTTTGTGTACTTTAGTAAACAATAAAAAGTAGCAACTGTAGGATGGATTGGGATTAAGAAATCTTTTTCATCATTGGTAATGAGTTTCTTGTGAAGTGCATCATTCACTATGTTCTTAAGTTTACATTCATGAAAAAATACTAAATTTGATATCATTATATAGGACGAATAGTATCTATGTCCTATACTCATATAAAAACAAGACATACCATTAAAATCATCCCATGAGTTTAAAACCATTTTTATGTTTTTACTTATCTAAAAACATGACATATTTTCAAAAAGTCTCATTTCTCTTTGATAGGTACCATCGCAATCATATATAACCTGGTAGAGGTATATTGGGTTTCTGGGTAATTCACCACATCTGACTACTTAAATATAATATGTTATGCGCATTGAATATCAATACCAAAGGGATCGTTGAATCATTGCACATATGCACAAAGAAGGCTTTTTCTCTATTGATGTGGTAGATATTTGATACCAATAGAGTCTCGTTCTAGGTACACACAATTCCTTCAAAATTCTTCTATTTATTTGAGGAATGATTGTGTGTATTTTCATAATCTTGCAAACGCCGGATACTTAAAACACATGTCCGCACAAATTGCAGACAACTAATCCTGCTCTTAGTCTCAGAGCGCTTTGCTCTAGAAACCGGAAATGACGTTCCGGAGACCTAAATGTTTTGCATCCATTGCGCATGCGCCTCATGAACGAGACGATGCGTTCCAAATACCGGAAATGACGCATTCGGCGTCCGGAAGTCAATTCCAGCAGCATTTACCCGGTAATTATAAAAGCGAGATCTTTCACATACCGCTATCCCTGTCTTATTAACACAGAGCACGCTACCTCCCCTGATGATTCTTGATCGATGAAACGCGTTGGGAGAAGCCTCAGGGGTAGAGACCGCTTGACCTCACAACAAATGCTTAACGTGGGTCTCCCCCAGGCTGAATCAGTACTTATGCCCGCAATATGACGATGCAGATGAGTATCATTTAAATATAATACCCACAGTGAGACTGATGTATAACAGAGTAATGCATGACTCTGGGGCTCCTAAGCTGGGTTTTTGATGGTCTGTATTAAGGGCACATTTTGATGACAGGAGACAAAAGTCTATGGCTCCAGTGTTTATGAGGAGCATTTTTCAGAGCCACTGAGAAACAGCATATCCATGCATGAATTAGTGTGCATATATGAATTTAATATGGTAAGAGATGTATCCTCTTGTGTGATGGTTTATACCTCTGGTGACATAGAGCCCCTCTTTTTCAGTGGAAATCGGACTATTTCATGTTTATAGAAGAGGTTTCAAAACAATATATACTATACATCTTCTGATCTATATCCATACTGCACTAATTATATATCTCTGCATGAAGAGATTATATTCCATCTATACAGCAGCAGGTATCCCCATATAAAATAAGAAATAAAAGGGAAATATCTGCAGGATATGGATAGGACCATAAGGATATATAACTATTTCTGCTGAATAGTTCAATAGAAATCCATCTAATCAGTGGTTCTTTCTTTTTCTTTCTTTTATTCACATACACCATTTTGGGTTTTTTTTTGTTTGGCACATGCACTTCTGGCACTTTAGGTTTTTAACCATAAGATTAAAAGTTAAGTTTTATCAATCATTTGACAAGTTGACTTATTGGAAAAAAGAAATGGTCCAATTATGAAAATAATAAAAAATGCTGAAAATGTAACTGCTGTGGTTAGTTCTATGTCTGAATAATGACCTCTGACCACTACAATAGAGCCAATGTGATGCCCTTTTACATCTACCATAGATGAGGCCCGAGGGCTGCTATGGGGCCATTGTAAACATTGTAGGGGTTGTACTCACTCGGGTGCGACAGGAGGAAAACAGGAGGCACATTCCTTTAAAAGTTCATGTGGGTTTATTGCTTCATAAACCCAGAAGCACAAATGAAAGGTAAACAGCCTTTAGATCAGGCAAAAACAAAGCATAAATGTCCAAAGCAGGGCTCTGCTCCTCCAGGCCTGTGGCCACAGGCCTGGGTAATGTCCAGCACTCAGGCTCGGTCTGGAGCCACATACACAGGAGGCCTTCTCCCTTTCAACACACAGACCATGTGCCAAACAGCCTCCATTATATATCTGTTAACCACACCCAGGGGGAGGTATGTGGGTAGCCAGACCTGCCCATCTCTCATAGCTACCCGCAACCCGATCCCAGATGCACCAAACAAACCTCTCAGTGCTTACGTGCACTACAGAAGATACTCCGGGTTACATCACAGAGAAAAGCCATCTCTGTGACACATACCTCCGATCGACTATGCAGCCATTAGCCACACTACAACAGGCACAACTGGTTGATGTCATTCCCATTGGTGTTTGATACAGAACTCTCCCCTATAGAGGGGTGGCATTTTTAGCAAACAAAGTGGTGGTAATTGACCAAAATAGTCATAGAAAGGGCATGAGTGTCACAACCTGGCATAATAGTCTTTACCATAGAACCCAAAAAATGGAAGCTGTGCTGAGATTGTTATAAATACAGTTAGGTCCATAAATATTTGGACAGAGACAACATTTATCTAATTTTGGTTCTAGACATTACCACAATGAATTTGAAACAAAACAAATCAGATGCAGTTGAAGTTCAGACTTTCAGCTTTCATTTGAGGGTATCCACATTAAAATTGGATGAAGGGTTTAGGAGTTTCAGCTCCTTAACATGTGCCACCCTGTTTTTAAAGGGACCAAAAGTAATTGGACAATTGACTCCAAGGCTATTTCATGGACAGGTGTGGGCAATCCCTTCATTATATCATTCTCAATTAAGCAGATAAAAGGGCTGGTGTTGATTTGAGGTGTGGTGTTTGCATTTGGAAGGTTTAGCTGTGAAGGAAACATGCGGTCAAAGGAGCTCTAACTCCCATGCAGGTGAAACAAGCTATCCTTAAGCTGCAAAAAACAGAAAAAACCCATCCGAGAAATTGCTACAACTTTAGGAGTGGCAAAATCTACAGTTTGGTACATTCTGAGAAAGAAAGAAAGCACTGGTGAACTCATCAATGCAAAAAGACCTGGGCGCCCACGGAAGACAACAGTGGTGGATGATCGCAGAATACTCTCCATGGTGAAGAGAAACCCCTTCACAACAGCCAACCAAGTGAACAACACTCTCCAGGAGGTAGGCGTATCAATATCCAAATCTACCATAAAGAGAAGACTGCATGAAATTAAATACAGAGGGTTCACTGCACGGTGCAAGCCACTCATAAGAATCAAGAATAAAAAGGCTAGGCTGGACTTTGCTAAAAAACATCTAAAAAAGCCAGCACAGTTCTGGAAGAACATTCTTTGGACAGATGAAACCAAGATCAACCTCTACTAGAATGATGGAAAGAGAAAAGTATGGCGAAGGCGTGGTACAGCTCATGATCCAAAGCATACCACATCATCTGTAAAACATAGCGGAAGCAGTGTGATGGCTTGGGCATGCATGGCTGCCAGTGGCACTGGGTCACTAGTGTTTATTGATGATGTGACACAGGACAGAAACAGCCGAATGAATTCTGAGGTATTCAGAGCCATACTGTGTGCTCAGATCCAGCCAAATGCAGCCAAACTGATTGGTCGTCGTTTCATACTACAGATGGACAATTGTTGTGAATGGACTTGAAATGAGTTCTGAGCAGAGGCTCCCTCTGGTGGTTACAAGCGGTACTGGACTGTCCAGTGAAGATTGTGAGGATTGGGAATCAGGTGTTACTGACTGGTCTTATTTAAGGGAGTCGCCTTCCCATCAGGGTTGCCGGTGATCAATTGTTCTGGTCTCAATCCTTGATTCCTGTTTCCTTTGTAGCCTGCTGTGTCGTGTCTGCATCTACTGCTAACAGATAAGACATTTTCTTCTTTTTGTTTTTGTGCTTGATTTTTGCATTTTGTCCTGCACTTCTGTGGGGGCCTTCAGGGTCCCCTCCGGGGGCTTTTGCCCTCTCAGTTTAGTTCAGCCACTGATGTTTTGTACATTTGCTTTTTCCAGTTTTTTCAGTGGCTGCTGTTTTGATTTTGTTACACCAGAGAACTAATTTAGGTGGTAGAGGTCGTGTGATCTCAGGTGTTTTTGAAATTAGTAGAGTTGGTGCTTTTCAGGGTTTTTTGGGATTGCAGTAAGTGCCCTTCCTATCCTTTTCTATTTAGATAGTTTGGGCCCCAACGTTTGCTCATACTATTTTCTGTCTGTGTCAGTATTTCTTCTTGTCTAACCACCATTACATGTTTGGGGGCTTTCTATGTTCTTTGGGGATCTGCTCCGGGGCAGATAGCTTTCCTCTTTCTATCTTTAGGTATAGTTAGTTTCTCAGGCTGTGACGAGGCGTCTAGGACCAACGTAGGAACGCTCCACGGCTGCCTCTAGTTGTGGTGGTTAGTCAGGGTACTGCAATCTCATAGATTCCAACTGCTCTGGTGTATTGCCTTTTTTTTTACCTGCACTCCTCAGCTACCAAATCATAACAGTATCACCGGCCAAAACTGAAAATTATATGGTACTCACAGAAGGGAAAAATATTGTGAAAGAAAAAAAAAAAGGTTGTCAGAGTTGTCAGAGATATTTTTCTGTTTGTTGCATTTTTTTTTTCCCCTCTGTATCTCTGGGTGCTGGGGAGGATTTTTTCTCTCAATGGAGTTTGCACAGTTGTCTGGCCGTGTGGATCAGCTTGCCACTGAGGTTCGGAGTATTGCTACCTATCTTGCTGGGTTGCCTGTTGTGGAACCTAGGATTCCCATGCCAGATTTGTTTTTGGGGGATCGAGCCAAGTTTCTGAATTTAAAAAATAATTGTAAATTGTTTTTTGCCTTAAAATCTAAGTCCTCAGGGAACGCAGCGCAGCAGGTTCAAATTGTCATCTCTCTCCTGCGCGGCGATCCTCAGGATTGGGTTTTTTCCCTGACACCTGGGGATCCTGTTTTGAGTGATGTTGATTCATTTTTTCAGGCCTTGGGGTTATTGTACGATGAGCCTAATGTCACTGATCAAGCTGAAAAAGCCTTGTTGGCATTATATCAGGGGCTTGATGACGCTGAGTTATACTGTCAGAGATTCCGCAGGTGGGCAGTCCTGACCAAATGGAATGACGACGCTTTGGCAGCCCTTTTTCGGAAGGGTCTGTCAGATAATGTAAAGGATGTTATGGTGGGATTCCCTGTCCCCTCTGGTCTCAATGATTCTATGTCATTAGCAATTCAAATTGACAGACGTTTGCGTGAGCGGAGAAGTATGCGTGGAATAGTGTTGCCTTGTGAACCTGCTTCTGAACCCATGCAGTGTGATAGAGTGGTTTCTGGGGCACAGCGTCATGAGTTTCGAAAGTGCAATGGGTTATGTTTCTACTGTGGTGATGCCTCTCATGCTATTTCAGTCTGCCCTAAGCGGGGAAGACGTTTTGCACGCTCAGTTGTCTTGGGTAGTGTTCAGACTAAGTTTTTATTAACTATTACTCTGATATGCTCTCTGTCCTCATTTTCTGCTCAGGCTTTCGTTGATTCGGGAGCAGCTATTAACCTGATGGGTTTTGATTTTGCTAAACGTTGCGGGTTTCCCTTGATACCCCTACAGAAGTCTATTCCCCTACTGGGGATCGATTCTACCCCTTTGGCTGAGAATAAACCTCAGTTCTCTACTCAGGTGATAATGAGGGTTGAACCTGATCATCAGGAGAGCTGCAAATTTTTGGTTCTGTATAATCTGCATGACATTATCGTGCTGGGTTTCCCTTGGTTACAGTCTCATAATCCTGTTTTGGATTGGAAATCTGTGTCTGTAACCAGTTGGGGCTGCCAATGTGTTAATACCAACACTCCTGTTTTTTCTGCCTCCCCCCAGGCTCAGGATGTTCCTGACTTTTTGATTGATTTTTCTGATGTGTTTAGCGAAAGTAAATCTGCATCCTTGCCTCCCCATAGGAGCTATGACTGCGCTATTGAATTAGTGCCTGGTAGTAAATTCCCTAAAGGTCGCCTTTTTAACTTCTCTGTACCTGAACATGACGCTATGCGGTCTTATATCAAGGAGTCATTGGAGTAAGGGTCATATCAGACCATCCTCTTCACCCTTAGGTGCCGGTTTTTTCTTTGTGGCCAAAAAGGATGGTTCATTAAGGCCGTGTATTGATTATCGTCTTTTGAACAATATTACGGTGAAATATCAATATCCGTTACCCTTGATTTCTGACCTGTTTTCCAGGGTGAAAAACGCTACTTGGTTTACCAAGCTTGACCTCAGGGGGGCATATAACCTTATTCGCATTAAGCACGGGGATGAATGGAAGACGGCATTTAACACCCCTGAGGGGCATTTTGAGTACCTTGTGATGCCCTTTGGGCTCACTAATGCTCCTTCTGTCTTCCAGTCCTTCATGAATGACATTTTTAGGGATTTTTGGATAAATTTCTGATTGTTTATTTGGATGATATCTTGATTTTTTCTAATGACTGGGACTCTCATGTGAAACATGTTCGAACTGTATTCTAGATTTTGAGAGAGAATGCTCTGTATGTGAAGGGATCAAAGTGTCTTTTTGGCGTACAGAGGATCTCATTTTTGGGATTCATTTTGTCCCCATCTGTTATTGAAATGGACCCGGTCAAGGTTCAGGCCATCTGTGATTGGGTCCAACCTACTTCATTAAAGGCTCTTCAAAGATTTTTGGGTTTTGCCAATTTTTATCGTAAATTTATTGGTAATTTCTCGGTTATTGTTAAACCATTAACTGATTTGACCAAAAAGGGTTCTGATGTGGTGAATTGGCCTCCTGAGGCAGTCTCTGCATTTCAGGAACTTAAGCAGAGATTCACTTCTGCTCCTGTTCTACGGCAGCCTGATGTTTCTCTGCCATTTCAGGTGGAGGTTGATGCCTCTGAAATTGGGGCAGGTGCCGTTTTGTCCCAAAGAGATCCAGAGACCTCTAAAAGTAACCCTTGTGCCTTTTTCTCTCGAAAATTTTCTCCTACTGAACGTAATTATGACGTGGGTAATCGGGAGTTATTGGCCATGAAGTGGGCTTTTGAAGAGTGGAGACATTGGCTGGAGGGAGCCAAACATCAGGTGGTGGTCCTTACGGACCATAAGAATCTGGTTTATCTGGAATCTGCCAAGCGACTTAATCCTAGACAGGCCAGGTGGGCCTTGTTTTTCACACGTTTTAATTTTGTGGTTTCCTTTCTTCCTGGCACTAAGAATGTTAAGGCGGATGCCCTCTCGAGGAGTTTCCTTGCGGACTCTCCTGAGGTATCTGATCCTTCTGTTATTTTGAAAGAAGGTGTAGTTCTTTCCGCCATCTCGCCCAATTTGAGACTGGCTCTGGAGGGGTGTCAGGAGGATAGGCCCGAGCGCTGCCCTGTTGGAAAATTGTTTGTCCCGGACCAGTGGAAGAAGAGTGTGATGTCTGAGATTCATTGTTCCGCGTTGGCTGGTCATCCCGGAATTTTTGTACCAGAGACTTGGTTAGTCGGTCCTTTTGGTGGCCTACCTTGTCTCGTGATGTCAGGGAATTTGTGCAGTCCTGCGGGACTTGCTCTCGCTCCAAGCTTGCTCTCGCTCTAGTGGTTTGTTGATGCCATTGCCTGTGCCCAAGAGACCATGGACCCATATCTCTATGGATTTCATTTCCGATTCCCTGTTTCTCAGAGAATGACCGTAATCTGGGTGATTTGTGATAGGTTTTCCAAGATGATACATCTTGTGCCATTACCTAAGTTGCCTTCCTCCTCTGAATTGGTGCCTTTGTTCCTTCAGCACGTGGTTCGTTTACACGGCATTCCTGAGAACATTGTGTCTGACAGAGGAGTCCAGTTTGTTTCCAGATTTTGGAGGACCTTTTGTTCTAAGCTTGGTGTTCAGTTGTCTTTCTCCTCGGCGTTTCATCCTCAGACCAATGGTCAAACTGAGAGAACAAACCAGACATTGGAGACTTATCTAAGATGCTTTGTGTCTGCTGATCAGGATGACTGGGTCTCTTTTTTGCCTTTGGCTGAGTTTGCTCTTAATAATAGGGCTAGCTCTGCCACTTTGATGTCTCCATTTTTCTGTAATTCTGGGTTTCACCCTCGATTTTCTTCAGGACAGACGGAGGCTTCTGCCTGTCCAGGTGTTGACTCTGTTGTGGACCGTATGCAACAGATTTGGGACCAGGTAGTGGAGAGGTTGTCCCTCTCTCAGGAGAGGGCCCAGCGGTTTGCTAACCGGCATAGGACTGATGGTCCTCGGTTTAAAGTGGGGGACTTGGTCTGGTTGTCCTCAAAAAATATTCCTATGAGAGTGGCATCTCCTAAATTTAAGCCTAGGTTCATTGGACCTTATAAGATCATGGAGATTCTTAATCCTGTTTCTTTTCGTTTGCTTCTTCCAGGGACATTTAAGATCCATAACGTGTTCCACAAGTCCTTGTTGAAGAGGTTTGTTGAGCCAGTGGTTCCTACTGCTTTGCCTCCTGACCCTGTTCTGGTTGAGGGCAATATGGAGTTTGTGGTTGAGAAAATATTGAATTCTCGTTTTTCTAGACGGAAACTCCAGTATTTGGTTAAGTGGAGAGGTTATGGTCAGGAAGACAATTCTTGGGTGTTTGCCTCGGACATTCATGCTAGGAGACTCATCCGTGCGTATCATAGAACTCATCCTGACCGACCTGGTTGCTCAAGTGAGGGTTCGGTGACCCCTCCTCAAGGGGGGGGGTACTGTTGTGAATGGACTTGAAATGAGTTCTGAGCAGAGGCTCCCTCTGGTGGTTACAAGCGGTACTGGACTGTCCAGTGAAGATTGTGAGGATTGGGAATCAGGTGTTACTGACTGGTCTTATTTAAGGGAGTCGCCTTCCCATCAGGGTTGCCGGTGATCAATTGTTCTGGTCTCAATCCTTGATTCCTGTTTCCTTTGTAGCCTGCTGTGTCGTGTCTGCATCTCCTGCTAACAGATAAGACATTTTCTTCTTTTTGTTTTTGTGCTTGATTTTTGCATTTTGTCCTGCACTTCTGTGGGGGCCTTCAGGGTCCCCTCCGGGGGCTTTTGCCCTCTCAGTTTAGTTCAGCCACTGATGTTTTGTACATTTGCTTTTTCCAGTTTTTTCAGTGGCTGCTGTTTTGATTTTGTTACACCAGAGAACTAATTTAGGTGGTAGAGGTCGTGTGATCTCAGGTGTTTTTGAAATTAGTAGAGTTGGTGCTTTTCAGGGTTTTTTGGGATTGCAGTAAGTGCCCTTCCTATCCTTTTCTATTTAGATAGTTTGGGCCCCAACGTTTGCTCATACTATTTTCTGTCTGTGTCAGTATTTCTTCTTGTCTAACCGCCATTACATGTTTGGGGGCTTTCTATGTTCTTTGGGGATCTGCTCCGGGGCAGATAGCTTTCCTCTTTCTATCTTTAGGTATAGTTAGTTTCTCAGGCTGTGACGAGGCGTCTAGGACCAACGTAGGAACGCTCCACGGCTGCCTCTAGTTGTGGTGGTTAGTCAGGGTACTGCAATCTCATAGATTCCAACTGCTCTGGTGTATTGCCTTTTTTTTTACCTGCACTCCTCAGCTACCAAATCATAACAGACAATGACCCAAAACATAAAGCCAAAGCAACCCAGGAGTTTATTAAAGCAAAGAAGTGGAATATTCTTGAATGGCCAAGTCAGTCACCTGATCTCAACCCAATTGAACATGCATTTCACTTGTTAAAGACTAAACTTCAGACAGAAAGGTCCACAAACAAACAACAACTGAAAACCACCGCGGTGAAGGCCTGGCAGCATGGGCGTACCCACCGTGGGGCAGGGGGCAAGTGCCCCACTAGGAGCAGGGAGGCATCAGGCATCAACATCAGCCCGCGGGCGGCGGACCGCTAGGCCGCGGCATCGGCCCTTTAAAAGGTGCTTTCTGGGCCGCCTGGCTGTCTGCGCCGGCGAGTGCGACGCACGCACAGTGACACAGAGAGGGTCGGCCCGGGATAAGGCAGGGGCCTCCGTTAAGAAGTTAGAACGTCCTGACGTTTACGTCAGGACGTTCTTTGTGGGCGGAGAGAGCGCTCTCTGCTGCTCTCTCGCCCCTTCAGCAATTGGCTGCAGCAGCCAGCAGCTCCCACCCTACCAGGCAGACAGTGGTGGTGGTTGACACCGGCGGCGGTCGGCGACTCGGCAGGCCCTGGCGGCTGGCCTGTATCATCAGCTGCGGCGGCACAGCAGAGAGGCAGAGCCCGGTGTGACTCCTCCACCGCGCTGAAGGCTGAGGTTGGTGACGTATACAGGTGCTGGGCTGGCTGGTGACGTATACAGGTGCTGATGGGGCTGGCTGGTGATGTATACAGGTGCTGGGCTGGCTGGTGACGTATACAGGTGCTGGGGCTGGCTGGTGACGTATACAGGTGCTGCTGGGGCTGGCTGGTGACGTATACAGGTGCTGCTGGGGCTGGCTGGTGACGTATACAGGTGCTGGGGCTGGCTGGTGACGTATACAGCTGCTGCTGGGGCTGGCTGGTGACGTATACAGGTGCTGCTGGGGCTGGCTGGTGACGTATACAGGTGCTGGGGCTGGCTGGTGACGTATACAGGTGCTGCTGGGGCTGGCTGGTGACGTATACAGGTGCTGCTGGGGCTGGCTGGTGACGTATACAGGTGCTGCTGGGGCTGGCTGGTGACGTATACAGGTGCTGCTGGGGCTGGCTGGTGACGTATACAGGTGCTGCTGGGGCTGGCTGGTGATGTATACAGGTGCTGGGGCTGGCTGGTGACGTATACAGCTGCTGCTGGGGCTGGCTGGTGACGTATACAGGTGCTGCTGGGGCTGGCTGGTGACGTATACAGGTGCTGGGGCTGGCTGGTGACGTATACAGGTGCTGGGGCTGGCTGGTGACGTATACAGGTGCTGCTGGGGCTGGCTGGTGACGTATACAGGTGCTGCTGGGGCTGGCTGGTGACGTATACAGGTGCTGCTGGGGCTGGCTGGTGACGTATACAGGTGCTGGGGCTGGCTGGTGACGTATACAGGTGCTGCCCCCCCCTAGTTTTGATCCTGGGTACGCCCATGCCTGGCAGAGCATCAAAAAGAAGGAAACACAGCGTCTGGTGATGTCTATGAGTTCAAGACTTCAGGCAGTCATTGCTAACAAAGGGTTTTCAACCAAGTACTAGAAATGAACATTTTATTTACAATTATTTAATCTGTCCAATTACTTTTGGTCCCTTTAAAAACAGGGTGCACATGTTAAGGAGCTGAAACTCCTAAACCCTTCATCCAATTTTAATGTGGATACCCTCAAATGAAAGCTGAAAGTCTGAACTTCAACTGCATCTGATTTGTTTTGTTTCAAATTCATTGTGGTAATGTCTAGAACCAAAATTAGATAAATGTTGTCTCTGTCCAAATATTTATGGACCTAACTGTATATATATATATATATAATATATATATATATATATATATATATAACTTTTTCTTTTCAATCAATAGTAAAAGTGAAAAAAAAGAAACTTTGTAATGATTTCCTTTCTCCTCCTGGACTGACATTTCACTCTCAAATTCACATTACTGAGATAGGAGATGACAGTTGGTGCTCATGAAAGTCTATGAAGGGGAGGAGCTAAAGGCAGACACAGACATTAAGCTGCCAGTTCTCCTGAAACAAGTTATGCATTAACCCCAATTTCCGTTTTTTTCCTCCCCTTCTTCCTACAGCCATATCCGTTATTTTTATGGACATATGAGGCTTGTTTTTTTGTAGGCCGAGTTCTACTTTTGAAAGACACCATTTATTTTTTCCAGTGTACTGTAAAATGGGAAAAAAATTCCAAGTATTTTGAAATTGTGAAAAAAAACCTTGATTCTGACATTGTTTTTTGGGATTTGTTTTTACGGTGTACATTTTTAAAAAAATTACTTTACAATATGATTCTCCTCATCGATAGGATTACGGCGATACCAAATGTCCAGTTTTATTTTTATAACTTTAGTGGCCAAAAAATCAGAAGTTTGCAAAAAATTATTTTTTAGATTGTGTTGCCATTTTTCAAAACCGGTAACATTTTTATTTTTTGGCTGATACAACTGTGCGGTGGCTTATTTTTTGCAGGGTGAGACAATGTTTTTATTAATACCGTTTTCCTGTTGCTAGCGGTGCTTCTAGAGGTTCTATTTTTCATATTTTCTGGGACTGCCCTCTGAATAAACCATTTTGGGTGAAAGTCCAACTCCTCATTAAGCAAGTTTTCGGAGTAGATGTCCCTCTATCCTCAGCTCTTTCTAGTAAATATTTTCCCTGAATCCATATCCAATAGATTAATTTGATTACTTTTACATATGTTAACAGCAGCACGCTGTGGCAATGACCCTACTCAAGCATAGAAACTTTCCCTTCAGCTGGCATAACTGGGCCCATATATATTAACTGCTCTAATATAGATTTGTGTTTGTTCAAGGGTATAAATTGTTGGATAGGAGTCTCTGAAACAAGCACTCTTTTTCCCCGACACCAGCCTATTCTAATAAAGAACCCTCTAATAAAGCAATTATAAGCCGCCCAGACCATGAATGTGTTACAGTTGGGTGTGACGTTGATTTTGAAGTATTCATTCAGCATCTTACTATTTTTAAAAGATCCTGGCCTGTAGGCTTACCCTCATTCTTCAGAATATTATTCATAAGGACATGGGCTTTATACCTCTCCACAAAACTATGGATAATAACACCAATGCGATCACTTTAATCGGTCGAGCTACTGTATCCTTGCTTCTTGTGTTCATCCTATCTATAGATGTCAACAAAGCGTTTGACCAAGTAAACTAGGACTTCCTATTTAAGAGTCTCTGATTTATGGATTTGGGTGATAAGATGTAATGTTGGATAAAATGCGTTTTATTATTTTTCCCCTGCATTCTCCCACTTTGACAATAGGCATGCCCCCTGTCTCTGCCTATTTTCAGACTGTTCCTTATGAACCCTTGCGTGTACCCAAACTCCAGGTTATAATCATATACATGCCAATATTTTATTTGTACATAGTACTTTTTTTCTTATTGCTACTTGAAAAAAATAAAAGTTTTTTTCTTTAGCTAAATCACAAATACTTGATTGAAGTTGTTGCTGCTACGGGTGGCCCAACCGGTTATTAGGTTTAGGGGGCAATCACTTTTTCACACAGGGCCCTGTAGGTTTGGATTTCTTTTTCCTTAACCATAATAAAAACCTTAATTTAAAAACTGCATTTTGTGATTTCTTGTTTTTTCTTTGTCTAATATTTACATTTGTTTGGTGATATGAAACATTTAAGTGTGACAAACGTGCAAAAGAATAGGAAATCAGAAAGGGGCAAACACTTTTTCACACAACTGTATGTCATTGAAACAGCAGGCGTGGTCCATCAGCTGGGTCTCCTAACTTGAGCTTACTACTTAAAGGGGTTGTCCCCCTGGTGGCGGAGCTGTACCAGTGGTGTCGGCACTTGTGTTCCCGGAGCTCATGTGAGGTTGCTATGTCACATGAGCCCTGCACCTAAGCAGCGCCAGCTTCATTATCCCCGCCTTGGGATATATTGAACATCGACAGGAAGTCAGGGCTGCAGCTGCCCCGGGAACATGAGTGCCGAAACCGATGGAACGACGACGGCACCAGAGTTCAGTGCAAGTGTTTTTATTTTAACGCAGGCAAACATTAAGATTGAGAAGGGGTTGTCCTAGCAGTGGGCAAACCCTTTAATATATGCCTATGAGGCAGTATACTCGGGTCAGGAGACCTAGTGGTCAGGCCCTGTCTTCTCATCCAAGCATCTTCCATGTTTCATAGTCTTGTGCAGAATGCCTTAGGCCTCCTTCACATGTCCTGGTGATTCCTGTATAGGAAAAAACAGTACTGGTGAGATCTGTGGTCCATGTCCGTGTGCGTATGTACACATATAACATACGTATTCATTTTCTATCCACGTATCACATCCGTGTGACACGTACCATCACCTGAGAAAAGCAGTACAGTTAGCTGTTCCTAGGCGCCAGGTCCTGAAGGCAGCTCTCTTCATTGTTGCCTGGTCTCCCTGTGATAAGCACAAGGCGACAATAATATGAATTGTATTCAGCACCCATAGTGTATATTGTGTGTAAAATGAAGAATTTAAAAAAATTGCGTGGACTCCAGCTTAATTTTGATAACCAGCAGAGGGAGAGCTGGGGGCTGATCTTGTTAATCTGGGAAAAGGGACAATGTCCCAAAAGGTTCTCACAGCTGTTTGCTTAGCCTTTACTGGTTATTTTATGGGGGAATCCAGAAAAAAATGACATAGGGTCCTCCTATAAATACTAACCAGCAATGGCTAAACAGACAACTGTGGATTGATATTAATAGCCTAAGAAGGGCCATTGATATTGCCCCCCCCTCCCAGGCATCCAACATCAACCCTCAACAGCACCAGTTCTGGCACTTAGCCTCACTCCTCCCATTTGCACTGGTGTGGTGGCAAGAGGGGTAATAGAGTTGAGGTTGATGTCAGCTTTGTGTTGTCAGCTGACATCAAGGCTACGGGTTAGTAATGGAGAGGCGTCTATAAAACGCCTCCATTTCTAACACCATAGTCATATTGTAAAAAAGACACATCAAGAATAAAGTCTGTTAAGAAAATTAGTTATGATGAGTCTCAAGAATAATTAAAATCCTCAATTTATTGAAAAAAGATTAAAAGATCATACAGGTTGGAGATACAGTGAGTTATACTAATAGGACACGGTGAGGCTGCCTTTTTGTTTATTTACCTTAATAAAGTCTGTTATTTGAAATAAAACTCCACACTCTCTTTTACACATTCACAAAAAAAAACAAAAACAAAGTTGTTCTCATCTTTCCACCTAAAATCCATCGAAGCCAATGTCCCCTGTAAAAGACCCTAAAAAAAACACCATATTATTCACCTGTCCGATGATAATCCATTAAGGGCCATGCCCCATAACGATCAGAATGATTTGGAGAGCAGTCACATCAGTGATGTGAATGCTCTCCGCGCCAACCTGAACACACTGAGACAGGAGAGTGATTACGCTCCTGCAAGGTATATCGCTGATGTGAGAAAGGTGTTTTGGCTGTTATGGAGAACAGTTGCATCACTATTGTGACTGCTCTCAAAATCGTCTGGATCGTCATGGGACATGGCCCTTAATGGTTTATCGTCAGACAGTTGAGGAATATAGTGTTTTATTAATTATGATCTTTTACAGGAGACATGGACTTTGATGGATTATTGTCGGACAGGTGAGGAATATGGGGTTTTATTTATGTCTTTTACAGGGGAAATGGGCTTTGATGGCTTATAGGTGGAAAGGGGAGTATAACTTTTTTAGTGAATAAATGTGTAAAGGAGGGTGCGGAGTTTTATTTCAATTAAAGGACTTTATTCTGGCTGTGTCTTTTTTACAATATGACAATGGGGTTAGTAATGGGGGCTTCTTATAGACGCTTCTCCATTATTAACTCCTTGGCTTGGTGTCAGCTGACAATTCAAAGCTGACACAAACTCCAACGCTATTACCCCACTTGCCACCACACCAGGGCAAGTGGGTGAAGCATGGGTAAGCGCCAGAATTGGTGCATCTTATTGGTGCACCATTTCTGGGGTGGCTGAAGGCTGAAATGGAAGGAAGGACAATATCTCTGGCTCCTTCCTAGGCTGTTAATATCAACACAGCTGTCTGTTTAACCTTTGCTGGTTAGAATTTATAGAGGACCATATGCCATTTTTTTCTGGGGTCCTCCATAAACTAACCAGTAAAGACTATACAGACAGCTGTGAGCTGTTATTAACTAATACCACACTATTTTTGTATTTTTTGCACTTTATTTTTCGGGGTGCAGCCAGGCCCAGGCACGTCTGGTCTCGCATGAGGGGTGTTCACACTGGTGCGCATTGAGAGTGTACTGGCCAGCCCGCCTAGTCGAATAGTAGGGGTGTGATTAATAGGCTGTGAACCAGACACTGTGCAGTATCCTTGTGCGAATGGCACCCTATGTGGGCCTCTATTGTGCAATTGTATCCTGGGCAGTCACCCCCTCCTTGAATGGGTATGTGGAGAGTGGCTGTTTAATCTGGTATTTTGCACCTGTGCTGCTAATATCTTGCTATATGGGCTGGCTGCATCCTGTAGTGCATTTGTTCTGAGATCTGGGCAGGTGAGTGTTGCTGCCTTTTTTTTTTGCTGTTTACGCTGTTATTAATAGCCTGGGAACCTATTGGGATATTGTCCCCTTTCCCAGATTAGTAACATCAGCCCCTAGCTGTGGGCTTTCTCTGTTGGTTATCAAAATTAAGTGGGAGTCCACCCCATTTTTTAAATCAATTCTTCATTTTACACACAATGTGTACAGCGAGTGCTGAATACAACTCCCATCATTGTCGCCTGGTCACGCTGATCACAGGGAGACCAGGCGACAATGATGAGAGCTGCCTTCAGCTCCTGCCACCTGAGAACAGAGAAAACTGTACCTATTTTTCCCAGGCACCGGTACTTGTCACAGATGTGATCCAGATGTCATCAGTGTGCACGTGTGCGGCACTTGTTTTGTCTGTGGTGTGCATAAAAAAAACTACATGCCTGTCGAGTTTTTCACACAGATACACAATATTTGGGAAAAAAAAATGACATGTGAATACAATGGGTGTGCATGTGCCAGTATTTGTGGTCTTTAAAAAAATGGACCACATATGGACACAAAAAACAGGTGTATGAAGGACGAAGTCCCATGAAGGTGTGACTGCAGTTCACACCTCCACATCATTGCACTCATGCCAAGATAAGTAACTAGTATTTAGAGCTAAGTTTTTAGATGTTTTTTTAATCTTTTACTCATCCTGGCATAGATGCAGTATTACAGTGAAGGTGTGAACTGCAGTCACACCTTCATGTGACTTTACTGAAACAATCACAGACAGGGAATAGTGTTTGCCATCTGTATACATTGAGCATTGGCAACCAGCCTGCAAAAAAACCCGGGAGCTTTTAAACACAGGATTTGGGTTGATAAGGTATAGTTTTAGAAAATATTAATAAAAGTGAAGCTTTATTGAAATGATGGAAAACTGGATTAGAGAAAAAGATGATCATGGTAGCAAATTTTTTAAAGGGAACCTGTCATCTAATTCATGCTGCCCAAGCCATGGGCAGCATGAATCACAGCTTGGCTGCACGATCTCAGCCAGGTATATTTTTATTTGACACATACCGGAGTGTTTCAGAGAAATATATACCGGGCTGCAATTGAGACCATGAATCAGCTGTTTCCCTTTAAATGGATTTTCCACTTCTATGATATTGGTGACCTATTCTTAGGATTGGTCTTTAATATCAGATCACTGGGGGCGCAGCACTCCTATTTATCAGCTGTTATCAGCTCTAACAGAGGCCGGTGTAGAACACGGAGCGGAACACCTCGCCTCTGTCACACTGTTTAGTGGCCACTACCTGTCATAATATTCCTTTATAGGCACCTGTGACTATTTATAGTCACAGGTACAGTGTGCTGACATGCAGAAATATGCCAACATATTGTTAATAAAATATTAGAAATTCACGTCCAAGTCCCTTTATGAGATCAAAAAACTAAGTTTATAAAGAAAAAGAAAACAATTTTTACAAAATACGTCTTATTGATTTTGAATATATTTTATTTTGCAAAATACAAGGTGGTTAACTCACTGCTCTACCCAGAAAAATTGCTGTAACTTCTAAAAGAGACAGTCAACCATACTGAAATTTGTATTGTACTTAGTTCATGAGAAACTTATGGTTTAAAGCAGGCGATGAAAATGGCCATTGTTCGCATCCGAGCACGCCTGCACGCTTCGTCCCATATTGTTGGACGTATTCCGCAGGATGTCTGGGGTCATAGCCTGTATTTCTCGCTGTGCCTGTATTGTTCGTGGTTTGTTACTGTACACCCGACCTTTCAAATGGCTCCAAAGGAAAAAAATCTGGCGGTGTTAGGGTATGGTTCCACGATCCGGAACCAATGCGCTTTGGACGGAGCGGAAACTCCTCTCCGCCCAAAGCCCTGCCCCCTTCTGAACGCGCGGTGATTCCGGATGTGTTCATTGAACACATCCGAAATCGCCGCACCCCTGCATAGGACTGTGTTATTTACCTTGCGGCAACGCTCCGCCGCCGCAAGGTAAATAGACATGCTGCGATCTGAAAAGACGCGCCGCTTGTCGGGTTTAGGGCGTGTGTCACCCGCGTAATCGGACACATAGTGGAGACGGGATTTCATAAAATCCCCTCCACTATGCAGGAACGTCTGGCCACTGCGGATTAAACGCTGCGGTAGGATGCAACGTTCAATTCGCAGCTAATCCTGAGTGTTTCCGGACCGTGGAAACATACTCTTAAATCAGGCGATCTTGGAGGCCACAGTCCCTTGGAGATTACTCTGTCATTAAAGAAGGCTTCAATACACTGGACGGCAGATTTCGACCTCCAAACTTCTTTAAAAACTCACTTTGGAACCTCTTTAAGGACTTAGTTTTTCCAATAAGTTTTCACAATGGAAACATGCTCCTCCAAACTGCATCTGTACATTGTTAACAAATTAAGGACTTTGGAGTGAAATGCAAGCACCTCACATAAACAACCAACGTGCGGAAAGGTGTGCAGCAAGCCTATCTCAGTGGATGGAACCAGCGATATCTATTTATCTCTTTATCTATCTATCTACTATATTTTTGTATTTAAATCTATCTATAAAGTTTAGGATCCCAGAGAACGGTACTCCTTGTCACAGCTGGTCGGCTCTCATGAATTGGCCAATTTATAATTACAAAGTGACATAACTAGAGTCCGATGGGCGCTGGGGCAAAGTTTGGACCTGGGCTCCTGTAGGGTTTCAATTCCTATAAGAACATAAGAGTTTCTCCCATTATGTAGTAATGATCCCTATCCTAGGTCCCTTCCAGGAATATATGCCCCCCACCATGGTCCCCTTCCTGGTATATACGACCCCATCCTGTTGTATGTTCCTCATCCTGGTATATTTCACCCACCCTGGTATATGTACCCCATCCTGGTATAGGTCACCCACCCTGGTATGTGCCCCCCATCCTAGTATATGTTCCACACCCTGGGCCTCTTCCTGGTATATATCCCCATCCTGTTATGTGTCCCCCATCCTGGTATATATTCCCCATCCTTGTATGTGTTTCTTCGCACCCTGGTATGTGTTCCCCATCCTGCTATATGTCCCCCACCCTGGTATGTGTCCCCCATCCTAGCATATTTTTGCCATACTGGTATAATGTTCCCCATCCTGGGCCTCTTCCTGG
This sequence comes from Oophaga sylvatica, assembly GCA_033576555.1. NCBI lineage: Eukaryota > Metazoa > Chordata > Amphibia > Anura > Dendrobatidae > Oophaga > Oophaga sylvatica. The sequence goes on from JARQOD010000009.1 coordinate 14,728,542, forward strand.
AATATGTTTCCCCGCACCCTGGTATATGTTCCCCATCCTGTATGTGTTCCCCAACCTAGGCCTCTTCCCTGGTATATATCCCCCATCCTGGTATGTGTCCCTGGTATATAACCCCAGTCCTGGTATGTATTTCCCCGCACCCTGGTATATGTTTCCCATCCTGCTATACAGTATGTCCCCCACCCTGGTATGTGTCCCCCATCCTAGTAAATGTCTCCCATACTGGTATATGTTCCTCCTCATCCTGGGCCCATCCTGGTACATGTCCCTCATCCTAGTATATGTTCCCTTCTAGTATATGTCCCCAACCTGGGCCCCTTCCTGGAGTCCCAGTTATGTACCCCATCCTAGTATATGTTCCCCATCCTGGCCCCTTCCTGGTATATTTCCCCACCTGATATCTGTTCCCTATCCTAGTATATGTCCCCCATTGTGCCGTCGCCACTGTTATTCAATGCATAGGAAATAAGAAAATGCTCCTACTCACCTTCCCCCCCAACTCCACCACTGAGTGTTGTCTTCTGCAGCCAGCAGCTGACTTCAGCATCCAATGCCCGGGAGCACATGACCTCACTGTCATTCGCCCCCCAATAACATGTGCGCCGACGTCAGCTGCTGACCTCTGATTTGCCAGCAGCGTGTATTGCAGTGCATTGCCCAGTGAGTTCGTGTGCTGCAGTACACTTCAGCTGGATGTGCGTCCGATGTTGCACATCCATCTGAAGTAGGAGCTGGTGGGCCCCTCACCTTCGCCGGCACAGTCGCGGCGGTGTCCATGGACATTACGCAACTGCTTACAAAAGTGAAGGTACTTAGCACATATTCTATGTAGCAGTGATGCAGTCCAAATATCACATTTTAAATGTTTGCATACATCTTAGCACTTACGAAGTGCTGCTGTATTATTTTGTATCTATCTATCTATCTATCTATCTATCTATCTATCTATCTATCTATCTATCTATCTATCTATCTATCCATCAATCTATGCAGCGAACACAAGCAGAAGAGACCACTGTGCAAGAACAATATATGGGCCCTTTACAGTCCAATAGTTCCTCATAATGCACAATTCCAATTATTTTAGAGGTGGAAACAGACCCTCCTACCCAAGGTTGCCAAATGTCCAGAAATTCTACAACAATCTGTAGAACTAGATCACTTTTTTTGCCCTGTCATATAAAAAAAAATAAGACTTTTCAGATTTTTTTTGAAGTTGGAGAAACTTATACAGATTATCATGACTGTAAGTCTCATCATCTTACAGTGAATGCAGCTGATGCCTTCATATAAAAATTGTGGGCTGCAGACATCTGTCTCTGATCATAATGATTTACTATGCTTTTCCAAATGTGTACGTAAAAAAATTGTCCGTGATTTTTGATGAGCTGTCCAAAACAAATAAAAAGTCAAGTTGGCGACCCTGTTCTTACCTCTTTACCTGTGCGGCTGAACAGGTCAGCTCCTGATCCATCCATCCGTCTATGTATCATGTTTATTTTCAGGAGACTTCACTTGTACTAACTCGTGGTGTCCCCTGTTGTAGCAGAGGTGTTGGGGCAGGAGCCGGTTTCACGTCACAATCCAGTGGGAGGACCAGACTGTGTGTCTGTCAGCTGTTCCTAGATAATCAAATGGTGCACTCCTTACCGGAGCGCTTATTAAACTCTCAGGTATTCTGTTACCTGCATGATCAGGTGTCATTGTACTTGGTGAATTATTAAACCATCCTCTCTTCCCCTCTCCCTGTGGTCAACGTCCAAACTCCGCTGGTACAGGTACCCTTCTTTTTTTTCTTGCTGACTCCAGGAGAGAGCAGCCATGGCTCGAGAAATGGATTCCATTTATACCTCCACGATTGCCTCCTACAAGGTGAGATCGCTCCTCTCCTATTCTTCATACGTAGAATTATCTGTTCTTATTTATATCCAAAAAAGATCAAATGTAATGGGTGAAGGGAAATCTATGAATTGACTGCAGATTCTTAGTTCTATCATCAGAAGATGGAGAAGAAGGTTTTGTCCTGTTTTCAAAGAAAGAACCAAAGTTTCATGAAAAATGTAGATTTTCTGTAATTAAATGCTGTCTATATATCACAGGACGGCCTTTACGAGCAGGAACAATCCGATAATGGATCAGGGAAGTTGCGGGGAATTCCCTCTCATTATGACACTTGATTTTTTTTATTAATGTGATTATCTACTGCTTCATAGACTTTACATTAGGGACTGAAACAGAAGGGAAAGTAGATTCTCAGGAGTTTAAATATCTTATAAAGTAATCTGCTGCTTGTGAAGGGATCAATAAGCACGTCTTGCTGTATATGCAACCTCCTCATTTACAGGATCGGTGTCAGTGACTAACTCGGGTTTAACTGTAAATAGTCAAGACACTCTCGTAATGAGAACCGGCTTTACAGGAAGAAATCAATGACTTTTTCTGGCAAGATCCTATATAATTTTTCTTTATAGTTCTGTTTCACTGTATTTTATATTTTATAGCCATCCATACACGTACACAGGGAAAGTACAGATACGCTTCTATAATCACCCTCACGTTCAAAAAAAAAAAAAAAAGTTATTCAACCAATGTATCAATCTCATTTTTTATTTTTTTTCTTTGCAGAAAATTTTAGGTCAATTTAACCCAGCTCTGGAAAACCTTGTATACCTAGGTAATAACTACGTCCGAGCATTAAGTGGTAAGTGTCTCTACCATTGTGCCACATATTAGTATTTGATATTCTTTCAATGCAACCAGAACATTCGTTTTGACCATTGTATCTCTAGACATGTGGTCATTTCTAAACTTGCACATAGACTATAAATGATAGTCTAGGGCAGTGTTTCCCAAACTCCAGTCCTCGCGGCCCCCACGGGTCATGTTTTCAGGATTTCCTTTGTATTCCGCAGATGGTGGAAGTATCATCAAGGCATCAGGAATTCTCTCACCTGTGCAACACTATGGAAATCTGAAAACATAACTCGTGGGGTCCATGAGGACTGGAGTTTGGGAAACACTGTCTAGGGGTTCTGCTAACCATGTACTGCATACATTTGCAGCCATTTTTTGCCATGCATGATCAGAAAACCATTCGTGCCAAGCCAAGCAAGACAAAGTGCTTCGTATGAAACGAATCGGAGCTCATTGTCATCAGCTGGACAGCGGTTAGGGGTCTAAAGCCGGAATGCCCCTTGCTGCCCCTGTGTTTGGCCACCAATGCTCCAACCAACAGCACACAGATATACTTGTCTGTGCCCCAATACATACAGCTGGCAAATTGCGGACGCTTTCTTCCGATGCTGCAGAGAGCTGCTCGTTCTATTCTTCCCCAAATATTATAGGCTTTACTGGGATCTTTGAAGATGCAGGATAGCACCCACAAGATGTTAGTCTTCCATGTCAGAAATCGTGGGAACAGGTGGCAGGTAAGTATTTACGGTGCACTTTGTGCAGGAGACACTATCTGGCATTTATGGCGGACACTGTGTGCATGACACCATTATTTCTGACACTGTTACGGTGACATGTAATATTTTCATCTTTTACATTTGAAAAATTACAACCCTTGTGGTTAGTACCTAGTAGCACCCCCTTTTGAAAGTATTACATCTTGTAAACGCTTTTTGTAGCCAGACAAGAGTCTTTCAATTCTTGTTTGAGGGATTTTCATCTGTTGTTCCATGGGAAATTCTTCCAGTTCTGTTGGATTCCTGGGTCGTCTTGCATGCACTATTTTGATGTCTAGCCACAGATTTTCAATGATGTTCAGATCACGGGACTGTGAGGGCCATTGTAAAACCTTCAGCTTGCACCTTTTGATGTAGTCTATTGTGGATTTTGACATGTGTGTAGGATCATTATCCATTTTTAAAATGTAAAAGATGAAAATATATATATTTTTTTGGCCTAAAATACAAAGGAAATGTGTCATCTTTAACGTTAGCCCTATTAGAGATCATTTCATCTTCAACTTGCTTAACTGTTCACAATAACAATAATTTTGACCAAGGGTGCCCAAATTTTTACATGCCACTGTAGGTTATTCATACTGTTATTAATGTGTCTAGTGTAATCGTGTTTCCCAAGAAATTGGTAAATTGCATAATGTCATTAATGATTATCTAGGCCAATATGTGAAGCAGTGCTTTGGCTATCACATGGATGAATGCTGATCTTTAATGTAAAAAAGACTAGTGACTCACTGTCCTTGGACAATGTTTGTGCAATAAAGTGGTTTTCCTACGTCTAATATCTGCCATTACTGCCCCCCACTCCTATCCTAAGAGTGAAGGGGGTACACTTCTGATTTAGTGCTTTTGGCCACTTGACTGGTCCCATTCATTTTAAATCATAAAGTGTTGCTAGAAATATGCCATCACCTTATTAACACCCTTTATAAACGCTCTGTTCCCAGTCTGCCGATGGGCAGGGATAAACATGTGGGATGCCCACCCTTGTTTTGGTTATCCAGGCCTATGGAGTAATTGTATCAGCTATTGTAATATAACGATCATTAGACTACAGTGTTTCTAATTATCCGGGACTCGAGGATTGGCCGCAGAGTCTCTTAGGGTATGTTTCCACTTTCAGGAAACAGTCCGGATTTGCTGCGTGTTTGATGCTGTGCGTTGGTGCAGCGTCAAACACGCAGCGTCCAGATGTTACAGCATAGTGGAGGGGATTTCAAGAAATCCCGTCTCCACTATGCTGCAAAACACGCAGGCGGAAGACCTGCGTTTCCGGACATGCGGCGCGTCTTTTTAGACTGCAGCATGTCCTATCCCCTTGCGGCGACGCTGCGTCGCCGCAAGTGAAATAACACAGGGCTATGTAGCCCTGCGGTCATTCCGGATGTGTTCCGGAGGTGTTCCTGAACACATCCGGAATGAGCGCGTTAAGAAGGGGGCGGGGCTTTGGGCGGAGCGGACTTTCCGCTCCGTCCAAAGCGCTGTGTTTCCGGACCATGGAAACACAGCCTAATAGGATGAGAAGTCATCACAGGATGCCGGGTAATACAGAGACCTCCAGGGGACCTGGTATGGAAGTGACCAGAGAGATGACACATTGATTTTTTGTTTCCTAAGACTTGAGGATTTTGACATCTCCATTGAACTCAATGGGGAGACACATCAACAAACATATAGCATAATTTGACAATATGCCAATCTCATATCACATTGCACTTCCACCTTGTTTTTATTTTTTATTTTACTGACAAAAACCCACTTATACTAAAAATTGCCAATAACAACACCAAATAAGTACCAAACAATAGTTCCAGACTATTACCACCACGTAGTGACAAATAACACCACCGTCAGCTTAGAACTGCAGTGCCATCTGCAGCAGCATGTTATAGAGCAGATTGATATGTACAAGAGTAGTTTTGAAATAAAAGATTCAATATAACTTGTACTTTATCCACTGAAATCCATGAAATCCGGGCTCTTTCTGTGCAGTCAGGTCCAGTACTAATCAGTGATTGACAGCTGTAAGTGGCATAAAGCGGTAGCTGTCAATCACTGTTTAATGCTGCCCACCGGACCTGAGCACACAGAAAGAGCGGGATTTTATTGCATAATAAACAAGTTAGGCCACGTTCACACGTTCAGTGTTTGGTCAGTATTTTATATCAGTATTTCTAAGCCAAATCCTGAACGTGTGAATGCGGCGTGCCGCGTTATGCTGAGTCTTTTCCAACAGAACCAACAGAACTTTATATCAATCTGTTGAGCGCCTCCTCTATAACTTTCAGCTGGCAAATTGCACTGCACTTCCAAGGTCTTCTTTAACGAAAACACTGGACAGAAACAAATATCACCGCCATATGGTAACATTATAAACGTGGCAATTTCCAGTTCTGCACGGGGGTACTGCAGACCACGTAAGTGGAAACACTGCAGAAATGCTCACGACTCACAGATTGTGATTGATTGTACATTTTTCTTCCATATCTGTCAATTCTTTCAGCCACTACTTTATTCTGTAGAATTGGGCACAGATATCATTGACTCCAAAGTTTTCCACCACACCTCCAACTTAATCCCATCACAAGTCTCCCCATCTAATGTACCACCAGTAGTAAAAATGTCACTCTTGGGGTCCGATATAGTGAAAGTACCACCTTATTTTCGTCCTCAAAAGACTGTACACAGTGAGTGCTGCTTATAGATCTCTACACTCAGTAATTATTACCTTTCATGTCCTCACTAGTAATAATGCTTCCTGTTATGCCATGCTCATGTAATAATTCCCCTTTTATGGCCCCACTCTATATTTATTCCCTTTACAAAGTAGTAGTGTTCCTGTTTGTGAACTTACAGAATACAATATAGATCAGGGTATAGACACAACATTTTTCATAATTAACCCTTTAAAATTGTATTATTTTATTAGAAATATAATTAAAAGTCTCAACCAAAAATAAACCCACCTAAACACAGTGATTAAAGTGCTATAAAAAGATAATCAATGCTTAGTTAGTCACTGTCAGGATCATAAACCAAAGCAGATAGGGGCAAAGCTGTCCTTGGCATCCCCTAAGCTCATCCTTCCGGTCTGTGGAGGTTGGCACCCTAGATTCAGTAGGGCAGTGGCACCCCCCACTCATACGTCGTCTGTTTCCTAATCTCCCTAATTGTCCCTATGGTTTGGACATAACAGGGACAAGAGAAAAGAAGAATTGTTGGCCAATAAGTATGTAGGACTAGTTTATAGATATAATATAACCAATCAAAAGATGAATTAATGTCTTCGTACACTCAACTCCCCTTATACTAACCCTTCCTATCAGTGGAGGTTGCACCTTATTCCTACACGTCGGTGGCGCCCTCACTCATGAGTCGCCTGACCCTCAATTTCCCTAACTTTTCCTGATCCCACTAGTTGTGTGGATAGACCTATTGACTGTACCTATCTTCTTCTTTTCTCTTGTCCCTGTTCTGTCCAAATCTTAGGGACAGTTAGGTAGATTAGGATACAGACGACGCATGAGCGGGAGCAAAACCACCATGCTGAATCTAGGATGCCAACCTTCACAGACAGGAAGGGGAGGTGTTCCTGTTTGTGCCATATGGAAATATGGTCTTTTGTTCCTCCCTTCTCCCATTAACGATACGATAGATGCAGTAATTCCCCCTTTGTGTACCTTTAAAAAAACAAAAACATCTTATACTTACCCAACCCTGATCCCACAATGAGTCTGTACCTCTTTCTCTTTATACATGGCAGCCTGGGTCAGGCAATGGGACGCAGTGACATTATAGGGCATCCTACTGTCTGTGCTAACTCAAAGGAATTTCTTCATTGTGGCTTCCGGGGTGCCTGGACTTCTTGATCTAACCGGATTAGGCTGCCCAAGCCCCCTTGAAAATGCAGCTATGGTGGTAGTCATGCCATTGATTCTAATATAGAACAGAAAAGTCTTGATTTTAATAAAATGTCTTCACAATGGATATTATCAGGTATTGATATATAATATTTGCTGATGTCTCCTCTCTATCCACAGGTCTATCTGAAGTTGCTGAGTCTTATTTTAATGCGATTAGGAAGATAGGTGAACAAGCATTGCAGAACTCTGCGTGTAATGGACTGGGTGAGTCAGAGGAAAGGTTTTCCCACAAAATTAATTTTATTTTTATGTATAGGCAAATGAAATGTGACAATATTGGAAGCAATTCAAATGATTGCTGCGTTTTATAGTTTTCAGCATATCCGCTGCCTATAGTCCGTATGTATCTGTATGCTGCATTGGATATGGTCATGACACGCTGTTCTACCTATGGCGTGCAAGGCCCCAATGCCGACCCCAGATTCTGCTAGATGCTCTTCCTATTTGTTAGCACACCTTTCTGAGCAGACACTGTTTCATTGACCCGTGTAGAGCCCCTAGGAAAGGCTGAGTATAAGAAAGCTGACCCAAGATCAACAGCTAACTCACATGTAGCTATGATAATCTAAGGAGGGGCAGCATATTCTGCACATTCCAGTGGGATGGACAAAGACAGCGCTTGCGCATGAGCTGTGGAAATGGCGGACTTCTGGAACGGTTGCAGATCCTAGTTGGGGTCATATAACCATTCACTCTGTACTTAGAGTAAAAGCATAGAAGTTGGGAGCAAGAAAAAAACATAGAAAAAGATTAAATATGTGAAGCAAACATTTAAAACAAAATATTTTCACTAATTTCGAGATGTATTAGGATTTTCGGATCAAAATTTGTAGATTTGTAGAAGAAAAAACCCTACAAAATCAATAGAACAGTCATAAGCCTTCAAAAATAACTTGCCTACTCCTTGGTTATGATTGCAGACACTCTTGCGCCAGTCGGGAGGTACTGTTAGTTTTTTGGGGTAGCGGGGCACTCTGCTGGCACTCTTAATGGGGTCACCTTGATGGAGTTGCTAAAGAAAACATTTTGACTATCATGGTGCTTGACTTAGATGAGGCTTTAATCTCTCTTGATTGATTGTCACACCACCATATTTTGGTCCGTGTGACTGGAGAATGGGAAAATGTGTCACCAGTCTTTACAAGGACCTCAGATTTGAAGAATCTATACAACTACTGGGCTGAAGTATCTATCGAATGGTGAAAAAAACATAGAATGATAGATACAACAGTGAACACTTTATTCTTCAGAATAGGCTATATAGATCTTTGAACCATTAGATTGCCATATATGACGGTGTGTGAGATGACTAGCGGGTAGGCGCAGGGCAACGTTTTTCCTTTTATTGAATTATAAAGGGTAGATGATGTGAGGGATATGACGTGTAACACTGGCTCATTAAGCCCAAGTCTATATATGTAATATTTGGTTTGTGTCGCCATCTTCTGAGACCCAGAACTTTGTTTTTATTTTTCAGCTGATAGAGCATAGTTTTTCAGAACAAGCTGTAGTTTTTATTGCTACTATTATGGGGTACATATGACTTTTTGTTTTATGTTTTAGGATTCTAAATGACCAGAAAAGCGGAATTCTGTGCTGCTTTAATTTCCTTTATGGCATTTAGTACAATAGTTTACATATTTATATAATTTGAAAGTGTGGACTTTTAAGGATTGCGTCCATTTTTTAAAAATATTTCCTTTAGTTTCTACCACTTACGGTAATTCCTTTCCGGTCCGGCTGCAAACAGTTTTTTAGCTGGATCAAAAAAAAACAAAAAAAACGTAGTCTGCACAACTTTTTTGTCCTGCTAAAAAAACAGATAGCAACTGGATACATTTTGCTGAATATTGAAGTTTATCATTTTTGTTATTCGTCAACGGATCCGTTTTTTAAGCACTGCGCTCGCTCAGAACACTAGAGAAGGTCAGAGACACCCCTAGTAAAAAGTGATCTGTTACAAATGGAACAAAAATGGATGCGAAATGGAAACTAAAGTGTGACTCTGTTTTTGCTCCCTTTAGAATGGATCGACATTTTTTAAAACTATTGGGTCCATTACAAATGGATAGCAACCGGATATGTGAACAGAGCCCGACACCTCTATATACATCAGATAACACAAATTCCAACGCTCAAAATAAGCCATGTAACAGCTGCTCCTCCTCCCTCCACAATGACCTTTGCACACGCTCATTAGATGCTTCAATGCAAAATATAGGGTCGGGGTCTGTTCATTGTGGCTAATGTACAAGTGTTGTGTTCTGAAACTGCAAGTAGTCTGTAAAGCCCAAGTGACCAGTGTGAAGATTGTGAGATTTTTTTTTTTTAGAAAAATTCTGATGTGACAAAAAAAATTGACAAAAATGTTTTCGAAAATACGTTTAACCCAAAAACTTGATTTAAACAATAGGTCATTTTTTGATGACACATTTCCTTAACAGAAAATGTTAAAGTGCCATCACTGCTTCTACTAATATGCAAAATATAAAGTTAATTCATCTGATCGGTAAACAGCGTAACGAGACAAAAATCAAAACACCAGAATAACGTTTTTTTTTGGTCACCTCAACATTGCAAATAAAAAGGAAATGAAAAGCGAGCAAAACATTGAATCTATCCCAAAATGGTATCAATAAAAACGTCAGCTTAGGATTAAAAAAATAAGCCCTCACCCAACCCTAGATTCTGAAAGATGGAAAATAGTGACAAACGTAAAAATATTTTTTTTCATACAAATTTCTAAAACAAATTTCACCACTTAAATAAATATACCTGTTTGCTGTGTACTGACCTGGTGAATCATAATGGCAGGTCAGTTTTACCATATAGTGAACATGGTAAATAAAAAGCCTAAAAAACAATCGTGGTATTGCACTTATTTTGCAATTTCACCCCAGTTAGAATTTTTTTTCCCCATTTTCCAGAACACGAAATGGTAAAATCAATGGTGTCATTCAAAAGTACAACTCATCCTGCAAAAAGTAGGCCTTGATATGGCCATGTTGACTGAGAAATAAAAAACTTATGGCTCTGGGAAGAAGGGATCAAAAAAAAAAATCGTCCTGGGGTGAAATGGTTAAAAACTGACTAACTCAATCATTGTAAGCTCTATGTAGAAACAGGAGGTAAATTTTCTCTGTATGAGTCATAAGTCACTGCAAAAATCCCTGGCAGGGGAGGAGGGAGCAGCTGGTTCAAGAGATGAAGAAGGGGATAATTTTTGTAGCGAAAAGAGACTTCCCGTTTCCACATAGAGCAGAGAAAAGAGAAGAATTATCTGGGTAGAAAGGCAAAAGGAGCAATAGTAAGTACACACTGCCATATAATATGATGATTGCTATATATTAAGAGGATACAAACTTTGATGGGAGGAGGAGGAGTGCTTCTTTAAAGGAGACATGTTTGTTTTATAATATTATGCAATGGTTTCCTAAAACATTGTTTTCTTTTGAAACTCTGTTGTAGTTAATATTTTATTTCTCCTAGAAATGTATGAATTGACAACTGGGTGTGTCCGTTAAGGGTAACTCTCTGATAATGTCCAATCAGCAAACTTTTAGCACGTCTATAGGAAAAAAAAAAACAATTTTATGAAGTGAATGGAAAGACCTAATTGTCAAATTATCCATAAATTTCCAATAGGACTAGCTAAAGAACGGCACGGTGCAGAGTGCAAAGAAAAGATGTTCAAGAATTGGAATCTTATGGGGAACACAAAAATCAGAAAAGCTGACGGGTCCTTTCTAAGAACAACATTCAGAGAAGTTCTTTAAGATATTTGGGAGTTACCCGGTTGTCATTATTGGCTCAGTAATAATTTGCTACCCCAGTTGAAAACCAGAAAAATTAAAATCACACACTGTGACTGTATCTTATGGGAAGTAATCATATAATATTAATTTAAAGCAATTAAGTGAAAGGATTCCTATTGCCCCATAGCAGTCATTTATCAGTTCATTTTTGTAACTTGCCAACAAATTGCAGCTTTCTACGTCCTTTCTGCATGACAGATCATATCCTCTCTTAGCTTCTGAACGATGTCCTATGGTATGGCTTACAGAGTCTGGGGCCGTTGCTACAACAATCAACCAACAATGACAGTTTATGTATTTCTATCCATCCCAACCTCAATCACCTCAAACTACAAATCTTTACAAGTAGCAAAAAAGTCTGTCTTAAAAACAAAAATAAAATGTAGACCGTGATTAAAAGGCAAACACAAAAATACCCCAAAATATAAATCCCATGGTAACATTAATTAAAATGATTGATACCTAAGCTTAAAGAGACTCTGTCAGCATAGAATGACTGATCAAATCAAGCACATGTGGCTAAACGTTTAAAGGGAACCTGTCACCAGGTTTTCCCAATATGTAGGGCCAGCACCTTTAAGTCCTCTGTTACAGAATTCCAGCATCCTTTACATATGTCACCAATCTCCTATGCAAGGCACAATAAAGACCTTTTATTATACTCACAGACGGCGCGGTCCGGTCCAATTGGTGTCTCTGACCTTCATCCAGCATCTTCTCTCATCTTACGATCACCGTCATCCTTCCCTGCTTCATATGGATGACACGTCCTACGTCATCCACACAGTGTCCCCCATCGCTCCCCTGCGCAGGCGCACTTTTTTCTACCCTGCCGAAGGCAGAGCAAAGCACTAGAATGTGAATGCGCCGGCTTTGCTTAGGGGTTTTTGACACTTTTTGGTCTTCCCCAATGATCATAAAAAGAGAAGATGCGCCGGATGAAGCCCAGAAACGTCCATCGGACTGGACCGCGTCATCTGTGAGTATAATAAAAGGTTTTTTTTTGTATAGTGAATTGGGGACATACATGCAGCATAATAAAATGCGGTAAAAGAAGGCTTAAAGGTGCTGGGCTGCCCTACTTTATATAAGGAAAACATGGCGACAGGTTCCCTTTAAATACACCTTCCCACCTACTTGTTTTTCTATCTTCTCCTTTTTTTTGGCTTTTTAAAGCTGAAGCAATCAATCAAAGAAGAGGGGTGTAGAGCTGGAGGGAACACAAGTGGGTGGGAAGGTGCACCTAAATGTTTGGCCACGCCATGGGTGCACCGAGCGCCTGTACTTGGTTTAAACAGTCATTCTGCGCTGATAGAGTCCCTTTAATCCTTAAAGAGGCGAATACACCCCTGCATTAAAAAAAATTAAAAGGACATTGATAAAAAAAAAGTTTGTTCTAAAAAGATACCCATGACTTACCCAAAATCAATACCCCATAAAAAATAGATAGTAGCATCACAATTCAATTGTCATAATTCCTAAAGAAATAGTCAATCTCGTCTAAGATAAAAAGCACAAATTCATGCAAAAATACAAAAAAAAAAATTGCCAATTTGTAAATTATGTTAGTGAAATTTGCAAACTGTATATCATTGTACTGCGAAAATCCTGGATTTCCCAAGAAAGGATTTGTTGTTTATTTTCCCAAACACAGATATCGTTGATCGTGAAAGGTTGAACTTGATGAACCTGTGTATCTATCAATAGACATGAGTTTTAGTTATGAAAAATGGCAATGTATGGCTTGTGGCTGGACTAGTAACTAACAGAAGAGCAAGTGCCCAAGGGTAATGCAGAACAGAACTCAGGGGTGAGCCACTGCCAGGATTGGGAACGATTTTGAGTTTCTTTTTTCATTTGTTTTTGATGCATTCTTTCTTCTATGCGCATTACTTGGCATGATTGTGTCTGTGATCATTTATTTTTTTATTTTGGCTTAAAACATAGAATACATAGGAACATGTTTATACTCAGGCGACCCTAAAACTGGCTAACATTAATGTGGCAACTAAAAATACCCAACGAGCAGCTCATTGCGCATGGTATTAGGAATAATGAATTAAAGGGTCATTGATGACTCAAGAGCAGTGGCGCTATCATGGGAGTGTTCGTACTTTGATCTCGTTAACTAAATTGCACCCAGCATTCTTTTATTACACAATATAAGGACTTGTAAACTGATTATTTAGTTATAAAGTCAAGGTTCTTCTATAGTATACTGAATGAAGTGGGGAGTCCATACCTTGCTGTCCTTATGTGATTTTTGTCATCATCAGACTTCATGGTTGACTGCATCTGGCTTTGCTTAAACATCGTGTCCAGTGAGTTTATTTGACTTTACGACCCAATTTAATCGATGAGGATCACCAGTAGTACTGACCATGCTAAACAACTTGCAGACTAAACTTGTCTGTTTAGGTGAAAAATGCATGAAGCCAGCTGTACACAGTTTTTGACCACGTCACAACAGTGCCGTCTGGCATTACACTCAAATATTAATGTGAACCTTTGAATTTGTGCTCTTGGCTTGATAGCTGTATAGTTTTAGTCGAGTAAGTAATATTGGGTGATGATGACCCTTAATTATATTCCCTTTGAATATCTGGCAGCTCATTGATGAACAGCGATGTGTTGAATCACATTTTTTTCTCTACAATTATATTACCATGGTCATATTTTTACATGCTATTACATTTTTTTTTCGGCATTTCTATATTTATACATCTTTCAGAATTTCATAGAAAACTAGATCTGAACTGAAAAAGTAAGTTGATGTGTATGCAAAATGTAAATGCATATTAACACATGACCATTACACAGAAAAACAGGCACAAAAAACAAATGTCCTAAAATAAAATAAAAATTTTTTTTGCAAAAATTGCATGAAGGTAGTAATAATTATAAGGGTATTTAGTAAACATAATTTTGATCAAAAGAATGTACAAGCCATCCCGCCACATCAAGGCAACCCTTTGTGGGACAGTCCTACTCTAATATTAAAAACCTTTCCACTTGTCAACTGACGTAAATGTGAACAAGGCAGAGGGACTGAACCCAACAGTTGAAGCATAGGCCAGACAGGATGGATTTCTCAACTCAGAAACAGGGCAGTCCCACCCTTATATGCACAGAATGCACTCTGAACTACTACCTTCATGCAATTTTTGCAAAAAAAATTTTTATTTATTTTATTTTAGGACATTTGTTTTTTGTGCCTGTTTTTCTGTGTAATGGTCATGTGTTAATATGCATTTACATTTTGCATACACATCAACTTACTTTTTCCATTCAGATTAGTTTTCTATGTAGTTCAGAGTGCATTCTGTGCATATAAGGGTGGGACCGCCCTGTTTCTGAGTTGAGAAATCCATCCTCTCTGGCCTATGCTTCAACTGGTGGGTTCAGTCCCTCTGCTTTGTTCACATTTACGTCACTTGACAAGTGGAAAGGTTTTTAATATTAGAGTAGGACTGTCCCACAAAGGGTTGCCTTGACGTGGTGGGATGGCTTGTACATTGTTTTGATCAAAATTATGTTTACTAAATACCCTTATAATTATTACTACCTTCATGCAATTTTTGCAAAAAATTTTTTTATTTATTTTATTTTAGGACATTTGTTTTTTGTGCCTATCTTTCAGAATTTGTATTTATTTTTTTGCAGCTAGCAATTTGTTTTTCTGTGACTAAGGGCTCATTCAGGCATCTGTTGTTTTGAAGTACGAGGAATAGTACGAGAAAAACATCCCTGGTTTCATGAGTGATTTTGTTCTGAGTTTTATCTAAGATTGGTCAGTGTTCCATCAGCAATGGATCGGTGAAAAACATACGAAACTCTGAAGTTCACAGTATGGGCCTTACTCATCAAAGCTTTCATGCCGGAATTATGACGTAAAAGCATTGAAAAATCACAAAGTTTAGGTGCAACTCGGAGTTTCACCAAAATTTAGTAACTTTTGGCGTTTTCACACCCGTTTCTCCCAGCTCTGCCAAAATGGAAGGAACTGGAACAGGGGTGAGGCAAGGGCTAGAAGCCACAGCTTGTCTAATTCATGATGAGCTGGGGTGTTCCCTACCCCAAAAATCTCACCCCAGTACCTGACTTGAGTAAGACTTCTGGCACGGCTCACAGATGCGCACGCCACTCGTCATATGCTCCAGATTTATTAAGAGGCGTTCACTTCTTCATGAATCAGGAGTGTCTGACTGCAGCATGCCTCCTTGTCAACACTGGCGTGAACAACGGGCCCTATATCTTCTGAGTGTTACCATTCTATATGGATCCTAGAAAACAGTTCACATTTTGCCCCTAGAAAGTAATAATGCCACATGTGTACCTTTGATGGTCACAATACTCTGAGTGCCCCTATAACAATAATGCTTCTTAAGTGTCCACTTAACATTTAATAATGTCCCCTGCCCATATACAGCTCCCCTATACACAATGTGATGCCCCACAGTGCCTCTATATACGGTATGATGGTTCCACAGCTCTCTATATGCAGTGTGATGGGCTGTCATGAGTGTGTCACATCTTCCTGGGAGATATGGGGCTAAAAAATCATTACGTATTGTGAATCGCAGGTCTTCCATTTAGCCAGTGTGTTTCATGTCCCATATTAAATGTATTTAGTTTAATTTGGTACTGAAAAGGTTAACTCTTTCTATGCTGTTTAGAAACATGCTGTTATGTTACGGTAGCTGAGGAGTGCAGGTAAAAAAGGAAATACACCAGAGCAGTTGGAATCTATGAGATTGCAGTACCCTGACTAACCACCACAACTAGAGGCAGCCGTGGAGCGTTCCTACGATGGTCCTAGACGCCTCGTCACAGCCTGAGAAACTAACTACACCTAAAGATAGAAATAGGAAAGCTATCTGCCCCGGAGCAGAACCCCAAAGATAATAGAAAGCCCCCAAACATGTAATGGCGGTTAGACAAGAGGAAATACTGACACAGAAAGAAAATAGTATGAGCAAACGCTGGGGCCCAAACTATCTAAATAGAAAAGGACAGGAAGGGTACTTACTGCAATCCCAGAAAACCCTGAAAAGCACCAACTTTACTAATTTCAAAAAATACCTGAGATCACACGACCTCTACCACCTAAATTAGTTCTCTGGTGTAACAAAAACAGCAGCCACTGAAAAAACTGCAAAAAGCAAAAGTACAAAACACAGTGGCTGGACTAAACAGAGAGGGCAAAAGCCCCCGGAGGGGACCCAAAGGCCCCCACAGAAGTGCAGGACAAAATGCAAAAATATAGCAAAAACACAAAATAAGAAATTGTCTTATCTGATAGCAGGAGATGCAGACACGACACAGCAGGCTACAAGGGAAACTGGAAAGAAGGATTCAGACCAGAACAATTGATCACCGGCAACCCTGATGGGAAAATGATTCCCTTAAATAAGACCAATCAGTAACACCTGATTCCCAATCCTCACTAGTACCGCTTGTAACCACCAGAGGGAGCCTCTGCTCAGAACTCATCTCAAACCCATTCACAACAGTACCCCCCCCTTGAGGAGGGGTCACCGAACCCTCATTTGAGCAACCAGGTCGGTCAGGATGAGTTCTATGATACGCACGGATAAGTCTCCTAGCATGGATGTCCGAAGCAAACACCCAAGAATTATCTTCCTGACCATAACCTCTCCATTTAACCAAATACTGGAGTCTTCGTCTAGAAAAACGAGAATCCAATATTTTCTCAACCACATACTCCAGATTGCCCTCAACCAAAACAGGGTCAGGAGGCACAGCAGCAGGAACCACTGGCTCAACAAACCTCTTCAACAAGGACTTGTGGAACACGTTATGGATCTTAAATGTCCCTGGAAGAAGCAACGAAAAGAAACAGGATTAATAATCTCCATGATCTTATAAGGTCCAATGTACCTAGGCTTAAATTTAGGAGATGCTACTTTCATAGGAATATTCTTTGAGGACAACCAGACCAAGTCCCCCACTTTAAACCGAGGACCATCAGTCCTATGCCGGTTAGCAAACCGCTGGGCCTTCTCCTGAGAGAGGGACAACCTCTCCACTACCTGGTCCCAAATCTGCTGCATACGCTCAACAACAGAGTCAACACCTGGACAGACAGAAGCCTCCGTCTGTCCTGAAGAAAATCGAGGGTGAAACCCAGAATTACAGAAAAACGGAGACATCAAAGTGGCAGAGCTAGCCCTATTATTAAGAGCAAACTCAGCCAAAGGCAAAAAAGAGACCAGTCATCCTGATCAGCAGACACAAAGCATCTTAGATAAGTCTCCAATGTCTGGTTTGTTCTCTCAGTTTGACCATTGGTCTGAGGATGAAATGCCGAGGAGAAAGACAATTGAACACCCAGTTTAGAACAAAAAGTCCTCCAAAATCTGGAAACAAACTGGACTCCTCTGTCAGACACAATGTTCTCAGGAATGCCGTGTAAACGAACCACGTGCTGAAGGAACAACGGCACCAATTCAGAGGAGGAAGGCAACTTAGGTAATGGCACAAGATGTATCATTTTGGAAAACCTATCACAAATTACCCAGATGGTGGTCATTCTCTGAGAAACAGGAAGATCGGAAATGAAATCCATAGAGATATGGGTCCATGGTCTCTTGGGCACAGGCAATGGCATCAACAAACCACTAGAGCGAGAGCAAGGCTTGGAGCGAGAGCAAGTCCCGCAGGACTGCACAAATTCCCTGACATCGCGAGACAAGGTAGGCCACCAAAAGGACCGACTAACCAAGTCTCTGGTACCAAAAATTCCGGGATGCCCAGCCAATGCGGAACAATGAATCTCAGACATCACACTCTTTTTCCATTGGTCCGGGACAAACAATTTTCCAACAGGGCAGCGCTCGGGCCTATCCTCCTGACACCCCTCCAGAGCAAGTCTCAAATTAGGCGAGATGGCGGAAAGAACTACACCCTCCTTCAAAATAACAGAGGGATCAGATAGCTCAGGAGAGTCCGCAAGGAAACTCCTCGAGAGGGCATCCGCCTTAACATTCTTAGTGCCAGGAAGAAAGGAAACCACAAAATTAAAACGTGTGAAAAACAAGGCCCACCTGGCCTGTCTAGGATTGAGTCGCTTGGCAGATTCCAGATAGACCAGATTCTTATGGTCCGTAAGGACCACCACCTGATGTTTGGCTCCCTCCAGCCAATGTCTCCACTCTTCAAAAGCCCACTTCATGGCCAATAACTCCCGATTACCCACGTCATAATTACGTTCAGTAGGAGAAAATTTTCGAGAGAAAAAGGCACAAGGGTTACTTTTAGAGGTCTCTGGATCTTTTTGGGACAAAACGGCACCTGCCCCAATTTCAGAGGCATCAACCTCCACCTGAAATGGCAGAGAAACATCAGGCTGCCGTAGAACAGGAGCAGAAGTGAATCTCTGCTTAAGTTCCTGAAACGCAGAGACTGCCTCAGGAGGCCAATTCACCACATCAGAACCCTTTCTGGTCAAATCAGTTAATGGTTTAACAATAACAGAGAAATTACCAATAAATTTACGATAAAAATTGGCAAAACCCAAAAATCTCTGAAGAGCCTTTAATGAAGTAGGTTGGACCCAATCACAGATGGCCTGAACCTTGACCGGGTCCATTTCAATAACAGATGGGGACAAAATGAATCCCAGAAATGAGATCTTCTGTACGCCAAAAAGACACTTTGATCCCTTCACATACAGAGCATTCTCTCTCAAAATCTGGAATACAGTTCGAACATGTTTCACATGAGAGTCCCAGTCATTAGAAAAAATCAAGATATCATCCAAATAAACAATCAGAAACTTGTCCACAAAATCCCTAAAAATGTCATTCATGAAGGACTGGAAGACGGAAGGAGCATTAGTGAGCCCAAAGGGCATCACAAGGTACTCAAAATGCCCTTCAGGGGTGTTAAATGCCGTCTTCCATTCATCCCCGTGCTTAATGCGAATAAGGTTATACGCCCCCCTGAGGTCAAGCTTGGTAAACCAAGTAGCGTTTTTCACCCTGGAAAACAGGTCAGAAATCAAGGGTAACGGGTATTGATATTTCACAGTAATATTGTTCAAGAGACGATAATCAATACACGGCCTTAATGAACCATCTTTTTTGGCCACAAAGAAAAAACCGGCACCTAAGGGTGAAGAGGATGGTCTGATATGACCCTTGTCTAATGATTCCTTGATATAAGACCGCATAGCGTCATGTTCAGGTACAGACAAGTTAAAAAGGCGACCCTTAGGGAATTTACTACCTGGCACTAATTCAATAGCGCAGTCATAGCTCCTATGGGGAGGTAAGGATGCAGATTTACTTTCGCTAAACACATCAGAAAAATCAAACAAAAAGTCAGGAACATCCTCAGCCTGGGGGAGGCAGAAAAAACAGGAGTGTTGGTATTAACACATTGGCAGCCCCAACTGGTTACAGACACAGATTTCCAATCCAAAACAGGATTATGAGACTGTAACCAAGGGAAACCCAGCACGATAATGTCATGCAGATTATATAGAACCAAAAATTTGCAGCACTCCTGGTGATCAGGTTCAACCCTCATTATCACCTGAGTAGAAAACTGGGTTTATTCTCAGCCAAAGGGGTAGAATCGATCCCCAGTAGGGGAATAGACTTCTGTAGGGGTATCAAGGGAAATCCACAACGTTTAGCAAAATCATAATCCATCAGGTTAATAGCTGCTCCAGAATCAACGAAAGCCTGAGCAGAAAATGAGGACAGAGAGCATATCAGAGTGACAGTTAATAGAAACTTAGTCTGAACACTACCCAAGACAACTGAGCGTGCAAAACGTCTTCCCCGCTTAGGGCAGACTGAAATAGCATGAGAGGCATCACCACAGTAGAAACATAACCCATTGCGCTTTCGAAACTCATGACGCTGTGCCCCAGACACCACTCCATCACACTGCATGGGCTCAGCAGCTGGCTCACAAGGCAACACCACTCCACGCATACTTCTCCGCTCACGCAAACGTCTGTCAATTTGAATCGCTAATGACATAGAATCATTGAGACCAGAGGGGACAGGGAATCCCACCATAACATCCTTTACATTATCCGACAGACCCTTCCGGAAAAGGGCCGCCAAAGCGTCGTCATTCCACCTGGTCAGGACTGCCCACCTACGGAATCTCTGACAGTATAACTCAGCGTCATCAAGCCCCTGATTTAATGCCAACAAGGCTTTTTCAGCTTGATCAGTGACATTAGGCTCATCGTACAATAACCCCAAAGCCTGAAAAAATGCATCAACATCACTCAAAACAGGATCCCCAGGTGTGAGGGAAAAAGCCCAATCCTGAGGATCGCCGCGCAGGAGAGAGATGACAATTTGAACCTGCTGCGCTGCGTTTCCTGAGGACTTAGATTTTAAGGCAAGAAACAATTTACAATTATTTTTGAAATTCTGAAACTTAGCTCGATCCCCTGAAAACAAATCTGGCATGGGGATCCTAGGTTCCACAACAGGTAACCTAGCAAGATATGCAGCAATACTCTGAACCTCAGTGGCAAGCTGATCCACACGGCCAGACAACTGTGCAAACTCCATTGGGAGAAAAGATCCTCCCCAGCACCCAGAGATACAGAGGAAAAAAAAATGCAACAAACAGAAAAATATCTCTGACAACTTTTCTTCCTTCAAAATATTTTTTCCCTTCTGTGAGTACCATACAATTTTTATGGCCGGTGATACTGTTATGTTACGGTAGCTGAGGAGTGCAGGTAAAAAAGGAAATACACCAGAGCAGTTGGAATCTATGAGATTGCAGTACCCTGACTAACCACCACAACTAGAGGCAGCCGTGGAGCGTTCCTACGATGGTCCTAGACGCCTCGTCACAGCCTGAGAAACTAACTACACCTAAAGATAGAAATAGGAAAGCTATCTGCCCCGGAGCAGAACCCCAAAGATAATAGAAAGCCCCCAAACATGTAATGGCGGTTAGACAAGAGGAAATACTGACACAGAAAGAAAATAGTATGAGCAAACGCTGGGGCCCAAACTATCTAAATAGAAAAGGACAGGAAGGGTACTTACTGCAATCCCAGAAAACCCTGAAAAGCACCAACTTTACTAATTTCAAAAAATACCTGAGATCACACGACCTCTACCACCTAAATTAGTTCTCTGGTGTAACAAAAACAGCAGCCACTGAAAAAACTGCAAAAAGCAAAAGTACAAAACACAGTGGCTGGACTAAACAGAGAGGGCAAAAGCCCCCGGAGGGGACCCAGAAGGCCCCCACAGAAGTGCAGGACAAAATGCAAAAATATAGCAAAAACACAAAATAAGAAATTGTCTTATCTGATAGCAGGAGATGCAGACACGACACAGCAGGCTACAAGGGAAACTGGAAAGAAGGATTCAGACCAGAACAATTGATCACCGGCAACCCTGATGGGAAAATGATTCCCTTAAATAAGACCAATCAGTAACACCTGATTCCCAATCCTCACTAGTACCGCTTGTAACCACCAGAGGGAGCCTCTGCTCAGAACTCATCTCAAACCCATTCACAACACATGCATCTTCTCCATCTCACAGCTGCTCCTGACCTGGTCATTTCCTTTCTCTATAAAATCTGGCCAGACCTTCTCTTCCTCGCCAGTGAAAGTTTACTTCCTGGTTCCGTGGAGTTGCTGTGCTGAGTTGGAGATCGTTTTTGCTGCAGGAGATTGTTGTATGCATTCCTCATTGTCCTTTTCTCATTTGGTTTGTACATTCCTACCCTTCCCTATATACCTCACTACCTTTGGTGAGTGTTTTGTATGTTAGTTGCTTTTTGTTATCCCTGTTTGTCTTACATGTGTATGTAAGGAGAAGGACCGGGCCGTGGGTACCTGTCCTTTGCCGGGTCTGGAACTGTAGGGGCTGTCTCCTCTGTTGTCTGGGGTGAAAATTAAGAGACCGGACAGACCTTTGCACCAGGAAGCAGGGGGCATGGCTAAGCAGAGTGCACAGAAGCAGTCAGTCTTGGTGGGAACAGTCAGCGCACAGCAGAGAGAGGAGTGCTCCGGCCCTCAAGCACTAATACTGCGCAGGCTGGCATCTGTTGACCCCCGCCGTCATCAGCGGGGACGTGAGCGAGAGAAGTGCAGAGTACCCGGTGACTAACAGAGAGCAAGGTGCCGCACGCTCTGTGGCCGTGAGTACAGCGTGCTTGCAGCCTGAGAGAAACCGGGTGTGGGACAGATGTTTATGTCCTGAATTGCCAGTATATACTTCCCGGTCTGTATTGGACTCAGATAGTGCTTTAGCCTTTTCTGTCCTGGCTACATCAAACTATGGATTAGGGGCTCAGCGGAAGGTGCCGGAGACCGACCGCTGCTGCCAGAAGACGGATCGTTGTTGTTCACAGGACCTCATTGGACCAGAATTGCGCCAGCCATCTTGGCGCCATTGTTTCCCTTACAGCTCCCACAGCCTGAGGAGCTACTAATACGATAAGTTACCCGAAAGAACTGCCATTGCTTTGCCCGTTGTTTATTGACTCTGCAATTTCCTTGCCATTGAACTGTTTGAACCTTCAGTTAACTGTTTATTTTCCATTTTTAACCACTTATCTCCCTGTGAGGAGTTTACCCCCTGTTAAATTAAAGCTGTTAAATTTGTTAACCCTTGCTCTGCCTCCTGTCAGTCCCTGCATCCCGCAACTTACTCACATGTACACACTAGCATTTCTGTCCCAAGTTGTATCTCAGGGGAGCCTGTAATCTGATTAGGATTATGGAGAGGTATAAGTGGAGATGGCTTTCAACACCCCAGAAGGACATTATGAAAATATTGTCATGCCTTTTAGTTTGACTAATGCTTCTGCCATGTTCCAACATTTCGTTAATGACATCTTCCGTCACCTTGTGAGTAGATTTGTATTAGTGTATCTTGACGATATTTTTATCTACTCGCCAGATCTCAAGTCTCATCAGGTACATGTCAGGCAGGTTTAGTTCTTAGGTTTCCTAGTGTCAGCTGCAGGTTTTCACATGAATCCTGATCAGGTCTGAGCGGTTCTTGAATGGGACCTACCAGAAAATCGGAATCATTACAATGCTTTTTGGGGTTCGCAAACTATTATCGGAAATTTATCAGAAACTTCTTGTCTATTGTAAAACCCCTCAGTGACATGACAATGAAAGATACGGACTCCTCGAGGTGGTCTCGGAAGGCATTTTCTTCTTTGAAGAGATGTTTTTCCAGTTCACCAATACTCATCCAACCTCATGCTTCTCAACCATTTATTGTCATGGTCGATGCTTCTGAGGTGGGGTTCGGGGCTGTATTGTCTCAAGGTTTGTCCCCTGGTAATTGGCATCCATGTGCCTTCTTCTCCAAAAAGTTCTCATTAGCCAAAACAAACTATGATGTAGGCAATTGGGAACTTTTGGCCATTAAGCTGGCATTTGCAGAGTGGCGGCATTTTTTTGAGGAGGCAGTTCACCCCATCACAGTCATCACTGATCACAAAAGCTTGATGTACCTTGAATCTGCTAAATGTCTTAATCCCAGTCAAGCTAGATGGTCTTTGTTTTTCAACAGGTTTAATTCTGTGGTCACTAACTGTCCTGTTATTAAGACCGTCAAAGCAGATGTTTTTCTCGGAGTATTCCTGGGGGTGAGTGTACTGATGAATCTGTCCCTATTTTGCAAGAAAGTGTGGTTGTCCCTGCAATGTGTTCTGAACTTGAGGGTGAGGCATTGAAGCTCAGGGGATGCCCCTGCTGGTCCTCCAGGAAATTGAATGTATCTGTACATCTGCGTCTCAGAATTTTAGAGGCACATTATAATTCAGCTCGGGCTGATCACCCAGGTAGTAAGGTGACCATAGACCTCCTTTCTCTGCGTTTTTGGTGGCCAAGGTTGAGTAAGGATGTAGTTGTCTTTGTGTCCTTTTGTAGTGTCTGTGCTCGTTCCATGACCCCGCATACTCATCTATCTGGGGCTATTTTACCATCAACCATTCCTGACCGACCATGGACTCATTCATCTATGGATTTCATTACTGATCTTCCTTAGTCCTTTGGTAAAACTGTTATCTTAGTTTTGGTGGATAGGTTTAGTAAAATGGCGCACTTTATTGCTTTACCTGCTCTCTCTCTAATGCCAAGACACTGGCTCAGATGTTTGTCACCAAGACTGTGAAGCTTCACAGGGTTTCCTCCAATGTGGTGTCAGATCGGGGGACCCAGTATGTATCTACATTTTGGAGGGCGTTTTGTTCCCGTTTAAGAAGACAAAGAACAAGACGCATGCATATAAATGGGGATCACCAAGAAAGATATAATGTATGATTTTACATAAATATAAAGTTTATTGAAGTAAAAAAAGAAGACACACCTCACTCAAAGTGTATACAAGAAAACAGTCCAACAAGAAATAAAGAGTAAAATACTCAAAAAGTACTTATATGCCTGTCATCATACAATCTATACAGAGTAGCACACTAGCACAATAAGGGCTGTGTATTATAGGCTCAATGTTGTCATCATCAAAGGCATGGGGAGAAAAAGAGGGAGAAAAAAAACATATATTCCCTCAAACAATGCATTCTCTAAAGGTATAAACAAAAATTCCCTTAAACCATAAAGTCCCTGGAGATAAAGAAATAACCTACATATCTAAAGTCTAAAACCTAGAAAGGTCCCCAAGGAAGCAGGGTAACACCATATGTCACATTAGCAAGGCAAGAGAAAGCAGGTCATAGTATACCATATGTAGACAGATTTCCTCCAAAGGGTGGCATATAAAGTACAAGGACCCACGCGTTACCTACCTTGACAAAGACACTGTTTGTGTCGGAACGCGTGGGTCCTTGTACTTTATATGCCACCTGTAAATTCTTGAGCTGTTTAGCATGAACTGCGCGCTTGAGATCTCCCCAGAGTGGCTCAATGATATTGAGGTCAGGAGACTGAGATGGCCACTTCAGAACCTTCACTTTGCTCTGCTGTAGCCAACGACAGATCTACTTAATATACCAAAAAAAAAAAAAACAATTCCGTGGCCCACCGGATATACCTCCCAGACCTGAACATACACCAAACAAGAAAAAACAGCGGAACCACATATGAGATTAAATTAAATAACACGTCCGCAATATGTAGGAAGGATTTTTAGAAATATAACACTTTATTACAAATATTAAAGACAAAGACAATCAAGGTAAATGTGAGGAGATAGTAAAAGCAGCTAATAATATTGGCAACAAATATAATGATGTCAGATAATATGCCGGACAGAAAATGAATTATGTCCCATAGGAATACTACACCCAGCCACCAATAAATATAATCAAAAGCCCGAAGATGTCCTGGATATCATAGAATTCATATAAATAGGACAACGATCTGGGAAGTAAAGCCAATCAGAATAATGGTATCAAAATACTACCCAGAATTCTGTACACTTTTTAAAGGGCCAGACAAAAAGTAGTCATAAAGTCAAATCCAAAAAGGATAAAGTTTAAATAACAAAATATCCAAAAGTCTGGCCCCTTAAAAGGGCTAGTGAAAAAAGAGACAGTAGTATTTCTAATGCAAGGTTAAATCAAACTTCCGTAGTAAAACAGTATTACTATTTACCTTGTGACATGGTGTGGTTAGGTGTAGCAGAGCCAGATGGGACAAAAAGAAAGCCCCGACGCGCGTTTCACCGTCCTCGGTTTCTTCAGGAGGCGTAGTGAGACGTGCTGGGCACGGGGTTTAAATAGGAAGTGGTGTGGATCAAGAGCGAATCAGTGTTAATCTGTACAAAAATATCCCGCCCTATGGTGACGTGGGCTGGAGCGTGCCGTGCATGATGGGAAGGAAGGCGCTCGTCAGCGTCTGCCATCGCTATGGCAACGCACCGGTGCAGCGGCACCACAGGCCGGACATGATGAGGTGTATATCTGAGCGAATGACGCGCTGTTCAATGTGATGTCCCGCCCTCTGACGACGTGGGCCAGAGCGCGCCGTGCATGATGGGAGGGAGGACGTGCGTCATTCCCCTCCATCACCACGGCAACGCATCTACACCCGCGGCGACACAGGCCAAGGACAGCGCACATACGAAGCGCGTCTACGCATTAAGTAGTGAGTATGATTATAATTAACCCGGAGAGTCAAAAGGATACTTTTAGTAGTAGTACTAATACAGTAGTCATTCTAAAGGGACAGAGGTAAATATACCAATGGCTACAGCAGATATAGGTCATAAAAAGAGGGGGATGGTAAAGGATCACCTCTATTTCAAGGACAAAAGTGTAGCATGCCCACTAAAGAATAATTAGGAGTATTAGATAATACATAAATTAGAATATAAATAATTAATAATAAATAATATTTGTAGATACAAAAAAATAAATAAATTAACTATATTATAATTATTATACTTTTGAATACAATCAACGGATGATAATTAAACATATCCAACAATATATTAAACAGATATCAGTATAATCATAAATAAACTAATAAAGAATCTGTGAACAGTTGTTAAATGTTTCAACGAAAAAGATTTTGCTCAGTACAACTCCCCATGATGATAATCAAAAAGAGTCCTTGATGTGATGTGGTCCATAGGGTACCGTCAATCAGATATGCACTATGTCTTCAGAGGAAGTATTTTTCGGGATAGAGGTTCATAAAAGGATCCAAAAAGACACCAAAATTCCAACCATGATGTATATGAGGAAAAACCTAAAAAATATAAAAATTAATACCAAAAACTAGACCAAACGAAACACCGTACCTAGAGTGATAAAAACTAAATCAAAAAGAAAAATAATAAAAGGATAATAAAAACAATGTGCGTCTATAAAAAGGACTTGAAGCTGATGGTCTCATTGAGACCATTAGGGACCAAGGTGTCCAAAACAACCATTCATCGGGTCTCCTTCTGGAGGAGTTTTTGTTTAATATTGCCGCCACGTATGCCCGTATATATAAGATCTATACCACGGGCAATAAAGCCTTTCGGGTTGCAATTGTGGACATTGTAAAAATGTTTGGGGATAGTTTTCAAAAATTGTGGGTCTGGGCAGTCAGCTGCATTCTTAATATCCCTAATGTGTTCTTGGATACGGACTTTCAAAGGTCTTGTGGTCATGCCAATTTATATTAATCCACAAGGACAGCTGGCATGGTATATTACTGCGTCCGTATTGCATGTGATATGATGAACTATTTTATAGTTTTTATCTCCTTTTGCGTTGGGGAATTCTTTAGTTCTGATGATATACCGGCAGGCTGAACAGTTTCCACAAGGAAAACATCCCCATGGAGGACCCTTAGTACTCTGAGAGAAAAAAGAAGGATTTTTGGAGGTACGTAGTGGCTATTGCAGAGAACATCACCTAATGTCTGCGATTTTCGCCATGTGATAGAAGGATAAGAGGTCAACTGTTTTTGAGGTCTTTGTCTGTTAAAAGAACCGACCAATGTTTTCTGAAAATCTGATTGATTTCCATCCAATTAGTATTGAATTTGGTAATAAATCTCGGTGTGGTTTGTTTACATTGATCTGTAAGGTTCTTTGTACATGTTCTTGAAACTCAGTTTTTCCGTCAGCCATTTTGCTTTCTGTCTTGCTGCAGCTATCTTGCCCTCAGTCAATATGGAGTTTCCAGCTTTCATGTTCCCGCCCTGATTCTCTCCCTCTTGCTTCTTAAGCAGCCACAGCTGAGCAATCAGTGCTTCAGAATCTAGCCTGCAGTGAACCTGTGACCTGACTCCTGGAAGCCTTGGACTTTGTACTCCAGCTATTCCTACTGAGGAACTCTGGAACACTTGTGGACTCTGGAACCCTGCTCTTTGAAAGATCCACGTTTGCATGGACTTATGGTAACAGAGAAGAAGATCCTGAACCTGTTGTGGAGAGTGATTGCTGAGCTTAAGTTACTCTGGCCTGCTGTGTCTCCTGCTTCTGTATTTGCAAACTGTGTGACTATTTTTGCCACTTGTATGAAGTAATACAAGACCTTCTATATCAAACCTGTGTCTCATGTATTTTCATCGCACCCAAGCACAAGACGCTATATGAACTGTACTACATACATTACAAGATTCTGAAGCCAAAACGTTAGTGTCTGCTGGGTCTGGGAAGGCTGTGTCTGCTGTAACTGTGGATATCAGACGTCCGGTTGTACTTTCTGTGATGACAGTGGTTGTGACTTCTCACAACCATACCAGGTGAGCAATTCCCTTAAGTTTTTTTTTTTTCTGCAGTATTACCACAGGTAAACACTATTGTTTTTTTTTTCTTCCCTCTTTTGTGTCTGCTGTAACTGTGGATATCAGATGTCCGGTTGAACTTTCTGTGATGATAGTGGTTGTGACTTCTCACAACCATTCCAGGTGAGCAGTTCCCTTAATTTTTTTTTCTCTCTGCAGTGTTACCACAGGTAAACACTATTGTTTTTTTTTTTTTCCTCTCCTTCCAGTACTCCTGTCTTAAAAGATCTGGAAAATGGAGGCCCGCATAAAGGAACTTTGCGGAGTGACTGATAATATCCTTGCAGATTTACAGACTATAAAAACCCGTTTTACAAACCTACAGGACCTCACTAATCACAATTTGCAAGTGTTTGGACAGACTGCCCAGGATTTGCGAGCCAGGATTGAGGTTCTAGAGGAGCGAGTCCAGGCTCCTGCCGTAGCCCCGAGTTCTAGGATTCCCAAGTTGCCCCCTTTTCGTTTTGGCGGTGAACGTGAAAAATTCAGGGGATTTATTAACCAATGCAATCTGTTTTTTTCTGCACATGCTTCACAATTTCCCACTGAACGATCTAAAGTGCTTACTATAATTATGTTACTTACCAACAAGGCTTTGATGTGGGCAAACCCTCTGATTGAGACTGAGGATGAATGTTTGGATCATCTTGATGCTTTCATTTCAGCCATGGGGCAGGTGTTTGATGACCCCAATCGAGGTGCAACAGCTGAAGCAGCCATGTTAACTTTGCGCCAAGGTAAGCACTCGGTAGCCGAATATGCCTTGGATTTCAGGAGATGGGCCCTTGATACCACCTGGGACAGTTCCGCCAAAAAATCTATTTTTCGAAAGGGGTTGTCTCCACTAATTAAGGATGAACTTGCTCGTGCCGACCCTCCCACTGCGTTAGGTGACTTTATTAACTACTGCATCCGTATTGATGCTCGCCTGACTGAACGCAGGCAAGAGAGATGGTTCGAAAGCAATCGCACTAACCTTTTCCTACCTTCCTCCCCAGCTAAGGAACCTTTGAGTAGGATCACACGGGAACCTGAACCTGAACCCATGCAGGTAGACTCTTTACAAAGACGGGTTAGTGATGCACGCAAAGAACATCGTTTTAAGGAAAATCTATGTTTCTATTGTGGTAAGTCAGGGCACTTCATTATAAACTGCCCCAGCCGTTCTCGTAAGACTACTGCAGCACTCATTCACTGTGAGTGTTGCGAGAGGAGATCTGTCAGGTCCGAGCCTCAGGCTCCAGAGAGATCTGCAGCAACAGATATTGATTTCTCGGACTTAAACTCCATTACTTCTGAGGACGATGACTGTGTAAACGCTGCAATTTTTCAAGTTTCCTCAGCGGTGTCCCAGCTGAGTTGTAGGAAAAACAATTCTCATTGCTTCCTTTCCATCAAACTCTGGGTTGACTCAGTCTGGGTGTCTAGCTCTGCTATGATCGACTCAGGGGCAAGTGGGAATTTTATGGATGTCTCCTTTGCTCTGAAACAGGGGATACGTTCAGTGAAGAAGGATACTCCAGTACAGATGGAAACTGTGGATGGCTCCCTGCTGACCTCTGGACCAGTGGATCAGGAAACGGAGCCTTTGAGGGTCCTTCTGGGTAAAGATCATCAAGAGAAACTGTCCTTTATGCTTATCTCTTCTCCCCACTTTCCCATTATTCTAGGGCTACCATGGCTGCAGGCTCAGAACCCTACCATTAACTGGGAGACCAAGAAATTACACTTTTCAAAAAACAGATGAGTCCAGAAGTTTCAGCTTGCTCTGTTCCTAAAGGAACCATGTCAGTCCCTGAACTACCAGCTGTATACCAAGACTATGTGGATTTATGTGACAAGAAGAACGCTGACCAGCTTCCCCCTCACCGTCCATATGATTGTCCAATTGAATTATTGCCTGGAGCAGAGATACCTTTTGGTAAGATCTACCCCCTGGCGGGGCCTGAGCTAAAGGCTTTAAAGGATTACATAGACGAAAATCTAGCCAAGGGCTTCATACGCCCCTCTTCATCTCCTGCAGGTGCACCCATCTTCTTTGTGAAGAAGAAAGATGGATCTCTGAGACCCTGCGTAGACTATAGGGAACTCAATAAGGTTACTATTAGAAACCGTTATCCATTGCCTTTAATCCCTGAGTTATTGGAGAAAGTGCGGCATGCCAAAATTTTCTCTAAATTGGATCTCCGTGGGGCCTATAACTTGGTCCGTATTAGACCTGGGGATGAATGGAAGACTGCATTCAGGTCACGCTATGGACACTTTGAATATCTAGTTATGCCTTTTGGTCTGAGTACCGCCCCAGCCACTTTCCAACACTTGGTGAATGACATCTTCAGGGATCTCCTAGATACATTCGTGGTGATTTATTTGGATGATATTCTAATTTTTTCTAACTCCACAGAGGAACATCATGGACATGTGAGAATGGTCTTGGAACGTCTAAGACAAAACCATCTTTACATCAAACTTGAAAAGTGTGAATTCCATAGGACCGAAATTCAATTTCTGGGGTATGTACTGTCTACACAAGGAATTAGTATGGATGGAAGCAAGACCCAAGCCATCAAGGATTGGCCAAGTCCTAGAAATGTGAAGGAGGTGCAGCGCTTCATCGGGTTTGCCAATTTCTATAGACGTTTCATTAGGAATTTCTCTGAGGTAGTGTCACCTATCACCCAACTTACCCGGAAAGAGTCTAGGTTCTCCTGGACTCCCCAAGCCCAGGAAGCATTTTCCCGTCTAAAAGATAAATTTACCACCGCACCTATCTTGGTACATCCCAACCCCGAACTTGCCTTCATAATAGAGGTGGATGCTTCAGACTGTGCCGTTGGAGCTATACTCTCTCAGAGAACAGGTGAGAAGAATGTCTTGCATCCCTGTGCCTTCTTTTCCCAGCAGTTGTCTTCGGCTGAGAGGAACTACGATGTGGGCAATAGAGAGTTGTTGGCCATTATTGCCGCCTTCAAAGAATGGAGACACCTTCTTCAGGGAGCTGCACAGCAAATAGTCGTCCTGACAGACCATCGTAACCTTGAATTTATCAGGTCGGCTAAGTGCCTGACTCCTCGCCAGGCTCGCTGGAATCTTTTCTTAAACCAATTTAATTTTGTCATTTCTTATAGACCAGGATCGCGCAATGGAAAGGCTGATGCACTCTCTAGGATTCATTCAGCAGAGACCCGTCCACTTGCTCCTCCTAAGACTATTCTTCCTGACTCTAGATTCCTGGGAGTGATTCATAATCAAGACCTACTTAAGGACATCAAGGAAGCATACCATGCGGATTCCT
The DNA here is from genome assembly GCA_033576555.1 of Oophaga sylvatica. Lineage (NCBI taxonomy): Eukaryota > Metazoa > Chordata > Amphibia > Anura > Dendrobatidae > Oophaga > Oophaga sylvatica. Next base: position 14,760,269 of record JARQOD010000009.1, read on the forward strand.
TGTTGGCACAACCCCCAAGGGACGTAAGTCTTGTCTTTAAGAATGGTGTGTGGATTCTGGGACAACATCTGTATATTCCTGAAACAGTCAGATTGAGAGTATTGCAACTCATTCACGATTCCAAGATAGCTGGGCATAGAGGAATTCTAAAGACACAGGAATTTCTTTCTCGTTTCTTTTGGTGGCCCACTTGCAGGAAGGATGTTTTAAACTATGTCACTTCATGTGAAGTCTGTGCAAGATGCAAAACACCTCGCTCCTCACCAACTGGTCTGTTACAACCTCTTCCCACCCCGTCCCGCCCGTGGGGATCCATTTCTATGGACTTCATTGTGGAGTTACCAACCTCTCAAGGGAAAAACACCATTCTAGTGGTGGTTGATCGTTTAACAAAGGCAGCTCATTTTATCCCTTGTGTCGGCTTACCCACTGCAAAACAGACATCAGATTTGATGATTAAAGATGTGTTTCGCTTACATGGAGTACCGGATGAGGTTATTTCGGATCGAGGGGTGCAATTCACTTCAAGGTTTTGGCAAAATTTCTGTGCAGCATTGGACATTAAAGTAAACCTTTCTTCTGCTTTTCATCCCCAGACTAATGGACAGACCGAACGAACCAATCAAACTCTGGAGCAGTATCTCCGCTGCTTTATCTGCCACCTACAGGATGATTGGGTGGATCTATTCCATTGGCTGAGTTCTCTTATAACAACTCTCAGAGCGCCTCCACTAAGCAGTCTCCTTTTTACTCCAATCTAGGTTATCATCCTAACATTCTTCCACGATTTCCCATAGAAACGCCTTTACCAGCAGTGGCTGAAAGAATCACGTCTTTACAGAAGAATATGGATCTTCTAAAGGAGAATCTGGAATTGGCTCAGGAAAGGTACAAGAAAGCAGCAGATAAATTTCGTAAACCTGCACCAGCTTTCAAGGTAGGAGACCTGGTCTGGCTGTCAACCAGAAATCTTAAGTTAAGGATTCCATCGTCTAAGTTGGGACATAAGTACATTGGACCCTATAAAATCAGTAAAATTATAAGTGCCGTTGCTTGTCGTCTTCAACTGCCTAGAACTATGAGAGTCCACCCTGTCTTTCATGTATCCCTGCTAAAGGCTGCAACACCCAATACGTTTCCTTGACGTTCTTCTCCTTGCCCTGATCCAGTGCTAGTCGATGGTCAGGAAGAATTTGTGGTGGAAAGAATTCTAGATTCCAGGTTATACAGAAATCAGTTACAATATTTGATTAAATGGCAGGGCTACCCAGTGGAGGACAACTCATGGGAACCAGTCAATAACGTTAATGCTCCTCGTTTGCTCCGCCAGTTTCATCAGAGGTACCCAGACAAGCCTGGTCTGAGGCCATCCGGAGGTTGTCCCTAAGGGGGGAGTAATGTAAGGTTCTTTGTACATGTTCTTGAAACTCAGTTTTTCCGTCAGCTATTTTGCTTTCTGTCTTGCTGCAGCTATCTTGCCCTCAGTCAATATGGAGTTTCCAGCTTTCATGTTCCCGCCCTGATTCTCTCCCTCTTGCTTCTTAAGCAGCCACAGCTGAGCAATCAGTGCTTCAGAATCTAGACTGCAGTGAACCTGTGACCTGACTCCTGGAAGCCTTGGCCTTTGTACTCCAGCTATTCCTACTGAGGAACTCTGGAACACTTGTGGACTCTGGAACCCTGCTCTTTGAAAGATCCACGTTTGCATGGACTTATGGTAACAGAGAAGAAGATCCTGAACCTGTTGTGGAGAGTGATTGCTGAGCTTAAGTTACTCTGGCCTGCTGTGTCTCCTGCTTCTGTATTTGCAAACTGTGTGACTATTTTTGCCACTTGTATGAAGTAATACAAGACCTTCTATATCAAACCTGTGTCTCATGTATTTTCATCGCACCCAAGCACAAGACGCTATATGAACTGTACTACATACATTACATGATCCTTCTTTGAACAAGATTTAGATAGTAGACTATCTCTGTCTGTTTTTGAGGCACGGGAGTATCACGGAAAATGTCATTATTAGGATAACCTCGGTTCCTAAATCTGTCACATAAATCCCTTACCTGTCTGTGAAATAACTCGTCAGTAGAACAGATACGGCATGCATGCAAAAATTGTCCACCCGGAATGGAACTCTTTAGTTTTGGTGGATGCGATGATGAAAAGTGCAAGAGTGCGTTCGTTGCGGTATTTTTACGAAAAATGTCTGTCAAAACCATACCATCACGAGACTTAAAAATATGAAGATCCAGAAAGTCAATGGTTGTTTGACTATATTTTGAAGTCAATTTGATATTGAGGGTATTGTTATTGAGGTGGCAGAGGAAAGAATTAAGCTGCGACGTGGAGCCCTGCCAAATAAAAAGTATGTCGTCGATATAGCGCAGCCACGAGATGACGGAGCCGTGACCAGTTGTCTCAAGGACCGTATTCCTCTCCCACAGCCCCAGGAACAGATTAGCATACGAGGGCGCACAAGATGCCCCCATAGCTGTGCCCTGGAGCTGTAGGAAAGAACGGCCCTTGAAGACAAAAAAAATTATGAGTCAACACAAAATTAAGTAATTTGAGGATGAACTGTATAAGTCCGTCATCAAGGTTGGTCATATTGAGAAAAAATTGTGCGGCCCGCATCCCGTGGCTGTGCCCAATCGATGTATACAGGGACTCCACGTCGCATGTTACAAGCCACATGTCATCCTCAAGAATCAAACCATTGCGTCTTTTCAGAACATCATTCGTATCTCTGACGAATGATGGTAATGTCTCAACGCACTCCTGCAGGTAAAAATCAATGAATCTGCATGCAGGTTCACAAAGACTCCCGATGCCCGAAACAATGGGTCTCCCCGGGGGCATTGGGGGTCTTTGTGAACCTTGGGGAGTAAATAGAAAGTAGGAACAATGGGGAACCCTGGTAAAAGTGCCTCTCGTATTTTATGTGGAATAGCATTAGTCTCCACGCCTTCATCTAGAATCTGAACCAATTCCACCTGAAATCTGTTTACGGGAAGAGAATCTAGGCGTCGATAGCATATACTGTTATGCAGCTGTTTGAAGGCCTCAGCTTCATACATCTCTACTGGCCAGATCACAACATTGCCCCCTTTGTCGGCCCATTTGATGACCACATCCTTCATATTTCTGAGTGAGGAAGTAGCCAATCTCAATGAACTAGACAAATTATCCTGCTTGATATGTGGGTCAAGTTTGTCCAGATCTGCCCTCACTAGTTTAACAAAAATTTCCACTTGGGGGCAGGCCGACAAAGGGGGAAAAACCTGGGATCGTTGGTAGAGATGTGTAGGGATAGCAGAACTTCCAGATGGAGTACTTTCAGCTGCAAGGGATTCTAGATCCCTTAAGGCCTGTGATTCTATGATAGCTGAGGACGTTGTGTCTCTAGATGAAAAATATTTTTTGAAGATTAACTTCCGAGCAAAAAGTTCCAAATCCTTAATCAGAGTAAATCGATCAGAACCCTCCACCAGTGAAAATGAGAGCCCTCTAGAGAGAACCTCTATTTGTGATGAAGATAAGGGATATTTTGATAGGTTAATTACAGATCTACTTGGCCTTGTGTTTTGGATCGTTGTCATGTTGAAACGACCAAGTACGTCCCATGCGCAGCTTCCGGGCTGATGATTGCAAATTTGTCTCCAGTATTTGCTGATAACGTGCTGCATTCATCTTTCTTTCAACTTGACCAAGTTTCCTGTGTCTTTGTAGCTCACACATCTCTAAAACATAAGCCATCCACCACCATGCTTTACAGTAGGAATGGTGTTCCTTTCATCATAGGCCTTGTTGACCTCTCTCCAAATGTAATGTTTATGGTTGTGGACAAAAAGATCAATTTTGGTCTCATCACTCCAAATTACCTTTTTCCAGAAGTTTTGAGGCCTGTCTCTGTGCTGTTTTGCGTAATGTAGGCGAGATACTTTGTGGCATTTGTGCAATAATGGCTTTCTTCTGGCGACTCGACCATACAGCTCATTTTTCTTCAAGTGCCTCCTTTCTGTGCATCTTGAAACAGCCACGCCGCTAGTTTCCAGAGAATCCAGTATTTCAGGTGATGGTATTTGTGGCTTTTTCTTTGTATCCCGAACAATTTTCCTGGCAGTTGTGGATGAAGTTTTTATTGGTCTACCTGACCGTGGTTTTATTTTTATAGAGCCCCTGATTTTCCATTTGTTAATCACAGTTTGAACGCTGCTGACTGGCATTATCAATTCCTTGGATATCTTTTTGTATCCCTTTCCTGTTTTATACAGTTCAAATACCTTTTTCAGTAGATACGTTGACAATTCTTTTGCTTTCCCCATGACTCACAATCCAGAAACGTCAGTGGCTGGATGAAAAATGCAAGAGTCTGTCTGGTCCCAGAAACTCACTCAGCTTTTATGCACACACACTGATTACAAGCAAAAAGGTCACAAGTGAGGATGTTAACTTTAGTAGCCATTCAAACTCATTTGTGTCAACTTCTGTGCATGTTATCAGGCCAAATCATCACAGTATGTAAACCTTTGATCAGGGCCATTTGGATGTTTTGGTTTGTCATTATGATTTAAAAAGAGAAAACACAGTAGTTTGACAGAAAATGGCTTCACTCAACCACTAACCATGAGTGGAGAAAAAGTTTTGGTGTTATCATTCATATTGTCTGAAAAAAAGGTCAAGAAAGCAAAAATTGTGCCTGGGTATGTAAACCTTTGAGCACAACTGTACATGTGTATACTCTAGCATTTCTGTCCTAGGTCTCCTGGGGAAGGGGGAGGGGACAGCTTAGGGAATAACAAGAGAACAGTAAGGCACTTGGCCCAAACTACCTCGCCATAAGAGGTACCTTTGGGAGCAGAGATAGCTTGGGCCCCAGTCCTTGGGACAGGGCAGGGCCCCTTTCCCTAGTCACTCTCCTTTCTATACTCGGTCCCCTCTTCAAACTATCCTCTCACACTGTGTCCCCTATATGGGGCCCAATACCTATACTATGCCCCTTCATCACACTCCCACTGTTTGGCATATTGTCCCCTCCTGACTATGTTCTTACACTGTAGCCCCATGCTACCCCCCACTACTCATTCTCTTTTTCTGTGCCCACTCACACTCCCCCCTCATACAATCTCCTCACACTATTCCCCTCAATAGTCTCCTCACATATCTCCCCATTCTGTGTCTGCACCCATCCCATCACCCTCGCTCCCTATACTGTGTCTGCATACTTTCTTACCCTTGCTCCTCATACTGTGTCGGCACCCATCCCCCCCACTCACCATACTGTGTTTGCATCCATGGTCCCCTCAAATTTATCCTGCTTCACCCTCCCCCTACCAATATTGTGTCCGAGTCCATCTCTTCCTCATTCCCCAAACTGTGTCCTCAAATCCTATTTCATCTGACCCCCACCCCCAAAACTGTGTCTTTCAATCCTATTTCTTCACCCCCAAACCATGTCCTCAAATCCTATCTTTTTTCCCCACTCCCAAAACTGTGTCCTATAATCTTGTTGATTCTCCTCCCACCCCTCAAATTGTGTCCTCAAATCCAATTTCTTCTCCCCACCATCCAAACTGTCCTCAAATCCTATTTCTTCTCCCCACCCCACAAACTGTGTCCTTAAATCCTATTCCATCTCCCCTCACCCCCAAAACGGTGTCCTCAAATCTTATTTCTTCTGTAACCCCAAATTCTGTCCTTAAATCATATTTCTTCTGCCCCCACCCACATTACAACAAATCTTTGGTGTCTTCAGCTCCACTGGAGCACCTATCACCATTCGCACCTCTGCAGTGCCAGCGAATAACGTCAGCAGCATGATGACATAACCAGATCAAGCTGCTGACATCTCCCTGACTCGGCGTTCAGAGCCTCAATTGTAGTTGTGCCTGAATGATGTAAGTACAATTGAACACTGGGAGCCGGCCTCTGCACTTTCTCTGAGGTGGATGTCGGGTCTGCCCCTGCCTGCTGTGCCTGGGGCTGATGCCCCACGGCTTCCCCTGGATATGCCTCTGATAAGGAACACCTCATACATAACTAGAGAGGATATTATGTAATAATAGTAATTTCCAGTAATAATGTCCCTCATCCTGGTCCCCTTTCTGGAGAATATCCTCCATTCTAGTCCCCTTCTTGGTATAACGTGTCCCATCCTGATTCCATGGTTCCCTTCCTGGTATAATATGCCCTATCCTGGGCCCCTTCCTGGGATAATGTGCCTCATCCTGATATAATGTCCTCCATCCTGGTATATATGTGCCCCCCTATCCTGGTATACATGTCCCCCATTGTGGTATAATGGGCCCATCCTAGTTTAGTTGCCACCATCCTGATATAATGGGCCCCATTCTGGTAAAAATGTACCCCATATGTGTCCCCCCATCTTGCTATGTGCTCTGTTTTGTAATACATAAAAAAGGATACTGCTCACTGTCTCACATGCTCGCATACCATCCTCTTTTACAGCTGGTGCGGAGACAAGTGACTTCGGCATCCCAGTCATTTCGATGTCAGCTGTTGGCCTCCGATTAGCTGGTGGCATCTATTGCAGGGCAGGAAGCCGGCGGGTTTTCTGCACCACAATACATTTCAGCTGAATGTGCGTCCTTGGGCGCACATCCAGCTGAAGTACTCGCTGGTGCCGGCAGGCCCTCTTCCACCTACTGGTCCCAGTGCAGCTGCACCAGTGATATGTCTGCCCCTGGACTAGACAACCTGCTGCATTAAATGATTGCCAATTGGCTACATATTTATCAGTTGGCAATCATTCAATAGCCTGTGTAGTCAAGCAGACTGCAGTTCCCTTTGGCACAGATTGATGAGTAATAAATCATTCTGTGCACATAGACTGTCATTGCTGTTGACGGCACATTACCTGTTCATACCAGATGATGTGCTGCCAAGAACGATGACTTTTTAATCAAGCCAAAAGATCATTTTGGTTTGCTCATTCCTCGGGTGAACGGCAGACTGTTTACACTGCACAATTATTGGGAAACGACCATTTCTAGGAATTTTCATTTCTTGACATCTTCTCAATAATCAAGCAGGGTATTCCCTGACTTGTAACCTGGATTCCCATTAAATTGGCTCTAGAGTGTGTGACTGTAATAATGAACATTAGATTGTAAGCCCAACCAGAAGGACATATATAGAATATAATGATATGCATAGTATATGTAATAGGAAAAAAATCAACTAAATTATAGTTTTTCCTTATTATTCAGCTCTCACCTGCACCAAGAAATGTAACTTCTCTGGGTACCAAACAGTTTTATTCTTCTTTACTGAAGTTCATTAGCTGACCAAAAAACAAAACAAAACATAAACCACCTATAGTATTAAAAAAAAGGTTCTCATTTGCTCATATAAAACAAATCTGTTTAAGGAAAGAACCATCTTTATTATCGTTAGCGCTTATCTCTTCTCTCTGCAGACATTTACTTAGCTGCAAAGGACTTTGACACTAGAAAATAGAAAAAAAAATCGGCGTAGCTGCTTCCTTCATACCCTTCAAAGACATATCTAGCAGGTTTAAAATAAAAATAAAGTATGAGTATATGCTGCAAGTTATACTAATTTTTAAGATCATTCATGTTCCGATTCCTTGTTTGTCATAGTTATGGAGTATGGTACAGGAAGGCAGAGTCCTATGGCTCTGTACTATAGAGTCGTAGTGACTCTTTGTGCTATTGTGTGGTTAATAATTGAAAGGTCTATGAGAGTCCTACAGAAGTGACTGACTCATGTTATGGTTAAATGGGTTGTCCTACTGACACAAAATACAGTGTAAAAAAAGTTCCCATGCTAAGATAATTCTATAATCTGCCCCTGCTATGTCCTGTATAATGGCTGTGTATTACCGTGCTAGAACATGGTCTGCACAGGCCACATCTCCTGGCTTGGAAGGAAGTAAAAGTCACTCATGATAAGTGATATTCAGTTGAAACATCAAGTGTTCGCAGTGGCAGCTTTCTGAGGTAACACATTTTCCTGCCTGAGGTAACACATTTTCCTGCCTGAGGTAACACATTTCTCTCTTTGTTTTATCACAGGAGTGAGTGTGCAGGGACTCTCAGTACTGAAGTGTCCACAAATTATTTTAAATTGTGAAAGACAAAGAGCTAAGATCTTCACTTGCATAACTGTCATGTTCTCCCTTTCAATATTATAGGTCAGATACTCATCCAGATGGCTGATAACTGCAAAAATGCAAGTTCTGGGCTTCAGTTAGTGGTAAGGAATTTTAAATATAATGTTTGTGGTATATAACCTTTATAATTGTTTCCAGCATTCATTAACTACCCATAAAGCGACTCTTTCAGTAACTAAATTGTGCATTTTCTTCAAGAACTGAAATCTCCTGAAGTTTATCTTTATCAATTTATTTATTTCTAACTCTAGAAGTCAATACCGTTTTATCTAGGTTAAATGGCCTTTTTATACAGTAACCTAATAAATTATTAGAGCTCATCTTTTTATTGTTTTAATAGGAGCTGAGCTGCAGTACTCAAAACGGCCATTTTCTATTAAGCCACGCTGTTAGAGTTTCGTACTCTCTTAACATCTAGCTGGCGCTCCGAACTTCTGATTGGTGGGGGTGCCGAATGTTGGCCACCCGCTGATCTAATATTGATGACGTATCTTAAAAGTTCAGCTACATACTTTCCATGGAGAGAGCAAGCCACCATTACGTCATCTTTTGGCAGTGGCTTATTTCCAGGAAGAAGAAAAGTATGGAGCCTGACAAGTCCCACATGCTATTTCTTATTTCCTACGCAGCATCATCGGCAGGAGGACAGTCGGAAGGCGTCAGATGAGCGTCCATTCCCACCAAAACAACTTTAAAGGATATGTCACCTCTACAAATGCTATTTACTTGCAGATATAGAGGTAATCTGCAGGTAAATAGCATTTTAATTGTACCTGGCTGCTTTACTGGAGCAGCGGCTACAGGGAGAAAACTAAGTTTTTTTCTCCATGCAGCTTCTCACTTCCAAATATCCGGTTATAGTCTTGGCTCACTACATGATGATCATGTTGTAGTCACTTCCCAGCAGTTTGACAGTCTGCCCTGCACACACATGGTGCACACACACCGTGCAGAGCAAGCTGTAGAGTGATCACAGCACGCTCACTATGTGTAGTGAGTGGTAACTGTAAATGCCCCCTTCATCGCCCTGATGACTGGAAATGAGCAGCTGCAGCGAGAATACACAGTCAATATGAAAAGTGTAAACACCCTTGTTGAAATGCCAATTTTTTGTCATGTTAAAAAAATCATACCAAGAAGATGAATTTTTTTCCACCTTTAAGGTCACCTATAATCTGTACAATCCAATAGAAAAATACACTGAAATCATTTCAGGTGGAAAAAGAAAGTTAAAGAACTAAAATAATGTGGTTGGATAAATATGCACACCCTTAAACTAATAGTTTTGAGTAGGAGTTTATCAATATGGAACATAAAGGATTAGCAATCTTTGACCACTCTTCCTTGCAGAATTTTTCAAGTGGCCTGGCAATTCCAAAACTTTGATCTTCTGGCAAAGCCAAGAAGAAAAATGTCATTTTCAGCATGACAACTACCCATACCGCCAAATTAACAAAACAATTTTTGTTAATTTGGCGGTATGGGTAGTTGTCATGCTGAAAATGACATTTTTCTTCATCTTCAGCTTTTAAGCAGAGGAGTAAAGCTTTTGCTTCAAAATTGACTGATATTTGGAACTGTTCACTGATATTTGTAACTTCATAAGTCCCTTCCCCCTGACTAAAGCCTCAAAACCAGCTACTGAAAAACAGCCTCAAAGCATAAAATGCCGTCACCATGCTTCATTGTGAGTATAGTGTTCTTTCGGTGATGTGCAGTGTTGGCTTAGCACCATGCTTATCTTTTGAAATTATGGTCAAAAAGTTTAACCTTCGTCTCATCAGTCCATAACTCATTTTACCCATATGCTTTTGGCAGACTTGATGTAGATTTTGACAAAACATTGCGGGGCTTGGATGTTTTTCTTCATAAATAAGGCTTCCCTGTTGCACTCTACGCCACAGACCAGACATATGAAGAATACGGTAGATTGTTGTCACATGCAGTACACCACCTGTACTAGCCACAAATTCCTGCAGCTCGTTTAATGTTGCTGTAGAATTCTTGGCAGCCTCCTGGACCAATTTCCTTCTTGTCTTATCATTAATTTTTGAGGGACTTCTAGTTTTAGGTATTGTCACTATTGTACCAAATTTATGCCATTTTTATTACCGTTTTCAATCATATATCTAATGCCTTGGTCATTTATTGGAACCTTCTCCTGACTGATAGCTTTTTGCTATGAGATCCCTTTGCTGTGTTGTAAACTGTTTATGGACCATGGCGTTTGCTGTAAAATGCAACTAAGTAAATGTCAATCAGAATCACTGTAAATGATGGCAGTGATGTACTGACCACTATTTAACCCGAGTTTACATGGGATTGGAAAATTCTGAACACAACCACATCCCAAATTATAAGAGTGTGTTCACACTTATGCAACCTCATTATTTTAGTTTTATTTTTTTCCTCCTCAAAATGATTTCAATTTGTTTCTCAATGGATTTTTGCAGTTTATGGGTGGAATAAGTTCTGAAATGATTCCTCTTGCTATGATTCTTTTACATGACAAAAACCTAGCATTTTAACAGACTTTTTATATGGGCTGTATCTTCATTTTCTCCCTCTAGCCGCTTCTCCAGTAAGGCAGCCTTATAGGATTTATACCTGCAGATTATCCTTTTATCTGCAGGTAAGTAGCATTTCTGGAGGTGACAGGATCCCTTTAATGTGTATTCAGGTCTCTCGGAACCAAGAGACAACGGTCAACGTGTATTTTAGTTCTGTATCATATCTAAATTGATTTTATAAACTATGGAAAAATGGTCTTTAACTGCCAGCCATTAACCTCCGTTATTACAATCCCATGGACTTTTGAGCCAGAATAATTTGTGAATGTTTTACAGGTTCAGACATTACATGGCGAGATTGTCCAACAATTGGGCAAGAACACAAAGCTGGATATGCAGTTTATACGAGTGAGTAGCATTAACAATATACATCCTGGTTCATTCATCCTTTATATGTTTTTTTGCCAGTTTCATGTATTTACCCCAAAGAATTCTGAATATTTAACCAATACTGGATTACTCCATATTAATGGACCCATGAAGATGAACAGCAAATAATCAATACTCACCTCCAAAACTGGTGCTATGCTGTTTCTTTCGGCTCAGACAAAATATGAATGCTGCAGCCGATCAGGGGCGACTGATGCCCCTGCCATATGTTGATGCTAAGGCCTCTTTCACACATCCAGTGTGCGCCTGACGGCGCCCCCGGCATTTAGCCGCAGCGCCGCATCAGAAAACCTGATGCACCGCTTGCGTTTTTTTTTTTGCATTGACTTGCATTAGCACCGGATGGCGCCGCATGTCAATGCGTCGTATGCGATTTTGTCCGGATGCGGCGGAAATGTACATTCTGGCGGCCGGACAAAACGCAGCATGTAACTTTTTTTTTTTTTGCCGGATTCCCCTGATGTCTCCGGGCATCAGAAACCATCCGGCAAAAAAACACATGCGGCGCAAGCGGCGCATCAGGTTTTCTGATGCGGCGCTGCGGCTAAATGCCGGGGGCGCCGTCAGGCGCACACCGGATGTGTGAAAGAGGCCTAAGAGACCTGTTGGAGGCACAGCAGATTTTAACCTCCCTGGAGCCGTTAATAAAAGGTTGTCCAGTACTGTGCAAACCCTTTTAAAGGGAATCTGTCACCAGGTTTTGGCATCTATTCTAGCAGCCTCATAATATAGCGATAGAGACCATAATTCAGTGATGTGTCACTTCCTGGACTGCTTGCTGTACTTTTGATATAATCACTGTTTTATTAGCAGGAGGACTAATAAACCTGCTGCCATATAGTTCAACCACACCCCCACCACTGATTGGCAGCTTCCTGCATATGCACAGTATACATTGAAAGCAGCCAATCGGTGGAGTGGGCGGGGTTATACAAAGCTCAGGATTCATGAACTGGTAAATTTGCATCAGATGAAACAAGTGATTTTATCAAAAAAACAGCAAGCAGTCCAATAATCAGGGTCAGAGTCTCTGCCCCTACATCTGGCTGCTCTCAGAAGTGGTAACAAAAACCTGGTGACCGATTCCCTTTAAAGGTATTTTCCATATTAGACAATGCCTACTTGTTAGAAAGGTCCTCAATAAGCAGATCATATTATCTTCCTTTTGGGCTCCCAAAAGATTAGCGGTAATCATTGGATCGCCTGACAGTTTAGTTTCCCTGCAGCGCCACCACAGAGGAAATAAAGTATTACACAGTGACCATTCAAATTATATGTTTAAATGTGTAATGGAAGAAGGACAGGTCCTCTAGAGTCACTCTGTAAAATTATCACCATTCATAAGAGATAGGGATCCTGAACATGAAAGGCTAACTCCAATAACACCAAGAGTTCCCTTAATGGACAACCCCTTTAGAAGAAAACCTGCTTGAATGTAAGAGGACTATTGTACCCACATTATCTTATGATACAGTTATCCATATCTTTCCATATAGAAATTCAGTGTAAACATTGTAAGTTTGACTCTGTTCCCCCAATAGTCAGCTACCTATATGTATTTTGTATAAGGAGACAGTGGGAGTTGCCTCCATGATGTGCTGGCAACTCCCTCCAGCTGATCTCCCTCTTCCAGAATTGCTTGTACTAAGGAGATATCAGTTTATTACTCGTATGGATTTTGTCTTTGGTATTTTATTTTCCATTCTTACATAGGACAGCCAAAACCGTTATGAAATGGAGTATCGCCAGAGAGCAAGCACCCTTGATAAATGCATGCAAGATGCTTGGAAAATGGAGAGACAAAGGGACCGTAACCTGCAAAGTATGAAAGTAAGGACAAGCCGCAAGTCTTTATGCCAACACTACTGTGACTGCAGCTCATCAATGTCATTTTCAATATTACAGCAATATCACATAGTGGAATCTGTTAACTCTTCTATGTGACCAAATTGGACGATGTTGAGCTGCATTGCCGAAATAAAGATCCTAGTATAGATTGAGTGGTTTTTATTCCACCATGCATTTCGATGCCTGACTAGTGTCTTTCTCAAAAGTAAAAACCAACCGTACAGTCCGGCGTCGAAACGCGTTGTGGAATAAAAAACGCTCTATGTATATTTGGCAATAGTGTCTTTATTTCGGGAGCGCAGCCCAATACCATGCATTCTCCAATTTGCTAAAATTTCCTGGGTGATTTCATCCCCCAGCCATGGGGCAGCAGCAGCGGATATCATACCTTTATAGGAGTTGTGCCTCACACAACTCGCTCAGGTGAGCACTTTCCCTTGAATTCTATTGTTCTTTTATTAGGTATCACCCTACGGTCTTGTGCGCTCTGTTCCCTCTGCAGTTCTTGCTCGGCACTTCTATATGGGCATTATTGTGCGGTATAAGCTTCGTATAGCTTCACAGAGTTGCATAGTCACCATGTCCCAGTGGGAACATTGCCATGATAGATGCATTACAGTGCCAGCTTATTGATTATCTGGAGCTGAAATAATGATAGATGACGTGAGGTTATAATGATACAACAGGAAGTTATAACAAAAAGATGCTCGAGAATTGTGTTATTATAGGGCAAGGGTGGAGAACCTCAGGCCTGAGGGCTGTTTACTGCCCTCGACCTTTTATCCGTCCCCTGCAACGAAAGACTGCGTCCTGACACCAGTGCCAGCGTCAAGACGTACTTCGTGGGCGGAGTTAGCATGCAATTTGTACGGCCCCCGAAGGATGGTATAAATATAAAAATAGTCCTTGGCAGAAAAAAAGATTCTCCACCCCTGTTATAGGGAATAGTTTTTTTTTTTACTAAAACAGACATATCAGGAGCGGTGACAGATCCTATATAAAGGGGTTTAATAATGTGCCGGAATGCAATAACTGCTGGATCGATTTTTTTTTTCCCTGACTATGCTAATTATCTTGAGTGCACAGTTACTTCTGAGGTTTCATTGTTTTATATTCCGGTGATTTTTATTGACTCATTATTGTTACAAAATAAAATAGTAATAAAATTATAAAGCTGAGGATTTATCAATTTTGGTAGTAGAAATCTTCATGGTCACTCCATCTACCGTACTTATGAGTGGAGGTTGTCTCTTTTGGATGTTGAATCCCATAGCCTGCTATATTAATGGTAACTGCCTTGGTGGTTTGCTCCTTCATGTTTTGCAGGAAAAAAAATGAAAGGTGATTTGGTCTTTTATCTTTTGTAGGAAAAAGTGAACATGTTGCATTCCGACATGCTTTCATTTGTCAGAGAGAGTCAGCAAGCAGCAGAACTGGAGGAGAAGCGAAGATACCGGTTTCTGGCCGAACGACAATGGACGCTGTGCAATACCTTTGTACAATATCACAACCGGGTACAAAGTTTCCGCCTTACACATTATTTGTTTCTCTTAAAGCTTTATTGCATAAATCAACTTACCTGATAGATTTGACTGTTGAAGATAGAGAACTGCAGGAGATCAAGAACGTGATCATTTATAAAAGGTTATCAAACCAAGTAGTGGATCAAAATTACAGAACTTTATGGAAAAAATGCTGTAAAGTAAGAAAGCTTTCAAAAATAGAGGTGTGAATGGTTTATTTTTTAGCAATTAACAAAATGCAAAATACATGAACAAAAGAGAAGTCTGAATCAAATCAATATTTGGTGTGACCACTCATTGCCGTCAAAACAGCATCAAATCATCAATTCTTCTAGTAACAATTGGACAAAGTCAGGGATTTTGTAGTATTTTAGTCAGGTGTATGCTTCATTTTCATGTGGAAATTGAAGCACAGTCATCAAGTAAAACAGGAACAGTTGTGTATGACACTTAAAACTGGGTGAGGAACAGCTAAATTCTGTTACAAAGGTAACATTGTGGAAAACATGTCACCAGTCATACACTATGACAAGACAGAGCACAGTAACAAGACACAAGGTAGTTATACTGCAACAGCAAGGTCTCTACCAGGTTAAGGTATCAAAGCAGACTGGGGTTTCAAGATGTGCTGTTCAAGCTCTGTTCAAGAAACATCAAGAAATAATCATTGTTGAGGACCGTATGCAAATTGGATGGCCAAGGAAATTTAGTGCAGCAGATAAAAGCGAGATGCATACTTTCCTTTGACATCGGAATGTGTCTAAGCAATGCCATCAACTCAAAACTAGCTGCAGCCAATGGTATCCGGTTACACCCATCTACTGTTCAGAGAAGTGATCTTCATGGAAGAATTGTGGCCAGCAAGCCATACCTTAGTCATAGAAACAAATCGGGTGGGTGCTCAAAATTTTCAGCAGGTGCTGTGGATTGATGAGTCAAAATTTTTGGTTGTAACAGAAGTCAGTTTATTTCCTGGAGGGTTGGAGAACGGTAAAATAATGAGTGTCTGCAGGCAACAGTGAAGCATGGTGGAGGGTTTGGGACTGCATTTCATTTCATAAAATGGTGTTGGGGATTTGGTCAGGATCAATGGTGTTCTCAATCTTGATAAATTCAGGCAGATACTTATCCATCATGCAATGCCATCAGTGAGGTGTCTGATTGGCAAATTTATTCTGCAGAAGGAAAACAACCCCAAACATAAGGCAATCTCATCAAGAATTTATTCAGCACAAAGAAAACAATGGTTTTTGGAAGTGATATAACCACATAGCCCTGATCTCAACATTATTGAGTCTGTGTGGAATTACATGAAGAGACAGAAGGATCTGTGCAATCCTACATCCCCAGAAAATCAGTAGGTAATTCATCAAGAGGTTTGGAGAAACCTCCCTGCCAAAATCCCTCAAAAACTGTGTTCAAGTGTACCTAAAATATATCATGCTGTTGTGAAGTTAAAGGCGGAAGCCCTAGTCTCTGACAATGGATGGAGACCAGCATGACAATGGTTTGGAGGGAAGGTGGGGTCACTATATTGGGGACAAGTAGGATCAGGGATAGATTTTATAAGGCCAGTGTGGGGGGTTGGAGGTTTTCATTATCCGGCTGCTTCTATCCTAATAGGGATCCCCCACTCCTTTACTTGAGATGTTGTCGGTGGAACAGCTCCTGGAGCGTCTGAAATTGCTACTGGTGCCCATCCTTCAGGCTGGCTAGAATAGCAAATCACGGGGATCATCGGTGGGGGAGCAGGGGAGGTGGTGACCTCATCATTGTCTGAGTGGCACCCCCACAGGCTTTGGCCCCTGATGAGATTGTCTCCTGGCTCCCCAGACTCAGAGTCTGTGCAGGAGCCCTTCCAGCCCGGGCATCACATACAATAGCTAGGTCCCTTCCTGGGAGGAATCCTAGCATGTGGCTGAGTCCTGGGGCGGTTAGTAGGCCTCCGCTCGCTGTGAGGGCAGGGCCTACTGTGGCCAGTACTCTATCTGTGATTTAACACCAGGTTGTTGCAGTGATGCTCCAGTCGGGCAGCCTCTCTTTCTCCTTTAGTGGATGCCCACTTGACCTAAGCCTTCACTGGATTGGACAGTGGGCTGTTTTCAGTTGGATCATCGTTTCAGCTGCAGTCCACTTGTCTATCTACCTCCTCTGCACAACCTTTCACGGGCATTATGCTGCCTTATGGGTCCCAGGCAAATGGTCCACCTCTACCATCTCCAGGGAGCTTCCACTCCACACAAGATACATCAAGGAGAGCTATTGGGGGACAGAAGGCGAGGACAGTCGTTTGGATACGGGATTTCCATCTGGTGGGATCACAGCTCCTGCACGGCCTGGTGAGTATTACTCCATGTCTTTTTTGTTTCCCTCTATTTTAGTGTCTCGAGGTGTGGAGTGTAACCAGTGAACGGGTTTGACGGGTGTTTTACTGGGGGTTTGGTTTATGGGAGATAGAGACAATATAGCTGGGGACACTCACTTGTTGGTGAGTGTCAAGGACCTTTTAACTCATTTTGAGGGTGGTAGGCAAACTCCAGCACACTTAGCTGCTTGGATCAATCCGTGCTTCAGCATACAAAGTGAAGTGCAAAGTAGTCTGGGTGGGGGGTACAAAGGTTTCTGTCCCAGTGCCATGTGGATGATAGGGCATGTAGCGAAGTGTATTTTTGCTTTGAAAGTCCCCTAGGCGTCAATCTTAACAAAAGAAATAAGAGAAAAGATTTGGGAGCATGAAAACATTTTTTTGTCTCTTTTTCTATTAGAAAAATGTAATTTAGATAAGGGTAAAAATGAGGATAGCAAAAAAAAGGAGGAAGCGAAGCTTCGATGTCGCTTGATTCCTCAGACATTCACTAACTAGTTTCAAGTGTTTGCAATTTTAGCTAGTTTTATTGGCGAACAGGCACATGAGAATTAATCTCTCTTTTGTTACATGGATTACATTGGTGAGGCTTACAGGGAGTATGGGGATCATGCATGGTTAAGATACAGCAAACAATTTAGTCAGCAAAAAGCCATTCGTCCAATTGTATGATGGGACCAAAAGGATATCGGCCAGTGGTTATGTGTCACGATAATATAAATATGCCGTATTCTGAGTATACTTTTAGAAGGTTCCATGGCTTTACAGACACACTGTGGGCTTTTTGACCCCCCTCCCAGCTCCTTCTCACTACACACTCTGTGCATCATGATAATAGTGTGCTAGCAGCCCCCCACTGATTAGTTTATGGCCCTAAGCTGGCTGAAGGCAGTTGTGGAAACATGCTCTTTTGTTCATTTAAAAACTTAATAGTAGGGCATAACTTGACCCCAATTTGTGATAGAGATATAAAAGTTACATATTTAGAATGTACACAGATAGATCTATAACCCAGTGAAATCTCTAGGATCCAGAACCATCAGAATCCGAGGAATGGATTTCTCCATAAGCAGGTCATGTAGCCACTTTGTGTTTATACTTAAATGAACCCCCATGTCATGCTGAGCATAATGATAATTTTGTCTTTCTTCTATGAGGTTCACCCTAAGAGATATGGGTAATAGAGTATTTCATAATTGTGAAAGGGGGAGTATATCCCATAGCTCCGTCCACCCCATGAGGTCATCCAGGGGGGAACCCTTAGTTTTGGGCAAGGGGTATAAAACTCAGAGGCCCGGACAAAGGGGGGTATTTTGCCAGGGGATACAGCTAAGACAGGCTGTGCAATCTGACCAGATGATTTGGGAAGGTCCCCTCCCCCACCTCCACCACATGGCCTACCATTGTCTGACATAACTGTAAGTGTTTAGCTTCACCGTTAATCACTTTTTATTTGTAATTTTTTGTACATATTGTAATTTGTCTCATTTTTGTAACATCTTTTTATACTTTTGTAAACACTGCCTATTCTTTTTGGAGTAAAATATAAAACTTTACTAGCTTTGTTCTCCTTGCTCTAATACGTATCCCCACGACCTCTGTGCTAAATTAAGCCAACGCTACTGATTGGGTTTGGCTCCTGACCCGATATTAATTAAAATCAGGAGCTGGTGGCAGCGAAGTGTGTTCTGGGCTTTTGGGGAGACGCTGGCAGTGACGGACGGGGTTTGATAACTGTATATCCCGCCTGGGACGGGAATAGGTTATCGCCCTCACTGCAGGGTGCCTTATAGCCAATACACATCCAGGCGGCCCGTCTGACGACTGCTTATACTAGGTGTAGTTCCCTGACTGACCTGAGGGTAAGGGGGGTGCCAGAGAGCTGCAAGTTCCGAACCGGAATTGGAAGGCGGGTTCTCCATGCATGTGTTGTGGCTGTCACACAGCCACAACACATGCAGCTGCGGCGCTGAAAAGCTGATCAGCAGGAGCGATCCAGGTATCCGGGTTCCCGCAGCAGCTTGTTCGGTAAGCACTATAGCTTGCCGAATAAGGAGGGAACCGAAGAGATTCACTCATCTCTAGTAACGGGGGTGTTGCTGTGTTTCACTTTGATCTGGAACGTGGGGGGTGACAAGTTTTGGTTGGCAGATTGGATGCATCTGAATGCCATGAGTATTGATATCTGGGCTCTGGCCTTTCAAGGGGGCATTGAAAAGACTATGTGCTTGCATGGGAGATGGGGTCTCAAGCATTTGAGGTGACCAAAGTGCTCTCGTTGTGGAACTTGGTGGGGTCTTTGAGGTTGGTTTTAAATTGGTCTGGGCCATTCATCAGGATATGGATTCTTCAGTTGTAAGTTTGTTTAGTTGGTCTGTTGTTTTTGTGGGACTTGCAACAAGGGAATGTCAGGTCTCTGGGTATCTATTTTAAGAAAGGAACCCCTTGGGTTATGGAGCTGCTGAGCCTGTGGGTCACGGCTGGTAGTAATTACAGTTTATTGGGTTGTTTTAGAATCACCAGATTTTGTAGCTTCAAGGGCCTTACCAAGTTTACTATATGGCTAAGCTGATAATGTTGTAATGTATTTGCTATAATAAAGGCTGCTGTGGCCAAATTATCCAACCTAAAGTGTAAGCATTTTATTGAAGGGAGGGGATAGCTGGGAAGCAGGGAACACAAAGTAAGGGATGGGTGAAGTCGGGTTTTGACTACTGGGAGATCTACGATACCAAACTAAAGGGTGGTCAAACCAAATATTGATTTTATTTACATTTATTTTTTGTTCATTCACTTTGAGTTTTGTTAATTGATAAAAATAAACTATTAACATACATTTCTGTATTTGAAAGCATTCTTACTTTGCAGTATTTTTTCCACAACTGCCTAAATCTTTTCTACAGTAATGTAGGTCGAACAAAACCTCTGTAGGCCAAGACAAACTCGATTATTAGCTCATGAATATCTAATGTTGATTGACACTATGGCATTGAAGATGTTTTCATCCAGATGTAATGATAGCTGTATTGGTATTAATGGGATGTTTGCTTTGTGCTTAGGCTCATAGTGTGCTTAACATACGACTGTCTAACTGGAATGAACAGATTGATGCAAGCAGAGTTCAGGTGGGTTCAGCTTCTCAGAATTATACATCTGGTCAACAAATGACTAGCCCATGGGACTTAAATAATAGAATAGGTTCTATTACCACAAGCAACATTTTAGATTAACTTCCAATCAGTTTTTTGTGAGTTTTTGACTTTGTATTTTTGCTACCCAAAAAACGCAGCGTGTTAACATTTCAGCAAAGTAAAAGTTTTACGCTGCAGAAGAAAGGTACAGTGTGCATGAGATTTCTATTAATCCTATCCACTTTACTGGAACTGTAAGACGGTGTGTTGTTTGAGAAGCGAAAATTTGTGGCATCAGAAATCACCTAAAACTCATTGTGGGACCTTAATCTTGTACAGCCATTTTGACATGGAGTACTCTGGCCTCATCAGGTTTAAGAGATCTATTAAATAATATATGCAGAATGTGTTGTGAAATCTGGTGACAGATCCCCTTTAATAGAATCCAAATAGGTATCCCTGTGAACTGCATCTAAAAGTTAAGTGAAAAGTTATGTCCATTTATGTTTTTCTTTTTCTTCTTCCGTTTAAAACAGACAAATGGAAGATATAAACGGAATTAGTATCATGTGTGTTGCTGTTTCATACGGAAACACTGATTTATAATGGTTCCGTATGGTTTCCATTTGCTGTTATTCTTTAGAGCATGTTTCACTGCGCTTAATGGCATCAGTGATGTAAAACCCAGAGATTTTCCTCCAACACATTAAGTGGTTAATAGCTAATTTGTTTTATGGGCTGGGTTTTTTGTGGACAACCATAGAGCAGGTGGGAGGTTGTCCACCTTATCTCCACCCCACGGTGTGGTCTGGGGCTTAAATAGCTGGCCTCCAGAAGCAGTCGGTGTTCAGTGTCTGGAGAGGAACACTCCAGAGAAGTGGTTGTGCTGGAACTAACCTGAACCGTATGAGTTCTGCTAACGGTGATCGGGAGGAAACCCGCTCTCTGAAGGACTGTGCTTTGTGCTACCATTTTTTGTTTTCCTGTTTTGCCCAGAGGGCCTTGTTTGCTTTACTTCACCTTGGTTTATGCTGCCTATAATAAACCAAATGTAGTTCTTAAAGAGACAGTGTTCCTATGTCTACCTCTGTGTCCCGCTGAGTGAGCCGATCTACCACAATATAATAAAAAGTCCTTCATGCAGAACTTTTTCCTCCATTCCAAAAATTAACCACAAGCAAAAAAACAAACTGATCTCACATAAATCAATGGGACACCTCTGCTTCAGTTTGAAAAAGAATTGCACAGGAACCGAATTCCATTTATTTGTTCTAAACCGAATGAACAAACGGAAAGGATAAATGTACATGTGAATACAGTCTATGGAGCCCGTGACATATTATACTTGAAGTCTATCCTGTATTCACTAGATTTTCAATGTCTATATGATTTGCATTCCAGTTGACATGGATAGGTATGTTTACAGTTGGCACATTTGCTATGGATTTTTCCCCAAAGTACCTGTATCAAAATTTGCATGTTATATGCAGATGCCACTGCAGATTTTGGTGCAGATTTGCTGCAGCATATTTTATAATCCATGCCATGTTTCAATTTGAAAACTACATTTTCATCAATGCATAGATAAGATTTGTAGGAATGTCATCTCTTCAGCTGTCACTGTAATACACTTTGGATTTACAGCATGCAAATCTGCATCATAAGTCATCGTCAAGTCTATTATATGTGAATATGTTCAAAAAGCAGCTAATTTCAAAAATCAAGTTTTGTATGTATTACCTAAGTATTACAGGGAACCTGTCATGTTGCCAAAAACTATTTACCTGCAGGTAATTAGCATTATAATGCTGTCAGTCCGCCTTACTAAAAGCACCGTTACCAAGAGAAAATTAACTTTATTCCTCCCGGGACCACCAACTTTCAGTCATAGACACATGCCCTGCTTCAGACGCTAACCTCAGCATTGTGGGCAACGGCTGCATGCACGCCCAGAAACTTTGAATGACAGCTCGCTCTGCAGAGATGAGGCTTAGAGCAAGCTTTCAATCAAAGTGGCAGGGTGTGCTTACATCCACCGCTCACTGTGTACCGAGCGGTGATTGCAAACGCTCCGGGTATGCGTCTATAACGGAAAGGAAGTTTGGTCAGCACAGACTGACTGTACAAAACCAAGTACAGGCACTCGGTGCATCATGGCGTAGCCAAACAATTAAGTGCACCTTCCCATCTACTTGCTATCCATCTATCCACGACCTTTTTCTGTCTTTATAAAGCCAGAGCTGTCAATCCAAAAAGAGGAGTAGGGTGGAGATAGAGAGAACATAATAGGTGCTGCACTTAAATGTTTGGCCACACCAAGGGTGCACCGAGGATCTGTACTTTGAAAACCGGTGGCTCCCAAGAGAATAAAGCTCATTTTATCCCAGGCTCCATGATTTCAGTAAGGCGCCTGGACAGGTTTGTAACACTATTAACCTGCAGCTACACATAGCATTTGGGAACATGACAAGTTCTCTTTAATGGGCAATATTCTCAAATAAATGTTTAATTAATATTCAGACATCAAGATCTGTAGTCGATGTTGTATCCATGGTCACTCGTCAAGAACAGAATAATATGAGAGGTCCTGTTGAACATACTACAAGAGGTCTGCCTAGAACGCCTTCTAATGGTAGGTCAAACACTTTCATTTCTGGCCTTATTCTTCTCTGCCTGAACATATTAAAACGTTTTTTATTCCCTTTTTTGTTTAGGAACTTTAGGCGGCAGTCGTTCTCGTTCTAATTCTTTTGGTGAGGTAGCAGTAGCTGCAGTTGCAGCAGCAGCAGCAAATGCTGGAAGTAGGAAGGTCCAGGCCATTGTAGACCATAAACCAGGAGGAAACCCTACCATGCTGCAGTTTTCAAAAGGCAATCTGATCACTCTACTGGTGTCAGAAGCTCGAAATGGTTGGCTGTATGGAAAACTCGATGCTCTCTCCACGTAAGTGAGGTTTAACAACAATGCACATAGGTCTATTTTATGTATTGTAGCACTGAGCTCTATTATTGATCTATCAGCTGTTGGAATGATAACATGATTACATTGTGTTCTGATGGACATGTGTCCCGTTTCAATGGAGGAAACATTCGAGCATCCGCGCTGCCACTGATGATGGGACTGATGAAGATTGCACTTAGTACAGCACTTAGCTCAATGTCAGGTTCGGTTCATAAACTCGAATGTAGAACCTCTTGGTGGGGTTACAGTGGTGGGCCTCCGAAGGAGCTGACAGCTATTGTGCCAGATAGAAATTTGAATCCCTCAACCATTACTGTAACTCCATGTTTCTTGGGATTGACTCTCCACCGGTCGCTCAACTCAGGAACAGAAAACGGGCACTGGATATTTCCAAAACTTTCTTTATTACATCTTCATTGAAAAGTTACAAACTGCAAATAGCCTTTTTCAAGTGAACATTAAAGGGAATAGATTCCCTTTATGAAAAACAACAACTTCAGAATACATGTAGAACATCTACAGCGCCATTTGTCTCAATGGGCACAACAGCTACTCCTCTTCCACCTCTTTCTGGTTGCACCCAATTAACAAGGCAACTAAAAACAACCATATCAATTCGTTAGGTATAACGATCTACCCCACTTGATGACATCGGTATTGTAACCAGCCCATTTCAAAGCCAATCAACATTTAACTCTTGAATCGAAGCATGGTTGACTCGGAGAGAACACACAAGACATCTCATCTCCTCACCAGCAGGCAACCTAATTGTAATACCCCAGTTCTTAAAGTAATATTCCCCACTTGTTTATACACTAGTAGCCATATCAACATGGGTTAAATACTGTTAAAACTTTAATTACAAAAACTAAAATGTTCACAAAATACATAAAATAGCAAAAGTAAACCAAAAAACGATGTTAAGTTATATTTTATATCAGGACTGCAATAAATACAATCATGAATCTTGTATAGATGCAGTATAAGATCATTAGGATTATGATGCATATAAATAATATCGTCCCAGCTCTAGGCATTCACAGCTCTAGGCATTCCCCCCACATACCCCTCCATACTTACATCTAGGACTTGCAGAACTACCACTTCTTTCTCCAGCTGTAATGTAAAGGTCTCCATGGCTTCTTGTTTGTAGTTTTTCAATGATGATGAAATAAAGGAATATTTGGAAACATCTGTTTTCTGTTTCTGAGATATTTTTCCTGACCCCACCAAGAAAACGTGTATTACAGTGTATGAAAACGTGTATCCCATATTTCAAATTACAGATTTCTAATTACACTACTGTGAATTAGACTAGAATTTGACTGGAATTTGGCTGCAAGGTAACATAATTTAAAACCACTATGTTTCAGTTTCTTTTCACTTTCACTCCCATCCTCCTTTCTTTCTTCCTATCCCCTGTAATCCCCCCACCTAGTAAGGAATTAGTCATTTCCCCCTCCATTCTCCCCAGCCATCTCACCTTTCCCTCAGAACTGTTCCTCCACATACAATCCTTTTTACCAAGACACACACGGCCACACCATGGCTTATCCTGCTCTCACCTTCTAACGCTCTGTCTGCTACTCCTCATCGCTGGCGATGTATCCCCAAATCCTGGCCCTCCTCAACACATCTCCACACTCATTTCTAACACCCTGCCACGATCTTCCACACGTTTTTGCAACCATGTCAACCTCATACCTATCCATCCACATCCCCCTCCCCCGGTCTCCCTACCCGAAGCACTATGGAACGCACGCTCCGTCTGCAATAAACTGTCATTTATCCACGACCTCTTTATCATCAACAAACTCTCTTTCCTTGCCATCACTGAAACCTGGCTCACTCCCTCTGACACAGCCTCTCCAGCTGCGCTTTCCTATGGCGGATTTCATCTTTCTCACACCCCTCGCCCCAGCAACAAACGTGGTGGAGGAGTTGGCTTACTCCTGTCTGATACCTGCTCCTTTACCCCTATTCAAATTCCACCCTCCGCTGCTGTTCCCTCGTTCGAAGTGCACTCCGTCCGCATCTATTCCCCCTCCAACCTCTAACTGGCTGTCATCTACCGCCCCCCGGAACTAGCTATCTCCACCTTTTTCGACCACTTCACCACCTGGCTACTCCATTTCCTCTCTGCTGACATCCCCACCATCATCATGGGCGATTTCAACATCCCCATTGACACTTCCACCCCGGCTATCTCTAAACTTCTTTCGCTCACAGCTTCCCTCGGCCTCACTCAATGGTCCTCTGCAGTCACTCACAAAGGCGGTCACACGCTGGACCTTGTCTTCACCCGTCTCTGTTCCCTCACTAATCTCACTAACTCCCCACTCCCCCTGTCTGACCACAACCTACTGACATTCTCTTCCCTCTCCTCTGTTAGTACGCATCCCCCACTCCACGAACTCACCCACCCTCGCAGAAATCTCAAACACCTCAATTTACAATCGCTCTCTGAGTCCCTCCTCCCTCTCACAGACATAGCCTCACTTCATGACACAGATGCTGCTGCCACATTTTATAACACCACAATAAAAGTCACACTTGATTCGGCCGCCCCCCTCACGCAGAGCAAAACTCGTACAATCAACAGGCAGCCCTAGCTGACCGGCCTGACCAAAGAACTGAGACGGGCTCCAGGGTTGCTGAGCGGAGATGGAAGAGAACCCATTCTACCGAGCACTTCAATGCATACAAGCAGTCCCTTGCCAGCTTCAAGTCCACGCTCTCTGCCGCAAAACAAACTTACTTCGCATCTCTCATATCCTCCCTGTCTCACAACCCTAAACAGCTCTTCAACACTTTCAATTCTCTACTCCATCCCACAGCACCTCCTCCCTCTCCTCTCATTTCTGCTGAAGACTTTGCCTCCTTCTTTAAGCAAAAGATTGATACTATCAGAGAAGGCTTTGGCCCGCAGCCCCCAATGCCCCTCTTAGCCACTCAGCCCTGTTCTTCCAAAACCAGCTTCACCACCATGACAGAAGATCAGCTCTCCACTCTCCTGTCAAGATCACACCTCACCACTTGCGCGTTTGACCCACTCCCGTCCCACCTCATCCCTAACTTTGCCACAGTCTTCATCCCTACTCTCACACACCTCTTCAACCTTTCACTTACAAATGGTGTCTTTCCTTCATCCTTCAAACATGCTTCAATCACACCGATCCTCAAAAAGCCCTCCCTCGACCCATCCTCTGCGTCTAGCTATCGCCCGATATCTCTTCTCCCCTATGCCTCAAAACTACTGGAACAGCATGTATATCTTGAACTGTCCTCCCACCTTTCCTCCTGTTCCCTCTTTGACCGGTTACAATCAGGCTTTCGATCACATCACTCAACTGAAACTGCCCTAAATAAAGTCACTAACGACCTGCTAACCGCCAAGAGCAAGTGACACTACTCTGTCCTCTTTCTCCTGGACTTGTCTTCTGCCTTTGACACCGTGGACCATTCCCTCCTGCTACAGATTCTCTCATCTCTTGGTATCACAGACTTGGCCCTATCCTGGATCTCATCATACCTAACAGACCGAACATTTAGTGTCTCCCTCTCACACACCACCTCCTCACCTCGCCCCCTGTCTGTCGGTGTTCCTCAAGGCTCAGTCCTTGGACCCCTACTCTTCTCCATCTACACCTTCGGCCTGGGACAGCTCATAGAATCCCACGGCTTGCAGTATCACCTCTACGCCGATGACATGCAGATCTACCTATCTGGACCTGACCTCACCTCCCTACTGACCAAAATCCCACAGTGTCTGTCTGCTATCTCAGCCTTCTTTTTGCTCGCTTTCTCAAACTGAACATGGACAAAACAGAATTCATCATCTTTCCCCCACCTCATTCTACCCCTCCACCAGACCTATCATCAATGTCAATGGCTGCTCGCTTTCCCCAGTCCCACATGCTCGGTGCCTTGGGGTGATCATCGACTCTGCCCTCTCTTTCAAACCACATATCCAAGCCCTCGCCACCTCCAGCCGCCTCAAACTCAAAAATATTTCCCGGATCCGCTCATTCCTCAACCATGAAACCACAAAAACACTAGTGCACGCCCTTATCATCTCCCGCCTCGACTACTGCAACCTCCTACTGTCTGGCCTCCCCTCTAGCACTCTGGCACCACTCCAGTCCATCCTACACTCTGCTGCATGACTAATCCACCTGTCTCCCCGCTATTCCCCAGCCTCCCCCCATATGCCAGGCCCTTCACTGGCTTCCTATTGCCCAGAGGCTCCAGTTCAAAACCTTAACCATGACATACAAAGCCATCCACAACCTTTCTCCTCCATACATCTGTGACATGGTCTCCCGCTACCTACCTACACGCAACCTTCGATCCTCTCAAGATCTCCTTCTCGACTCCCCCCTCATCTTTTCTTCCCACAACCGCATACAAGACTTCTCCCGGGCTTCCCCCATACTCTAGAACTCCCTGCCGCAAAACATCAGACTTTCACCAACAACGGAGACCTTCAAGAAAAACCTGAAGACCCACCTGTTCCGACAAGCCTACAGCCTGCAATGATCCTCAGTGTACTGAACCATCGTACGACCAGCTCTACCCTTTCCTAGTGTATTCTCACCCATCCCTGTAGACTGTGAGCCCTCGCGGGCAGGGTCCTCTCTCCTTCTGTACTTGTGTGTCCCTTGTCCAGCACATGTTTATTGTACCTGTCTATATTTTTCACTTTTCATATGTAAAGCGCCATGGAATAAATGGCGCTATATAAATGTATAATAATAATAATAATAATAATTACAGTGGATGGAGCGGAATAAGTCTATTGGAATAACTTATCTCAGGATTCGGAATGTTAAAATCAAGCATACCCAATCCTTTCCCAGGACATCTGCAAGTAGGGAACAATTTGGCTTCCCCCTATGGATTATATCATTATACAATTGTGCTGGATTAGTTGACTTTTATCTAATGTGGATGACCAGTCTAAAGCACTTTAGATAATTGTTGGCTAAACCATCGTTCTTCTGGCAGCTATCTTGGCCGTCTCTCTCAAAATTGCTCACTTTGCCGAGCGCTCCAGTGTTCTCTATGAGAGAGTCACTGACCAACATGTCTGTTGGCGGCTCATCTCTTAGGAACAAAAGAAATCTGAAGTCAGACATGTCTGATCCTTATCTTCCCTGACATCTGTCAATGGCCCTAGTACACAGTAGACTGACGGCCAAACCTTTCGATATCAGCACCTTAGTCTAATGTGCATGGGTCCTTAAAGCTCGCCGTAGATCAGGGGAAAGGATTGGACAGTTGGGTCTAAAGTGCCTGAACCTTTTGTTCTCAGGGCGATAAGCTTCCCCCAGAGGTGTTTGGCGACTCCTCTCTTCCTAATGAGCTGAGGTTAGGAGACATAACCCAATAAGATAACAGTGATGGTCACATGTCCAGTAGTGATCCATTAGAACGGATCTAGCACCTATCTGTTGTCAAAAAAAGTTGGATCCAGTAAGCAAAAAATGGATCTGTTACAAATGAAAGAAAAATGGATGGCTGTTTAACAGATCTGTTTTCCATAGACTTCAGTGTTAAAAAAAAATGGATCCAGCAGAGATCAGTTATTTAAAAATGGACTAAAAAGTTGTGTCTGCACAATTTTATTTTGCCAGCGGATTGCTGCTGGATCCGTTCCAACTGATGATTACTGGTCATGTGTACAAAGCCTAAGTGTATGGCCAGGCTTACGCTAAATCTCCTTTTAAAGGGGTCCTCAAGTCACCTGATATTAATGACTCATCCTTAGGATAAGTGTTCGGTATCAGATCGGTGGAGGTCCAACACTGATCAGCAGTTTCTAGCTCTGATCGTGGCCGGATGTAAACGTTGCACAGAGCAGATCAGCTCCTAGTCACTTGAACAAGTAGAGATAATAAATAGATATTATATAGGACTAGCTTTACTTACTGCAACTTATCCCTATTTTTCCTCCCTATTGTCTTCATAGGACTGGCTGGTTTCCTGAGGCATATGTCAAATCTATGGATGCTGATTTTAATTCCAGGCAAGACACACTTGATGATTAATAAGGATGGGCACTGTTCTTATTTCAGTAATGTTAGAGTAATGGTTGCACCTATACCGCTTACCTTTATCCTCACCTATCCTTCAGTTGACCTTGATAGACATATGTCTTTTTTTGAACCCTACTAACTATGGAGCAAAAACACAAAAAGCATATATCCGCAGCGCACACTCAGTTGTAAGACATACGGTCCACAAGAAAGACCAGGATCCGCTGAGCTACATCTAATCCCAAACAAAAAATTGATGGATAGTACAAATATGCACAAAATAAAGCAACATTTTGACCGTTCAGGTTTCTCAAGCTTATTCGGCTCTTTCTTAAGCTTGAGACAGACCTGAACGGTTGGAACGTTGCTTTGTCATGTGCATGGAGCAATAAAGGGATTGTTTCATTATTTCATTACCAGTGATGAGTGCTATCCAACATTTTTTGTTTGTAACTACGGAGCCAACATAGAAAAACTAAAAAAAAACACATCATAAAAAATAACCTCACTAAAACCTTGTCAAATGACAAATGCAGGATGCAGCAGGCCTGCTAGTGATATTTTTCATTTGACAAGGTTTTGGTGAGGTTATTTTTTATGATGTAACTATGGAGCGATCCTGATGATCACGCTGGAGTAAGTATGGTTTCTATGCGTGATGTGCTATGATTACAGAATTAATCTGTCCGTGCAGGCCCACCATGCTGCGTAGCGCACACAGTGCCAGCGATCTCCTGGATGCTACGAACAATATCCCACAGCCGGACTACAGGCAGAATGCCGCAGATCAGAGGTTTATCCCCAAAGCTTCCAATGCAGCTCCTCCAATGAACAACAGTGTAAAAGTAAGTGCAGCAGACCTCCCGCACATTTATTAAAAACTCTGATTCCACGCATTTCATAGAATCCTAGAATGGTAGAGTTGGAAGGGACCTCCTGGGTCATCTGGTCCAACCCCCTGCTCAACGCACGATTCACTAAATCATCCCAGACAGATGTCTGTCCAGCCTCTGTTTAAAGACTTCCATTGAATGAGAACTCACCACCTCTCGTGGCAGCCTCTTCCACTCATTGATCACCCTCACTGTCAAAAAGTTTTTTTTCTAATATCTAATCTGTATTTGTACCTTTATCATACTTTGCAATGCAGTGGCCCATAAACACTCCAGTGCCAACTAGGCCATCTTCTCTGACAAAGAACCACTTAATGTACAGACTGAGGAATATATTGTGTAACTGCCATTTTATTCTTCTAAATATTTAGTACACGTGAAAATAAGAAACTTTGTAATTTATCGTATTAGTGAAATCTGCTTCTTTCTCCACCTGGACTGATTTTTCATTCTTAAATTTTTCAATTTTCAAGTGAAATCTGCCTTTAGCAAATACAGATTTTCCCATTACTGAGCGAGGATTTGACACTTGGTGCTAATAAAATCCTACGACGACCACAAAGGGTGAGTTTCCACGGTCAGGAAACGCTGCGTGTTTGGCGCTGTGCGCTGGCCCAGCGCCAAACACGCAGCGTCCAGATGTTACAGCATAGTGGAGGGGATTTCAAGAAATCCCGTCTCCACTATGCGTAACAACACGCAGGCGGGAGACCTGCATAAACGGACATGCGGCGCGTCTTTTCAGACCGCAGCATGTCCTAGCGTGTTGCGGCGACGGTGCGTCGCCGCAACAGAATTTCACACAGGGCTATGTAGCCCTGCATTCTTTCCGGAGGTGTTCCGGAGGTGTCCTGAACACCTCCGGAAAGAGCGCACGTCAGAAATGGGGCGGGGCTTAGACGGAGCGGAATTTCCGCTCCGTCCAAAGCGCTGTGGTTCCGGACCGTGGAACCACAGCCTAAGGCTACTTTCACACATCAGGTTTTTTGTGTCAGGCATAATCCGTCGAATACCTGATAGGACGGATCCGGCGCTGATTTTGAAAAAAAACTGATGCAACGGATCAGTTTTGTTGCCGGATCCGACCTGAACTTTTCAACTCGGAAAATGCAGGTACGCATGTAGGAGAGAGAGAGACCTTGGTTTCCAGAATCCGGATCAGTCTTTTGATGGATTGGACAAATGACTGGTCCGGTACTATAGACTTCTATTGTTTCCGGCCGCCTGGTGCGCCGCTTCAGGCACTATCAGGCGGGTCCGCTTAAAAAAAAAAAGGTGCAGTGACTGTTTTGTCCGGTCGCTGGAATGTACATTTCCCCCGGATCCGGACAAAAACAGATGCAACGCAACGACATCAGGCGCGATCCGGCGCTAATGAAAGTCAATAACAAAAAAACGCATCCTGTATAGATCCGTTTTTTTTAACAACACGCCGGATCGCGCCTGAAGTAAAAAAACTGATGTGTGAAAGAGGCCTAACAGTTGTTTTAGGAGAACTTGAGGCAGAATGTCTGTGTTACCTCTAGTTCCTCCTCCTTCTGCATGTAATTTCAAAAGCACCAACTGTCTTCTCCTATCTCAATAATGGGAACATCTCTCTTCACTGAACACAGATTTTACTCGTGATTTGAGAGTGAAAAATCGATTCAGAACGTGAAAGAAGCAGATTTCTCTGAAAAGATATAATGCCAAGTTGTTTATTTTCATAAATGAAAATTAAAATGATTACTCTTTAAGACAAAAGCACATGTATTCCTGTAAAAATGGGGTTTTGCTGCCTACAGAAGGCTTTGCTCAGTAATAGCACATGGTTATACAGTCTGTAAG
The DNA here is from genome assembly GCA_033576555.1 of Oophaga sylvatica. NCBI lineage: Eukaryota > Metazoa > Chordata > Amphibia > Anura > Dendrobatidae > Oophaga > Oophaga sylvatica. Next base: position 14,791,970 of record JARQOD010000009.1, read on the forward strand.
CTCCTCATGATCTTTCATCCTTTCCCCCTACTTTATAACCTCGGACCCCACATACTCTCAAACTCGTCTCTCTTCCCAGCAGGGTCCCTTTAGCTCCATCCTCACATCTATGACACCTGAGCCACACTTCTGGTGGATACAGGATGAAAGCTCTGACTGCTAAATGTATGATCCTTGTCTGCAACCCTGCATGGAGATCTCCAGACTGTTATAGAAGTGGGGTTAGATCTATACATACATAGGAGTCCACAGTGTGGAAGAAACTCACTGCAGGGTGTGGGTTGTGGGTGTGTGTGTGTGCTAGGGTATACATACAAATTACATTATTGACCCCTAGGGCGCAGTCAGATGGCCATATAAATCGGACCAAGATCGGAACACAATGCTCGTACTGGCCGGCGGCTATCCACACTTGAGCATGGCAGCCTCATATATTTCTATGCAGCTCTCTCTCTCTGGTGGGGAGAGCCGCCGGCCAGTCCGTGCGCTGCGTTCCGATTTATACGGCCGTATGACTACCTTAAAATGTTTTGATGACCCACAATGTAGAGGGATATACTTTAGAATCTGCTGCAAAAACAAGAGGATTCCATAGTTAAAGGTGTTTTCCAGCCCCCAAAATATATAAATTGGATTATAAGAGTAATATATAAATTACCGATATACAGTAGTTCAGTTCAGGAGCGGATGCAGACAGAAGAGGCCGCTCTGCAAGAACAGTATATAGCTGCCGAGACCCTAAAATAGATCTTCTACTAGAGGGTTGGGGCACTTGAGGCCATTGACCTATATCAGTAAATTCTGTCATTTACATGTAATTTCCTGCATGGATTTTGTGGCTTGACATCCCCTTTAACTATTCCTTCATCCCAAGCATGCTACATTGAGCTCTGCCACCAATAGAAACATAGTTATGACAAATGTAATGTTTTCTATTGTCCCTTCACTGCATGGACCTGCTTTTCTCCTAAAAAAACGACAAGCCAAAAATCTGTCAGTACATAGCAGTGTGTTTTGCAGTGGCTACAATTTTGCACTTTAGTATTTACCCCATATACAGTACTGTGCAAAAGATATTGGTATGCGTGGAAAGAATGCTCTCCAATATAGAAGTGATCATTAGTTTAATTTTATCAATTAACAAAATGCAAAGTGAACGAACAATAGAGAAATGTAAATCACATGAATATTTGGTGTGATCACCCTTCATCTTCAAAACAGCACCAATTCTTCTAGTTACACTTGTACTTGCTCACAGTTTTTGAAGAAACTCGGCACAAAATTGTTCCAAACATCTTGGAGAACCGACCACAGATCTTCTGTGGATGTCGCATATGCAAATCCCTATGTCTCTTCATGTAATCCCAGACAGGATAGATGATGTTGAGATCAGGGCTCTGTGGGGCCGTATCATCACTGCCAGGACTTCTTGTTCTTCTTTACTCTGTAGCTTAATGACATTAGCTGTTTGTTTGTGGTCATTGTCCATAATAATAATAAATTATGGAGCCAATCATGCGCCACTCTGTTGGTTTTGCATTATGGATAAGTATTATAGTACACCTGTATATCTCAGCATTAAAGACACCTAGAAATTGACAACGTTGAAAAATTGAGGACTTTCATCCACAGAAGATCTGTGGTTAGTCCTCCAAGATGTTTGGGATAACCTCCCTGCCGATTTTCTTCAAAAACTGTGTTTAAGTGTACTTAGAAGAATTAATGCTAATTTGAAGGCAAGGGGTAGTCACACCAAATATTGAGGTGATTTAGATTTCTCTTTTGTTTTTTCATTTATTCATTGTTGATAGATAAAAATACTTCTTTTTTAAAGCATTCTTAATTTGTAGCAGTTTTTACTCACCTGTAGAGAACTTTTGCACAGTACTGTACAACTGCATGTGTTTGTCACGTATGTGTCTATGTGTTATTCATCGTGTGCTTTTTTTTTTATTCGCAGAAGTCTGGAGAAGAAGGGGTGCGCGGAAATCTGTTTCCCAAGTAAGTCCAAGCTAAAATAAAGTATTTTGATATAAAAGGGAAATAAGATTTCAATATATTTTTTTATCTACACCCTGTACGTGTGGAAAATAAAATGGAAAAAAATATATTTATCAAGGAAACTCTGTGTAGAAAGAGCTGTTGGGAAAGCGCACACAATAGGGTGACCCTATTTAAGGAGGGAGGAAAAAATGGTAAAAAGGTGTTGTGTTGTGAATGGACTTGAAATGAGTTCTGAGCAGAGGCTCCTTCTGGTGGTTACAAGCGGTACTGGACTGTCCAGTGAAGATTGTGAGGAGTGGGAATCAGGTGTTACTGACTGGTCTTATATAAGGGAGTCGCCTTCCCATCAGGGTTGCCGGTGATCAATTGTTCTGGTCTCAATCCTTGAGTCCTGTTTCCTTTGTAGCCTGCTGTGTCGTGTCTGCATCTCCTGCTAACAGATAAGACATTTTCTTCTTTTTGTTTTTGTGCTTGATTTTTGCATTTTGTCCTGCACTTCTGTGGGGGCCTTCAGGGTCCCCTCCGGGGGCTTTTGCCCTCTCAATTTAGTTCAGCCACTGATGTTTGTACTTTTGCTTTTTCCAGTTTTTTCAGTGGCTGCTGTTTTGATTTTGTTACACCAGAGAACTAATTTAGGTGGTAGAGGTCGTGTGATCTCAGGTGATTTTGAAATTAGTAGAGTTGGTGCTTTTCAGGGTTTTTTGGGATTGCAGTAAGTACCCTTCCTATCCTTTTCTATTTAGGTAGTTTGGGCCCCAGCGTTTGCTCATACTATTTTCTGTCTGTGTCAGTATTTCATCTTGTCTAACCGCCATTACATGTTTGGGGGCTTTCTATGTTCTTTGGGGATCTGCTCCGGGGCAGATAGCTTTCCTATTTCTATCTTTAGGTATAGTTAGTTTCTCAGGCTGTGACGAGGCGTCTAGGACCAACGTAGGAACGCTCCACGGCTGCCTCTAGTTGTGGTGGTTAGTCAGGGTACTGCAATCTCATAGATTCCAACTTCTCTGGTGTATTGCCTTTTTTACCTGCACTCCTCAGCTACCGAAACATAACAGTATCACCGGCCTAAAAATTGAAAATTGTATGGTACTCACAGAAGGGAAAAAATATTGTGAAAGAAAAAAGGTTGTCAGAGTTGTCAGAGATATTTTTCTGTTTGTTGCATTTTTTTCCCTCTGTATCCCTGGGTGCTGGGGAGGATTTTTTTTTCTCTCAATGGAGTTTGCACAGTTTTCTGGCCGTGTGGATCAGCTTGCCACTGAGGTTCGGAGTATTGCTATCTATCTTGCTGGGTTGCCTGTTGTGGAACCTAGGATTCCCATGCCAGATTTGTTTTTAGGGGATCGAGCTAAGTTTCAGAATTTCAAAAATAATTGTAAATTGTTTTTTGCCTTAAAATCTAAGTCCTCAGGGAACGCAGCGCAGCAGGTTCAAATTGTCATCTCTCTCCTGCGCGGCGATCCTCAGGATTGGGCTTTTTCCCTGACACCTGGGGATCCTGTTTTGAGTGATGTTGATGCATTTTTTCAGGCTTTGGGGTTATTGTACGATGAGCCTAATGTCACTGATCAAGCTGAAAAAGCCTTGTTGGCATTAAATCAGGGTCTTGATGACGCTGAGTTATACTGTCAGAGATTCCGTAGGTGGGCAGTCCTGACCAAGTGGAATGACGACGCTTTGGCGGCCCTTTTTCGGAAGGGTCTGTCAGATAATGTAAAGGATGTTATGGTGGGATTCTCTGTCCCCTCTGGTCTCAATGATTCTATGTCATTAGCGATTCAAATTGACAGACGTTTGCGTGAGCGGAGAAGTATGCGTGGAATGGTGTTGCCTTGTGAACCTGCTTCTGAACCCATGCAGTGTGATAGAGTGGTGTCTGGGGCACAGCGTCATGAGTTTCGAAAGCGCAATGGGTTATGTTTCTACTGTGGTGATGCCTCTCATGCTATTTCAGTCTGCCCTAAGCGGGGAAGACGTTTTGCACGCTCAGTTGTCTTGGGTAGTGTTCAGACTAAGTTTTTATTAACTGTCACTCTGATATGCTCTCTGTCCTCATTTTCTGCTCAGGCTTTCGTTGATTCTGGAGCAGCTATTAACCTGATGGATTATGATTTTGCTAAACGTTGTGGGTTTCCCTTGATACCCCTACAGACGTCTATTCCCCTACTGGGGATCGATTCTACCCCTTTGGCTGAGAATAAACCTCAGTTCTCTACTCAGGTGATAATGAGGGTTGAACCTGATCATCAGGAGTGCTGTAAATTTTTGGTTCTGTATAATCTGCATGATATTATCGTACTGGGCTTCCCTTGGTTGCAGTCTCATAATCCTGTTTTGGATTAAAAATCTGTGTCTGTAACCAGTTGGGGCTGCCAATGTGTTAATACCAACACTCCTGTTTTTTCTGCCTCCCCCCAGGCTCAGAATGTTTCTGACTTTTTGATTGATTTTTCTGATGTGTTTAGCGAAAGTAAATCTGCATCCTTGCCTCCCCATAGGAGCTATGACTGCGCTATTGAATTAGTGCCTGGTAGTAAATTCCCTAAAGGTCGCCTTTTTAACTTGTCTGTACCTGAACATGACGCTATGCGGTCTTATATCAAGGAATCATTGGAGAAGGGTCATATCAGACCATCCTCTTCACCCTTAGGTGCCGGTTTTTTCTTTGTGGCCAAAAAGGATGGTTCATTAAGGCCGTGTATTGATTATCGTCTTTTGAACAATATTACTGTAAAATATCAATACCCGTTACCTTTGATTTCTGACCTGTTTTCCAGGGTGAAAAACGCTACTTGGTTTACCAAGCTTGACCTCAGGGGGGCATATAACCTTATTCGCATTAAGCACGGGGATGAATGGAAGACGGCATTCAATACCCCTGAGGGGCATTTTGAGTACCTTGTGATGCCCTTTGGGCTCACTAATGCTCCTTCTGTCTTCCAGTCCTTCATGAATGACATTTTCAGGGATTTTGTGGATAAATTTCTGATTGTTTATTTGGATGATATCTTGATTTTTTCTAATGACTGGGACTCTCATGTGAAACATGTTCGAACTGTATTCCAGATTTTGAGAGAGAATGCTCTGTATGTGAAGGGATCAAAGTGTCTTTTTGGCGTACAGAGGATCTCATTTCTGGGATTCATTTTGTCCCCATCTGTTATTGAAATGGACCCGGTCAAGGTTCAGGCCATCTGTGATTGGGTCCAACCTACTTCATTAAAGGCTCTTCAAAGATTTTTGGGTTTTGCCAATTTTTATCGTGAATTTATTGGTAATTTCTCGGTTATTGTTAAACCATTGACTGATTTGACCAGAAAGGGTTCTAATGTGGTGAATTGGCCTCCTGAGGCAGTCTCTGCATTTCAGGAAATTAAGCAGAGATTCACTTCTGCTCCTGTTCTACGGCAGCCTGATGTTTCTCTGCCATTTCAGGTGGAGGTTGATGCCTCTGAAATTGGGGCAGGTGCCGTTTTGTCCCAAAAAGATCCAGAGTCCTCTAAAAGTAACCCTTGTGCCTTTTTCTCTCGAAAATTTTCTCCTACTGAACGTAATTATGACGTGGGTAATCGGGAGTTACTGGCCATGAAGTGGGCTTTTGAAGAGTGGAGACATTGGCTGGAGGGAGCCAAACATCAGGTGGTGGTCCTTACGGACCATAAGAATCTGGTTTATCTGGAATCTGCCAAGCGACTCAATCCTAGACAGGCCAGGTGGGCCTTGTTTTTCACACGTTTTAATTTTGTGGTTTCCTTTCTTCCTGGCACTAAGAATGTTAAGGCGGATGCCCTCTCGAGGAGTTTCCTTGCGGACTCTCCTGAGTTATCTGATCCTTCTGTTATTTTGAAAGAGGGTGTAGTTCTTTCCGCCATCTCACCCAATTTGAGACTTGCTCTGGAGGGGTGTCAGAAGGATAGGCCCGAGCGCTGCCCTGTTGGAAAATTGTTTGTCCCGGACCAGTGGAAAAAGAGTGTGATGTCTGAGATTCATTGTTCCGCGTTGGCTGGGCATCCCGGAATTTTTGGTACCAGAGACTTGGTTAGTCGGTCCTTTTGGTGGCCTACCTTGTCTCGTGATGTCAGGGAATTTGTGCAGTCCTGCGGGACTTTCTCTCGCTCCAAGCCTTGCTCTCGCTCTAGTGGTTTGTTGATGCCATTGCCTGTGCCCAAGAGACCATGGACCCATATCTCTATGGATTTCATTTCCAACCTCCCTGTTTCTCAGAGAATGACCGTCATCTGGGTGATTTGTGATAGGTTTTCCAAGATGATACATCTTGTGCCATTACCTAAGTTGCCTTCCTCCTCTGAATTGGTGCCTTTGTTCCTTCAGCACGTGGTTCGTTTACACGGCATTCCTGAGAACATTGTGTCTGACAGAGGAGTCCAGTTTGTTTCCAGATTTTGGAGGACCTTTTGTTCTAAACTTGGTGTTCAATTGTCTTTCTCCTCGGCGTTTCATCCTCAGACCAATGGTCAAACTTAGAGAACAAACCAGACATTGGAGACTTATATAAGATGCTTTGTGTCTGCTGATCAGGATGACTGGGTCTCTTTTTTGCCTTTGGCTGAGTTTGCTCTTAATAATAGGGCTAGCTCTGCCACTTTGATGTCTCCATTTTTCTGTAATTCTGGGTTTCACCCTCGATTTTCTTCAGGACAGACGGAGGCTTCTGTCTGTCCAGGTGTTGACTCTGTTGTGGAGCGTATGCAACAGATTTGGGACCAGGTAGTGGAGAGGTTGTCCCTCTCTCAGGAGAGGGCCCAGCGGTTTGCTAACCGGCATAGGACTGATGGTCCTCGGTTTAAAGTGGGGGACTTGGTCTGGTTGTCCTCAAGAAATATTCCTATGAGAGTGGCATCTCCTAAATTTAAGCCTAGGTTCATTGGACCTTATAAGATCATGGAGATTCTTAATCCTGTTTCTTTTCGTTTGCTTCTTCCAGGGACATTTAAGATCCATAACGTGTTCCACAAGTCCTTGTTGAAGAGGTTTGTTGAGCCAGTGGTTCCTACTGCTTTGCCTCCTGACCCTGTTCTGGTTGAGGGCAATATGGAGTTTGTGGTTGAGAAAATATTGAATTCTCGTTTTTCTAGACGGAAACTCCAGTATTTGGTTAAGTGGAGAGGTTATGGTCAGGAAGACAATTCTTGGGTGTTTGCTTCGGACATCCATGCTAGGAGACTCATCCGTGCGTATCATAGAACTCATCCTGACCGACCTGGTTGCTCAAGTGAGGGTTCGGTGACCCCTCCTCAAGGGGGGGGTACTGTTGTGAATGGACTTGAAATGAGTTCTGAGCAGAGGCTCCCTCTGGTGGTTACAAGCGGTACTGGACTGTCCAGTGAAGATTGTGAGGAGTGGGAATCAGGTGTTACTGACTGGTCTTATATAAGGGAGTCGCCTTCCCATCAGGGTTGCCGGTGATCAATTGTTCTGGTCTCAATCCTTGAGTCCTGTTTCCTTTGTAGCCTGCTGTGTCGTGTCTGCATCTCCTGCTAACAGATAAGACATTTTCTTCTTTTTGTTTTTGTGCTTGATTTTTACATTTTGTCCTGCACTTCTGTGGGGGCCTTCAGGGTCCCCTCCGGGGGCTTTTGCCCTCTCAGTTTAGTTCAGCCACTGATGTTTGTACTTTTGCTTTTTCCAGTTTTTTCAGTGGCTGCTGTTTTGATTTTGTTACACCAGAGAACTAATTTAGGTGGTAGAGGTCGTGTGATCTCAGGTGATTTTGAAATTAGTAGAGTTGGTGCTTTTCAGGGTTTTTTGGGATTGCAGTAAGTGCCCTTCCTATCCTTTTCTATTTAGGTAGTTTGGGCCCCAACGTTTGCTCATACTATTTTCTGTCTGTGTCAGTATTTCATCTTGTCTAACCGCCATTACATGTTTGGGGGCTTTCTATGTTCTTTGGGGATCTGCTCCGGGGCAGATAGCTTTCCTCTTTCTATCTTTAGGTGTAGTTAGTTTCTCAGGCTGTGACGAGGCGTCTAGGACCAACGTAGGAACGCTCCACGGCTGCCTCTAGTTGTGGTGGTTAGTCAGGGTACTGCAATCTCATAGATTCCAACTTCTCTGGTGTATTGCCTTTTTTACCTGCACTCCTCAGCTACCGAAACATAACAGTGTTGATCGTCTAGGGGATGATGGGTTAAAAGATCCACCGCTGCTCCCACGGTAAAATGTGCAAAAAAGGAGTAAAATAAATTGATTAAATAGGCTGCGCTGGTGGAAAAAGATGAATTGCTGCAGGCGATATGAGAAGAGTCTATTATTCGGACAACGCGTTTCGAGGCCACACTGGTGTCTTTCTCAAATCAAGATCTGTGTTTGTTTTTTACTTGAAAAAGACGCCAGTCCGGCTTCAAAACGCGTTGTCTGAATAATAGAATCTTCTCATATCGCCTGCAGTAATTCATCTTCTTCCACAGCGCAGCCTATTTTATCAGTGTTTTTTATTCGTTTTTTGGACAGACTTTACCTTGGTTCTTTTTTGACCTAGGGCCCTATTACTGCACAGCAACTGTGCGATCCGCTGAGCTGCTGTCCCCCTATAGCAGCTGTAATTAGCAAAGCTCAATTCTCTGCATCCACAAAATCGCCCTCTCGCACAAACCGCACGATTGTCATTAGGTATGAAGCTCTCTGTAGCCTGCAGACTGCTTCTTCACACAGCAGCACTTCCCTTACGTCTGCCATGTGGCACTCACCCTACGCAATTTTCCAATTTCTGATTTTTAGCATTGGGTCGGTGCAGGGAGAGATTACATTCGCCCCTTACTATACAGTGAGGGCAGGAGTAATCACTTCCCGACACTTTGACTGACAGCCTACTCTGCAGTGTGTAATGTGTATGCAGAGCAGACTGTCATTTTTCAGCGTTTTTGCCGCATTTGTGGGTGCTGATTACTTGGGTGATTTGTCCTACAATATGCATTAAAAAATGTTGCAAAAAAAATGCAACATGTGAACATAGCCCAACATCCTATTTACCTGCAGACTAACCCTCTATCTCCAGGTAATTTGTGTTTATGGACAAGACAAATTCCCTTTTAAATAATGAATAAGGTATTGTTGGAACAATTTTTACTCCAGAAAAACAAACACAAAAAACCCCCAAAGATTAATCTGCTCCAAACCTGTAATATTAATTTTGTCAAAATATTATTACATTCCTTTAAGTAAAAGAATATTACACTGTGGCTCTCAGGCTGTGATAGGTTCTGTACCTTTGTGATCGATTCTGTACCTTTGTGATAGGTTCTGTACCTTTGTGATAGATTCTGTACCTTTGTGATAGATTCTGTACCTTTGTGATCTGTTCTGTACCTTTGTGATAGGTTCTGTAACTATGTGATAGGTTCTGTAACTATGTGATAGGTTCTGTACCTATGTGATAGATTCTGTACCTTTGTGATAGGTTCTGTACCTTTGTGATAGGTTCTGTCCCTATGTGATAGGTTCTGTACCTTTGTGATAGGTTCTGTAACTATGTGATAGGTTCTGTACCTTTGTGATAGGTTCTGTACCTTTGTGATAGGTTCTGTAACTATGTGATAGGTTCTGTAACTATGTGATAGGTTCTGTAACTATGTGATAGGTTCTGTACCTATGTGATAGATTCTGTAACTATGTGATAGGTTCTGTACCTTTGTGATAGGTTCTGTAACTATGTGATAGGTTCTGTACCTTTGTGATAGGTTCTGTACCTTTGTGATAGGTTCTGTAACTATGTGATAGGTTCTGTAACTATGTGATAGGTTCTGTAACTATGTGATAGGTTCTGTACCTATGTGATAGATTCTGTAACTATGTGATAGGTTCTGTAACTATGTGATAGGATCTGTACCTATGATAGATTCTGTACCTTTGTGATAGGTTCTGTAACTATGTGATAGGTTCTGTACCTTTGTAATAGGTTCTGTAACTATGTGATAGGTTCTGTACCTTTGTGATAGGTTCTGTACCTTTGTGATAGGTTCTGTACCTTTGTGATAGGTTCTGTAACTATGTGATAGGTTCTGTACCTTTGTGATAGGTTCTGTACCTTTGTGATAGGTTCTGTAACTATGTGATAGGTTCTGTAACTATGTGATAGGTTCTGTAACTATGTGATAGGTTCTGTACCTATGTGATAGATTCTGTAACTATGTGATAGGTTCTGTACCTTTGTGATAGGTTCTGTAACTATGTGATAGGTTCTGTACCTTTGTGATAGGTTCTGTACCTTTGTGATAGGTTCTGTAACTATGTGATAGGTTCTGTAACTATGTGATAGGTTCTGTAACTATGTGATAGGTTCTGTACCTATGTGATAGATTCTGTAACTATGTGATAGGTTCTGTAACTATGTGATAGGATCTGTACCTATGATAGATTCTGTACCTTTGTGATAGGTTCTGTAACTATGTGATAGGTTCTGTACCTTTGTAATAGGTTCTGTAACTATGTGATAGGTTCTGTACCTTTGTGATAGGTTCTGTACCTTTGTGATAGGTTCTGTACCTATGTGATAGGTTCTGTACCTTTGTGATAGGTTCTGTACCTATGTGAGAGACAATGAGCCCCATTCATCATTTGTGGGTTTTTTGAAGTTGCCTTTCTTTTCTTTGGAGAAGTCTTTTCTGTGCTTTCCAATGTATAAACAATTTTTATGCAGACTAAACACCTAATGTCCCTAGGAAATAAGAACATAAATCTATATCTAATAAGTTTGGCAATGCTTCCATTTGAATTCACTTTTACTTTCTACCAGGGGAACAAATCCGTTTGCAACGGTAAAGCTCCGTCCCACCGTAACCAATGATCGATCTGCTCCTCTGATACGGTGAGACAAGATCAGGAGACGATGGTTTATATTTCTGAATCATGCCACCATTCTCCCGGACTCCAGTGAGCACAACAATAAAATGAAGCCCCTATTAATCATGAATAGCCATACTGGTGTTATTAAAGATATCACCCTACATCCAGTTTGTATCCATAGGTTGGAAAGTATTGCACATTTTGTACATTTATGTTCCAGCGATTGTAAATATCAGATCTTCATGTTATATTTATTGTGGATGATGTCATCTCCTTGTTGCTTCTGTGAAAATGACCAGTTTGTGGAGTTTGCAGAAATAGAATAGATTTGGTGACTTACACTTAAATACCATGTAAATATATATATATTAATAAGAAGTGATTATGGCAAAATACTGATGGATGTAAATAAAGATCAATATATTAGAAAACCGGCTGTGCTTCTTGTCTTGCATGCTTAATATTCAGAATTATTACTGTTCTTCTATACAAAAGTTCTTAATTCTGGCAAAAAACATGAGCAAAGAGGGGTCACACTTTCCTATGTAAGATACAAGTGCTTCTCACTAAATTAGAATATCATCAAAAAGTTAATTTCTTTCAATTCTTCAATACAAAAAGTGAAACTCATATTATATAGAGTCATTACACACAGAGTGATCTATTTCATGTGTTTATTTCTGTTAATGTTGATGATTATGGCTTACAACCAATGAAAACCCAAAAGTCATTATCTCTGTAAATTAGAATAATTACCAAACACCTGCAAAGGTTTCCTAAGCGTTTAAAAAGATCCCTTAGTCTGTTTCAGTAGGCTCCACAATCATGGGAAGACTGCCGACTTGACAGATGTCCAGAAGGCAGTCATTGACATACTCCACAAGTAGGGTAAGCTGCAAAAGGTCATTGGTAAAGAAGCCGACTGTCCACAGAGTGCTGTATCCAAACATATTAATGGAAAGTTGAGTGGAAGGAAAAAGTGTGGTAAAAAAAAGGTGCACAAGCAACCGGGATAACGGCAGCCTTGAAAGGATTGTTAAGAAAAGGCCATTCAAAAATTTGGGGAAATTCACAAGGGGTGGACTGCTGCTGGAGTCATTGCTTTAAGAGCCAACACACACAGACATATCGAGGACATGGGCTACAAGTGTCACATTCCTTGTGTCAAGCCACTCATGACCAATAGACAACGCCAGAAGCGTCTTACCTGGACCAAAGAGGAAAATAACTGGACTGCTGCTCAGTGATCCAATGTGTTGTTTTCAGATTAAAGTAAATTTTGCATTTCATTTGGAAATCGAGGTCCCAGAGTCTGGAGGAAGAGTGGAGAGGCCACAATCCAAGCTGCTTGAGATCTAGTGTAAAGTTTCCACAATCAGTGATGGTTTGGGGAGCCATGTCATCTGCTGGTGTAGGTTCACTGTGTTTTATCAAGACCAAAGTCAGCGCAGCCGTCTACCAGGAAATTTTAGAGCACTTCATGCTTCCCTCTGCTGACAAGCTTTTTGGAGATGGAAATTTCATTCTCCAGCAGAACTTGGCACCTGTCCACACTGCCAAAAGTACCAATACCTGGTGTAAAAACAACAGTATCACTGTGCTTGATTGGCAGCAAACTCGCTTGACCTTAACACTATAGAGAATCTATGGAGTATTGTCAAGAGGAAGATGAGAGACACCAGACCAAACAATGCAGATGAGCTGAAGGCTGCTATCAAAGCAACCTGGGCTTCCATAACACCTCAGCAGTGCTACGAGCTGATCGCCTCCATGCCACGCCGCATTGATGCAGTATTTGATGCAAAAGGAGCCCCGACCAAGTATTGAGTGCATTTACTGATCATACATTTCAGATTTTAAAATCATTTTTCAGGCTGATGTTATAAAGTATTCTAATTTACTGAGATAATGACTTTTGGGTTGTCATTGGCTGTAAGCCATAATCATCAACATTAACAGAAATAAACACCTGAAATAGATTTTGTTTGTTTGCAATAGATGTTTGTAATGACTCTATAGAATATATGAGTTTCACTTTTTGTATTGAAGAACTGAAATAAATTAGCTTTTTGATGATATTCTGATTTTGTGAGAAGCCCCTGTATTGCTGCTAGCAACTAAAGAAAGACCAGGAAAAAAAAAGCTGGAAGAAAAGGTGAGGATCTAAACACTGTTACACTGCCATCTAGTGAACTATAATACTATTTCAGTTTTGGGTGTACAGAAAAGTATTTATTTTCTCATCCGGTTGTTCACCTCTGGAGACAGTTTTTTTTTCTTAAGTGAATGTAATTGCTAAGCATCACTTTTGCAATGGTTTAGTTAAAAATTTTGCAGTTTGGATTTTACAGGCTCTTTGTTTCCTTGCAAAGTCAACTTTGATGAGGTTAGTGGTCATATATCAGCTGATAAGAGCAAAAAAACATGGATAAAGGAGTTGGAAACTCTACTATTGGAAAATCAGAAGGAGCTCAATGACAGATTCTCAGTTTTCTCATTCTGCAGATAGCAATAAGTAGTGCCAAACAGAGGCTATTGTAGACAAACGAGGCAAACTTTTTAATGAGTACCAATCACAAAAATAAGTTTAGCCAACAAAATACATGCATTTAAGTAAGAAATTCAGCTCTTGCATATTTTTTATGGTCACTGCATTATCTTACTACTACGTCCAGGTATATATTATATGGTCATTACATTATCTTACTACTACGTCCAGGTATATATTATACGGTCATTATATTATCTTACTACTACGTCCAGGTATATATTATACGGTCATTACATTATCTTACTACTGCGTCCAGGTATTAATTATACGGTCATTACATTATCTTACTACTGCGTCCAGGTATTAATTATACGGTCATTACATTATCTTACTACTACGTCCAGGTATATATTATACAGTCATTACATTATCTTACTACTACGTCCAGGTATTAATTATACGGTCATTACATTATCTTACTACTGCGTCCAGGTATAATTATACAGTCATTACATTATCTTACTACTACGTCCAGGTATATATTATACGGTCATTGCATTATCTTATTACTGCGTACAGGTATAATTATACGGTCATTACATTATCTTACTACTAGCGTCCAGGTATTAATTATACGGTCATTATATTATCTTACTACTACGTCCAGGTATATATTATACGGTCACTGCATTATCTTACTACTCGCCCCCCCCCCCCCCCCCCCCCCCCCCCCCCCCCCCCCCCCCAAAAAAAAAAAAAAAAAAAAAAAAAAAAAAAAAAAAAAAAAAAAAAAAAAAAAAAAAAAAAAAAAATTTATACGGTCATTAATTATCTTACTACTCGTCCAGGTATTATAATTATACAGCACTACCATTATACGTTTATTACTACTACGTCCAGGTATATATTATACGGTCATTACATTATCTTACTACTACGTCCAGGTATATATTATACGGTCATTACATTATCTTACTACTACGTCCAGGTATATATTATACGGTCATTATCATTATCTTACTACTACGTCCAGGTATATATATTATACGGTCATTACATTATCTTACTACTACGTCCAGGTATATATTATACGGTCATTACATTATCTTACTACTACGTCCAGGTATATATTATACGGTCATTACATTATCTTACTACTACGTCCAGGTATATATTATACGGTCACTTACATTATCTTACTACTACGTCCAGGTATATATTATACGGTCATCATTATCTTACTACTACGTCCGTAATTACTCTAATTATCTACTCACCAGTATTATACGTCATATTTTACTCGTCGTATATTATACGCAATTACTACATCCAGTTTATTATACGTCTTTTTACCAGTATTATATGTCATATATTATAGTCCGGTATATTATACTAATATTTAACTCGTCAGTAATATGCATATCTATACCCCAGGTATTATTATAGTCATTATAATCTTACTACTTACTCCGTTATATTATCGGTCATTATCATTATCTTCACTTACTACGTCGTATATATTTATAGTCATTATTATCTTACTACTCGTCCAGGTATATATTATAGGTCATTATATTCTATTACTACTACTGTCCAGGTATATATTATACGGTCATTACATTATTTCTACTACGTCCAGGTAATATATATCATTATTATCGTTACTACTACGTCAGTATTATATTATACGTCAGTTAATTATCTTATACTCAGTCAGGTATATATATACGGTTCATTACATTATCTTACTACTACGTCCAGGTATATTATACAGTCATTAATATTATCTTACTACTACGTCCAGGTATATATTATACGTCATTACATTATCTTACTACTACGTCCAGGTATATATTATACGGTCATTACATTATCTTACTACTACGTCCAGGTATATATTATACGGTCATTACATTATCTTACTACTACGTCCAGGTATATATATATCGGTCATTACATTATCTTACTACTACGTCCAGGTATATATTATACGGTCATTACATTATCTTACTACTACGTCCAGGTATTAATTATACGGTCATTACATTATCTTACTACTACGTCCAGGTATATATTATACGGTCATTATATATCTTATACTCGTCCAGTATATATTATACGGTCTTCATTATTTATACTACGTCCAGGTATATATATATACGTCATTAATTATCTTACTACTACGTCCAGGTATATTATACGGTCATCATTATTTACTACTACGTCCAGGTATATATTATACGGTCATTACATTATCTTACTACTACGTCCAGGTATATATTATACGTCATTACATTATCTTACTACTCGTCCAGGTATATTATACAGTCATTACATTATCTTACTACTACGTCCAGGTATATATTATACGGTCATTACATTATCTTACTACTACGTCCAGGTATATATTATACGGTCATTACATTATCTTACTACTACGTCCAGGTATATATTATACGTCATTACATTATCTTACTACTGCGTCCAGGTATATATTATACGGTCATTACATTATCTTACTACTACGTCCAGGTATATATTATACGTCATCATTACTACTATACGTCCAGGTATATATTATAGGTCATTAATTATCTTACTACTACGTCCAGGTATAATATTATACGGTCATTACATTATCTACTACTACGTCCAGGTATTATTAAGTATATTATCTACTACTCGTCCAGTATATATTTCATACTTACTACTACGTCCAGTATATATTATACGGTCATTCATTATCTTATACTAGTCCATTATATTATACGTCATTCATTATCTTACTATCGTCAGTATTATTATACGGTCATTATTATTACTACTACGTCCAGTATATATATAACGGTCATAATTATCTTACTACTACGTCCAGGTATAATTATACGGTCATTACATTATCTTACTACTACGTCCAGGTATATATTATACGGTCATTACATTATCTTACTACTACGTCCAGGTATATATTATACGGTCATTACATTATCTTACTACTACGTCCAGTATATATTATACGTACTTCATTATCTTATATACGTCCAGGTATATATTATACGTCATTAATTATCTACTACTACGTCCAGGTAATATTATACGTCATATTATCTTACTACTCGTCCAGGTATATATTATACGTCATTACATTATTCTTACTACTCGTCCAGGTATATATTATAGGTCATTAATTATCTTACTACTACGTCCAGGTATAATTATACGTCATTAATTATCTTATACTACGTCCAGGTATTATTATACGGTCATTAATTATCTACTACTACGTCCAGGTATTATATTATACGGTCATTCATTATCTTACTACTACGTCCAGGTATTATTATACGTCATTATATTATCTTACTACTACGTCCAGGTATATATTATACGTCATTACATTATCTTACTACTACGTCCAGTATATATTATACGTCATTCATTATCTTACTACTACGCCAGTAATATTATAGTCATCATTATCTTACTACTCTCAGTATAATTATACAGTCATTACATTATCTACTACGTCCAGGTATATATTATACGCATTAATTATCTTACTATATCCAGTATATTATACGGTCATTATATCTTAATACGTCCAGTATTATTATACGTCATTATATTATCTTACTACTACTCCAGTATATATTATACGGTCATTACATTATCTTACTACTACGTCCAGGTATAATTATACGGTCATAATTATCTTCTACTCGTCCAGGTATAATTATACGGTCATTATTATTTACTACTACGTCCAGTATTATATTATACGTCTTATATCTTATATACTCCAGGTATTATATTATACGTCTATTATCTTATACTACGTCAGTTATATTATACGTCATATATTATTTACTTACTCGTCCAGGTATATATTATTGCATCATTATCTTACTACTACGTCCAGGTATATTATACGGTCTTACATTATCTTACTACTACGTCCAGGTATATATTATACGTCATACATTATCTTACTACTACGTCCAGGTATATATTACGGTCATTACATTATCTTACTACTCGTCCAGTATATATTATACGGTCATTCATTCTTACTACTACGTCCAGGATATATTATACGGTCATTACATTATCTTACTACTACGTCCAGGTATATATTATACGGTCATTACATTATCTTACTACTACGTCCAGGTATATATTATACGTCTTACATTCTTATACACGCCAGGTATATTATATACGTCATTAATTATTTATACGTCCAGTATTATTAACGTCATTCATTATTTATACTACGTCAGTTATTTAACGTCATTACATTATTTATACTCGTCCAGTATATATAACGGTCATTAATTATCTTACTACTACGTCCAGGTATATATTATACGGTCATTACATTATCTTACTACTCGTCCAGGTATATATTATACGTCATTACATTATCTTACTACTACGTCCAGGTATATATTAAACGTCATTACTATTACTTATATAGTCCAGGTATATATTATACGTCATTACATATTATACTACTCCAGTATTATTATACGTCATTATATTTATACTCGTCCGGTATATTATACGTCATTACATTATCTTACTACTATCGTATATATTATACAGTATTACTTATCTTACTACTACGTCCAGGTATATATTATACGGTCATATTACTTACTACTCGTCCAGGTATAATTATACGTCATCATTATCTTACTACTACGCAGGATTATTATACGGTCATTAATTATCTTACTACTCGTCAGTATATATTATACGGTCATTACATTATCTTACTACTACGTCCAGGTATATATTATACGTCATACATTATCTTACTACTACGTCCAGGTATATATTATACGTCATACATTATCTTACTATACGTCCAGGTATATATATATATACGTCATTACATTATCTATACTCTCAGTATATATTATACGGTCATTAATTATCTTACTACTACGTCCAGGTATATATTATACGGTCACTGCATTATCTTACTACTACGTCCAGGTATATATTATACGGTCATTATATTATCTTACTACTACGTCCAGGTATATATTATACAATCATTACATTATCTTACTACTGCGTCCAGGTATATATTATACGGTCATTATATTATCTTACTACTACGTCCAGGTATATATTATACGGTCACTGCATTATTTTACTACTACGTCCAGGTATATATTATACAGTCATTACATTATCTTACTACGGTGTCCAGGTATATATTATACGGTCACTGCATTATCTTACTACTACGTCCAGGTATATATTATACAATCATTACATTATCTTACTACTGCGTCCAGGTATATATTATACGGTCACTGCATTATCTTACTACTACGTCCAGGTATATATTATACAGTCATTACATTATCTTACTACGGTGTCCAGGTATATATTATACAGTCATTACATTATCTTACTACGGTGTCCAGGTATATATTATACAGTCATTACATTATCTTACTACAGTGTCCAGGTATATATTATACGGTCACTGCATTATCTTACTACTACGTCCAGGTATATATTGTATGGGCACTGCATTATCTTACTACGGCGTCCTAGTATTTTATCTCAGTTTTGGTTGTACTACCGGACCTAATGCAACTTACATTAAATCTGCAGCATGCTCTACCTTTTTCCAGGGGTCGGCCTGTCAAGAACTCAATGGATTTTCCCACTAGAAACAATTATATGGTATCTGTCACCAAGTTTTTCTCTACCCCATTGAAGAGCAACATTATGTAGAGGCAGAGACCCTGACTCCAGTGATTATATCACTCATTTTACTGTTTGCTGCATTTTTTTGGTAAGAGCTGTTTTATTGAAGGCCGATCTACCAGTTATCTGAATGCAGATCTTGGCATAAACCCGCCCACACCACTGATAGGCAGCTTTCTGTGTACACTGTGCATAGGCAGAAAGCTGCCGAACACTGGTGGGGATGGGGATATACAGAGCTCATGAATATGTTGGACTACATGACAGCAGGTCTACTAGTCCTCTAGTGATAATCAGATTTTACTAAAATGACAGCAAAGCAGCTCAGTAAGTGACATATCACTGGAATGAGAGTCTCTGTCTCTACATTATGCTGCTCTCAGATTATGTAGCAAAAACCTAGTGACAGATTCCCTTTAACCACTTCACTACCTTAGATTTATGGATACCTCCTGATGATTTTGCACGCACAGAAGCTCTTTCTTCACTCCAGTCGGTGCCACCGCAACGTCATCCCGATGGCCCTTTGCCATGGTGACCAGACGTCATCATGACATCTGGGTCACCAGTTAAACTTATATGTACAAGGAACAAAGGTGACACCAAAAGATCTAAGACCATGAAAAAAATGGGTTAAAAACGTGTCAGTAGGACAGGAGTGCAAAACACTCCGATCAATTGAAAAAAAAAAACAATAAAAAGGAAAAAAACGACGATCGGTTTAATAGTGGATTTGAAGTAGAAGGACTAAGAAATATATTAAAATAGCCTTTATTAAAACAAGTATCAGGGTAAATGGCACAAAGGCGCACACATATAATAGAGTTAAATAGTAGACAGCACAAATTAGCAAAAAATATTTTGCATAGACAGCTGAAAAAACGTACAATTGTGCTATTGACAACCATGGCGACACATAAATAGTAATCACATGTGGGATATTTAATGTTAATATAGATGTAATAGAGGGAGCATATGTATATACATACACAGTAAGAGTACAGTGAATAAGTCAATGTGTGGAGTAAGTATATGTACATAAATACATGCTCCTGCCTATATCATCACGAGTTAAATAGTGGTACTATGACTCATGGTTGTATGACACATGTTTAGAAATTGCTCATCTCATGGCAGGGTAGTACATACCAGAGGAGGTGATGTGCTGATGGAGATGTGTGACGCCGGACCCCGACGTTCGTTTGGACCAACCAGACCTTGTATGTGTCATACAACCATGTGTCATACTCTCCCCCAATGTCACTTTAAATGTGATATGGCCCCTAAAAAAATGGTTTTGTAAATTTTGTTGGAAAAATTAGAAATCGCTGGTCAACTTTTAACTATATTAACTAAAAAAAAAAAATGTTTAACAAATTTTACTGATGTAAATTAGACATGTGGGAAATGTTATTTATTAACTATTTTGTGTAACATAACTCTCGCGTTTAAGTTCAAAATAATTAAAAATTTGAAAATTTCTAAATTCTAATTTTTTAAATTTTCACTGAATTTACGTTTTTGTCACAAATAAATGCAAGTCATATCGAACTAATTTTACCGCTGTCATGAAGTACAATGTCACAAAAAACAGTCTCAGAATCAGTGGGTTCCATTGAAGCGTTCCAGAGCTACACACGTGGTCAAAATTGTTGGCACCCCTCGTGTAATGACAGAAAAACCCACAATGGTCACAGAAATAACTTGAATCTGACAAAAGTAATAATAAAGCAAAAATCTATGAAAATGAACAAATGAAAGTCAGACATTGCTTTTCAACCATGATTCCACAGATTAAAAAAAAAATAAAACTCATGAAATAGGCCTGGAAAGATATGATGGTACCCTTAACTTAATATTTTGTTGTACAACCTCTTGAGGCAATCACTACAATCAAACGATTCCTGTAACTGTCAATGAGACTTCTGCACCTCTCGACAGGTATTTTGGCCCAATCCTCAAGAGCAAACTGTTCCAGTTGTCTCGTGTTTGAAGGTTGCCTTTCCCAGACGCCATGTTTCAGCTCTTATCAAAGATGCTCTGTAGGATTTAGGTCAGGGCTCATAGAAGGCCACTTCAGAATAGTCCAGTGTTTTCCTCTTAGCCATTATTGGGTGTTTTTACCTGTGTGCTTTGGGTCATTATCCTGTTGCAAGACCCATGACCTGCAACTGAGACCAAGCTTTCTGACACTGGGCAGCACATTTCTCTCTAGAATCACTTGATAGTCTTGAGATTTCATTGTACCCTGCACAGATTCTAGACACCCTGTGCCAGATGCAGCAAAGCAGCCCCAGAACATAACAGAGCCTCCTCCATGTTTCACAGTAGGGACAGTGTTCTTTTCTTGATATGCTTCATTTTTCCATCTGTGAACATAGAGCTGATGTGCCTTGCCAAAAAGTTTCATTTTGTCTCATCTGTCCATAGGACATTCTCCCAGAAGCTTTGTGGTTTGTCAACATGTAGTTTGGCAAATTCCAGTCTGGCTTTTTTATGATTTTTTTTTGACAATTTTGTTATCTCCCATGAAGTCCACTTTGGCTCATACAATGAAGGATGGTGCGATCTGACACTGATGTTCCTTGAGCTTGAAGTTCACCTTTAATCTGTTTAGTTTTTCTGAGCTCTTTTGTTACCATTCATATTATCCGTCCTGTTGTGAATGGACTTGAAATGAGTTCTGAGCAGAGGCTCCCTCTGGTGGTTACAAGCGGTACTGGACTGTCCAGTGAAGATTGTGAGGAGTGGGAATCAGGTGTTACTGACTGGTCTTATATAGGGGAGTCGCCTTCCCATCAGGGTTGCCGGTGATCAATTGTTCTGGTCTCAATCCTTGAGTCCTGTTTCCTTTGTAGCCTGCTGTGTCGTGTCTGCATCTCCTGCTAACAGATAAGACATTTTCTTCTTTTTGTTTTTGTGCTTGATTTTTGCATTTTGTCCTGCACTTCTGTGGGGGCCTTCAAGGGTCCCCTCCGGGGGCTTTTGTCCTCTCAGTTTAGTTCAGCCACTGATGTTTGTACTTTTGTTTTTTCCAGTTTTTTCAGTGGCTGCTGTTTTGATTTTGTTACACCAGAGAACTAATTTAGGTGGTAGAGGTCGTGTGATCTCAGGTGATTTTGAAATTAGTAGAGTTGGTGCTTTTCAGGGTTTTTTGGGATTGCAGTAAGTGCCCTTCCTATCCTTTTCTATTTAGGTAGTTTGGGCCCCAACGTTTGCTCATACTATTTTCTGTCTGTGTCAGTATTTCATCTTGTCTAACCGCCATTACATGTTTGGGGGCTTTCTATGTTCTTTGGGGATCTGCTCCGGGGCAGATAGCTTTCCTCTTTCTATCTTTAGGTGTAGTTAGTTTCTCAGACTGTGACGAGGCGTCTAGGACCAACGTAGGAACGCTCCACGGCTGCCTCTAGTTGTGGTGGTTAGTCAGGGTACTGCAATCTCATAGATTCCAACTTCTCTGGTGTATTGCCTTTTTTACCCGCACTCCTCAGCTACCGAAACATAACACCGTCCCTTTGATTTGTCGTCAATTTTCCTCCTGCGGCCATGTCTAGGGAGGTTGGTTACAGTCCCATGGAGCTTAAATTTCTGAATACCATGTGCAACTGTAGTCAGAGGAACATCAAGCTGCTTGGAGATGGTCTTATAACTTTTACCTTTTTCATGTTTGTCTATAATTTTCTTTCTAATCTCCTGAGACAACTCTTTCCTTCGCTTCCTCTGGTCCATGTTGAGTGTGATACACACCATGTCACCAAACAGCACAGTGAGTATCAGTAGCCCTCTATACAGGCCACTCACTGATTCCAAGATTGTAGACACCTGTGATGTTAATTGTGAACACACCTTTATTTAACATGTCCCTTTTGTCACATTATTTTCAGAGGTACCCTCATTTCTGTCCAGGCTTATTTCATGAGTTTTATTTTTTAAAAATTCTGTGGAAGCATGGTTGAAAAGCAATGTCTGACTTTCATTTGTTAATTTTTATAGATTTTTGATTCATTACTTTTGTCAGATTCAAGTTATTTCTGTGACCATTGTGTTTTTTTCTGTCATTAAATGAGGGGTACCAACCATTTTGACTACGTGTGTATAACCTCATAAAGGGACAGTGGTCAGAATTGAAAAAATTGTCCCGGTCATGAAGGTGCAAATAGCCTTGGGGGTAAAAGGGATTAAAGTGTATAGATGGATCATGTTTTAAAGGTATGGAAATTGCCACAGAATCAGGAAGAAATGTCATGTGCAGTTAGGAATGATGCCTGTTAGGGCTTATTCACACCACCATGGTTTTGTTCCTGTCCCTGGAGCCATGTTGTTTAATGGGGCAGTGCAGAAGAGCGATGTTTTTCACTGAGTTAATCTGCATGTGAAACAAATGGCAGCATGCACTAGTTTCTTCCATAAATCAGATGAGACTCACACATTCGAGTCTATGGGTGCATGAATAGAATCGGATGCCATTCTGAGCCACATTATAGCATCAGATTTTTAGGGATACATTGCAATTCT
This sequence comes from Oophaga sylvatica, assembly GCA_033576555.1. NCBI lineage: Eukaryota > Metazoa > Chordata > Amphibia > Anura > Dendrobatidae > Oophaga > Oophaga sylvatica. The sequence continues at coordinate 14,815,518 of JARQOD010000009.1, forward strand.
GTAACATAGAAAACTGTAAATGATTACCGTATGTACTCGAGTATAAGTCGACCGAGTATAAACCGAGGCACCTAATTTTGCCACAAAAAGCTGGGTAAACTTATTGACTCGAGTATAAGCTGAGTATGCATTGTCCCCTCATCCCGTATACCCTATCCTTGTATGAATGGCTTTTTGTCCCCTATCCTTGTATGCATGGCTCCTCCCCCGTCCTGTCCTTGTATGCATGGCTTCTTATCCCCTATCCTTGTATGCATGGCTCCTAATCCTCTATCCTTGTATGCATGGCTCCTTATCCCCTATCCTTGTATGCATGGCTCCTTATCCCCTATCCTTGTATACATGGCTCCTTATTCCCTATCCTTGTATGCACGGCTCCTTATTCCCTATCCTTGTATACATGGCTCCTTATCCCCTATCCTTGTATGCATGGCTCCTTATTCCCTATCCTTGTATGCATGGCTCCTTATCCCCTATCCTTGTATGCATGGCTCCTTATCCCCTATCCTTGTATGCATGGCTCCTTATTCCCTATCCTTGTATGCATGGCTCCTTATTCCCTATCCTTGTATGCATGGCTCCTTATTCCCTATCCTTGTATGCATGGCTCCTTATCCCCTATCCTTGTATACATGGCTCCTTATCCCCTATCCTTGTATGCATGGCTCCTTATTCCCTATCCTTGTATGCATGGCTCCTTATCCCCTATCCTTGTATGCATGGCTCCTTATCTTCTATCCTTGTATGCATGGCTCCTTATCCCCTATCCTTGTATGCATGGTTCCTATAAAAAAAAAACATCCTACTTACCTTCCCTGCATCTCGTTCCGGCATCAGCAGCTCTTCCGGCCGAGCGATAACGTTGCCTCGCTCATTAAGGTAATGAATATTCACTCCACGTCTATGGGAGTGGAGAGGCGTGAATATTCATTACCTTAATGGGTGGGGCCACGTGATCGCTCGGCAGGAAGAGCTGCTGGCGCCGGAGCGAACGAGATGCAGCTAAGGCGGGCAGGGTAGGTAAGTAGGATGTGTGCTGGAAGCTGGCGGCTGCCGCTGCCACTGTGCGCTATTAGAGAGAAATGAATATTCATTTCTTTTTAGCAGCAGCGCAGGCTTTTGCCACAGCCGCCGGCTCTGCCGCTCCCCCTCCCCGCCGTCTTTCTGGGACAATTGACTTATGTATAAGCTGAGGGGAGCATTTTCAGCACAAAAAAAGTGCTGAAAAACTCGGCTTGCACACGAGTATATACGGTAATAACTAATTCTGTAAAAAACGGATTGTATACAGATGACAAGTGAGAAAAAAATTCTCTCGCTTTTCTGGATGAAACTCTGAATGATTTTTATATGCTTGGGTGAACTTATCCTTAGTATAAGGCTGGAATCACACAAGCGTATGACATCCAATGAGAGAACATTGACTGGACAGCATAGGGGAACACAGTGTGATGGGGCAGCGTGAAGATGGGGCCCAATATGGAAGTATGGAAAGGAGAGGGCATGTACCAAAATAGGGACAGTGTGTGGGTAATATTTTGTGCAAGGAACACAAGGAGGATCAATTAATTATTCAGGGGCATGGTGTAGGGCAGATAATTTTATTCAGGAGCATTATAGCGACACTGCTATTTTTATGGGTATTGTGTGGGGATGATCTGCAGAAGACGGGAGAATACGTAAGTCTATAGAGACAAGCTGTGACTGTGAAAAGTTATCATAGCGTCTGGACAACATTAAGAAAACAAAGAGAATGACTCCATTCAGAGATAACATAATTTATAAGGTACCTGAATATAAATGTTTATTTGTAATACTGACTAATTCTCATCAGTGCTGTGGTTCTTGTGTGGTCAGTGGTGTGATGATGACTGATAACAACAACTCCCACTATATCCTTACCATTGATAAGGACGTACTGGAAGTTGTAGGCCTATGCGATACAAATGTATGTGGGTCTGACCTGACATTATAGTTGATTTACCATGTACTGATGGTGGTTCTGGTTCTGAATTCATGTGCTAACAGTGTTCATAGTGATATATTCATGTACTGATGGTTGTCCTGGTGATATATTCATGTACTGATGGTGGTTTTGGTGATGTACAGTACAGACCAAAAGTTTGACACACCTTTTCATTCAAAGAGTTTTCTGTATTTTCATGACTATGAAAATAGTAGATATCAAAAAACTGACCGGCACATCCAAACATAGATCCAGTGTGAACAGGTGCTAAACCCAGAGTCACCAACTCATGCACATACAAGAAAAAAGGGTAGCACACTGCAGCGCTATAGCTTGCAAACACGAAATATGAAAAATGAATTGCATCACTGCCTTAGAAATATGAAAAATTGAGAAGTCTTAGCGCATAAGATGGCCAAATTATGTGTGCCTGATAGCCACGTCAAGGCTCTTCTCGTATATCAGGTCCTAACTAATGCCAATCCTCGCTTAGAAAAGTCTGTCTGCATGGGAACATATGAATCCTCTCTTAAGACTAAAATCTACATCTCTGTGGAGGGGTAATGAACCTGGTGTAATTAAAAAGCCTGTGACCAACAGGTGGAGTGCTCAGGTAGAAGGTAAATGAATAAATATCAAAAAACTGACCGGCACATCCAAACATAGATCCAGTGTGAACAGGTGCTAAACCCAGAGTCACCAACTCATGCACATACAAGAAAAAAGGGTAGCACACTGCAGCGTTATAGCTTGCAAACACGAAATATGAAAAATGAATTGCATCACCGCCTTAGAAATATGAAAAATTGAGAAGTCTTAGCGCAGGTAGTGAAGAGGCATTAAATAAATACAGAAGACTAATAAATTCTGTAAAAAGCAAATCAAGACAGCAAAGATTGAGGCAGAGAGACTCATTGCCAGAGAAAGTAAAAATAATCCCAAAATATTCTTTAACTACATAAATAGCAAGAAACTAAAAAATGATAGTGTTGGTCCCCTTAAAAATAGTTTGGGTGAAATGGTGGATGAGGATGAGGAAAAAGCCAATATGCTAAATGACTTTTTTTCAACTGTATTTACACAAGAAAATCCCATGACAGATAACATGATCAGAGATAAAAAAATTTCTCCATTAAATGTCACATGCTTAACCCAGCAGGAAGTACGGCGGCGTCTAAAAATCACTAAAGTTGACAAATCCCCGGGCCCGGATGGGATACACCCCCGAGTACTGCAGGAATTAAGTACAGTTATAGATAGACCATTATTTTAATCTTTAAAGATTCCATAATAACTGGGTCTGTACCACAGGACTGGCATATAGCAAATGTGGTGCCAATATTCAAAAAGGGGGCAAAAACTGAACCTGGAAATTATAGGCCAGTGAGCTTAACATCTACTGTGGGTAAAATCCTGGAGGGTTTTTTAAGGGATACTATATTGGAGTATCTGAAGCTGAATAACCTCATGACACAGTATCAGCATGGGTTTACGAGGGACCGTTCTTGTCAGACTAATCTGATAAGCTTTTATGAAGGGGTAAGTTCAGGACTGGACCAAGGGAATGCAGTGGACGTGGTGTTCATGGACTTCTCAAAAGCTTTTGATACAGTGCCACACAAAAGGTTGATACATAAAATGAGAACAATGGGGATAGGGGAAAATATGTGTAAGTGGGTTAAGAACTGGCTCATGGATAGAAAACAAAGGGTGGTTATTAATGGAGCACACTCGGACTGGGTCACGGTTAGCAGTGGGGTACCACAGGGGTCAGTATTGGGGCCGCTTCTCTTTAACATATTTATTAATGGCCTTGTAGGGGGCATACAGAGTAGTATTTCAATATTTGCAGATGACACTAAACTCTGCAGGGTAATAAATACAGAGGAGGATAATTTTATATTACAGGAGGATTTATGTAAACTAGAAGCTTGGGCTGATAAATGGCAAATGAGCTTTAATGGGGATAAATGTAAGGTCATGCACTTGGGTAGAACAAACAAGATGTATAATTATGTGCTTAATTGTAAAACACTGGGCAAAACTGTCACTGAAAAAGACTTGGGTGTATGGGTGGACGACAAACTCACATTTAGTGGCCAATGTCAGGCACTGCTGCCAAGGCAAATAAAATAATGGGATGCATTAGACGAGGCATAGATGCTCATGAGGAGAACATAATTTTACCTCTATACAAGTCACTGGTGCGACCACACTTAGAATACTGTGTGCAGTTCTGGTCTCCGGTGTATAAGAAAGACATAGCTGAACTGGAGCGGGTGCAGAGAAGAGCGACCAAGGTTATTAGAAAACTGGGGGTCTGCAATACCAAGACAGGTTATTACACTTGGGGTTATTTAGTTTGGAAAAACGAAGGCTTAGGGGTGATCTTATTACAATGTACAAATATATGAGGGGACAGTACAAAGACCTTTCTAATGATCTTTTTACTCTTAGACCTGTGACGGGGACAGGGGGCATCCTCTACGTCTGGAGGAAAGAAGGTTTAGCCATAATCACAGACGCAGATTCTTTACTGTAAGAGCAGTGAGACTATGGAACTCTCTGCCGTCTAATGTTGTAATGAGTGATTCCTTACTAAAATTTAAGAAGGGACTGGATGCCTTTCTTGAAAAGTATAATATTACAGGCTATATTCACTAGTTTCCTAGATACAGCGTTGATCCAGGGAGCTAGTCTGATTGCCGTATGTGGAGTCGGGAAGGAATTTTTTTCCCCAATGTGAAGCTTACTGTTTGCCACTTGGGTTTTTTTTTGCCTTCCTCTGGATCAACATGTTAGGGCAGGTTAGGATAGGATATGGGTTGAACTAGATGGACTTAAAGTCTTCCTTCAACCTTAATAACTATGTTACTATGTTACATAAGATGGCCAAATTATGTGTGCCTGATAGCCACGTCAAGGCTCTTCTCGTATATCAGGTCCTAACTAATGCCAATCCTCGCTTAGAAAAGTCTGTCTGCATGGGAACATATGAATCCTCTCTTAAGACTAAAATCTACATCTCTGTGGATCATCACAAAAAGTGTGAAACAACTGAAAATATGTCTTATATTCTAGGTTCTTCAAAGTAGCCACCTTTTGCTTTGATTACTGCTTTGCGCGCAGAAAAGGTGAACGGATGGACTCTACATGCCTGGTTCCCACAGTGAACCATGGAGAAGGTGGTGTGATGGTGTGGGGGTGCGTTGCTGGTGACACTGTTGGGGATTTATTCAAAATTGAAGCGGTGAGCGGTTCAGCTCACCCCAAACCATCTCGATTGGGTTCAGGTCTGGTGACTGTGGAGGCCAGGTCATCTGGCGTAGCACCCCATCACTCTCCTTCTTGGTCAAATAGCCCTTACACAGCCTGGAGGTGTGTTTGGGGTCATTGTACTGTTGAAAAATAAATGATGGTCCAACTAAACGCAAACCGGATGGAATAGCATGCTGCTGCAAGATGCTGTGGTATCCATGCTGGTTCAGTATGCCTTCAATTTTATTATTATTATTATACATTTATATAGCGCCATTTATTCCATGGCACTTTACATATGAAAAGGGAAAAATATAGACAGGTACAATAAACGTGCTAGACAAGGGACACACAAGTACAGAAGGAGAGAGGACCCTGCCCGCGAGGGCTCAGTCTGCAGGGATGGGTGAAAATACACTAGGAAAGGGTAGAGCTGGTCGTGCGATGGTTCAGTAGACTGAGGATCATTGCAGGTTGTAGGCTTGTCGGAACAGGTGGGTCTTCAGGTTCTTCTTGAAGGTCTCCGTTGTTGGTGAATGTCTGATGTTTTGCGGCAGGGAGTTCCAGAGTATGGGGGAAGCCCGGGAGAAGTCTTGTATGTGGTTGTGGGAATAAGAGATGAGGGGGGAGTCGAGAAGGAGATCTTGAGAGGATCGAAGGTTGCGTGTAGGTAGATAGCGGGAGACCATGTCACAGATGTATGGAGGAGAAAGGTTGTGGATGGCTTTGTATGTCATGGTTAGGGTTTTGAACTGGAGCCTCTGGGCAATAGGAAGCCAGTGAAGGGCCTGGCATAGGGGGGGGCTGGGGAATAACGGGGAGACAGAGTGTAGGATGGACTGGAGTGGTGCCAGAGTGCTAGAGGGAATTTTGAATAAATCCCCAACAGTGTCACCAGCAAAGCACCCCCACATCATCACACCACCTCCCCCATGCTTCACGGTGGGAACCAGGCATGTAGAGTCCATCCGTTCACCTTTTCTGCTCGCAAAGCAGTAATCAAAGCAAAAGGTGGCTACTTTGAAGAACCTAGAATATAAGACATATTTTTAGTTGTTTCACACTTTTTTGTAAAGTGTAATGTATAATTCATAGTTTTGATGCCTTCAGTGTGATTCTACAATTTTCATAGTCATGAAAATACAGAAAAATCTTTGAATGAGAAGGTGTGTCCAAACGTTTGGTCTGTACTGTATTCCTGTACTGATGGTGGTTATTGTGATGTATTCTTGTACTGATGAGTGCTTTGATGCTGTGTTTCTGTACTGATGGGGGTCATAAAGATGTATTTCTGTACTGCCTAGTAGTTCTGATGATGAATTTCTGTGGTGCGGGTGGTTCAGGTTATGTATTTCTGTACTGATTAGGATTGTGATGCTGTGTTTCTGTACTGATGGGGATTCTAGTGATGCATTTCTATAAAGCTGATGGTTCTGGTGATTGATTCTTGTGCTATTATTGGTTCTGAACCTGTATTCATGTAAGAATCTATAACTTGTAAGATTATGTAATACACAGCTATGTTAATAAAGTTTTGTGCCGTCTGGCAAGTTAAGGGTTACTATGTTTTTTATTTATGTTAGGAGCATTAAAGGGGTTGTCCAAGTTTGTGATGAGTCTGCAGTCATTCTATGTGACTGCAGACTTCTGAATTCTCACAGTGCGTACTGCACGCTGCCAGGATTCTCTGGTGCAATTTGTGAGAGTGTGAGGTCACAGAGCCACAAGTATGCAATTTAAATACATAGAGTCATGTGTCGATTAGACATACGTGGCCTCGCTCAGCGAAATCAATTGAATGAGGCCCTACACATCTAGTCGGAATGTGGCCAAAAGTATACAAATCGCATACTTGTGCTCACATAACCGTCCACTGTTGCCAACTGCAAGGGAAAATTCTAAAAGGATGCAGTGCATGCGCTGTGAGAATTCAGAAGCCTGCAGTCACATATAGTGACTGCAGACTTTCATCTCAAACCTGGACAAGCCCTTAAATTGTAAAATCACGCCTTGTAGACAATCCTACTGGCATAATAATAATAATAATAATAATAATTTTATTTCTATAGCGCCAACATATTCCGCAGCACTTTACATTATAGAGGGGACTTGTACAGACAATAGACATTACAGCATCACAATAAACAGATCAAAGTAGATACCAAGAGGAATGAGGGCTCTGCTCGCAAGCTTACAATCTATGAGGAAAAAGGGGAGACGCGAAAGGTAGATGGTAGCCATGGAGTGTTTTGTGGGTGAAGGTAATAAGTTTGTACTGGATTCTGGAGTGGATGGGTAACCTGTGTAATGACTGGCACAAGGTAGAGGCATCGGTATAACGATTGGTGAGGAATATGATTCTGGCTGCAGCATTTAAGACAGATTGGAGAGGGGAGAGTTTGGTAAGAGGGAGCATGTGTGTAGCCCTGGTGTTAGGCACACGCAGTACCCTGGAGAGTGTGTGGAGAGATGGCAGTTTAATGCTCAATACCCATTCACTCAACATACACTAGACACACCCTTAGGGTAGTGTAGTTACTTGTGAGGGAGTGGTCAGGGTGTATATTTGTTGAGTGATTATTAGAGTAGTCAGTTTCCTGTCCTCGGACAGAGCAGACGTGTGGAGTCTAGCTGGGACTAGGAGGGAGGAAGCAGTCCAGCCTGGTTCTTCAGCAGTTCAGCAAGTGGAGGCCAGTAAGGGCGAGATAAAGATCACCTCAGCCTGGTCAGAGCTGTACCTCACTTGAATACATTGACAAAGAAAGAAGAGCTTAGTGCAGAAATACTTCAGTCGCCTGTCCCAAGGACAGTGAAAGGTTCAGAGACGTGCTCCTGCCTAGTGGATAACTGAGAATCTGTTAACTAACTCTAAAGGAAGAGAAGAAGGGAGTGACTATACGACAAGGCGAAAGGCACAGTGGAAAGAATATTTGGAAAGTGCTTTTGGATTGAAGAAGTCCTGCACATTGCTACCGGTCACTGGGGACCGAAGGATCACTATTAGCTTCAAGCATAGTGGTAAGAAAACCAGAGATTTACCGGACCTTAGGTCGCGGCAAACAGCCCCAAATAGTCAGTACGTAACTGGGGTCAGGGGAAGTGAGGACCTTGAGTCTCTGCAGGACAAGATAGGAATTCAGCTTTCTTACAGGAAGGCTCCGACCACAAAACTGACTGGCAGTACAGCTTTGGGAAAAGCTGGAGTTATAGAGGGAACTACGCTTCATGCTGGTTGTACTCATCGTTGTGGAAGTAAAGGAGGCCCCTAACTTATCCAGCTGCTATCTCAAAACACACTCTCCTTGGATCAGCCTCCCTGGGACCTGCCTGAACATCTTACAAGTAAAGGTATGGAAAGACGCTGACCGTGTGAGACTGTGTTATTTATCTGCACTCGACTTCACTAGCTTCATAGACTTTGAGGGAAGAGTCCCACCTGTAGGGGACCCGACATCTAGCTGCCTCACCATCCCCTCAGAGATCTACAGCAGCGCTGGTACAAATTACCAGAGACTACAGGTGGCGTCACGAACTGTATATAAATCTATCCCCTGTAAATATTCCCCCAACATACGCCAGACCGCCAGGGCCACAGACCGAGCCACCGCTACCTGTGACAATCCCCATAGACTTCCATGGGCTCGGCTCTGAGTACCCCATTGCCCTGGTAACCCACAATTGTGGTGGCGGGTCGACACAAAACTTTGGCGTCACGAACAGGATGCGAAACTCGCAAAATTGCGAGCCCTGTGTGCCTATGGAGTTGTTCTTGTGAAAAGGACTGTTTGCACTTTTGGCGCCAAAAATCGCCATCTTTGTCGCCATATTCGCGCCCTCAGGCGCTGGAGAAGAAGGTGGGCGTACCTTCGTGGGCGTGTACCCCCCTGTGGCGCGAAGAAAATGCCTGCCCTCTCAAAGTGCTATTACAATATGCGATCCTGCCCTACAGCAAAGGAGGTCCGCCTCCTCTTCACCTTCCCTGCGAGGAGGAGGAGACGCAAACCCCGCCTCCACGGAAGAGACCGGACGTCTCTGGAGGAAGAGGAAAGAATCTTCTGGAACATCATGGAAGCAGGACGTGTGCAGCCGAGCAGGGAAGCGGAGGAAGGCAGGCCCCGTGCCCCAGCCAAGCTGCCACCAGCACAGGAGTCATCCGTGGTCCTGCACCTGCAGCAGGCGTTGCTAGAAATTCGGGAAGAAAATGCACGCCTGAAGAAGATGGTCCAGTACCAACCTGGATTTGAAGAGATCGAGAGACGCCGGCGTACCCTGGAGCAGCGGAGGCTGTGGGACGCGGTGTTCTCTCCCCTCAACGACCCCCACGATTCGAGTTACCGAAAATTCTGCTGCCCAAGGCAAAGGAGCAACCGGAGGCTGCCCCCGAAAGTACCAATCCTGATCCCACCGGTGAAGCGGTGGAGGCGAAGGAGGTTAAGGAGGTACCGCCAGTTCCGGAACTCCCGCCCGGCCAGGAGGCCGCAGCAGATGATCGAACCCCGGCAGGGACACCGGAGGGGTCCTGTCCGTCGTTACCAGACGTCGACTGGGACGAGATGGCGCGCCTGGATGACGTCGCCTACACCGCCCAGTGGGAATATGAGTGGCAGCGTCGTGAGGAGAAGCAGAAACGCCAGCAGGAGGAAGAGCGGGAAGCTCAGCGGAACCGTCAGCGACAACATGCAGAGCTGATCGCGGACAAGGAGAGTGTCCGGAGAGAGAAAGGTACCCTGAGGGAACCGCGGCGGCAGGGGTCTGTGACTGAGTTCCAGCTCCGGAAGGGCTGGGGCTTCATCCGTGAACCGGGCCTCTACCCAGGGGTCTTTGTTAGTCGCAGGGACGTAGAATCCCACTTACCGCAAGGCCATCCCGGGAGGGACTTAGTAAATGGAGACATTGTCACGTATACACGGCACTGGGGAATGAAGGGATGGTATGCCCTTAACGTCACCATCGTCCGTGACCCCGTCCCAGACGCAGGTAACGTCACCACTACCGCAGCGTCCCTGTCTCCAGCTCAAGCAGTATCCGGCCGTGCCCCAGCATCGCCCCCTGCAGGTTCATCGCAAATGAAAGCAACATCTATATCGCAACATGCGACCCAGTTTCCATCGCAATCCAGGACACGATCCATATCGTTAACTGTGACTCAGATTGAAACGCAATCGGTGTCTTGCAAGGAGAATGTACCCGTTGCGCCCCTAGAGGTTCGCACAAGAACTGTGGCGACCCAGACCCTAATCGCAGCTCACGACTTGTTAGTTCTGGGATCTAGGGATCACCGCATTGTTCCAGCCCCCGGGGTGGAAAATGTATTTGAAGTCATTAAACAGTAAAAGAAGAATCGGTGAGATCCATAAAGGGGTCTACCATAAGTAAAGTTGTAAAAAGTTTAAGGATGTTTACAAATTTTTGCACAAGTTGAATGAGTATAACGTATATAACATATATATATATTGCCAACAGTAGAATGCCCGGTTGGGTAAACAGAGAAAAAGTTTTGCAGTTTAGTATTATTATAATGTGATATTATATCTGTGTCTTCGTTTTACAATGGACTTTGAGGTTGAGGACTGTGCCAGCCCAGAACTTATTTGTATATAGTTGCGCTTCGGTGCTTTATCTTGGTTTTACATAAAACCAGCACAACTACCTCTGAATACAAAACCCGTGTGGTGTGGCACTGAGTGAGGTCTGCATCCAGATGTCCTGCAGCCCACCCAGGACCCACGTTGAAGGTTTGGTGCGGGTCCTTCACAAGAATACTGTGTATTTATTGAATGTTTTGATGCCTTAATACTTTTGTATTTTTCTATATTCAATGTTTTTGTTTGCAACGTTCAAGACATCCTTACCTCCCGGATGGGACGAATTAATGTTTATTGTTGATGTTTTCATGCATAAACAAAACTGTCTCTTTTGTATTTTACAGCCCGGGAGTGCTGTCTTTTACCATGGGGGAATGTGTAGCCCTGGTGTTAGGCACACGCAGTACCCTGGAGAGTGTGTGGAGAGATGGCAGTTTAATGCTCAATACCCATTCACTCAACATACACTAGACACACCCTTAGGGTAGTGTAGTTACTTGTGAGGGAGTGGTCAGGGTGTATATTTGTTGAGTGATTATTAGAGTAGTCAGTTTCCTGTCCTCGGACAGAGCAGACGTGTGGAGTCTAGCTGGGACTAGGAGGGAGGAAGCAGTCCAGCCTGGTTCTTCAGCAGTTCAGCAAGTGGAGGCCAGTAAGGGCGAGATAAAGATCACCTCAGCCTGGTCAGAGCTGTACCTCACTTGAATACATTGACAAAGAAAGAAGAGCTTAGTGCAGAAATACTTCAGTCGCCTGTCCCAAGGACAGTGAAAGGTTCAGAGACGTGCTCCTGCCTAGTGGATAACTGAGAATCTGTTAACTAACTCTAAAGGAAGAGAAGAAGGGAGTGACTATACGACTTTTTGCAAGTGTGAGTGTTTATGCTACAAGCGAGGACAAGGCGAAAGGCACAGTGGAAAGAATATTTGGAAAGTGCTTTTGGATTGAAGAAGTCCTGCACATTGCTACCGGTCACTGGGGACCGAAGGATCACTATTAGCTTCAAGCATAGTGGTAAGAAAACCAGAGATTTACCGGACCTTAGGTCGCGGCAAACAGCCCCAAATAGTCAGTACGTAACTGGGGTCAGGGGAAGTGAGGACCTTGAGTCTCTGCAGGACAAGATAGGAATTCAGCTTTCTCACAGGAAGGCTCCGACCACAAAACTGACTGGGCAGTACAGCTTTGGGAAAAGCTGGAGTTATAGAGGGAACTACGCTTCATGCTGGTTGTACTCATCGTTGTGGAAGTAAAGGAGGCCCCTAACTTGTCCAGCTGCTATCTCAAAACACACTCTCCTTGGATCAGCCTCCCTGGGACCTGCCTGAACATCTTACAAGTAAAGGTATGGAAAGACGCTGACCGTGTGAGACTGTGTTATTTATCTGCACTCGACTTCACTAGCTTCATAGACTTTGAGGGAAGAGTCCCACCTGTAGGGGACCCGACATCTAGCTGCCTCACCATCCCCTCAGAGATCTACAGCAGCGCTGGTACAAATTACCAGAGACTACAGGTGGCGTCACGAACTGTATATAAATCTATCCCCTGTAAATATTCCCCCAACATACGCCAGACCGCCAGGGCCACAGACCGAGCCACCGCTACCTGTGACAATCCCCATAGACTTCCATGGGCTCGGCTCTGAGTACCCCATTGCCCTGGTAACCCACAATTGTGGTGGCGGGTCGACACACATGCATGTAATATACTCACTGTCAGGATTCATCTCTGCTTGCTGATATTTGTTATGTTAAACTTATGTTTCCAAGATGAATAGTTGGTGAGTTTTTGATGTTGCAGATTTTCTGCAGCATTTCTGCACCTATTTGGTAACTTAGGTTCAGTTATGGACTGGGACTGAAATTCAGCCCTGGCATTTGAAATCACACAGGCCCAAGCGGTCACTGTCGCCAAGCACCAGATGGGATGTATTACTAATATTACCCTGGATGGAGGAAACCAAGATTTACTACAGGACCAATATTTCTAATGATACCACAGACCTGCTTGGTAAGTGACGGAGTCAGCGACTTTGTGCTTCATCACATTCTTAACAGTATGGGTGTCTTGAGAACACTGATTCTGTTAACAATGTAAGAGACAAGGCAGCCCACAGCCAGACAGGCCCTTCTTGCATTTGCCAGAATTGCCAGATGGCCAGTCCGGCCCTGCTTAGGTTACTTGCTTTTTTTGCCTTTGATATGGCTGTGTGCACACAAAAAAAAAGTCCTCATGTATATCAGCAGAAAATTAAAATGTTTTTGTCTTCTGTAAAACAGTTTTTATCGTGCAAAATGTAAAAAATCTATATACAATCATGGGCAAAAGTGTTGGCACCCTTGAAATTGTTCCACAAAATGAACTATTTCTCCTAGAAAATTATTGTAATTACACGTTTTATGATACATGTTTATTTCCTTTGTGCTTTGGACAACACAAAAAAAGAGAGAAAAAGCAAATTGGACATAATTTCACATGAAAATGGGCAGGACAAAATTTGTTGGCACCCTCAACTTAATATTTGGTTGCACACCCTTTGGATAAATAACTGCAATCAATCGCTACCTATAACCACCAACAAGCTTATTACACCTCCCAACTGGAATTTTGGAGCATTCTTCTTTTGCAAACTGCTCCAGGTCTCTCATATGTAAAGGCCCATTCTCCCGACAATATTTTAAGATCTCTCCACAGGTGTTCAAAGGGATTTAGATCTGGACTCATTGCTGCCACTTCAGAATTCTCCAGCGCTTTGTTTCCATCCATTTCTTTGTTCTTCTTGAAGTATGTTTGGGGTCATTGTCCTGCTGGAAAACCCATGACCTAGGATGCAAACCAAGCTTTCTGACACTGGGCACCACATTGCGACCCAAAATCCTTTGTTAGTCTTCAGATTTCATGATGCCTTACACACTGTCATGGCACCCAGTGCCAGAGGCAGCAAAGCAACCCCAAACCATCTTTTAACCTTCACCATATTTGACTGTAGGTACTGTGTTCTTTTCTTTGCAGTCCTTTTGGTAAACAGTAGAATGATGTGCTTTACCAAAAAGGTCTATCTTTGTCTCATCTGCCCACAAGATGCTTTCCCAGAAGGATTTTGACTTACATACATTTTGGCAAGCTGCATTCTAGTTTTTTATGTCTCTGTGTCAGCAGTGGGGTCCTCCTGGGTCTCCTGTAATAGTGTTTAATTTCATTCAAATGGTGATGGATGGTTCACGCTGACACTGATGCACCCTGAGCCTGCAGGACAGCTTGAATTTCTTTTGAACTTGATTGGGGCTGTTTATCCACCATTGGACTATCCTGCGTTGCAACCTCTCATACATTTTTCTCTGCCAACTATGTCCAGGAAGATTAGCTACAGTGCCATGGGTTGTAAACTTCTTGATTATGTTGCACACTGTGGACAAAGGAACATCAAGATCTCTGGAGATGGACTGCTAACCTTGAGATTGTTGACATTGTTTTTTAGAACAATTTTGGTTCTCAAGTCCTCAGACAGTTCTCTTCTCCTCTTTCTGTTCTCTATGCTTAGTGTGGCACATGCAGACAGACAATGCAAAGATTAAGTCAATTGCTCCCCTTTTTATCTGGTTTCAGTTGTGATTTTCATATTGCTCACTCCTGTTACTTGCCACAGGTGAGTTTGAACGAGCATCACATGCTTGACACAAAGTTGTTTACCCAAATTTTGGAAATGTGCCAACAATTTTATCTGGCCCATTTCTGGGGATTTGTGTGAAAATATGTCAAATTTGCTTTTTTCTCTGTTTGATTGTGTTGTTCCAATACACACAAAGGAAATAAACATGTGCATAAGAAAACATGTGTAATTGCAATAATTTTCTGGGAGAAATGCTTCATTTTCTGGAACAATTTCAAGGGTGCCAACACTTTTGGTCATGACTGTATATTTGATCTTCCTATATTTATTCAAAATCTCAGAATAAATGTTAAACTTGATATTTTACTGTATGGTAAACTAGAAAGAAATGCAAAAATTAAGACAAAATTGCTGAAACTTTGTTGCATAGTCCATAATGAAAAAAAGCTCATTAAATTACATATACCACAAATTGGTGCCATTGAAAATACAATTCTTAAGAAGAACCAAGCCCTCACAAAGGTACATCTGCAAAAAAGTAAGAATGTTTTGGCTTTTTAAGGCCGCGTGCACACCTTCATGTCATTTTGCTATAGGAAATACTGCTTATTCTTCAAGTGGTGTCTGCTCGGAAACTAAAGGATTAAACTAAACTAAACTAAAAGAGTAAAAGATGCTGGCGGCAGAACAGCAGCAAGAATTGCAGGCACAACTGCCGGTGACGCCACTTCAGGAAAACATTTGCTTTGGTTTTCTTTATGCGTTTTTGTCCTTTGATGTGTTTTTGGTGTAGATTTGAATCAGCTTTTTTTTTTAGTACAGAAAAGCTTTGATTTTGCACTTAAAAAGACAACTTTTTTTTCAGGCTCCACATAGCAGCCTATAAAGAAAAAATGCACCAAAAATAAAAATAAAAAAATAAGAACGCTATTTCTTTCCAAATGTACATGTGAAAAAATAAGCCATAAATAACTTTGTATCAAGGGAATCTTTCACGAGGCTTTTGCAACCTCATCTGGGGGCAGCAAAATGTAGGGGCAGAGATCCTGATTACAGTGATCTGTTTATTGGGCTGCTTGATACAATTTTGATAAAATTATTGTTTTATCTGCTGCAGATCTAGCAGTTCTCTGAATGCTGAGCTTTGCATAACCCTGCCCACACCACTAATTAGCAGGTTTCTGTGTACACTGTGCATAGGCAGAAAGTTGTCAATCTGTGGTGGGCAAGGGTTATACAGAGCTCATGAATATGAAGGACTACATGGCAGCAGGTTTACTACTCCTCTAGTGATAATCTCCTGCTGATAAAACTGTGATTATATCAAAACTGCAGCAAACAGCCCAGTGACACATCGCTGGTATCAGGGTCTCCTGTCCTGATTCATCATTTTGTTTCTCCACTTTTCTGGAGTAATTTTCTTCTTTTTTTAGTGGATTTAGCACTTTATGCATTTTCCTCTATATCTTTTGCGCCACTTTTTAACTTGTCTTTCTTTTTTAAGTCTTTTTTGATTTTCCCTGACAAGTTTAAATATGTTTTAAACACAATGATGAAATGCAAATTTTACCAAATATCACATTTTTTTTGCTCATCTCGCTCCATTACTTCCCTCCTCCCTCGTAGTAATGATTTAGGATAGAGTTCTCAGTTTGGGCGCATTTTTTGCGACTTTTAAAAGGATACAAATTAAAGTTAATAAGTAAAAAATGTCCCAAAGGCGGCCATCCCTTTTAATGACAGAAATAAGAGCTTAGAAAATCAGTGCTAGTAACTGTCACATGTCAAAAAATATACAGTAGTATTAGACCAGCGCATTATGGCTACACAGAGGCTTCGCCAGCAGAAGGCTTTCTATCTGCCAGTGTCAGTGGGAAAGGGACATTCGTCCACTAAGCACTTTTTTTATGAAAAAGAAAAGAATTTGCAAAGCATGAAAGATGTGTACGGATGATTAAAGGAAGTAATGCTTTGTAAATGATT
>JARQOD010000009.1:14832022-14884387 GCA_033576555.1 Oophaga sylvatica
GATCGCGGACAAGGAGAGTGTCCGGAGAGAGAAAGGTACCCTGAGGGAACCGCGGCGGCAGGGGTCTGTGACTGAGTTCCAGCTCCGGAAGGGCTGGGGCTTCATCCGTGAACCGGGCCTCTACCCAGGGGTCTTTGTTAGTCGCAGGGACGTAGAATCCCACTTACCGCAAGGCCATCCCGGGAGGGACTTAGTAAATGGAGACATTGTCACGTATACACGGCACTGGGGAATGAAGGGATGGTATGCCCTTAACGTCACCATCGTCCGTGACCCCGTCCCAGACGCAGGTAACGTCACCACTACCGCAGCGTCCCTGTCTCCAGCTCAAGCAGTATCCGGCCGTGCCCCAGCATCGCCCCCTGCAGGTTCATCGCAAATGAAAGCAACATCTATATCGCAACATGCGACCCAGTTTCCATCGCAATCCAGGACACGATCCATATCGTTAACTGTGACTCAGATTGAAACGCAATCGGTGTCTTGCAAGGAGAATGTACCCGTTGCGCCCCTAGAGGTTCGCACAAGAACTGTGGCGACCCAGACCCTAATCGCAGCTCACGACTTGTTAGTTCTGGGATCTAGGGATCACCGCATTGTTCCAGCCCCCGGGGTGGAAAATGTATTTGAAGTCATTAAACAGTAAAAGAAGAATCGGTGAGATCCATAAAGGGGTCTACCATAAGTAAAGTTGTAAAAAGTTTAAGGATGTTTACAAATTTTTGCACAAGTTGAATGAGTATAACGTATATAACATATATATATATTGCCAACAGTAGAATGCCCGGTTGGGTAAACAGAGAAAAAGTTTTGCAGTTTAGTATTATTATAATGTGATATTATATCTGTGTCTTCGTTTTACAATGGACTTTGAGGTTGAGGACTGTGCCAGCCCAGAACTTATTTGTATATAGTTGCGCTTCGGTGCTTTATCTTGGTTTTACATAAAACCAGCACAACTACCTCTGAATACAAAACCCGTGTGGTGTGGCACTGAGTGAGGTCTGCATCCAGATGTCCTGCAGCCCACCCAGGACCCACGTTGAAGGTTTGGTGCGGGTCCTTCACAAGAATACTGTGTATTTATTGAATGTTTTGATGCCTTAATACTTTTGTATTTTTCTATATTCAATGTTTTTGTTTGCAACGTTCAAGACATCCTTACCTCCCGGATGGGACGAATTAATGTTTATTGTTGATGTTTTCATGCATAAACAAAACTGTCTCTTTTGTATTTTACAGCCCGGGAGTGCTGTCTTTTACCATGGGGGAATGTGTAGCCCTGGTGTTAGGCACACGCAGTACCCTGGAGAGTGTGTGGAGAGATGGCAGTTTAATGCTCAATACCCATTCACTCAACATACACTAGACACACCCTTAGGGTAGTGTAGTTACTTGTGAGGGAGTGGTCAGGGTGTATATTTGTTGAGTGATTATTAGAGTAGTCAGTTTCCTGTCCTCGGACAGAGCAGACGTGTGGAGTCTAGCTGGGACTAGGAGGGAGGAAGCAGTCCAGCCTGGTTCTTCAGCAGTTCAGCAAGTGGAGGCCAGTAAGGGCGAGATAAAGATCACCTCAGCCTGGTCAGAGCTGTACCTCACTTGAATACATTGACAAAGAAAGAAGAGCTTAGTGCAGAAATACTTCAGTCGCCTGTCCCAAGGACAGTGAAAGGTTCAGAGACGTGCTCCTGCCTAGTGGATAACTGAGAATCTGTTAACTAACTCTAAAGGAAGAGAAGAAGGGAGTGACTATACGACTTTTTGCAAGTGTGAGTGTTTATGCTACAAGCGAGGACAAGGCGAAAGGCACAGTGGAAAGAATATTTGGAAAGTGCTTTTGGATTGAAGAAGTCCTGCACATTGCTACCGGTCACTGGGGACCGAAGGATCACTATTAGCTTCAAGCATAGTGGTAAGAAAACCAGAGATTTACCGGACCTTAGGTCGCGGCAAACAGCCCCAAATAGTCAGTACGTAACTGGGGTCAGGGGAAGTGAGGACCTTGAGTCTCTGCAGGACAAGATAGGAATTCAGCTTTCTCACAGGAAGGCTCCGACCACAAAACTGACTGGGTAGTACAGCTTTGGGAAAAGCTGGAGTTATAGAGGGAACTACGCTTCATGCTGGTTGTACTCATCGTTGTGGAAGTAAAGGAGGCCCCTAACTTGTCCAGCTGCTATCTCAAAACACACTCTCCTTGGATCAGCCTCCCTGGGACCTGCCTGAACATCTTACAAGTAAAGGTATGGAAAGACGCTGACCGTGTGAGACTGTGTTATTTATCTGCACTCGACTTCACTAGCTTCATAGACTTTGAGGGAAGAGTCCCACCTGTAGGGGACCCGACATCTAGCTGCCTCACCATCCCCTCAGAGATCTACAGCAGCGCTGGTACAAATTACCAGAGACTACAGGTGGCGTCACGAACTGTATATAAATCTATCCCCTGTAAATATTCCCCCAACATACGCCAGACCGCCAGGGCCACAGACCGAGCCACCGCTACCTGTGACAATCCCCATAGACTTCCATGGGCTCGGCTCTGAGTACCCCATTGCCCTGGTAACCCACAATTGTGGTGGCGGGTCGACACACATGCATGTAATATACTCACTGTCAGGATTCATCTCTGCTTGCTGATATTTGTTATGTTAAACTTATGTTTCCAAGATGAATAGTTGGTGAGTTTTTGATGTTGCAGATTTTCTGCAGCATTTCTGCACCTATTTGGTAACTTAGGTTCAGTTATGGACTGGGACTGAAATTCAGCCCTGGCATTTGAAATCACACAGGCCCAAGCGGTCACTGTCGCCAAGCACCAGATGGGATGTATTACTAATATTACCCTGGATGGAGGAAACCAAGATTTACTACAGGACCAATATTTCTAATGATACCACAGACCTGCTTGGTAAGTGACGGAGTCAGCGACTTTGTGCTTCATCACATTCTTAACAGTATGGGTGTCTTGAGAACACTGATTCTGTTAACAATGTAAGAGACAAGGCAGCCCACAGCCAGACAGGCCCTTCTTGCATTTGCCAGAATTGCCAGATGGCCAGTCCGGCCCTGCTTAGGTTACTTGCTTTTTTTGCCTTTGATATGGCTGTGTGCACACAAAAAAAAAGTCCTCATGTATATCAGCAGAAAATTAAAATGTTTTTGTCTTCTGTAAAACAGTTTTTATCGTGCAAAATGTAAAAAATCTATATACAATCATGGGCAAAAGTGTTGGCACCCTTGAAATTGTTCCACAAAATGAACTATTTCTCCTAGAAAATTATTGTAATTACACGTTTTATGATACATGTTTATTTCCTTTGTGCTTTGGACAACACAAAAAAAGAGAGAAAAAGCAAATTGGACATAATTTCACATGAAAATGGGCAGGACAAAATTTGTTGGCACCCTCAACTTAATATTTGGTTGCACACCCTTTGGATAAATAACTGCAATCAATCGCTACCTATAACCACCAACAAGCTTATTACACCTCCCAACTGGAATTTTGGAGCATTCTTCTTTTGCAAACTGCTCCAGGTCTCTCATATGTAAAGGCCCATTCTCCCGACAATATTTTAAGATCTCTCCACAGGTGTTCAAAGGGATTTAGATCTGGACTCATTGCTGCCACTTCAGAATTCTCCAGCGCTTTGTTTCCATCCATTTCTTTGTTCTTCTTGAAGTATGTTTGGGGTCATTGTCCTGCTGGAAAACCCATGACCTAGGATGCAAACCAAGCTTTCTGACACTGGGCACCACATTGCGACCCAAAATCCTTTGTTAGTCTTCAGATTTCATGATGCCTTACACACTGTCATGGCACCCAGTGCCAGAGGCAGCAAAGCAACCCCAAACCATCTTTTAACCTTCACCATATTTGACTGTAGGTACTGTGTTCTTTTCTTTGCAGTCCTTTTGGTAAACAGTAGAATGATGTGCTTTACCAAAAAGGTCTATCTTTGTCTCATCTGCCCACAAGATGCTTTCCCAGAAGGATTTTGACTTACATACATTTTGGCAAGCTGCATTCTAGTTTTTTATGTCTCTGTGTCAGCAGTGGGGTCCTCCTGGGTCTCCTGTAATAGTGTTTAATTTCATTCAAATGGTGATGGATGGTTCACGCTGACACTGATGCACCCTGAGCCTGCAGGACAGCTTGAATTTCTTTTGAACTTGATTGGGGCTGTTTATCCACCATTGGACTATCCTGCGTTGCAACCTCTCATACATTTTTCTCTGCCAACTATGTCCAGGAAGATTAGCTACAGTGCCATGGGTTGTAAACTTCTTGATTATGTTGCACACTGTGGACAAAGGAACATCAAGATCTCTGGAGATGGACTGCTAACCTTGAGATTGTTGACATTGTTTTTTAGAACAATTTTGGTTCTCAAGTCCTCAGACAGTTCTCTTCTCCTCTTTCTGTTCTCTATGCTTAGTGTGGCACATGCAGACAGACAATGCAAAGATTAAGTCAATTGCTCCCCTTTTTATCTGGTTTCAGTTGTGATTTTCATATTGCTCACTCCTGTTACTTGCCACAGGTGAGTTTGAACGAGCATCACATGCTTGACACAAAGTTGTTTACCCACAATTTTGGAAATGTGCCAACAATTTTATCTGGCCCATTTCTGGGGATTTGTGTGAAAATATGTCAAATTTGCTTTTTTCTCTGTTTGATTGTGTTGTTCCAATACACACAAAGGAAATAAACATGTGCATAAGAAAACATGTGTAATTGCAATAATTTTCTGGGAGAAATGCTTCATTTTCTGGAACAATTTCAAGGGTGCCAACACTTTTGGTCATGACTGTATATTTGATCTTCCTATATTTATTCAAAATCTCAGAATAAATGTTAAACTTGATATTTTACTGTATGGTAAACTAGAAAGAAATGCAAAAATTAAGACAAAATTGCTGAAACTTTGTTGCATAGTCCATAATGAAAAAAAGCTCATTAAATTACATATACCACAAATTGGTGCCATTGAAAATACAATTCTTAAGAAGAACCAAGCCCTCACAAAGGTACATCTGCAAAAAAGTAAGAATGTTTTGGCTTTTTAAGGCCGCGTGCACACCTTCATGTCATTTTGCTATAGGAAATACTGCTTATTCTTCAAGTGGTGTCTGCTCGGAAACTAAAGGATTAAACTAAACTAAACTAAAAGAGTAAAAGATGCTGGCGGCAGAACAGCAGCAAGAATTGCAGGCACAACTGCCGGTGACGCCACTTCAGGAAAACATTTGCTTTGGTTTTCTTTATGCGTTTTTGTCCTTTGATGTGTTTTTGGTGTAGATTTGAATCAGCTTTTTTTTTTAGTACAGAAAAGCTTTGATTTTGCACTTAAAAAGACAACTTTTTTTTCAGGCTCCACATAGCAGCCTATAAAGAAAAAATGCACCAAAAATAAAAATAAAAAAATAAGAACGCTATTTCTTTCCAAATGTACATGTGAAAAAATAAGCCATAAATAACTTTGTATCAAGGGAATCTTTCACGAGGCTTTTGCAACCTCATCTGGGGGCAGCAAAATGTAGGGGCAGAGATCCTGATTACAGTGATCTGTTTATTGGGCTGCTTGATACAATTTTGATAAAATTATTGTTTTATCTGCTGCAGATCTAGCAGTTCTCTGAATGCTGAGCTTTGCATAACCCTGCCCACACCACTAATTAGCAGGTTTCTGTGTACACTGTGCATAGGCAGAAAGTTGTCAATCTGTGGTGGGCAAGGGTTATACAGAGCTCATGAATATGAAGGACTACATGGCAGCAGGTTTACTACTCCTCTAGTGATAATCTCCTGCTGATAAAACTGTGATTATATCAAAACTGCAGCAAACAGCCCAGTGACACATCGCTGGTATCAGGGTCTCCTGTCCTGATTCATCATTTTTGTTTCTCCACTTTTCTGGAGTAATTTTCTTCTTTTTTTAGTGGATTTAGCACTTTATGCATTTTCCTCTATATCTTTTGCGCCACTTTTTAACTTGTCTTTCTTTTTTAAGTCTTTTTTGATTTTCCCTGACAAGTTTAAATATGTTTTAAACACAATGATGAAATGCAAATTTTACCAAATATCACATTTTTTTTGCTCATCTCGCTCCATTACTTCCCTCCTCCCTCGTAGTAATGATTTAGGATAGAGTTCTCAGTTTGGGCGCATTTTTTGCGACTTTTAAAAGGATACAAATTAAAGTTAATAAGTAAAAAATGTCCCCAAAGGCGGCCATCCCTTTTAATGACAGAAATAATGAGCTTAGAAAATCAGTGCTAGTAACTGTCACATGTCAAAAAATATACAGTAGTATTAGACCAGCGCATTATGGCTACACAGAGGCTTCGCCAGCAGAAGGCTTTCTATCTGCCAGTGTCAGTGGGAAAGGGACATTCGTCCACTAAGCACTTTTTTTATGAAAAAGAAAAGAATTTGCAAAGCATGAAAGATGTGTACGGATGATTAAAGGAACTAATGCTTTGTAAATGATTGCTATCACCGTGCACCTTTGCCCCCTGTTATGTATTGGCATTATAGGAGACGTCATACTTCTCCATGCGTCATTGGTACGGAGAGGTTAGGGGGTGGGATTTTTTACATGCTGAATTGACCCTGAGACCTTATTGCTCTGCCTGAGGGTTTTGGGTGATAAAAAGGCAGGGGATGAAAGGGAGCACAAGCCCCCTGCACCCCCCAGTTACAGCTTGTGTGCTCCTATTGTTCATGTCCTACAGATGCCCAATTGTTCTGGGGCCGCAGTGCCAGCCAAGCAGCGCTATACAAGTCCATCCCTTTACTTCTCCAGATAAGATCTCGTCCCCCTCTAATTGGGCTTCTTTACTCCATTTTTGCTGTTTTAATTTCTCACCATTGAAGCCGGTCATTAGTATTAATTTATAAGTCGCACAGTATCAGATATCCATTCTTGTCCCCATAATCACATTGTAATGAGAGTTTAGTTTCTTATCTCTGTGAGATTGGATAATTTTTTCTATATAATACAATACAGACCGCCGATCTATTCATTTCCTATGAGGCCGCTGGAGAAAATCGAGCAAAACACTCGGCGGCCCCATAGGGAATTAATGCAGCTGTGGTTGAGGATGCGCAGTGCCGCTCCATCCCAAGGACAGGTCAAGACAAGCATATTTTAGGCCTGAACATCGGATTGCACTCAGAACAATGCTATTCTGTGAGGCCGTGCGCATTTCCATTTTTTTTCTTGGACAGAGGCTGTCAGTGGAAAAAAATCGCTGCATGCCCGAGTCTGACCTGATACTCAGATCACGCTCGGCCATGCAAGTCATTGAGTGTGTGGGAAACATGGGACTGCACTCGGATGACATCTGAGTGCAGTTCGATTTCCACAGACTGACAGAATGGAGAAGATGGACATTTTTTCTCCATCATCTCCTCATTCGACAGAATCAGATCGCTCTCTGATTAGCATAATCAGACAGATTTTCTATTTTTTTTGTGGGTTGGGGATAAACAAACACAGATATTCTGGCACAATTTTTTGTATTATTCTTTTTCCGACATTCCCGTTGAGGCTTGACTAATAATATATTTTTATAGTACC
Source organism: Oophaga sylvatica (assembly GCA_033576555.1). Taxonomy (NCBI): domain Eukaryota; kingdom Metazoa; phylum Chordata; class Amphibia; order Anura; family Dendrobatidae; genus Oophaga; species Oophaga sylvatica. The sequence continues at coordinate 14,839,612 of JARQOD010000009.1, forward strand.
GGTTATTATGGACAAGGTCATATAAAATAAGTGTCTTTTTGGGAGAATTTGTTCTTCGATCGTAAACCATTATTCTTGACAAAAACTGTAATCTTGCAATGTGTACCCCTCAAGTTTTCCCAAAGCAAAGCCGCTTCAGGAAAACACCGGTGGTCCCTTTACTAAAATGACTTTCCCAGCAGTGTTGCCGTTCTTTTTGCAGTGTCTTTTATTCTATATTGTGAATTATAGAGAGTGGGTGTCTGTCTCCTGAGCATAAGCTGCCCGAAGAATGAGCATATCACTTCTTAAGAATGAGCATATCACTTCTTAAGAATGAGCATATCACTTCTTAAGAATGAGCATATCACTTCTTAAGAATGAGCATATCACTTCTTAAGAATGAGCATATCACTTCTTAAGAATGAGCATATCACTTCTTTAAGGAATGAGCATATCACTTATTTTAATCACTACAGGGTTTCCATTCTGTTCAGTTTTTGTAGGACTTTTCCAGCTCTTTCTCAGACTGATTCTGCCCAGATTCTCCCTGAAAAAGACATCGTATGCACATGGTCTTGTGATTTTTTTTTTTTACATTTTTTTTATTTACAACACTTTATTTTCTTTCTTTTTACAATACTTATTAGATCCTCAAAGGGACTTGTAGCTATGATTCTATGAACTCATATGTAATATGTGTGTGGTGCAGTGCACTACCTCTGCCTGCCACTATTTAGGATTTTTTCTTGTTTAATTTCAGGTTTTTGCATTTAGTGCAGGTAAGGGTATGGCCTCCTTTTCTTTGAGCTGACATTACATTTCTATAGCTTCCCATTGCTGGGTGTCCATATTTGAGACCCGGTCCTGCTCGGCCCTTATTCACATTGACATCACTATGACACATGGTAAGGATTTAACACTACATTAGAGGTTAGGACCATCCCAATTTGGGTACACCTGGACACTGGTAGGATGGCATTTAGTTTCTTTTTTAATAAAAAAAATGTGTTTACGAAATACCCTATGTCATTTAAATGAAATTTGCTGTTACTTATTTACTTACAGCAGGGTGTATGTTCATTTTGTCTCTGTCTTAGGTTTCGTGTATTTAGGATCAGCAAAATGTAGAGTTCTGTGAAAACATGATCCTTAAAGGGGTGGTATGATTTAATCCTAAATGTCTAATTATTTATTGTAATAATCAAACATCTTTTCTAATATACTTTAATTAAAAAGTCCCTATTGTTCTCTCTCTACGCCAACTTTTTTAACAACTTCATCAATGACTCTCTTCAGGGGCTGGGCTACTCCATGCTCTGCTGAGGTCTTCAACTCGGACATATGCTCAGTAGATTCTTGTCACTTTGCAATATTCTTTTTAATTCAAAGTGTCAGTGCCCATTGTAAGGAGATAACCCGTGAGCAGGAAAAATAGAGTGCAGTTCTGCCCCCCAAAGTGGCATCATTTTCAATGGTGGAAGTGGTCTCTTCTCTCCCTGCTAACCAGGTTATCTTCTTACAAAGCAAGCTGACAATGCGCTTTCTTGCTGGTTTGTGACTTCTCATCACAGTTGGGGAGGCGCACTGTCACTGCGCATTAAAACGAATATTGCACAGTGACAGACTCCTACTGAGCATACACTGACGAGTAAAAGGGTAACAATGTTTTGAACTTTTGGCTTTCATGCTCCGTATCTCACCATCCACTGCTGCTTTGATCTTGAGACTGCCATCATTTTATAAATATTCATCTTAAGTATCTCATACATAAATTTGACTTGCAGCTATTTAGCATATGATTAGATATATAGATTCTCGTTATGTCACTGCATTGTTACTGTTTTGCTCCTGGTGGTGGAAAAATATTTTTCTTCCTGAATACTACAAAATACAACCTGCTCACATTCCCTAACAGCTCAGTGTGTTAATAGGTTGATTCCCAAGTGAAAGGTCACTGGATCGAATCGAGGCACAGCCATTAAGATGATTTCCCAAGAAAAGAGAAACAGCAGCATCCAGCTCATCGATAGAGGTCTCTCAGCCAAGAAAATTGCCAAACTACATCTTGTTGGAAGAATACAAAATGAAGTCTGTCCGTCCATTCAGAAGCCAAAAGGTGGACGTCCAGGCAAAATATCAGAGTCAACAAGTCAGCTCATCACAACATCTATCAATTCTGGAGCGGCAAACACAGCAGTGGAGGCGGCTCGAATGCTTCATAATATCACAGACGTCGATGCAAGCACTGTGAGACGCACGTTACACTAGAATGGTGGCCTGAAAAAAGATTAAGAAGCCTCAACTTCAATATTGTCATAAGAAGTGATAGGTTGAGCTTGCAAACAAATATGAAAAGTGGACAGTAGATTTTTGGAAACAGGTGATAGGGGGAGATGAGGCATAAGTCAATAAACTGGACTCTGATGGGTGCAAATGAGTCTGGAAAAACAAGGGAAAAGGGGGCTAACGGTAACGGATCGAGAAATTGAAGGAACTGTTAAGTTCGGTGGAGGAAGCCTGATGATATGTTTTTTTTTTCACAGTCAAAAGTGTTGGATACTTGACCAGGATCGATGGTGGACTCAATGCTGAGCTATATGTGAGTATCATACAAGATGAGTTACTTCGTACACTCAAGTACTATAGGTATAACAATGACGACATAGTGTTCCAGCAGGACAACGATCTGAAGCGTACGTCGAGATTAGCGAAGAAATGGTACAATGACAATGAAGTAGAGGTGCTGGATTGGCCTCCACAGTCCTCAGACCTCAACCCAATCAAACACTTGTGGGTAGAGTTGTAGTAAAAGCTGTTGTAATGTATGTGGTACAGTTCATATAGCGTCTTGTGCTTGGGTGCGATGAAAATACTTGAGACACAGGTTGATAAAGAAAGTCTTGTATTGCTTCATACAAATTGGCAAAATATAAACACACAGGTTGCAAACACAGAAGCAGGAGACACAGCAGGCCAGAGTAATCTAAGCTCAGCAATAACTCTCCACAACAGATTCAGATCTTCTTCTCTGTTACCGCAAGTCCATGCAAACGTGAGGCTCTCAAGAGCAGAGTTCAGAGTCCACAAGTGCTTCAGAGTTCCTCAGTAGGAATGGCTGGAGTACTAGGTCCAAGGCTTCAGGAGTCAGAACACAGGTTCACTGCAGGCTAGATTCTGAAGCACTGATTGCTCAGCTGTGGCTGTTTAAGAAGCAAACGGAGAGAATCAGGGCGGGAACATGCAAGCTGGAAAACTCCATTTTGACTGAGGGCAAGATAGCTGCAGCAAAACAGAAAGCAAAATGGCCGACGAACAAACTGAGTTTCAGAAACAGATACACAGAACCTTACATTACTCCCCCTTAGGGACAACCTCCGGATGACCTCATACCAGGCTTGTGTGGGTACCTCTGATGAAACTGACGGAGCAAGCGAGGAGCATTAACGTTATTGACTGGCTCCCATGAGTTGTCCTCCACTGGGTAGCCCTGCCATTTAATCAGATATTGTAACTGATTTCTATACAACCTGGAATCTAAAATCCTTTCCACCACAAATTCCTCCTGACCATCGACTAGAACTGGGTCAGGGCAAGGAGAAGAACGTCCAGGAAACGTATTGGGTGTCGCAGCCTTTAGTAGGGATACATGAAAGACAGGGTGGATTCTCATAGTTCTGGGCAATTGAAGACGACAAGCAACGGCACTTATAATTTTACTGATTTTATAGGGTCCAATGTACTTATGTCCCAACTTAGACGATGGAATCCTTAACTTAAGATTTCTGGTTGACAGCCAGACCAGGTCTCCTACCTTAAAAGCTGGTGCAGGTTTACGAAATTTATCTGCTGCCTTCTTGTACCTTTCCTGAGCCGATTCCAGATTCTCCTTTAGAAGATCCATATTCTTCTGTAAAGTCGTGACTCTTTCAGCCACTGCTGGCAAAGGCGTCTCTATGGGAAATCGTGGTAGAATGTTAGGATGATAACCTAGATTAGAGTAAAAAGGAGACTGTTTAGTGGAGGCACTCTGAGAGTTGTTGTAAGAGAACTCAGCCAATGGAAGTAGATCCACCCAATCATCCTGTAGGTGGCAGATAAAGCAACGGAGATACTGCTCCAGGGTTTGATTGGTTCGTTCGGTTTGTCCATTAGTCTGGGGATGAAAAGCAGAAGAAAGGTTTACTTTAATGTCCAATGCTGCACAGAAATTTTGCCAAAACCTAGAAGTGAATTGCACCCCTCGATCCGAAATAACCTCATCCGGTACTCCATGTAAGCGAAACACATCTTTAATCATCAAATCTGATGTCTGTTTTGCAGTGGGTAAGCCGACACAAGGGATAAAATGAGCTGCCTTTGTTAGACGGTCAACCACCACTAGAATAGTGTTCTTCCCTTGAGAGGTTGGTAATTCCACAATGAAGTCCATAGAAATGGATCCCCACGGGCGGGACGGGGTGGGAAGAGGCTGTAACAGACCAGTTGGTGAAGAGCGAGGTGTTTTGCATCTTGCACAAACCTCACACGAAGTGACATAGTCCAAAACATCCTTCCTACAAGTGGGCCACCAAAAGAAACGAGAAAGAAATTCCTGTGTCTTTAGAATTCCTCTATGCCCGGCTATTTTGGAATCGTGAATGAGTTGCAATACTCTCAGTCTGACTGTTTCAGGTATATACAGACGTTGTCCCAGAATCCACACACCATTCTTAAAGACAAGACTTACGTCCCTTGGGGGTTGAGCCAAAAAAGAATCCGCATGGTATGCTTCCTTGATGTCTTTAATTAGGTCTTGATGATGAATCACTCCTAGGAATCTAGAGTCAGGAAGAATAGTCTTAGGAGGAGTAATTGGACGTGTCTCTGCTGAGTAAATCCTAGAGAGTGCATCAGCCTTTCCATTGCGCGATCCTGGTCTATAAGAAATAATAAAATTAAATTGGTTTAAGAAAAGATTCCAGCGAGCCTGGCGAGGAGTCAGGCACTTAGCCGACCTGATAAACTCAAGATTACGATGGTCTGTCAGAACGACTATTTGCTGTGCAGCTCCTTGAAGAAGGTGTCTCCATTCTTTGAAGGCGGCAATAATGGCCAACAACTCTCTATTGCCCACATCGTAGTTCTTCTCAGCCGAAGACAACTGCTGGGAAAAGAAGGCACAGGGATGCAAGACATTCTTCTCACCTGTTCTCTGAGAGAGTATAGCTCCCACGGCACAGTCTGAAGCATCCACCTCTATTATGAAGGCAAGCTCTGGATTGGGATGTACTAGGATAGGTGCAGTGGTAAATTTATCTTTTAGACGGGAAAATGCTTCCTGGGCTTGGGGAGTCCAGGAGAACTTAGACTCTTTCCGGGTAAGTTGGGTGATAGGTGACACTACCTCAGAGAAATTTCTAATGAAACGTCTATAGAAGTTTGCAAACCCGATGAAGCGCTGTACCTCCTTCACATTTCTAGGACTTGGCCAATCATTGATGGCTTGGGTTTTACTTCCATCCATACTAATTCCTTGTGTAGACAGTACATACCCCAGAAATTGAATTTCGGTCTTATGGAATTCACACTTTTCAAGCTTGATGTAAAGATGATTTTGTCTTAGACGTTCCAAGACCATTCTCACATGTCCATGATGTTCCTCTGTGAAGTTAGAAAAAATTAAAATATCATCCAAATAAATTACCACGAATGTATCCAGGAGATCCCTGAAGATGTCATTCACCAAGTGTTGGAAAGTGGCTGGGGCGGTACTCAGACCAAAAGGCATAACTAGATATTCAAAGTGTCCATAGCGTGACCTGAATGCAGTCTTCCATTCATCCCCAGGTCTAATACGGACTAAGTTATAGGCCCCACAAAGATCTAGTTTAGAAAAAATTTTGGCATGTCGCACTCTCTCCAATAACTCAGGGATTAAAGGCAATGGATAACGGTTTCTAATAGTAACCTTATTGAGTTCCCTATAGTCTACGCATGGTCTCAGGGATCCATCTTTCTTCTTTACAAAGAATATGGGTGCCCCTGCAGGAGATGAAGAGGGGCGTATGAAGCCCTTGGCTAGATTTTCGTCTATGTACTCTTTTAAAGCCTTCAGCTCGGGCCCCGCCAGGGGGTAGATCTTACCAAAAGGTATCTCTGCTCCAGGCAATAATTCAATTGGACAATCATATGGACGGTGAGGAGGAAGCTGGTCAGCGTTCTTCTTGTCACATAAATCCACATAGTCCTGGTATACAGCTGGTAGTTCAGGGACTGACATGGTTCCTTTAGGAACAGAGCAAGCTGAAACTTTTGGACTCATCTGTTTCTCTGGAAAGTGTAATTCCTTGGTCTCCCAGTTAATGGTAGGATTCTGAGCCTGCAGCCATGGTAGCCCTAGAATAATGGGAAAGTGAGGAGAAGAGATAAGCATAAAGGACAGTTTCTCTTGATGATCTTTACCCATAAGAACCTTTAAAGGCTCTGTTTCCTGATCCACTGGTCCAGAGGTCAGCAGGGAGCCATCCACAGTTTCCATCTGTACTGGAGTAGCCTTCTTCACTGAACGTATTCCCTGTTTCAGAGCAAAGGAGACATCCATAAAATTTCCACTTGCACCTGAGTCGATCATAGCAGAGCTAGACACCCAGGCTGAGTCAACCCAGAGTTTGATGGAAAGAAAACAGTGAGAATTGTTTTTTTTACAACTCAGCTGGGACACCGCTGAGGAAACTTGAAAGATGGCAGCATTTACACAGTCAACGTCCTCAGAGGTAACGGAGTTTAAGTCCGAGAAATCAAGATCTGTTGCTGCAGATCGCTCTGGAGCCTGAGGCTCGGACCTGACAGATCCCCTCTCGCAACACTCACAATGAATGAGTGCTGCAGTAGTCTTGCGAGAACGGCTGGGGCAGTTAATAATAAAGTGCCCTGACTTACCACAATAAAAACATAGATTTTCCTTAAAACGATGTTCCTTGCGTGCATCACTAACCCGTCGTAGTAAAGAGTCTACCTGCATGGGTTCAGGTTCAGGTTCCCGTGTAATCCTATTCAAAGGTTCCTTAGCTGGAGAGGAAGGTAGGAAAAGGTTAGTACGATTGCTTTCGAACCATCTCTCTTGCCTGCGTTCAGTTAAACGAGTATCAATACGGATGAAGTAGTTAATAAAGTCACCTAACGCAGTGGGAGGGTCGGCACGAGCAAGTTCATCCTTAATCAGTGGGGATAACCCCTTTCGAAAAATAGATTTTTTGGCGGAATTGTCCCAGGTGGTATCAAGGGCCCATCTCCTGAAATCCAAGGCATATTCAGCTACCGAGTGCTTACCTTGGCGCAAAGCTAACATGGCTGCTTCAGCTGTTGCACCTCGATTGGGGTCATCAAACACCTGCCCCATGGCTGAAATAAAATCATCAAGGTGATTCAAACAATCATCCTCAGTCTCAATCAGAGGGTTTGCCCACATTAAAGCCTTGTTGGTAAGCAACATAATTATAGTAAGCACCTTAGATCGTTCAGTAGGAAATTGTGAAGCATGTGCAGAAAAAAAAAGATTACATTGATTAACAAATCCCCTGAATTTTTCACGTTCACCACCAAAACGAAAAGGGGGCAACTTGGGAATCCCAGAACTCGGGGCCACGGCAGGAGCCTGGACTCGCCCCTCCAGAACCTCAATCCTGGCTCGCAAATCCTGGGTAGTCTGTCCAACCACTTGCAAATTGTGATTATTTAGGTCCTGAAATTTGTAAAACGGGTCTTTATATTCTGCAAATCTGCAAGGATATTATCAGTCACTCCGCAAAGTTCCTTTATGCGGGCCTCCATTTTCCAGATCTTTTAAGACAGGATACTGGAAGAAGAGGAGAAAAAAAAAAACAATAGTGTTCACCTGTGGCAACACTGAAGAAAGAAAAAACTTTAAGGGAACTGCTCACCTGGAATGGTTGTGAGAAGTCACAACCACTATCATCACAGAAAGCTTTCAACCAGACATCTGATATCCAGAGTTTCAGCAGACAAAAAGAGAAGAGAAAAAAAAAAAACAATAGTGTTTACCTGTGATAACACTGCAGAAAAAAAAAACTTAAGGGAATTGCTCACCTGGAATGGTTGTGAGAAGTCACAACCACTGTCATCACAGAAAGTACAACCGGACATCCGATATCCACAGTACAGCAGACACAGCCTTCCAGACCCAGCAGACACTAACGTTTGGCTTCAGAATCTTGTAATGTATGTGGTACAGTTCATATAGCGTCTTGTGCTTGGGTGCGATGAAAATACTTGAGACACAGGTTGATAAAGAAAGTCTTGTATTGCTTCATACAAATTGGCAAAAATAAACACACAGGTTGCAAACACAGAAGCAGGAGACACAGCAGGCCAGAGTAATCTAAGCTCAGCAATAACTCTCCACAACAGATTCAGATCTTCTTCTCTGTTACCGCAAGTCCATGCAAACGTGAGGCTCTCAAGAGCAGAGTTCAGAGTCCACAAGTGCTTCAGAGTTCCTCAGTAGGAATGGCTGGAGTACTAGGTCCAAGGCTTCAGGAGTCAGAACACAGGTTCACTGCAGGCTAGATTCTGAAGCACTGATTGCTCAGCTGTGGCTGTTTAAGAAGCAAACGGAGAGAATCAGGGCGGGAACATGCAAGCTGGAAAACTCCATTTTGACTGAGGGCAAGATAGCTGCAGCAAAACAGAAAGCAAAATGGCCGACGAACAAACTGAGTTTCAGAAACAGATACACAGAACCTTACAGCTGTATACATACCCAAGTGAGGCGACCAGTATGCACCAACTCTGGGAACGTGCAGAAGAGGGCCCTCATTCCTCTTGGTATCTACTTTGATCTATGTTTATTGTTATGCTGTAACGTCTATTGTCTGTACAAGTCCCCTCTATAATGTAAAGTGCTGCACAATATGTTGGCGCTATAGAAATAAAATTATTATTATTATTATTATTAGAAGAGACCTGGGATCAGATTTTGGTTGAGGCATGTTTTGATCTGATCGACATTCAGACAGTGCTGAAAGCCAAAGGTGGATTTACAAAATACTAACAAAATAATACAAACTACAATTTAGATTTTAGGCGCAAAACAGTAACAATACAGTGACATGACAAGAATCTGTATTACCAATCATATGCTAAATAGTTGGAAGACAAATTTATGTATGAGATAGCCAAGATGGTTGTCTATAAATGATGGTAGTTTCAGTTCAAAGCAGAAGAGGATAATGAGATATGGAGCCTGAAAGTCAAAAGTTCAAAAGGGGGAACAGTAGGGACTTTTTAATTAAAGTATATTAGGAAAGAGTTTAGATTATTGCAATAAATAGACATTTAGAATTAAAAAAAAATGTTAGATTTGGACCACCCCTTTAATTGTTATTTTTATTAATATTGCAAATATTTATTAAAAAAAAAACATGTTTAAAGAGTGAAGAGAGAAATGAATAAAAAAAACTTATGGAAGCAAAAAAGGAATAAAATAAGGAATATTATAAAGCATGCATAATACATTTTGATGAATATTTAGTCAATGTGAGCCATTATGCTCATTCACTGTCCCTCCCTAACTCCATTATACTATAATTAGTGATGAGCAAGCATGCTCGGATAAGGTGTTATCCCCACATGTGTTGCGGCTGTTGAACAGAAGTGAGACATGCAGCCGCGAGGACTTGAACATAATATTCGAGCACGCCGAAGTCACTCAGTTAGCAGCAGAGCATGCTCAGATAACACCTTACCCGTGCACGTACACTCATCACTAGTAGGAACCTCATGCCCACTGTGTTTTTTTTTACGCTGCATAAATTGATCTGCAGCTCCTTTTTGAAATCTGAAACATGTCAGCTTCTCTTGGGGGTACGTTAAGTTTATATGCGAATTTTCACCATAGAATTGCATTAGATGCAGAAAACCCACAGGTAAAGAATGCATGCAATCCACACATGTATCAATAAAGTTTTGTCAAAGCCAAATTCCTGACAGTATCAAAAATGAATCAGCTTTATTTAAAACATGACATACCAAAAAGAACAAAACCACGCGATGAAAGCACAATGAAAAAACACAAGTATCGTAATTTACTTAATAGGTGCAGAAAATCTGCAACATCAAAAACTCACCAAAAGCTTATCGCGGGAAAGTACCCCTTAAAGGGGGTTTTCCAACACTTTCATATTGATAACCTATGCTTAGGCTAAGGTCACACGGCCATTTATTTCTCATCCGAGAAAATCAGGACGATTATGCTAATCACACCCTGATCAAACTCTGATCACAGTCTGGTCAGATTGGGAGCATAGTGTGATCCGATTTTCATGGACATAAGAAGAAAAAAAATTCTCCATTCTGTCAGTCCGTGAAAATTGGACTGCACTTAGATGTCAACGGAGTGCAGTCCGATTTTTTTCTATAAACCCTTAGACATGAATGGTTGAATGCGATCTGATTATTGGATTCAACTCATGCATGATGCAAGTTTTCCTTGGAGTGGTCGAAAGGAAAAAAAATGGAAAAATGGCCCCATATAGTATATATATAGTATTACATAGGGACCAGTGCTTTCCATCAAATTGACTGATGGCACTCGTGCTATTTTTACGATTGTGTGCACGAGCCTAAATGGTTAATAACAGATCAGTGTGATTCCGACACCTGGCACCCCCACTGATCAACTGTTTGCAGAGCTGACAAAGGTGATGAAACAGAACACCACCTCGCTGTCACACTGTCTACTGTCGGGTACTGCAATGTAGCTTTTATTATTTATCCATTGTATACAGATTGTTCTGAACAAAGTTACACAAAACTATATAACTTGTGTTCCCACAGTTCCCATTATTTGAATAGGAGCTGATCTGCAGAACCCAGCAGCAGACACCAAACAGTGCATGGAGCAGTGGTGATCCAGACTCCGGACACTGTATACATATGGCCTCCAATGGATGTTATAACATCTGATCAGTGCGTGTTCAGGGTGTTAGACACAGGGCTGTGGAGTCAGAGTCGTGGAGTCAGTGTCCATTTTGGTGGCGTTGGAGTCGGTGTAAAATGGACCGACTCCTAAATTATATAATAAATTGGGTACACTAGTACAATGCAGGATGTGATGTAAATGTTTTCATAAGAATTTGGGAAAGTTATGAAATGTCCTATAAATATCTTTTCTGTTCCTGATCTAAGGACATGGGCTTTTAGTTTAGATGAATCTGTGCTGCACTTTATGTACATGCTCAGTAGTGAGCTAGTGCTGCACTTTATGTACATGCTCAGTAGTGAGCCAGCACTGCACCTTATGTACATGTGTGTAGCCCTGGTGTTAGGCACACGCAGTACCCTGGAGAGTGTGTGGCGAGACAGCAGTTTAATGCTAAATATTCATTCACTCAACATATACTAGACACACCCTTAGGGTAGTGGAGTTTACTCTTGAGGGAGTGGTCAAGGCGTATGTGTTAGAGTGATTTAGTGAGTCTAGTTCCTGTCTTCGGACAGAGAAGACGTCTGGAGTCTAGTTCCTGTCTTCGGACAGAGAAGACGTCTGGAGTTTAGTTCCTGACTTCAGAGAGAGAAGACGTCTGGAGGGAGGAAGCAGTCCAGATTGCTCTATCATCAGTTCGGAAAGTGGAGTCTAGTATAGGTGCTTTAATTCACCTTAGCCTAGTCAGAGCTGTACCTCATCAGCATACACGGGGAGGAAAGAAGAAGTTTAGTGCAGAAAGTCTTCAGTATCCTGTCTAAAGGACGGTATAAGGTTCAGAGACGTGCTCCTGCCTATTGAAAACTGAGCATCTGTAACTAACTTTGAAGTGAAGGAAAAGAAAGAAGTGACTACTCGACCCTTGGCTAGTGTGAGTGCTTATGTTACCAGCGAGGACAAGGCGAAAGGCACAGTGGTTTATTGGAATAGTGCTTACGGATTGAAGAAGTCCTGCACATTGCTACCGGTCACTGGGGACCGAAGGATCACTACTGTTTCAAGCATAGTGATAAGAAAACCAGGAATTTACCGGACCTTAGGTCGCGGCAAACAAGCCCCTTATAGTCAGTACGTAACTGGGGTCAGGGGGAGTGAAGACTTTGAATCAGTGCACGATAAGATAAGAATTCAGCTCCCTCGCAGGAAGGCTCCTAACACAAAGCTGACTGGGCGGTACAGCTATAGATTAGCTGGAGTTATTGAGGGAACTACGCTTCAGGCTGGTTGTACTCATTGTATTGGAAGTAAAGGAGGCCCCTAACTTGTCCAGCTGCTGTCTCAAGATACACTCTCCTTGGATCAGCCTCCCTGGGACCTGCCTGAACATCTTACAAGTAAAGGTATGGAAAGACGCTGACCGTGTGAGACTGTGTTATTTACCTGCACCCGACTTCACTAACTTCATAGACCTGAGGGAAGAGTCCCACCTGTAGGGGACCCGACATCTAGCTGCATCACCATCCCCTCAGAGATCTACAGCAGCGCTGGTACTAATTACCAGAATACTACAGGTGGCGTCACGAACTGTATATAAACCTATCCCCTGTAAATATATCCCCAACATACGCCAGACCGCCCGGGCCACAGACCGAGCCACAGCTACCTGTGACAAACCCCATAGACTTCCATGGGCTCGGCTCTGAGTACCCCATTGCCCTGGTAATCCACAATTGTGGTGGCGGGTCGACACACATGCTCAGTAGTGAGCCAGCGCTGCACTTTATGTACATGCTCAGTAGTGAGCCAGCACTGCACTTTATGTACATGCTCAGTAGTGAGCCAGTGCTGCACTTTATGTACATGCTCAGTAGTGAGCCAGCGCTGCACTTTATGTACATGCTCAGTAGTGAGCCAGCGCTGCACTTTATGTACATGCTCAGTAGTGAGCCAGCGCTGCACTTTATGTACATGCTCAGTAGTGAGCCAGCGCTGCACTTTATGTACATGCTCAGCAGTGAGCCAGCGCTGCACTTTATGTACATGCTCAGCAGTGAGCCAGCACTGCACTTTATGTACATGCTCAGCAGTGAGTCAGCACTGCACTTTTGTACATGCTCAGTAGTGAGCCAGCGCTGCACTTTATATACATGCTCAGCAGTGAGTCAGCACTGCACTTTTGTACATGCTCAGCAGTGAGACAGCGCTGCACTTTATGTACATGCTCAGTAGTGAGCCAGCGCTGCACTTTATGTACATGCTCAGTAGTGACCAGTGACCAGCGCTATGGGGTCGGAGTCAGAGTTGGAGTCAGAGTACGGAGTCAGGCAATTTGAGGAGTCGGAGGTTTGGCTTGCTGACTCCACAGCCCTGGTTGCATCAGCATCAATCTCATATTTATGACCTATGGGTTATCCTTATCAAAGTGGAGAAAAACCCTTAACTGCATGTGGTCAATATTATATATTTCCCAGACAGGGGATACAAACATCAACATAGCAAAGACTTCATTACAGTCAAAATATAGTCAAATGCCCTACCCCAAGAGGTAGTAATTAGAGATGGGTGGATCAATTCACGGGACTCCAGTCCAACAGCCAGGTCAGTAGTCTCTGGCCGCTGGATCTTTTGCCCGTGAATCTCTTACCTTCTGGGATCCACAATGCAACTTTTGATTAGCCAGTGCTGGTGTCCCGTCATTTCTCCGGCTTGTCCACCTATCTCGGGTAGTAATAGCTGATAAACTGATGTAAAAAAAGGCCTGGAAATCTATTGAAAAATAGAATTGGGGGATATCATTAATTTAGCAAAAATGATGAATAAGTGATTATTTTAGATTATTTTACAGTTTTTAAAATAGTTTTGTAAACCCAGTACACATCTGTACAGCAAATTTGTCCCCTGTCCACTGCATTGCAAATTCAGGTAACCTAAAGGAAGTGATATGAAAGAGACCTGATCTACTGCCAGCTTCAGAACATGGTTGCCCATATTGGACCACATGGGCCCTATAATTATGCCAGATCTTAGGTCCATTGGAAGATTATGCACGTTCTTGGGTGGGCCATTCTGACCCTGCTTTCAGGGTTTTCCCCATGTCATGTAATGTAATTCTAGGTAACTATAATTTTGTATTCCACTTTCTAGGTGTATTTTCTTGTATTTGATACATGGGCCATAAAAAGAGACATGTACAGAAATGCCTGTAACATTCATTGTTAATCTTGCCTTGGTCCCTAATTATAGTACAGCAGTTTAATTAGTTCTCTCTGGAGTAGAACAATGATGAGCCTGCCTCCCTGACACAGTAGGGATTAGATCACTAACGGTAATTAGCCATTAAACCTCAAAAGGTCAGAGGCCACATGAGACCTAATTAATCTGAGTGCATTATGGACCATGAGCCATTATCTCTCTTGCTACTGATACTTTACCCTGGCAAATTTCATGTGATGCTTTCCTTGGATCTTTCTGTTCTATAATGGAATGTATCCTTAATGAACTGATGAATAAATGGTTGCAAGCTGAATTTGCAAATTCTTCATCATTCAAACTACTGTTGTGCTTAAGTCAAAATAAAAAAAATAAAAAAATCAGTAAGTAAATTATGATATAGGAAAGATGTGTATCTTCGTACCGTGTTAGCCAGTAGATAGAAAAATATTTAGAATTGAGAGTCCTCAGTGGTTGATACCTTTTAATGGCTAACTGAAAAGATGGTAACAAATTACAAGCTTTCGAGACTACTCAGGTCTCTTCATCAGGCAAAGACTAATACAACATCTGAAGAATCACATATTTATACACAACACAGCACAGACATAATGCAATAGGTAAGACAAGTGATGCAAAGCAGAACTGTCATTATGGGAGATAGAGATGAACATAAATATTGGAACAGTTCATAGATAAGGAGTGTAAAAGTTTTATTGCCCTCTGATTGGGGTCTGGTATTGTGTTGTTTTGCCCCAGAAGGTCTTAAGGTACTGCCACACTACACGATCCCGCTAACGATCTCGTTAGCGTCGCATACTAATGAGATCGCTAGCGGGATCGTTACAATATCGCTAGTGTCTGCCACATTTAGCGATGTCGTTAAGGACGCTATCGCGGTTAGCGATCTCCTTAACGACTTTAGCGGTACAAAAGTACCGCTAAATCGCTAAAAAAGGTGCCACATCAGCGATATATACTTACCCAGCGGGACGCCGACGATCAGAATAGGGTCCGGAACGATCAGGACGACGGACGAGATCACAGCAGGGGCCACGTCGTTGCTGCATGCCGCACACAACAACATCGCTAACGGGATCGCTAAATAGTGACGTTTTTTAGCGATCCCGTTAGCGATGTTGTTTAGTGTGGCATACCCTTTAGGAGCAAATTCCTTAATTGATGTAAAAAGACAAATCCATGCGATATACTCATTCCTGCACTGAGTGCATCAAAGGTCATCATAAGTTTATATTCCCAAACTTTTCTGTCTCTCTCAGATTTAAATTTAGCTTTTAAAACAAGTAATTTCAAGTCCATCATACTATGACCGGGGATATAAAAGTGTTTGGCCACAGGTAGATCCATTCTTTTTTCTCTTATTGTGTGGCGATGAGATGAGGGCAAAAACTGAGAACAAGGATGAATTCTCATTGCACACAATAAGAGAAAAAAGAATGGATCTACCTGTGGCCAAACACTTTTGTATCCCCGGTCATAGTATGATGGACTTGAAATTACTTGTTTTAAAAGCTAAATTTAAATCTGAGAGAGACAGAAAAGTTTGGGAATATAAACTTATGATGACCTTTGATACACTCAGTGCTGGAATGAATATATCGCATGGATTTATGTCTTTTTACATCAGTTAAGGAATTTGCTCCTAAGACCTTCTGGGGCAAAACAACACCATACCAGACCCCAATCAGAGGGCAATAAAACTTTCACTCCTTATCTATGAACTGTTCCAATATTTATGTTCATCTCTATCTCCCATAATGACAGTTCTGCTTCACGTCACTTGTCTTATCTATTGCATTGTTTCTGTGCTGTGTTGTGTATAAATATGTGATTCTTCAGAATTTGTTTTAGTCTTTGCCTGATGAAGAGACTTGAGTAGTCTTGAAAGCTTGCAATTTGTTAGCATCCTTTCAGTTAGCCATTAAAAGGTATCAACCACTGAGGGCTCTCAATTCTAAATATTTTTTCAAGTAAATTATGTAATTTAACCCCTTAAAGGGAACGTGTCAGCAGGTTTTTGCTACCTCATTTGATAGCAGACTGATGGAGGCAAAGAGAAGCTGAATCCAATGATATATCACTTAGTTTACTTGGTAAACCAGTTCTGAAACAATTAGAGCTCTTAGATTTAGAATGAAGCAGAGCTGAGGAAGCTAACCCCGCCACACCACAGCTAACCCCGCCCACACCAGGCTCTGTACATAGTCTATAGACAGTGAGCTGCTTAAAGCAGGGAGGAGGGGGTGTTGCCAGACTAGTGTAGTCCAGCAATGTTAATCTCTTAGTGATAAATCCTTCACAGTTAGTAAACTACAGCACTGCATGTTGATAAGTGGCACATCCCTGAATTCTGTGTCTCAGCCTCTATCTCCTGTTGTCTTCAGATTATATAACAAAAACCTGCTGACAGATTCCCTTTACTGACCAGACCTGTAAGGGCCTTAAAGCACTTGTCCACCCCTGAGTAAATTCTGGGCAAACTGTGCAGCTTGCAGAATCCTAATGGTGTATAATGTTTGCAACATTAGGATTTGGCTCCGCTTGCCAGTTCCAGTGGCCAATAAATAAATGCAAGTATGCGACTTGTATCCTTATGGTCATGCGCCAACTAGTTTCTCAGCCTCTTCTCTCAGTACAATCACATATTAGTGGATGTGTAGCGACAGCTGGAACAGGCAAGAAGAGCTGAATTCTAGCTGTGTGGCTTGCCGAAAAATTTTTAAAATTTACTCAGGAGAGGACAACTACTTTGATGACCCACCAATTATTTTTCTTTTTTTCTTCTTCAATTTTACATCTCCAATTTTTAGCAGCAGTACTTGTTTTGCTTTTTTTTACTTATGTGGCTGTATGGTACTTTGTGTTTTGCACAATAAGTTGCATTATCTTTTAATGCTAAATTGGTTACATTACTGCTATGTGCATGTGTGATCATCGCTCCATTCAGACAGGGCAAATAGGACCCAGGATCAGTGATCATAAATGTATCACCTTCATATGGATAGGTGGCAAATGTTGCCCATCATCCAACACTTCGGTGTTTCAGAGAAAACATTGTTAAGAGGCCGGCTGGCTCTGAAACGCACCAGAAATCATGCGGTCAAGCTCTGATGCCCATCATTTGGGCAGTACGGATCGAATGACCAGTCCCATTTAACAGGGCTGTCTCTTAACAGCAATCAAGTTTTTTTTTAATCAAAGCAGTTAATTATCTATGGGTCTGAATTTACATCTTCTTAAAGACCAGATTTTTTTTACATTTTTTTTTACAATGGAACTTGTAAGTGTGCCATATACTTTTGTGCAGTGTTCCATATACTTTTCTTGTAGCTGTAGCAATTAAATGACTGGCTGATCATGTAATAAATGGACAGATTGGGTGTGCCAAAGTGAGAGCTTCTCTTTATAGACACTTCTTTGCTCTGGCTACTAGATCACATATGAAAGGGTTGTATGTAACCCCTTTAGACTAAGTTCAGATAAGAGCTAAATCTTGCGAACATGACTGGTTCCATAATTGTCCACATAGTGGTTGGGTGCAGGAGATGCCTGCTATTTAATTTATTAAAATCATCCTTAGGCCTTGCTCACACTGGTGTATATCCTCTCATGTGAGAGAATCAGGACAATTTCACTAATGTCACTCTGTCAGAGTTGAGTCGAGTGTCCGTTTACTGTGAACTTAATTTCTCCATCTCTTCCACTGTTTCTTTGAGCGTACATCGGACTGCACTCAGATGACTTCCAAGTGTAGTGTGATGTTTCACAAGCATCGATGCACTCAGCATGAGCAGAGAAGAATGTTGAAACTTATATTTAACTTATAACTGCGAGAGCAGGTGGCGGCTGATGTGACTACTACTTCCATCAGCCTACACCTGCTGCCACTAATAACAGTGAGAGCAGGCAATGGCTGATGGGAGTATTAATCAGCCGACGCCTGCACTATAAATAAATAACTTGAAAAATAGCGTGGGTTCCCCTGTATTTTTGATAACCTGCCAGGCAAAACTGACTGCAACCCTTAGCTGTTAGCTTCAGCAAGGCTCGTTATCAAAAATAGAGGGGTCCCATACTGTTTTTTAAAATTATTTAAATAAATCAATTTAAAAATGGAGCGGGGTCCTCTGCATTTTTGACAACCAGCCTTGCTAAAGCAGACAGCTGAGGGGTGGTATTAGCCCCCCAGCCTAAAAATAGCAGCCAGCAGCTGCCCAGAAAAGGCACATCTATTAGATGCACCAATTCTTTGCCCAACTCTTCCCACTTGCCCTGTAGCGGTTCATATTTGTGGGGATGATGTCACCTTTGTATTGTCAGGTGACTTCAAGCCTATAGTTACATGGTAAATAAAGTCGCAGCCAGAATAAAGTATTTTATTTTAAATCAAAATAAAACACACTTTTCCATTTTTATTTAAAAATAACAAACACAGTTATACTCACCTAACATCTAATTCCATTGAATCCCTCGTCTCCTGTAATAAAACAAAAATAAAAAAACAACAATATCCACCACCTGTCCGATGTTCTGTTCCACGCCGTAATCCATGTCTGGGGGATAAATAGTTTTCAGCTGAGAACCACTGAGCTGAACTGCGGTGAACTCAGAGTGACTTTTTCTCACGATGCTGAGGTCACCGCAGTTCAGCACGGCTGGGAACGCAGTCCCAGTGACCCACAGTAAACTGGATGAGGTTACCACTGCTGACTGATGTGGTCTTCTGCACCAGGCGCCGGGGAACAGTGCTTACAGTACTGCTGATCAGGTATGGACTGGGCCTGAAATTCAGCTCTGGCATTTGAAATTACACAGGCCCATGCTGTCACTGTCCCGAAGCACCATTGGATATATTACTAATATTACCCTGGATGGAGGAAAGCAAGATTTACTACAAGACTAATATTTCTAATGATACCTGTGGCCTACTGGAGTAAGTGACGGAGTCAGCGACTTTGTGCTTCGTCACAACTCTCAATAAGATGGATGTCTTGAGAACACTGATTCTTTTAACAACGTAGCAGACAAGGCGGCCCACGACTAGACAGGCCCTTCTGGTCACGTTATTTAACCCATACAATACAGACATTAAAAAAGAAACACTCCAAAACTCATATGTTTTTTCATATAGCCGATCAAACAATTGTAGAAACACTAAAAAACGCTCAATTTGTTGCACAAAAAACAAGCCCTAACAGAACTCTTGCAGCTGAAAAACAAAAAAATGTTTAGCCCTCAGAATATCGCAATGCAAAAAAACAATTCTTTTCTGTAAAAAGCCACTGTGTTCTGTGTTTTTCAGGGGGCAAAAGTTGTAAAACGTAAAAAAAAACAACAACTAGATAAATATGTAAATACAGGAGAAAAAGGAGTCATTAGTGACCAAGATAAGTCAAATGTATTAAGGTAAATATTTATTACACAAATCAGTAAAAAAGAGGGTATCACAAATAAATATGTATACAAACAATGAAAACACATACAGAACGTGTGCACTACAGGGAAGTATATCTCAAAAAGCGGTATAACAGAGTAACAGATGGCGAGAACAAAGGTAACTGAGTAATGGCACTCTATAAATAGTAGCAATATCCCCATATGGTGGGAGTGAGATGCCCATCACAATAATCATACGCCACAATAAATCACCAAGCATGTTTCTCAAACATGGCCAGCGTGTGAAGACAATAGTATAGATAATTTAGGGCGCCAGATAGGTAGAGAGCTATGCTAACCGCAAGGGTTAAGGTAGCGCACGCTATACCAGGTAGGAGGGCGCTGCAGTACAGAATCAGAAAAACCGCTGTCATATCTGAGGGAGAGACATGCTTACCAAAAGGGTATGGTGACCGCAGGAGATAACACCCTGTAAGGCGATACTGCCCCAACGCACGTTTCGTGGCTATCTGCCACTTTTTCAAGGGGATAGTAGCGTACTGTGCATAGGACCTTTTTGTACCTAGTACTTCCTGATCACGTGGTTCAAAGGGGGAAAACTTCAGAGGAAAAGAGTTATTATATCAAAAAACTCTTTACCTTGACTCCTGCCTGGATATCAAGAACTGAATTTACTGACGGAATATAGAAAAATTGCAAACGTTTCTATGCTGTTATATTCTTGACGTTTTATTGTAATTACATTTGGTTTGCTATATACGTTTCATCTCCGTCTTGTATAACTGCTGTCAGTTCTTTACAATAGTATTTATCACTATGGGAGACTAGTGCGCGCATGCCCGTTTCACCTGGGTTGTTTCTCTGCGGTGGGGGCGTCTCTCTTGCATACGGGCGGTGCTTGGGCCTTGTGCCTTTGCGCATGTCTGGATGCATGACGCTTTCGCCGCTGAGAGCTCCCGGGTTTCAAACGACGCATGCGCCGCCATACTGTCTCCCATTGGAGGACGCTAACCACGTGATCAGGAAGTACTAGGTACAAAAAGGTCCTATGCACAGTACGCTACTATCCCCTTGAAAAAGTGGCAGATAGCCACGAAATGTGCGTTGGGGCAGTATCGCCTTACAGGGTGTTATCTCCTGCGGTCACCATACCCTTTTGGTAAGCATGTCTCTCCCTCAGATATGACAGCGGTTTTTCTGATTCTGTACTGCAGCGCCCTCCTACCTGGTATAGCGTGCGCTACCTTAACCCTTGCGGTTAGCATAGCTCTCTACCTATCTGGCGCCCTAAATTATCTATACTATTGTCTTCACACGCTGGCCATGTTTGAGAAACATGCTTGGTGATTTATTGTGGCGTATGATTATTGTGATGGGCATCTCACTCCCACCATATGGGGATATTGCTACTATTTATAGAGTGCCATTACTCAGTTACCTTTGTTCTCGCCATCTGTTACTCTGTTATACCGCTTTTTGAGATATACTTCCCTGTATGTGCACACGTTCTGTATGTGTTTTCATTGTTTGTATACATATGTTATTTTGTGATACCCTCTTTTTTACTGATTTGTGTAATAAATATTTACCTTAATACATTTGACTTATCTTGGTCACTAATGACTCCTTTTTTCTCCTGTATTTACATGTTCATATATGAGTAGTGATTTTTTGGCCTCACCCATGTTCTGTGTGGCCCACATTTCCCTTGTTATGCTTATGCGGCTGTTTGTTATTTAACTAGATAAATATGGTATCACTGTAATTGTAATTGTAAATGTTGTTGTCATTTCTACCGCATGGAGAACAGTTTCAAAGAAAATACTGTAAGTAAATAAAATAATAGAACCAATTCCTCATGTTCTCTTTTTTGGTAATTCTGTCTCCAAAAATGAAAATAAAAAATCAGATCAGAAGACGTTATGTACCCCAAAATGGTAGCATAAAAACATCAGCTCATTTTGTAAAAAACAAGCTCTCGTGCATCTCTTTCGGCTGTAAAATAAAAATGCTATAGCTCTTTGAATATGACAATGAGTATAACCTAGGAACATCTCTAGAATGACCTGATAGAATTAAGACAGATATAGCCAAACAAATTGGGATAAACTAAAAAATAACCTTTATTTTCTTAGATTAAAAGTTGGGGATATAAAATGCATAACTAGTGCTGTAAATGAATAAAAAGCAGATAGCAAATCTACTGGTACCAATACAGACATATAGTTGAACTGATCATGTGTAAATCCCTTGAAGGACCCAACCTATACAGGAAAAGGCCTTATATAAGGTAGTCTAATACCATCAGTATGAACAACTCTAATGAATTCAGGTATATGACAAATGTCACTGTGCCTTCAGTGCCATCCTAAAATTTAACGCCTCATCCAGCATGCGTTATCCCAGGTGCTTTCTGGCCTGGTAAGTGTTGGGCAGTTAGTCCATCTGGCCACCTGTGTACCAAGGAAATTGAGGTAATACTTTCGCTGCAGCGAAAACTAGACAAACAAGCACCATAGATCCATTCCTCACATGAGGTAACCAGTAACATAAGCTCGTCTCCATGTGGGGTCTAGGACCTCATCATCCCCCGCATCATCTTCCACCGACTCCTCAACACTGCCTTCCTTGCCGGTCTGCACACTGCAGAAAGATGCTGCAGTTGGCATCTGAGTTTCGTCATCATCTGACATGTCCTGCGGTGTTCCACTTACCCTGTGCACTAGCCCTCCCACGTACTCATCCTCCAACATAACAAGTGGTTGGGCATCAGTGCACTCAGTCTTCCACTACTGGGACAGGGCCAGGTGGATGGGCCATGGAACCACAGCCAGCAGAGTCATCAAAAAGCAGAAAAGACTGAAGAATGACTTGGGAATTAGGCTGCTTGGCCCATTTGCAAGGGGGTGAGGTGGAAGCTGGATGACCATGCTCCTCAGGTGCCACCTGTGCACTTTCTGCAGTGGACCGGGTGGAAGGTAATGCGAAGGAACTTGAGGCACTCTCTGCCAACCAATTTAACACCTTTTTAGCATCTTGTGGCCTCCTCAATCGTGCAGCGGTGTTCATGCATACGAAAGGACGCATAATGTACGGTCGCCTGTGAAATGACAACGAAATGGTTGATGAGATATATTTATTTTCAAAGCTACTAGAAAACACACAGTGGTCCTGAAAAATTATTTATTTGGCCTAGAAATGGCACCTAGATGGCTGATGCCAATTATTTATTTCCCATACTACTGAAAAATAGTCCAGAAAAATTATTTTTTAATACAACAATGAGACCCCTGAAGGTAGTATGAACAGGGATAAAGGAAAGTACCAATCATACAAATATACACACATAAACAACAGAGGTAAACACTGGGGAGTGGAGTAAGGGGTTAAACCAAAGTAGGAGAAGAAAGGGAATTATCACACACTCAAACCCAGCAACAATCACAGATAAATCCACCAAACACCTTCTTCAATAACAACCACCAACAAATTCCAGCCATGCAGCATAAGCTAACTCTGACAATGAGTGCTAGCTAGGGCCCAGATTATATAGGACATGGGAGTGGCTAACAGTGCACAGCTGAGAGCCTTAAAGCAGGAAAGCTTTCAGGCGCTCTTAACTGAGCAGATTAACCCCTGCACTTTTAAAAGAAACTTACACAGTTTAATATGAAGGTGAAGTGCTTCTAATCAGTGAGTAGGAGAAATCAGACGCTGCGGACTTCTATGTCCTCTTTGTCGTAGTAAACCCCTTCTACGAGTGACCTACAGAACCTCAGAACCGGTTTTATCTTGGTGCGCCATGTGAAAAGACCAGATAAGCCTGGCTGCGTGGACGTCAGATGCTGGTACCCACATTCTCCCTTCAGGACCATATCCCTTCCAGTGTACCAGATACTGAAGCAGCCGATAAGCTAGTAGTGTATTTTATTGCATTTTGAATCTTATAGTGTGACAGCCATCCCCAAGCTAAGTGTTGATAATAAACTTTGATATGAATTAATATTTAAGAGGTTGTGAATTCTGTACGGCATCGGTATTAGCAGAGAAGAGCTCATTATCAGGTACCTGCTGAAAAAAATCTTGCAAAAAATAAACTAATAAAGTAAAAAAATCAAGAAAACTAAAAAAAATTTACCCTATATCGCTTGAAGATATGTAAGATAAAATTTAACTTTTAATGAGTTCTCCTAAAAAAGAAACACAAAAAAACAATCATCAAAAAACACAAAACCACCGCCGTACAAGCAACCGTGCTGGCTATGTTCACCCTGCACCGATTTTCCTGCATCCAATGCCTACCTAACAGCGGAGGTTGGCACCCTAAGCAAATAAACGAGTGATGGCGCCACCGCTCCTCGACAGTTGTCCCTAGATCTCCTAGATAGCCTTATGCTGGTGAGCCATACAACCACCAATTTGTGCATGCAAAGGGGAAAGGAGTTAACAGGGAGTGCCGTATCAGGACTAATAATAAAGGCAGACAGGTGAACAATATCACAATGATAAAGTGACATGTGCATAAAGAAATATATGCTACCTCACTATACTGTTCCCTGTGATTGCCCTCCCTGACAGCGGAGGTTGGAGGTTGGCACCCTCCTGATGATCCAATATGATGAAATGCGTAGAGGTTTCCAAAAACATCTAAAACCATAAGTACCTCTTTTGCTTGCTGTTATCATGATGATATTTATTATGTACCTTTGAACTTTTATCTGTTCTGGATTTAACAAATATATGTTACCTGTCTATGCTGTGTATCATAAGGCTACTCCTTGGGTTAGTTGAATTATTAATAGGGACTAGCAGGGATAGCCGTTGTTGAGCGGGGACGCCATATCCGCTGACAAAGTAGGGTGCCAACCTCCGCTGTCAGGCAGGGTGCATATCAGCAGGGAACAATATAGCGAGGTACTATATATTTCTTTATGCACATGTCACTTTATCATTGTGAAATTGTTCACTTTTTTAGCACAACTCTATCATTGCCGTCTGCCTTTAGTATTAGGCCGGCGTCACACTGGCGAGTGTGATGCAAGTTAGTCGCACGACTTTCTCGCATCAACACCCGGCACGGCCGCCCGCTCTCAGACCCAAGTGTGCGGCTGCATAGAAATACATGCAACCGCACACTCTGGTCCGAGAGCGGGCGGCCGTGCCGGGTGTTGATGCGAGAAAGTCGTGCGACTAACTCTCATCACATTCGCCAGTGTGACGCCGGCCTTAGTCCTGATACGGCACCTCCCTGTTAACTCCTTTCCCCTATGCATGCATGTACAATAATAAATTATATTGTGGTACCGTGTTAGCCAGAAAAATCGATGTGAATACTTTTCCGTCCAATTATGACAAGAGTATTCTTAGAGTGATATCTTTATTGGCTAACCAGAAAATTATATGTTTGCAAGCTTTCAGAGCACAGGGGCTCCTTCTTCAGGCAGATTACAAATAGATTAATAAAGAAAAAAGCACATTTAAGAGATACTACAGTAGGACATTTGATCATGTGGTGGGAGGTGTGATGCCTCATAAAGATAAGCCAAGGAAATCGAATTAGCATTTTCTTACAAACATCCCCACTGCCTCTCCATTTGTAAGAAAATGCTAATTCGATTTCCTTTACTTATCTTTATGAGGCATCACACCTCCCACCACATGATCAAATGTCCTACTGTAGTATCTCTTAAGGGTATGCCACTAACAATATCGCTAACGAGATCGCTAAAAAACTCATATTTAGCGATCCGTTGCGATATTGTTCAGTGCGCAGCTTCCAGCGCGAGCTCTGCTGTAAATCGCTCGTCGCTGGAATCGTTCCGACCTATTTCATCGCTGCGCTTCGCTGGTGAGTATCTAATCGCTGTGTGCACCTTTTCTTAGCGATTTAGCGTACTTTTGTACCGCTAAAAGTCGTTAGAAGATCGCTAACGGCGATAGCGTCGTACATATCGCTAAATGGCCGCATTAGCGATATAGAACAATCCTAGCGATCGCAAGAAATCGAATTAGCATTTTCTTACAATGAGAGCAGTGGAGTTTGTAGAATGTAATCGATTCCTTGGCTTATCTTATGAGATCACACCTCCCACCATGATAAATGTCTACTGTAGTATCTCTTAAATGTGCTTTTCTTTATTAATTATTGTAATCTGCCTGAGAAGGAGCCCTGGCTCTGAAAGCTTGCAAGCATATATTTTTGTTAGCCAGAAAGGTATCACTCTAAGATACTCTGTCTAATTGACGGAAAAGTCTTCACACCCAATGCATGCACAAATTGGTGGTTGTATGGCTCTCACCAGCAAAGGGCTATCTAGGACATCTAGGGAAAGCAGTCGAGGAACGGGAGAGACATCACTCGTTTATTTGCTTAGGGTGCCAATCTTCCTGTTAGGTAGGCATTGGATGCAGGAAAATCGGTGCAGGGTGAACATAGCCAGCACGGTTGCTTCTATGGCAGTGGTTTTGTGTTTTTTGATGATTGTTTTTTTGTGTTTCTTTTTTAGAAGAACTCATTAAAAGTTAAACTTTATCTTACATATCTTCAAGAGACATATTTTCAATTTTTTTAGTTTTCAGGTACCTGCTAAAGCATAATTGGGAGCAAAATAGTACCAGGATGCATATGTCTGAGCTAAGAAGTAGCTGAAGATAGTTAATTACCAGGCTGGAGTTTGCTGCAGAGCTGATTAGACAGCTGAGAGAAGTGGGTAATAAACTCTTCCACTACACATGTTAGCTGAATGATTTGATTTGAATACTCAGTCAACACATGGCTGTCTGAACCAGCTTTAAAAGGCTTTGAGTTATCATGGTAAATGTGTTTACCACGTTACCGCAATAACCTGTCTGGCACGGACTTACACAAAGAGAACCGGCCCTATGGGGAAGGAAACTTTATTCTGCCCTTGAGCTAGGACAGGTGAGTAACACATTATAAGCCAAATTTTTGGTTTTCAGATAAGACAGCTTGTGACTCCTAGCATAGCGCACACTGTGAGAATTCTCCGGGAGTGGTGGGAGCGTGACCGCAAGTATATGATTTGCTTACATGCGGTTACATGCTGATTAGATGGTCTTGACCTCTCTTAATGGAAGTGCATTGAGTGAGGTTGCATACGTTTAGTCTGAATGTGGCAGGAAGAATGCAAATTGCATACTGGTGGTCACATGTCCACCTGCTCCCGGCGCCGGCATCGGAGAATCCTCATAGTGCATGTGATTTGAGTGACTGAAGACTTGTACACTAGATCGGACAACCCCTTTAAATTCATTATTTAAAAATTACATCCGTCCTATTAGTTAAAAATGTTTGCATGCGTTTTTTAAGTCTTTTTATCGCATGTATTTAAAAAGTTAAAAAATATTGCAAAAACACTGAAATTGAAACTGCTTCAAATCTGCAAGGTAAAAATAAACCATATGCGCATGAGATTTTAGAAATCTCATTGACTTTACTGGTACAGTATAATGCTGAGGTTTTTTTTTTCTGGCAAAACAAGTGAGAAAATCAAATGCAAAAATGCAACATGTAAACCTACCCTAACATTAGAAATCCAAGCTTCTGATCAGATCTCATGGAAAGATCAGTCTTCCATAATAAGGAATATAACTTTATTATGTGCATGGTACAATGGTGGAATTTCTTTTCAATAAGCAGCCAAAAAATAACCCAATCAAAAGTATTTTGTTTGTCTGTTCATACAAAAATATGCAGAGACCCTTTGATTACAATATTACACATTCGCCCAATCTACCTGGTGATGAAGCCGACCATCACATGATACCCAAAAAATACTTTGGCCCCATTTTTCATAATGGAACTTTGGGTTGGGAAACCATCCATCAATGATAGTACAACCAGCAATATAAATTGGCAAAAATGTAAGTTCTTAAAAGTCTGCACCTTTCAATTATTTATTTACACTCCAAATATTTAAAATGCATGTAATATCTATGCCTAGCTATTATGACAAAAAATTTGAAAGTCCTAACACCCAATGAAAATAGGAATTTTTTTCCAATGTTTGTTTTATTTCATCGCATTTAAAAAAAAAAACGTGATCAAGATTTTATAACATAAACTAAGGACATGTGCAGTTGAAACTAGGAGTTTCCATACACTGTATAAAAAGACACATCTGCATGTTTTTCTCAATACCTGACATGAAATCAGAATAAAACCTTTCCCGTTTTAGGTCAATTAGGATTACCATAATTATTAATATTTTCCAAATGCCAGAATAATGAGAGAGAATTTTAAGGTATTTTACTACTTACTGCAAAGTCAAAAGTTTACATACATTTCATTAGTATTTGGTACCATTGCCTTTAAACTGAATGACTTGGGTCAAACGTTTGGGATCTCCTTCCACAAGCTTCTCACAATAGTTGGTTTGAATTTGGGCCCATTCCTCCTGACAAAACTGGTGTAACTGATCCAGGGTTGTAGGTCGCCTTGCTCGCACCGGCCTTTTCAGCTTTGCCCATAAATTTTCAATAGGATTGAGATCAGGGCTTTATGATGGCCACTCCAAAACATTGACTTTGTTATCCTTAAGCCACTGTGTTACCATTTGGACAGTATGCTTCTGGTCATTGTACATTTGGAAGACCCATTTCCACCCAAGCTTTAACTTCCTCGCTGATGTCTTGAGATGTTGCTTCAGTATTCAGTAATCTTCTTTTCTCATGATGCCATCTATTTTGTGAAGTGCACCAGTCCCTCCTGCAGCAAAACAGCCCCACAACATGAGCGGCCACCCTATGTTTCACAGGTGGGATGGTGTTCTTACACTTCCAAGCTTTTCCCTTTTTCCTCCAAACGTAAAGATGGTCATTATGCCCAAAAAGTTCAATTTTAGTTTCATCAGACCACCGGACATGTCTCCAAAAATTAACGTCTTTGTTCCTGTGTGCATTTGCAAACATTAATCTGTCTTTTTTTGCTTCTTTTGGAGTAATGGCTTCTTCCTGGCAGAGTGACCTTTCAGCCCATGTTGATTCAGTACTCATTTGACTGTGGTTATTGACACAATCTTACCAGCTTCCACCATCTTCACAAGGTCTTTTACTTTTGTCCTTGGGTTGATATGCACATATCGGACCAAAGCACGTTCATCTCTGGGACACAGAACCCGTCTCCTCCCTGATTGGTATGATGGATGGACATTCCCATCTTGTTTGTACTTGCGTATAATTGTTTGTACAGATGAAGGAGGCACCTTTAAGTATCTTAAAATTGTACCCATGGATGAGCCAGACTTGTGCAAGTCCACAATTCTCTTCCTGATATCTTGGTTGATTTCTTGAGACTTTCCCATAGTGCTACACAAAGAAGCAGTGTGTTTCAGGTGTGCATTAAAATACATCCACAGGTGTGTCTCCAATTGTTGGCAAAAAACCTATCAGAAGGTTCCAAACACGACATCATCATATGGGCAGCCCAGAATGGTTTAAAGGCATAGTGATCTTAATGTATGTAAACTTTTAACTGTGTAGTAAGTAATAAAAATGCCTTAAAACATTCTCTCTCTCATTATTCTGGCATTTGGCAAATATTAATAATTATGGTAATCATAATTGACCTAAAATGGGAAAGGTTTATTCTGATTTCACGTCAGATATTGAAAAAAATATGTCTTTTATATAGTGTATGTAAACTTCTGGTTTCAACTGTATGTAACGTTGCTTTATTGCTGAAGAAATCTTTACCTTTCTTGTAGAAGTTTGTTTTGCTGTTTTAGAGTAATAGATAGTTGAAGTTATATGCTAATGAGTGGCAAGTGCAGTGGGCGTGACACTGCACTTACAGCTCTCCTTCCTCTCCCTATTTCACACCTGCTGCATGCCTCCTCTCTGTGACTGACTGCTGACTTATGTTTCAGTGAAGGGAGATTTTAATCCTTCAGTACCCTACAGCATTTTGAACAATTGTAGCTTCCAATATTATGGGAACAGTTTAGGGAAGACCCTTTTCTGCTTCCCATGACTGTGCCTAGTGCACTAACAAAGGTCCATAAAGACAAGGTTGGATGAGTTTGGTGTAAAAGACATGGCGGGTCCACACAGAGCCAAGGCATTAACACTATTGAACAACTATGGGTTGATCTAGAATACAGATTGTGAGCCCGGCCCTCTCCAAAATCAATGTCTGACCTTACAAATGATCTTTTGTGTGAATGGGCAAAAATTCCCACACATTCCAAAATTTTGCCAATATTACAATTAAAGTTGGGACTATGTATTTGAAATGGGATTTCATTAAAGTTCCAGTAGGTATAATGTGATGTTTTCCCAATACTTTCATCCATTTAGTGTACATTTTTTTCTGTTGTTTTTTTGGCATTGAAGGGAAAAAAGTTTCATGGTCCCTACAATCAGAATTCAATTGAACATAATAACAAAAAATAATAGTAATTAATCCTATAAAATTAGTGAAACCATCAACAATAAAGCATGAACGTCTTGGGGTAAGACCATATGACACACATGCAGGTGGTGACATAGCGTTTACAGGTCAGTACATAGCTATTTCATTACTGTACCGCATCTCTGACCTCTGTGAGACTGAACAATTCATCTTGGCTTCCCTCCATTTGTCCTCCCCCTGTAGGGCTATGTCTGAATCACCCATGGAATCATGCGCTACATATTTCTTTTTTTCCATATTTATTTCCTTCTAGGCCCTAACAGTGAGAACATCGCCATTAAAAAGCAAGGGTAAGGAGCCGGGGGCCTTGTGTCCCGCCAACTCAGATGCCGGATCATGAATGGCTTTCCTTGTTCTTTAAAAAGGGGAACCGAAAAACAGATGAAAGCAGGCTGAGCATGTGACCTCATTGAATTTAATTTAGCCTCACAAGCACCCCTGCCCTCCCTCTCCCCCCATGCAATGCCCCTTCTTGCATTCCTTCCATCTCACTGTCCCCCCGCATCCTACCCTTTCTTTTTCCAAGTCCCAACATGGCCCAATTCAGCTGTCCTGTTTACAAGCAATATAAGGCTTATTGTACTATTAACCATTTAAACGACCTCTTGCTTGCCCTGTTTTCCTATTGATCCTTTAGTAAGGCAGAGATTTATTAGTAAACCAATTTTCATTATGAATCTGCTTCTTCCGATTTCTTCCTTTTATTTATTGTTCACTGATTTCCCTGATTTTCTCATTTTTTAGAAATACTGGAAATGCAGGTCAATCAGGGATATGACTGGAAACCCCTTTGCCCCAGAACAATATTTATGAGAAGCCCCCATTCTGACATGCCATCTATATTTACCCATGGCTTATAAGACAGGGCTGCCTTCGGGCCCTTTTGGACTCCACGGCCTGAAGTTCTACCTCTAAACTCTTTGTAGCTGCGCACCGGCACTTGCATTGTTCCCATAGATGCAGCAATATTACTTCTGAAGTTTTATTCTTTGGGCTCAGTTGTATTTATGCCATGTTGTATTATGATCCATGGAATTTCCATCTGGTGAAGGTCTAGTAAACTGTGGAAGTCCAGAGATACTCTCTGCTTCTAGAGGAGGATATGATGACGGATCAGAATCTAGTGCAGCATGACCGGTTCGTTTTCTGTCCGGTTGATACGAAATCTATTTAACCCCTTAAGGACGAGCGATTTTTCATTTTTGCGCTTTCCTACCCCCACACCACCCCTATTCCAAGAGCCATAACTTTTTATTTTTCCCTCGACATAGCCATGTGAGAGCTTGCTTTTTGTGGGAAGAGTTGTACTTTTGAATGACACAATCCATTTTACCATGTGATGTACTGGAAAGCGGGAAAAAAAAATTCCAAATTTGGCAAAAGAGCAAAAAAAAAAGGATAATTCCACAATTATTTTTTGGTTTATTTACTTACAGTGTTTATTTTACGGTAAAAATGACCTGACAATATGATTCTCCAGGTCAGCACAATTACGCAGATGCTAAACATGCATCGTTTTGTTTTGCTTAAGTGGTGATCAAAAATTCAGAAGTTTGTATAAAAATTTTATTTGCTTGTGACGTCATTTTCCAGTTTTCGGGACATGGAACTGTGTGAGGGCTTGTTGTATATGCACCAAGTTGATGGTTTTTTTTATATCATCTTTGGTATTGATATCATCTTTGGGTAGATACAATGTTTTGATTGCCTCTTATTACATTTTTTTGTGTTGTCGTGGTGGCAGTAAAACCACAATTCTGATGTTTTGATTTTTTTCTCATTACACCGTGTACTGATTAATTTATTTTATATTTTGATAGATCAGACTTATGAAAACGATTTTCTTTGACAAAACGTAGCGCAAGAGAGGCAGAAATGGATGAATGCCCCGAGGTCTAGCGTGCCATTGGGGGCCATGGTCAGCAATCTCCCAAATTTCACAAGGAGTAATATAATGCTGTGGGACTGGTCCGAGCGGGTTAAAAGAATGTTGCGGATGCACCCCATGACCCCTGCTATGCAAGCTGAGATTGCTGTCATGGCCCTGGATGGAGAGGCTCGGTTCTCTGTCTTGTTTCGTCCCCCCACATGAGCGGGATACTCTGGACAAAGTGATGCAAATCCTAGAAGAAATGCATGGGGATCGCACCAATGTTGGGGAGTTACGGATGCACCTGTTCCACAACGTCCAGAGGGAAGGAGAGTCTGTGACCCAGTATATTAATGCATTGCAGGAAGTAGATGCGCATATCGCTAAGCGGGATGATGTGGAGGATATAGGAGCGGGACACCCTGATGTGATACGGAGGGATCAGTTTGTGGCATGTGTCAGGGGCGCGCCGCTGAAGCAAGCTTTGTGAGAGCGCCTGCACACTAGCCCAGATATGACTTTCCTAGAAATAGGGGCGGAGGCACGCGTGAGAGAGCAGGAGCAGAGGATGGTGGCCCTAGCAGGGTGGTCCGGAGCAATGAAATACCCACCCAGCCCGCAGCAGAACCAGAGTGGACCCGAGAGATCCACAAAGAAATACAGTAAATGTGGAGTGAATCGTCCATTTTTAGAAGAGACCCAGCTCCTGTCCAAGAGCTGCCGAGAGGAGCCTCCTCAACAAGAGATGGAAGTGATACCGGGTCTCGCATGTCCGTCGGACTTAGTCAGGGAATGAGACGACTTGGTGCAGAAGGGGGTCTGATGTGCAACAAATGGGGAAACAAAGGACACTATGTTCCAGGCTGTGCTATGGGGCGCTTCATGCTGAACCAGACTGAGTCCGAGAATTACGGCAGGAAATGCGAGAAATTAGGGCAGAACTATGGAGCATAAAAGAAGTCCTTGCTGCTACCTTGGAATCCAATCCCATACCCAGGGTAACTTATGGCAGGAGATAAGAGAAATTAGAGCAGAGATATGGACCATGAGAAAAACTCAAGCAGCAACTCCAGAATCTAATCCTATATCCTGGGATGAAGAACGATTACAGAGGGGGTATCCCTCTCCCGGATGACAGCAATACAGACCAAATCGCCCACCAGACAGGCTCAGAAGTGAGTGTTGGACTTGTGGAAAAATGGGACACATGTCAAGCAGTTGCCCTACATGAGGCAGCCGACGACGAAGATTTGCCTATTCCTCCAACGGTTATGCCCTCTGGAGAGAATGCTGCACCTGGAGGAGATGGTCCTTGGACAGGAATGCCCGCCCCCGAGGAACAGAGTGGAGAAAGTCCGCCCATTGCAGAGTGACCATAGAGGATGGACGGAGACTTGGAAGAAATGGAATAGTGAGCAGAGGAGAGCCTCACCCAGAGCAAGGCAGAGCCATGGCGCCAGACGACGAGACGTGAGGGAGAAGGCGTTATTTGCCTGCAGCGAGATGTCTGCATTACTCAGGAGCATGGAACTGAATCGGGTGAAGCCCGTGTTCACCAAGGAAGTTGAAGATGATGGCAACCCTAGTGAAGAGGCAGAGGTAGGATTCATACCTAGTGAGCAGTCAGATGATGTAGTGGTGGAGGTCACTAAATGCCATGGAGGAGAGCAAGATGTCAAAAGTCTGCATGAGGTACCTGAAGTTCTGAGTACTCCTGGCAAGAAAATTCAAGAGGTGCCTCAAAGTACTCAGTGTGTCCACGCTGGTTTCCCACCCATGCAATATGCACAGAACGATTTTCTTTGACAACACGTAGTGCAAGAGAGGCAGAAATGGATGCGAAAATTGTGGGCATCTGGCCCACATCCGAAGAACATTAAGGGGCACAAAGACTCTTCTTGCCTGAGGACTGGTGAATTCAAAGAAGGGGGAGTGTGGCGAGATGGATGGGAGAGACTGAGTAAACTGTAAGCGAACACCACCATCCACTGGACCAAAGTAGCTCCCCACCTCTCAAATGTCAACCCAGATTACAGCAATCAGAGCAAACGATGACTGGAGTGCTTCCCACCCATTATGAGCAAGATCGATTCATTTGGCAACGAATCATCCAAGAAGTTAAGAAATGTGAACATCTGGTAAAAGAGCCCTTGCCCTTGGAATGGCGAGTTAAAGGATAACGGGGGTGTAGGAGAGAAGACTGGGCTGTGGGTGCTGACAGGGCATCGGGTCCGAATTGCTGGGGCCGAGCCTCCTGTTGAAGGGAGGAAGGAAATTGAGGATGGAGGAGACCCATGACCTGCATAGAGGGAGTGTGATGGGTCCGGAGAGGATAAGAGAGTTTGCGCAGGAAGAGGGAGAGAGTTCCCGCCAGAGGAAGGCAAGAGTGAGGACCTGCGATGTGCTGCGGGTAGCGTTAGACCACACAGCAGCGAAAGAGAACAAGTGCAGGAAGGACTGGGGAGTGTCTCCGGGCGTGCAGGGCAGAGTACGCCGATCGGGAGATTGTTGTGTGAGGCTACCGACTGCAGAACACGCCGAGCAGGAGACTGTTGTGCGAGACTCCTGACTACAGAGCCCGCCGAGCGGGAGGTTGGTGTGAAAGACTCCAGGCCGCTGGGCAGCTCAATGGACTAGGGGCTCTGCGGGAAAAACAGTGACCGCCTGCTGCCACCAGAAGAAGGACTGTTTGTCGCGGGTGGGGAAGCCGGAAGACCCAGCATTGGCCGCAGCCGACAGCCAGAGTATATATATGTATATAACAAAACTGACGGCCTTATATGAATGTTAACCATAGGCTGGCTTTCACAGGACTACCGTCATGACAGGCAGAGGGGTCTTCAGCAAACCCCTTGGTGTCATGCCAACCCATCGGCACCCTGCGATCATGTCATGAGAGTGCGAGTGTCAATAGGCACAGATAATCATGCTCCCCCACTCATTGTATTTTTCTTTACCCCTGTTTGTATTGCTTTGTTAGTCTGATTGGTTACTATGGTACCTTACTACTCCCCTCTTCCCTGGGTGGGGGAAGGGTACAGACTGAGGGCGGATTCAGGAGCTAAGGTAAGGTACATGGCCCCGGCGTCTTCACCATCAGAATTAATCCGGGGAGCAGGGCGATTTAGGGTGCCCCTAGCGGTAGGGACAGGGAAGGAGCCACTGGTCCCGGGACACCTGACAACAGAGTCATGACATCACTGTTATCTTAACAGCCCCATTGAGTACTATTTGTCTTCTTCTTCTACAGCACACGTTTGTATAATACACACTTTGGAATAGGCATCAGTATCAAGGAGGGCAAGTAATGTACCCGGAAGAGTAGAGAGGAAGGGCCACATGACTAGGATGTCGGCTAGGCCCTGATTAATATAGTTATTGGGATAATACTAATAAGGGAAGCCTAAAATGGCGTTTTGATCTTGAGGGGGCAGGTTCTCAGGGGAAATTTGGAGTGGAGTTCAAAGGGGGGTCCACCCAGGAGAACTTACATGATTGGAGAGGGGTTCCCCGGTATATAGAGGAGCCGGAGACGCGGTAGTTGCAGTCCGTTGGTTGATCCATATCAAGACACCCGTGCTGTGATGGTGACTTTACTTGAAAGCTGCAAGACTTTGGCAGCTAAAAAAGGCCCAGGATGGCTCCAGCAGCGGTTAACAATGCTAAGTAGTTGGTCAGAGAGACGGCTGAGGAACTGGAACCTCACAAGCATCCTAAGGGGTATCGGCCTCCTGTTCGGCTGAGCCCGGAGATGACCCCTATAGCGCAGCATACAGAGAGGCGCCTCACCAGGGACGCTCTGGATTCTGCAGAGGGTTGCGCGAGTCGTATTTGCTAGGTTGTATGTGGGAAGAGAGTTTTTATACAGACTGTTGTGTACCCATGGGTTGTTCGATTTCATGTGCGTATCTTGAGAAGTTTAGTTCCTTTTTGGAATGGGTGGTTATGAAAAAGTTAGGTGTAGATTCAATTTTACATTTTCTAGACAATTTTTTACACACGTGGTCAAAATTGTTGGTACCACTTGTTTAATGACAGAAAAACCCACAATGGTCACTGAAATAACTTGAATCTGACAAAAGTAATAAGAAATTAAAAATCTATGAAACTGAACAAATGAAAGTCAGACATTGCTGTTCAACTATGCTTCCACAGAATTAAAAAAAAATAAAACTCATGAAATAGTGTTCGGACATTTGTTTCGACTCCCTTCTGGAAAGACTTGCATTGCTGAATCTGACCAGAAAGCGAGTTCTTTTGTGCAATCTCTCGTCAAAGTTGGCTGGCAATGTCGGACAGAAGAAAACGGTTCTCATTTTCCGACATTATTGGTGGCCAACCCTGCCGGAGAAATTTCTTGTGGGCTTGAAAACAGAGGGTGTAAAGGGAGTTACTATAGTGGTAATGTCTCTGCCTTCTGGCCTTCTCCCCTGCAGAGACACCGACTCACTCACCATTGTGGCCTCCGTCTTGCTCTTCCTGCTTCTGATGCTGATGCCCGGGGTGTG
This sequence comes from Oophaga sylvatica, assembly GCA_033576555.1. Lineage (NCBI taxonomy): Eukaryota > Metazoa > Chordata > Amphibia > Anura > Dendrobatidae > Oophaga > Oophaga sylvatica. Next base: position 14,875,953 of record JARQOD010000009.1, read on the forward strand.
TGCCTAGTGCGCAGATCCCCGAGCACTGTGCTTAGGGCTCGCATGCGTGGTCCTGTCCTCTTAAAGGGACAACGTACGTCATCCTAAAGTGTCACCAGCCAATGGCTGGGAGACACTCATTCTATAAGGCTCCTCCACCTGTTGTAAGTTTGTTCATAACACTCTTGTTAGTTCTCAGGTCCCAGTGCTCATATTCCTGAATTCCTGCCTGTTGATCAGCCATGCCCGATTGCAGGTCTATCAGCTGTGCACGCCTGCCTGTCCATCAGCTTTGCCTGTCTATCAGTCGTACTGTAAAAGATACTTGGATTCAGTGTGCTCAATAGGAATTTTTATTAAATGTGGGATATCCAGAAAAAAAACATAAAGAGATAGTAGGAAAACTGCTTGTTGCAGCGCTAGATTAGAGTCTGCGGTTTCCACCGCTGAGACAGGATTCCTGTTGTGCACCAGTGCGTCCAGAAGTGCCTTGTATATTTCACATGTCTATCAGCTGTGTCCGCCTATGCTTGCCAAGTCTACCATCCCTGGCTGTTCCTGCCTCCTTTCTCTTGGTGGTCAGCTGCCATCTACCTGAGGTCAGTCCTGGTGTAGCACCTAGGCCCGCCTCCCTCGTTTCTACTCGAATTGTGGTATTATCAGCCGCCATGCATCCGAGGTCGGACTTGGGGAGGCACCTAGTCACTCCACTCCAGGCTTTTCTTGCATCACGGTACAGTGAATCCACCACTCAGTCCTTTACAGGTATTAAAAAGTCGCATTTTGGTTCAAATTATCTGGATTCAAGGATGTTACTAATGACTTTATGGTGCGGCAAGCTTTTAAAGGGTTACAGAAGGGGACAGACAACATGAGATTGAAGATGCCTTGTTTCATTCGAACTGTTGGGCAGGATGTTACCGATATTAAATAAAGTGTGCATGTCAGTTTATCTGACGGTATTATTTCAGGTGGCTTTCGTTTTAGCCTTCTTTGGTGCTTTCAGGATTAGCGAATTAGTGAGTAGTAATGGACGCAGTCATGGAGGAATGCAGAATGGTGATGTGGTATGTGAATCAAAGGTTAACCGTTTTTCATTTAGGAAACCAAAAATGGACCCAATGGGTAGGGGATGCTTAATTGAGCTATGGGCAGTGGAAGCCTATTTGAATTCCCGGTGTTCTGGGCATCAAAATACATGGCACTGGGGGGGGTCCTGGATCTCTGCTGATTCATGTCAGTGGTTTGGCGTTATCACGTTTTCAATTTGTATCAGTTTTGAAAAGGTGCTTGGTGGCCATCGGCATAGATGTGTCAGATTTTGGGTCCCATTTATTTAGAATAGGAGCAGCAACTCAGGCAGCACACATACAAATGTTATAAATTAGTGATTGGAGGATGCTAGTAGTGCAAGGTTTATAAGTTGGATGCTATTTTTCTTTTACGGATCCCTCATTACTGGTGTGTGTCTTAGGCCATTCTTATGCAGTATGAGGAGTGTTGAGGGCAAGAGTGTCTGAGCGTCAGCAGGGCCTCCTGAAAGAAGACGCCACAGTCCGATAGATTGGGGTTAGTGGGATGTTGTTAACAAGACTCATGCCAGAATTTTATTTCCTTGCAAGTCTGGCAGGCCCCCGGATATTTTAATACATGCAGGGGGAAATTACCTGGATGGAAGCATGGTCGTTCGATTGAGCGCTTGAATAAGGTGCACATAACAGAAGGAAGTAACTCGCTTCCTGGCCAGAAATTGGGCTATTGTAATAAGACATCATATTCTGTCCCCTGGGCCTGTAGCTGCAAATATTGCTCTGTGAGATGCTGGATCTCTTCACCTTACTTACAATTGGCGACGGTCGCAGATAGCTTAACTCAGCTGCCGGCACACATGTTATGAAGAATCCAGAAGAGACTTTGATTTCTTTAAGAATTCTTGTTGAATGCATACAAACAGCAGCAGGTAAAAAAGACTTTCTTCAGACAGACTGAAAACACGTGTGATTCTGAGAAAACCAAGATGTAGAATGAAACACAAGAGAAAGAAGAAGGAAATGACATCATGCCCAGAAGAGGGAGACACAGAGACAGAAGGGACAAACTTGATGGAAAGGGAGGATTTCAGCTATGCAAACACGGGACGCATAGCAACAGTAAACAATATGAGAGACTGCAATACAGCATGTAAAATACACAGGACAGTCTGTAAAATGTCTCATTCATGGGACATAACACTCCCTGTCTGAAATCTATAGATTTCATAATTTTTATGATGTCCACTGGAGATGTCACTGTAGACCTGAAAGACATAAAGGAGAAGCACAACATGTGGAAATAAACTGTAACACTTGTAAGTCCAATTCTTGGTTGATGACGTGAAGTCCTCAACGGTTGGATAGACCAAGTTATGGGAGAACCCATCTTCAGATTGGGGAAGCTGCAACATGCAAACACCTCCACCAACCCAAACAATCCAAAGATAAAAGTTCAAGTTCACAAGGGAAAGTTCAAAGTTCATTCGGATGCTGATAGTTCTGCATACTAGCACGGCAGTAGTATGCAGAGACATGCTCCCCACCGTGGCAGAGTACAGAGACAAAGCTAAGATCATGTGACTCCTGCTCGAAGGAGCCAGCAGATGATTAACCTGAAATGGATGTCAGCAGATACGATGGCTGACCAGCTGAAAGGATGTCCAGGGTAAAGAGATCTCAGCTTCTGTACCTTTTTGCCGGTTTCTGAAGCGCTCGGAGAGGCTCCTGCAGCTGTAGTCCTCGTAGACACGTTGTAGGAAAGGTAGACTTGTCTCTTGATGACGGTTGAAAGAGTCTTTACAGAACTACGTGGCAGGACTTGTTGTAAGGCTTTTAGAGATTTCTTCGCTGTCTCCCATCTTTGCTGTCTCTGAGATGGTAACATAGTGTTCCAGTTGATATCCTGAGTAGCAAGCTGTCTCAGTGATACCCTGCCTAGAACTGCGATGGGTGTCTTAAACCCGAGAGGACCGTGGATGCTGTTTTCAACAGGCAAGGCTCCTCATTTGATAGCAAGTTCCTTACAGGGTGATGCTTGGGAAGTGAACGTGTCTTGTTCAACATCCTCCAGTGAGCTGAGGCTGAATTGCGTGGGGAAAACGCTGGCGCCATCGGTCAGAGGTAGGCTGTTGAGAGAGGGGCTCTCACTCTGAGCACTGAAGTCTAGCACGGCTTCAGTTTCACCAGGCTTGTGATGGAGATGGGTAACAAAGGTTGGGAACTTAGCAGTTACTTGCTGCGGATCCCTTGGCAACTTAGTCTTTGCTGAAAGAGAAGGTGAGGGAGCTACCCAGCTGTTATAGTTGTCTTCGGTGGGTTTGATGCTCATGACCCTGATGATCACCTTGTCTCCCTCTGTAGGTAGTGAGTTGTTGTCCTTGGTTGAAGGATCGAATGCTGTTATCTCGAGGTTGTAGTCTCGAGGATAAAGTGGACTTGAATTATCGGATGGTTGCCGTTGACACGTAGTGTCGTTTGACTTCTCCTTCATCCATTGGTGACGTCAGTATGACAGGGGGACGAGTCGTTGTCATCTGACGTGATAACGTTTTTTTAAGAGATGTCGTTCTGATTCTTTGTCTGGTCACTACAGACATTGCCAATGATGACCCAGCCTAGCTCGAGGCATATAATGTCTCTGCTGAGGAGAATTAGAATGTCTGCATTGTCATCCAGGGGTGGCATCTCTTTGGCTATCATTCTGAGATGATGCTGAAGAGCGACTTCTGAAGTTGGGATCTCTTCCCTCTTGAATGGTATTCTGTTACACTCTACAAGCGTGGGTAGTGGTATCTCCGTGGCGACTTTCTTAAGAGAAGTTATTATGAGGCCACTGGCCCTTCTTCCAGAGGTTTGTAAAACGCCGCTGCAGGTGCCCAAGGTGTAGGGATAGACGTCTCCTTTTAAGTCAAACAAGTCGAAGAGTTCTGACCTGGCTAATGATTTGTTGCTCTGGTCATCCAGGCTAACGTACACCTAGACTGCTTTCTCTGGATGGCCCTTGGGATACACCCATGACAGGCAAATCTTCGCGCAGGACTTGTCTCGAAGACCTTCTCCACAGACGTCGGTGCATGAGGAAGATACTGTAACATGGCTTGTCGCTTGGTCTGTACTCTCCCCGCCATGGCTTGTGGTGGGAGAAGGTGAAGACGCAGTCAGGCTGTGATGGATGGAGCGCCTATACGTGGTCTTCGCTGTCGCACTCTAGACACTTGATGGGGATGACACAGTCCTTAGCAAGATGTTCGGTAGAGGCGCAGCACCTGAAGCATACTCCAAACTTCTTCAAGAGCTCCTTTCGTTCTTGAAGGGGCTTCTTCCTGAAGCCGATGCACTTCTTCAGGGGGTGTGGCAGTTTGTGAATTGGACACTGGCGATTAGGATTCTCAACCTTCTCACCTTTGTCGCTCTTATCTTGTGATACTGAAGGTTCCAGAAGAACATCAGTCTTCTTGATGGACATTGGAGCTTGGTGGTTCCTGTAGTTAAGACGTGGACTGTCGTGTTTAGTAGATGAAACAGGGTCGCTGTGTTCTCCATAGGAAAAACTTGGATCGGTCTTACACTCTGCAATATTTTCGATGAACTTGCAGAAGTAGGAAAATGGAGGGAAGGAGACTTGGTTTTCCCTTTTGTATTTTGATCCAAGCATGGCCCACTTATTTTGGATGTTGGGTGGCAGCTTGGAAACTATTGGGGTTACCCCATGAGCAGTGTCCAGGTAGCTGAGGCCAGGAAGGTACGGGTCTGCTTTGGCCAGCTGAAGCTCTAACAGGAGGTCGCTGATCTCTTGGAAACCTTGTACTGTCCTTATTAGATACCTTTGGAAAATCCTATAGTCATTTAAACAGGGCCTTTTGTATGACCTCAGGACTGCCATAGCTTCTTTCTAGCCTCTTCCATGCAGCAGTGAGACCCGTGAAGGGATTACTGATGTGGACAGATTTAAGTCTCTTGACCCAATCTGTGGATTGTGGCCCAAGCCACCTGAATAGCAGGTCTAGCTCTTCAGCGGTGGTGATGCAGAGGTCACTGATCGTGGTTTCAAAGGTACACTTCCAACCCTGTATTTCTCAGGTTTATCGTCAAACTCTGTAAGACCAGTCTTAGTTAGATCACGCAGAATCATGTACTTTGCAAGGCCAGTCATATCAGCATTCTCCGATTTTGGAAGGACCGATGCTGGCTGGATAGCATTGTTCATACAGTCTGTGCTTTGACCTGGGAATGCAGGAACATATGGGGCAGTGTAGGCATTCAGTCCATTAACTGGCTTAATGAACTTCGTTTCTGCCACACATGGGACTGGAATTGTGTGATTGACCGGAGTGTGGGGACTTGCCTGCATATTGGCCTGCACGTAGGTTTCTGAGTATAAGATTTGGTGAGGTGCAGGTTTCCGGTACATTTCGGTGCACAGAGGAGGATCAGGATGCAAGGTTGGCAGCGTATTGTACTGACCTTGGGTGCAGGATGCGGATAAACACTCTGTGTCCTGTTGTCTCAAGGGAGCATCTGTGTGGTCAGGAAGGATAGCAGGAGGAGAGATAGCATTGTGTTGGCTTTGTACATAGTCTCTAGTACGTTTAAGGGGGTCTTCAGTATCAAATTCACTTAAACTGATGCCGTCTCTTTGGCTCCCACTGATGGCTTGTTCCAGGACTTTTAACTTTGCCATGTGTTCGCGTTCCTTCTCTAGGGCCTCTAGGGCAGCTTGTATTTTAGTGGCCTCAGTTTTCATCTCAGTTTCCTTTTTAGTGGCCTCAGCTTTTATCTCAGTTTCCTTTTGAGCGAAGGCAACTCATATTTTAGTGGCCTCAGCTTCAGCACGTGCTTTAACGAGCTGTTCGCTGAGGGTTGAGGATTTTGAAGAGCGTGACTTAGATGTTCGCTTTGACTGGCCGAGCCAGAAATGCAAGATGACATGTCGACTATTAGCGCGATTCTTTCTTCTGTTTTGGCTTTTATATCGCGCACCATGCTTTCTCTCTCAGAGTTAAGTTTTTGGAAGGCTTGCAGCTCTTTGCAGGTAACTAATGGGTTAAGTCTCTTTGGCACTGCGATATACTGATCTGTTATTTTTGCATAACATTGATAATCTGAACACAGTTGTGCGAGAGCTCCCTCCGGTGGTCATTGGAGAGAAGCAGGCTGAGACAGACTATTTATGTGGCTTAACAGTTTTTGCCATAGCTCTACTGTTGCACGGAGAAGATCATGTTTACTGGATTCTAGATTCTCCCTTATTTTCCATGTTGGCTTTGTGAGACGTCTAGCCTTCTCACTAAATGGTGGATCAGGGTCTATGCACTCTTCCTCTGACAATGGGTCTGGCAGAGACCGTGTAGTCATTCCTTCAGCCATCCTGATTTACAGGGAGAAGGGGAGCTGTATAGACTCTTATATGTTGAGAGCGGATGCTCTGCAGGAAGTTCTGTAGCTTTATAGAAGCTGTGGGTTTTACAGATGAATCTAAGAAGTCTTTTTACTATTCTGTCCCCGGGGCCTGTAGCTGCAAATATGGCTCTGTGAGATGCCGGATCTCTTCACCTTACTTACAATTGGTGACGGTCGCAGATAGCTTAACTCAGCTGCCGGCACACATGTTATGAAGAATCCAGAAGAGACTTTGATTTCTTTAAGAATTCTTGTTGAATGCATACAAACAGCAGCAGGTAAAAAAGACTTTCTTCAGACAGACTGAAAACACGTGTGATTCTAATAAAACCAAGTGTAAGGTTCTTTGTACATGTTTCTTGAAACTCAGTTTTTCCGTCGGCCATTTTACTTTCTGTCTTGCTGCAGCTATTTTGCCCTCAGTCAATATGGAGTTTCCAGCTTTCATGTTCCCGCCCTGATTCTCTCCCTCTTGCTTCTTAAGCAGCCTCAGCTGAGCAATCAGTGCTTCAGAATCAAGCCTGCAGTGAGCCTGTGACCTGACTCCTGGAAACCTTGGACTTTGTACTCCAGCTATTTCCTACTGAGGAACTTTGGAACACTTGTGGACTCTGGAAACCTGCTATTTGATAAATCCACGTTTGCATGGAATTACGGTAACAGAGAAGAGATCCTGAACCTGTTGTGAAGAGTTATTGCTGAACTTAAAGTTACTCTGGCCTGCTGTGTCTCCTGCTTCTGTACCTGCAAACTGTGTGACCCTTTTTGCCACTTGTATGAAGTAATACAAGTCCTTCTATATCAAACCTGTGTCTCATGTGTTTTCCTCGCACCCAAGCACAAGACGCTATATGAACTGTACACCATACATTACAAGATTCTGAAGCCAAACGTTAGTGTCTGCTGGGTCTGGGAAGGCTGTGTCTGCTGTGACTGTGGATATCAGATGTCCGGTTATACTTTCTGTGATGACAGTGGTTGTGACTTCTCACAACCATTCCAGGTGAGCACATTCCCTTAATTTTACTCTGCAGTGTTACCACAGGTAAACACTATTGTGTTTTTTTTTTTTTTTTTCTCTTCTCCTTCCAGTACTCCTGTCTTAAAAGATCTGGAAGATGGAGGCTCGCATAAAGGAGCTTTTCGGAGTGACTGATACAATCCTTGCAGATATACAGACTATAAAGACCCGTTTTGCAAACCTACAGGACCTCACTAATCACAATTTGCAGGTGTTTGGACAAACTACCCAGGATTTACGAGCCAGGATTGAGGCTCTAGAGGAACGAGTCCAGGCTCCTGCCATAACCCCGAGTTCTGGGATTCCCAAGTTACCCCCTTTTCATTTTGGCGGTGAACGTGAGAAATTCAGGGGATTTATTAACCAATGCAATCTTTTTTTTCTGCACATGCTTCACAATTTCCCACTGAACGATCTAAAGTGCTTACTATAATCATGTTGCTTACTAACAAGGCTTTGATGTGGGCAAACCCTCTGATTGAGACTGAGGATGAATGTTTGGATCATCTTGATGCTTTCATTTCAGCCATGGGGCAGGTGTTTGATGACCCCAATCGAGGTGCAACAGCTGAAGCAGCCATGTTAACTTTGCGCCAAGGTAAGCGCTCAGTAGCCGAATATGCCTTGGATTTCAGGAGATGGGCCCTCGATACCACTTGGGACAGTTCCGCCAAAAAATCTATTTTTCGAAAAGGTTTGTCTCCACTGATTAAGGATGAACTTGCTCGTGCCGACCCTCCCACTGCGTTAGGTGACTTTATTAACTACTGCATCCGTATTGATGCTCGTCTGACTGAACGCAGGCAAGAGAGATGGTTCGAAAGTAATCGCACTAACCTTTTCCTACCTTCCTCCCCAGCTAAGGAACCTTTGAGTAGGATCACACGGGAACCTGAACCTGAACCCATGCAGGTGGACTCTTTACAAAGACGGGTTAGTGATGCACGCAAAGAACATCGTTTAAAGGAAAATCTATGTTTCTACTGTGGTAAGTCAGGGCACTT